>OZ007526.1:3202278-3946892 GCA_963931895.1 Eupithecia pulchellata | reverse complement strand
TAAGGGTCATTTTGTCGTGCGTATAATCATTCAAATGCGTTTGGGTGTAAGGACGTTAAACACGTTGGTTTTCAGGCAGTATCCACAGAATATTATAAGTTTGTATGGCTGGGTTGAGCAGAATATATCCTGTCCTAACCTATCCAGACCCTGTATTCTACTTATTATTCCAAACGCGATCCGTACAATAGTTTCATTGAGGAAAGTAAACACACTCGTATCTACTTATTTATTGAAGCGCAGGTCCATGATAAAGGATTGGAGATACTTTGACGAAGAGGGCTTTCTCTGTGATTTGTGTAGGTTCAGGTACCTATTACAAGTCCGGATCAAATATGCTCTATATTATTCATATAACTCATTTTTGCCGTGTGACTTACTCTTCTTGGCAAATAATATAGGTGAGTGGATGAACTATACAAGTGTAGTTCAATCTCTACTATATGAGTAAATTACATAGGTAGTAATTTACATAAGTGGTAAGTAGTAAGTTACGTAAGTAGTAAGTAGCTCTATTTTTAAAATTGATTTTTATAAGTTTTAAGTGTGACTTGTCTACGACCTTATTTTGGACTTAAGCCTCAAGAAAGAAACCTTATTGATGTATGATTTCTAGGACTACTTCTGCGCTAAATTTCAGCTTAATCCGTTTAGAAGTTTTTTGTGAAGCGCATACAAAATGCGCTTGAATGCCGCAAGAACACATTCAAAATGAACTACAAAACTGGCTTTGCACGGATTTTAAACAAAAAATTCAAATATTTTTGATCTTTACTCACCGGACATATTTTACTATACAGTTTGGGTTACATTATTAAAATTCTCATCCGGATCCCTTACTTTTTTATAATATTATAAAGTACCATAGATAGAAGTATAGATTTAAAATGGTAGCCGAACCTATACTTACACTTTTTAAACATTATTATAATAAATCATTTAAAAAAGCGAGCTGCTCTACCTATTATTTATTTTCTATAAGAGAAAAGATAAAGCCCGTGTAGGGTGGAGTATTCCGCTGTTCTGTACATGGTAACCTAATCTCCCCAGTAAATTATGGGTAATTAGCTGGCTAGGATAGGCACGGTGACTCACGTGATGCGGGTAACTAGCGTAGAGCTTTTAAACGAACCGTCCACTGCATCGCTTCTTGTAAATGGAACAAAATAATGTGGGATAATTCACATAGCCTCTTGCTCTAAGCTAAGCTAAGCAAAGCAGGGCTGGTGTTATTATGTGTTATTATGTTCTTGTATGTCCCTTCTATCATATTATTTAATTATAACCCTATATGGTGGGCTGTAATTAATTAGCCCCCCTTTGTTGGGCATATGGGTAATTCTCATTTTCGATAAAATTTACTGTTATTACGATTTTCTAACTTATGATAAGTAAATAAGGTTATAATGATTTATGTTATTAAAGTGTTGATAAAATACTATTATTCCAACAAATAAACGTATGTAAAATAAATACTGTTCCTAAAATATAAATAAAAATATCCTCTAAATTGTCTCTTCCATGTATGTGATCACACCATTTTTATGCAAAGAAAAAAATCCTGAGCTTTACCTTTCGTAGTAATTACATAAAATCGAATATAAAAATTATCTGGAATATATTAACTTTTTGATTATAAGAACGAATGTATCTAAAGTTAACTAAATATTACTGAACTTAGGGCTTAAAGTTTGTGATCAATATTTTTGTCCCCCCCATGGAAGGATGTCACACCTTGTATAATTCTAAAATAATCGCACGTGTTGCTGAACGAAACTGGGTATAGACAAGGTGTTTAGCAACACCTTTCGATTTAGTTGTCAGTTCCTGTCGCCGGCGTAAAGTTTGCGAGAAAATATTTGACAAGTTTTTTTTCTCAAAATTCGTCGAGCATAACCTGTCACATCTGTGTCGATCGTCAGAGATATGTTTTTTCGATTATTTACTTGAGAGTGTGTAGTTTTTATGTGTTTTTATGTCAATAACACATGGCTAAATTCGCATGTTCGTTCCTGATTTGGAGCTTATGTTATCCAAGATTATACCTAAAAAAATCCCTTCCATGGGGGTCACTTCCACGGTTCCGTGGATAAAAAATTGCCCATGGAAGTGACCTGTCATCCATAGAAGTGACAATTGTATGGGATATGGGGTGGATTTGAGGTGTTTTTAGGAAGGTGTTTGTGTTTTTTGTCGAAAATGAGTTTTGTGGGAATGCGTAGCCTAGTTTTTTTTATATTTTACAAGGAAAACCCCAAGAAGCTCCTAAAAAGCCTGCGGAGGAGCTACGGCTGGTAAAATGAGATTGTGATCGAAGTCGATGAGCTTGGATCAAACAAAACCCTGCTTTATTATGAAGGGCTTCTGTTCCGTAATTACATAATTACGTAAAGATTTTAAATTTCTGAAAAACCCGTAACTGTAGCATTAAAATCCGTAATTACGTAAGTAGCCAACATTATTCTAAACAGTATGGCATTACTACAACCGGTCAATATTGAAACTTAACAAGTGAGTTTTCTTCCGTAGGATATAAATTAATGTGATAATTATCTGTGATTCCTTTACTTCTCCGCGACTAATATAACGTCTGTGGATAACGTACTTAATAATTATTTTTGTGCTCTAATTGTCCGCAGGAAATACCTGTGCTGCATGTGTCTTTCTATGTAATACGTATAATGCTGTTATAAAATTTAGCCGCTCATTACTCATTTGTCGCTTAATAGGCACATAGTTCAAACGCAAAGTTCAAGAACTTGGTGAGTAAAATATTTATGTTAAGTTTACTGTTTGCATTTATAGATAGCATAAGAGATAAAAAATTACAATAGTTAATCAAGATTATAAAAATGATTTTTGTATCTCCTAAAATCAATGCATATCAATATGGATTTTAGGCTCGGAAGGGCAGTTGTGCGTTGTGTCTTTTAAAACGTAGAATTATTTAATTTAATGCGAGTTTTTATTGTTGTGTTATTGATTGTATAACTTTATTCTTATATCCATACTGTAATGTATTTATTTTTGTTGGTACTATACCTACTGATACTGACTAACTGATCGAACCATAGATTTTTAAGTATTTTTTTTTTAAATGATTACAATTTTAATTTTGGACAGTAATAACTTGAATGAAACTTTTGAAGGAAAAAATATTTATGAAATTCGTAATTACGTAGTGACGTTACTGGATAACCAAAATTCGTAATCAGTTACCTTATTGCTATTTCCGTAATGGATGGAATCCCTATTTATATAAGGCAGCTAAAAAACAAAGAGAGCACGATACCTATGCAGAAATAATTAGTAGCTGAAATGTCACCGAGAACAGCGCATATTACGCAAAGAGTAGAGATTGAATATTTTTGAAAAGCTTACTGTATAAGTTGTTGTATTAAAATAAAATATCAGTTTTAATGTTTGAGACTGATTATGACTGCATTTTAAATAAATACTTAAACTTCACTTAATATTCGAAACCTAAGTAAGTAATATTACATTGGATGTGACTTACTAATTATTAAGAACACTAAACCTACTACTTATTAAATAATGATCGTTCTGGACTAAAAAAAGCTGTCTTTATATTTTGCAAATAGCTATTTCTTATACTTTCCATGGATTATAAGTAGGAAATGTCACTTCCATGGAACGGAGGTCACTGCCGTGGAGGCATTTTTTTTTCAGTTCCATATATTTCAGCATTCAGAAGGCTGCGAGCTCGGCGAGTATTTTTTGTATTAAGGGCAAACTCAAAAGAATTCAAAACCATCGTTAATTATATTAAAAAGACGATTTCACTTGCTTACGAAATTTCAAGTTCAAAAATGAGAATTACCCATATAACAATCATCGAATAAGTAATTTACACAACAGTCTTATTATAAATACAGTAAATCTCATAATAAAAATTTCTCGGACAACCATACTATTGTATGTTTCCGGAATTCCGGATGCATGTTAATCTATACTAATATTATAATTAGAAAGATTTGATTGTTTGTTTATTTGAACTTAATAGGCTCCGAATGTAATGGACCGATTTGCAAAATTCTTCCACCATTAGGTACCATCCTACATTACCCTGATGAACACAGGGATCCGTATGAAAATTTTAATCATGAAATCAATGTGTTAGTGTGTGTAAAAAGTTATTATTCTATTTTTTTTATAAATACCCGTGCGAAGCCGGGGGCTAGTATAAATAACATACGTATACATATCTCTATACATAGAGCTTGGACATCTGATTCTGAAATGAGATCAGTAATCTTTGCGTAGCATTAGCTCGTTTGAACTACACAGCTTTTTCAGAGAACGAAACGAAATACTTCGCCTGTCAATTCTAAAATCTTTTAAAATCTTATTCATACAACTGGTGTAAAGTTTCTAGTTGCTTTGCTACATTCTGTAACCGTACGCAATATCTCGTGTCAGCATGTTCTACAAGCTGACGCCCCTGGCTCGGTCTAGCTTACTCATGGATCCATGCCAGCCTGCCAACGCGACATTGACACAGACTGGTAATGACTGAACGAAGACTGAAACCTATGCCTTTGCTTTTTTTAGGGCTCAGGAGGGCAGACCTCAGAGACAACACGCTGAGTGGCAAACGTTTTGGTTCCACATATTATTATTTTTGTTTCATCTTTAATGCTTTACTATGTTATACACAATTATTATTTTGCGAATTATTTTTGCCGGTGTCCATTGAGATCTTGATTTAAGTAGGATTTTTACTTCTCTGGAAATTGCCTCATACAAATCAAACTTCCCAAACCTCTTCAACCGCACCGTCTTTTAAAATAGTGTATAAACATAGGCAGATATGTCGTTCTTTCTTTTATATAATGCCGGTCTCTAAGATTCTCCTGTATGTTTTCCCATTAGGATTTCCTGTAAAAAAACCACTAGTTTGTAATTGCTACTCAATTGGTAACATAGTTGTTTGCTTCTCAGAACCCTACAATTACTGAGTGAAATGTTTCTTGTTTTGAGAAACTCAACAGTTTGATTGAAATTGTTGTAATTTTACTGACATACTCGTAACAACCATTAAAAATTAAAGTGACAACTAAGGGAAAGTTCTATTATTTTATTATTATTTAAACCAGAATATGATTGGAATTTTATTATTTGATAGATATATAGACAAACTTTAGTTAACTGCAAAAAAAAACAACATTACAAACAGACGTGCTTGCAGAAGACGTATAAAGGGCGGTCTTATCGCTAGTAGCGGCAACCTGTACATTGAGTTATTTGTTAACAGACATAACAACGGAACGTAGCTACGTTACTGAGAGTTAGGCAACTAGGATTAAAAAAAACATTTATTTATTTTAACATTATATTAGTTTGATCTTATAGTTACAATAATAAACATAATGGCAAATATAATCTTACGTCGGAGCAGAACTAATTAGGCACGGGGCAGATTGGTTAATTCTATAGCTGGAACTACAACAGTATAGGAAATCTAACACTAACGAAACAGTGACAACGAGCAAGGTGGATATATCAGCTGTTACCAAAGTTAAACTAGCTTTATTTCCTCACAAGATGGGAGTCCACGGTTTCACCCGCGAAACTCCCAATCGGGATAGAAGTGTATTTTATCCCAGGTCATAAACTATCAGTGTACCAATTATCAGAAAATCCAATTTTTGCGTGAAAGAGTAACAAACATCCATCCATATTTACCAACTTTAGGGTTTATAATATTAGTTGGATTAAAAATAGCACCGGTCTGTAGAACTTTTGGTTATACAGATACATATATAACAGAACTTTGGCTTTGAATGCGTGTTCGAATGCTTCATTCGAGAGAAACATTTACTAAATTTTTTTTAAAAAGGCCCTTTCTTTTATGTCGACTACACTATGCATATTTGTTTCAAGAAATGATTTGTCTGCTCCAGTCAAAAAACTTGTAGCGCAGTCTTCTTTTTGAATAACCTAAACAAGTATCGTGGTCCACATTGTTAACTTTGTTTACTATACCTAACACAAAAACAATAAATGAGGTTTTAAATCCATAACTTATCATAAAGTCTTGTCTCGAAGTTCATCTAAACATGCCATCTTCGACTTACGCACAAAACACGCTTCTCAGCTCTTCCACATAGAGAATACTCCTATCGTAGTATTCAACAACTGACGCTATTGATTCGTCATAAGAGACACTTCCGACCCACTCCCGTCTGTCTCGAAACGAGGTACAATGCTAACCGCTCAGTTCTGAGATGTGTAGCTAGATCTATAAATAACGAGTAGGCTGGGTATCATTTGGACGACTAGGCTTGGTATGTATCTATACTAATATTATAAAGAGGAACGATTTGATTGTTTGTTTGTTTGTTTGAATTGAATAGGCTCCGAAACTACTGGACCAATTAGAAAAATTCTTTCACCATTAGAATCCTAAATTTTCCGTGATGGACATAGGCTATATAATATTTTCAAAAAAGTTAGGGATCCGCATGAAAAATTCAATAATTGAACCGAGGGCTGTATATTCAACCTCTTTATCTATTACTAGCGGCCCGCCCCGGCTTCGCACGGGTATTAAACAAAGATTTCAGAAATGATTACACACTAAAACGATGGGTTTCACAGTTTTCATACGGATCTTTACTTTTTTTAACAGCATTGGGGTTTTTGACATTGACTCGACATTCCAAAACTGACACTGGCCGTAGAGAAAAAGCAAGCACCGTGCGCTATACAACCTCTTTTTCTATTCTGACGCGCCATAATAGAAAAAGAGGTTGAATAGACAGCCCACGGTTCAATTATTGAATTTTTCATGCGGATCCCTAACTTTTTTGAAAATATTATATAGCCTATGTTCATCACGGAAAATTAAGGATTCTAATGGTGAAAGAATTTTTTAACTCGGTCCAGTAGTTTCGGAGCCTATTCAATTCAAACAAACAAACAAACAAACAAACAAACAAACAAACAAACAAACAAACAAACAAACAAACAAACAAACAAACAAACATACAAACAATCAAATCTTTCCTCTTTATAATATTAGTATAGATGGCGCGTCAGAATAGAAAAAGAGGTTGTATAGCGCACGGCGCTTGCTTTTTCTCTACGGCCAGTGTCAGTTTTGGAATGTCGAGTCAATGTCAAAAACCCCAATGCTGTTAAAAAAAGTAAAGATCCGTATGAAAACTGAAACCCATCGTTTTAGTGTGTATAATTTCTGAAATTTTTGTTTAATACCCGTGCGAAGCCGGGGCGGGCCGCTAGTTGGTATATAATATTGGTTGCTTATATAGTTTCGATTGTCCGATATTTATTCAAAGAGACTGATTTAATGAGATCGGCTTGCTCTGATTCTGAAATCGACCTCTGCGCTCCGGAACCTCACCTATTGCTTACGATAGCCGCGTGGTATCTACGTGAAGTTAAGGTAAGTAATAAAAATGCACAAACCAAAACCGAATTTAATTGTTTAGTGTAGCAGTAAAGCTATTTGAGCTAAACATAGGATAGGCGATGTTTTAAAAGCATAGCAGTGATTGGATTCATGGGAGCAGAAACCATAAAATTGAAATCAATTTTGCTGTAATGGTTACGGGGTATCAAACTCGCTCGTCACCAGGTTTTTCTTTATCTTTATACTTGTTACATTTCATTTTTGTAAGGCTTACAGAATCGGTTATTAAATAAATAAAATAGCTGT
The DNA here is from genome assembly GCA_963931895.1 of Eupithecia pulchellata. Lineage (NCBI taxonomy): Eukaryota > Metazoa > Arthropoda > Insecta > Lepidoptera > Geometridae > Eupithecia > Eupithecia pulchellata. Next base: position 3,939,190 of record OZ007526.1, on the reverse strand, counting down.
ACGAACATTGCCAAATGTTCCTATTCATATTGAAATCGCAAAAGAATTTAATCTTGAATCGAGCTCGGCGACCTTGAACCGGCTGAGGTAATAACCAAACATAGCTTAGCTCCGCGCGATCAATTTACAATTTCTTATGACAGTGTAAGATTTCAATACACCGAATTTATTTATCGCCGCCGCGCCATATGATCACGATTTAGAATTTCTAAAAATAATTCTACCTACAAACGAATTCGGACCCTACTATATCCACTAAGAAGTGAAAATTGAGCGAAACGGAAAAGAAAATTCTGGCGTATTTCTACGACTTCATACAGATAGGATTTTCGTTCTTATGCGGAGGGCGAAAGGTGCTTTATCTACTATCGCCAAGTAATATATTCAGTTCACAAAATGAATTGCGAGTGTTAGTAACTCCGAGTGAGCCTGCGAACATATTCGTCGGGATCTGTTGCGTCGTTCGCTCCCTTTATTGGTTACACGCTTGAACAACAAAGGATTCTATCCTTAATTGTGTTTAGGTTGTTTTTCATTTGTCAACCCTGTGGCTGGATTTTCTTAGTGCGTTTTCCGATCGTTTTATATGTAACTTATTTGTTGATGGCAGCGGGTTGTGGGTTCTCGGGATATTAACTCACTTTGGTCTTTGTTTAGCACTTAACTAACGACGGTACGTCTTAAGACTTATGTTGCTCAAAGTTGTGTTCATTTGTTTTGTAGATTTCTAATTTATTAACCTTTGTTCGTAGTAAGTACGTTAGGTCACGCTAAATCATGCAACGATACCTAACTTAAAGTGCAGCCAGACTACAGGTGAAGGGGTCAGACATTTTAACGGTGATAGCCTTAGATGTAAAAATCCGTTTTATATATTTTATGCTCCAGAATTCGAGAATAGATCCAATTCCTAACGAATTAGAGTTTAATTTAGCTTGCAGACGTGAAGGAATGCAGGATGCAATGCAATCCTCGGGAAGGCACGTTGCTCGGTGCGCAATTAACGTTTTTTCAGGACGAGCGCTCGGAGCCATTGTGACGTCATACCGCGAGGATAAGATGACTGAAACCCGCCGCGCAACTCAAAAGACATCTCAAGTGTCGGATTTTGCCTCAAGTTGACGAGTCGTTTTGTTACTATTTTAACTGTTCGCAGAGATCATTTTACGACGCATTTCTGTCGGTCTTTCTTCATATTGTCTGTTATTGATGCTGTACATTTCAATAACGCCAGCATTTGCAATGCAAATGCGTAGGCTTGTGACATTCCGAGTGTACCCAGTCTTAGCAACAGTTTTGCAAGTGTCGTAGCAGACAAATGAGCAATTTGCCGTCTCATCACAGGCGTAATGTTGCGAAATGGCGGGGATCGTTGCGAAACATCTGAACCTCGAACCACGCAAAAATCACAGAGTAGGTGCGGTTTCTAAAACATTGTCGGATGATATTGAAAGTTCGAAACTGTTGTTAAAGTCATTTCTGAAGAATTCTTCTCCGATCGGCTAATTCCCCTTACTTTCTTCCGGTTTTCTCTGGATATCAGATAAAGGAGTAACCTGGATATTAATCGGCGCCTGGAGAATTGCGGCGGACCTTTCCAGATACACAAGCTGAATTATTGTTAAGGTGGGACTATTATTCCTTTTTCTGAATATGAATAGACGCATTCGGGACCCGGGAGTCATTCGAATTCGTGTGAAGCGCGTGTGGAAAATTTAATTATCGTTCTGGGCACTTGGATCATTGTTATTCTAGCGGCGTGCGTCTGCCGACTGGTGACGTAAGGTCCTTGTTGGAAGTCAATGTGAGCATAGACCGATGACCTCCTCACCGATTCACTCAAGGCACCAGTAGGTACAGTACCTACCATCTAAACCACAATGTTTACCTATCTTTCTATTCTAACTCGTTAAACATTTGAATGTATGGTCAAATTTTGTTATGTATTCGTGATGCGTTCTACGACCTTCGCTGCTGCACGCTCAGCCCAAATAATTGTAAAACACTACAGCAGCTCTCAAGGTCAGCGACAGTCACTAAACGTACATTTTGAGAGACCCTCCAATATTGATAAGACAAGTGGAAAATAACCTCAATATTGCAAAGAGGCTGCGCCGTCTAGTTCAGCATGATTAATGGAGTAAGCCTAAGTTATGACCTCTGCTAGGGTTCATGTGGGGCCAGTATTGTTTCCCCTTGCTAGGATTCCAAGGGAACACAAATCTCGGGACGATGCAGATGTCAGACATTTGTTATTCAGATAGGAACGGTGTCGCGACAAACGCCTGCTGGACATAATGAATGAATAATGTGGACACGATTATGAAAAGTTTCAAATTGTGAACCTTTGAGGAATAATTTACTCGCTGTTGGGTAGTTCACAGGTTCTCGCCGTTTGAACTCTGTTTTTACTTTTGTTACTTTTCATGAGATTTTGCTGATATATTTTAAGGACGGTGGTTGGTGACCAAAATCCGTCGCGAAGGACTATTTGATTAACCTTGACCTACCGTTGCTGTTCGTAGCACATTCAACTGAATTTTGAGAAGCCTTTATTATAGTGTCAGACGAAAACCCAATAGCTTTGTATTTACGAGTTATTCTTTACAAATGTACTAAGAACTTGTTTAGTGTGACATCCTAAAGAATGAATGTAGCTTGTTGAGCTAAAATAGCAACGTCCTTCCGCCCTTCCTGCTTTGAATGATGGATCGTGTTGTGTGCGGCCCCTTGAAAACTACTGAATGTTACAAATGATATCTTTCTTGTTACATTTCCATCACTTTAGTTACGTTCGTCTGCGAGACTACGTCTTTGAATAAGTTCTTTACACTATTTAAAATACTTTTGTACAAGTAAGTAAATATTTTTTTCTTTATGTCACGTATTGAAAATACTGGTAATAAATCTGTTATGCAAAAGTTTTGGATGATTTGACCTCTAAACATTTGGGATTGACCAACATGGATGAAATTAAGTGGATGAGATGACCCTAACTCGCGTAGAACAAAACGCGTTATATTCTTTGTACTTTGTTCACACAACTGACGCTATGACCGCACAGCAATAGGAGTACAGCGTTGCGTGAAATTACGAGCGAAATCAGAAAATGTACAATGTTAACTTATTTTATTGCACAAAGAATTTAATTGAGACACTTTTCAATATGTTTTTTATGATTTGTGAAAAAAGAAAATTACCATAAAATATTATAATACTTTACGTTTGCTTTTCTTCGGCCTAATACCTTTTATTTTGAGCCCTGTTTACTTTTGTTGATTGCTTCATTCCAGGATAATGTCACCATTATTCAAGAGGATTATTTTCTGCTTCGTTATATTAAGTAACTTAGATACTCAGAATTAGCAAGTCCTTTCACGTTAGTCACGATTTAAGGAATGGCTTGACTTCTTACAAGAAAATTGGCGGCAATTGTGTACCCATTAACACTTTCCAACATTTGCAGGTAACCCTCGGGTCTCAAATGTCAACATATGAAATCACTTTCAGTGCGATTCGTTCAACACCTTTTGTTATCGAACGATCAAAAGTTAGTCCCTTATAAAAAGTTGTACTTATTTTCTTTTAAGTTCGAAGGGTCGGTGGACGTCAATGTTAATGGAAAACAATTGTGTTTTATTGTACTCGTAAGGTTTGATGGGGATATAAAAGTGCTCACCTTAGGAAGGGTCTACTTCAAGATAATGTTTGTGGGATTCTTGTACTATAGTGGGATGGTCTGAAGTATTATACCTCTAGTTGTAGTGCTTTATGCGTAGACGATCAGATGTAGCCTGTAAACATTCTTTAAGGGTCCTGATCATTTTGATGTGCGTAGGCGAGTGTCGCCGTTATTTACCTCATATAATAAAATTCGATAAATTCGACCTTTTGTATTTGGCTATCATGAATAGGATTCTTATTCTTATTCACGATTAAGTCGTTATGTTTACTCAGTGGTTCTTCCAAATCCTTGTTTCATATTACTATGAGATCTGTACCAATCTACATCTATGTATGATGTTCTTTTGAGATATGTAACTATACCTAAACAAATGTCTTGTGCAAAATTGGTTCTCGATCAAGCCCGAAATTTGCACTGATGTTATAGGAAGCAACATTCTTGCGAATCAGCTATACGAAGATTTCTATTTTACGAGACTTACATCTGCTTAGGGATATGTCGAAAATTTCGTTGCCCCTTTGAATGCACCGCTGGTTTTAGTGGATGCCTACCCGAGCGTGATGTTTGAGGAGCGGGCGCAGGCTTAGGTATCACTTGTTTTACCTTCTACAACTTTTTTTTATAACTTGAAGACGAAAGGTCACATTAACATCGCACTGAGTTATCTAGTAAATGAGCTAGTGTACCTTGGGGCCAAAATTACAGAATGGATTTCCGCTGCGAATTATTAAACGTATAGAACTGAGTTTACTTATAGAACTGAAGTGAACCTAAGAAATATATTTATTTATTTATTATTTTATTTTTATTTTTATTAAACAAATAAAAAAAAAACAGTTTACAAAACGGTAATTTACACACATATCGTTCTCCACTTGACTTAGCACAGGAATTTATTTTGGGTAGAAGAGTAGTTACATCGCATCGCCATACATTGCGTATGCGTACATTATTGAAGAGGTGCAAATATGCAGGTCTCGACAGAACCTACGCATTTACACCCCTTGGAGACAAGACTAGGTCTTCGTATTCTTATCGAGGCTCTCCGGATTTTAAAAAGTATAAAAAATAGCTGCGCCTGTGGTCAAAGTTACGTGTGACCCCAGAGCTGGTCAGTATCTGGCACAGCGCATCAGCATTGCAATTTATTTAATTATAAAAGTTTTACGTACGCGTGATTAAGTACAAGAGCTCTGTTCGAAACAAACGTGTATATATTTTATTTATTGTTTACAAGCGTCAGACTAGACCGACTTACAATATACTAGACTACTATTTATATATTTGGTCATATTAATTGCATAAGTTTAGCCTGATATAGTAATCTAGACTAGACGATTTCCCGTCGAAGCGAGCTTGTTCTATGAAAACTGTTGTTCACACTCGGTTAGGTTAGTGAAAACTTTGTTGCTTGCGGAAATCATGTTGTTGAACTTCCAAACTGCTAAATTCACCAGTTAAATGTTTTGGAAGTAATAATGTAGTGTTTAGTTGAGTTCACACTTTCTTGCCATTCGTTGTAAGGTTAAAGGTTGGTTAAAGGAAATTTAGGAAGTTAGATAGTTTACTCGTTTGTATAGATCCAGGTATAGGTTGTAATTAGGAAAGGAGTTTTCTAATACCAAACTACCTATATTGTATAAAGTTTTATAAACGGGAACTCCAGAAATTCTGCAACTTGTTTTTTTTCGCAACTAGGCATAGTATAACTACTGATGTCCTCCAGGAAAGCTCGCTTACGCTGATCCATAACTGCCTAGGCGTCCTCGGTATTCTGCTGTAGTGTTGTCATACTCTATAAGCACAAGGGTTTAACATCTGGTCTGCATTCTTCAGAGAAGACGGTTGTGTCTGAAATTCTACCACTTATCTACGCTTATCTACTTGAGTTACGCGAGTATAGATAGAGGTAAATACTTTAAGAACGCTACAAGTAAATGATATTAAATGTTATTGTTACATGAAAAAAACTCGGCCAAAGAAACTGGTACAAGTAGAGTGCAAAAAATAATCTCGAGACATGAAAAGTTGGTGGCTAATTAGAGTTTCATATTCATACCAAGTTGGAAACTTTTAAAGGGCAATGTCCTGAGTTGAGTAAAGTTCCAGTTTTTATTCCCTTTTGGTTTGGCCTGCCGCCTACCTATTTATATTTTTATGAACTGCTCCATAATCAAATGTTTATGCGAGTTGGTAAATAGAGACTTCGGAATTAGATTTTTTATTCGGTAGACAACTCTTAACTCTTCCGAGATTCATCGAGAAGTCTTGTTTCACGGGCCAAAATCCACCTTTTCGGGGCGTTGAGCCACGATAAGAGTAATTACTTAATAAAGTAGGTATTTAAAATGAAAATGTCTATAGGTATTGAATTTTTAAACTTAAAGGAAACTCATCTGATGTAAAAATATCTTGCATGGATATCCACATAAAAAATTGGTAGACCCATAACTCTTGCCGATCATAAAAATTCACGCACGTGTGACGTTCGAAACCGGTTCTATGATTATATGATAACGCTTTCTTCCGTAGAGACACTTTATCTGAAGATTAAAAATGGTTTCTTATATTTTATGGTTATGAATCGCAGGCCGAGAGGGTCAAAATGTTTTCATTAGCGTCGCACTCCGTAACCCTGTTCATGCTTTCATCCGAGTTTTCATATACCTTTCTCTAATTTACAGTCGCCATTGTTCTTTCAGCGGAATGTGTTTTTCTTGCCATTTTCATACTTTTTGCATGAAAATTAGGCTAGCTTTATTATGAGTTCGGTGACAAATTGTCATAATTTCCTTTTTGTGAAGGGCTTTCCTTGTCCTTTAATTGCGATAACAACTTTTTTATTACGATCTAGTGGTTTCTAACGTCCATTACATTAAAAAAGTCTTAAAGAAATGTTCGCTATTTTGTAATTAATTTGCGACAAAAAGTCCGACACCGTCAAATCTCGGCGTCATTATTTTCATCGTGTAAATATATAAACGATGAAAATAAGGATAATGCCTTAGATTATAAATTATAACTTATCCTCAGCGTTTTAAGGTCGATAATACAAATCAATTAACGTGATAAATTACCGGCATAACTCTAAATTAGTTCTTAATATGTAATGAAAATTATTCAATACGTAATTTTATTAATTGGAAAACACAAATAACTACCACTTCTACTGTTATCCACTGTTATCAACAGCTATCAGGTATGTAATTAAAACTACACAAAACTTCAGAAAATATAACAAGACTCCAATCTCTGGATGACTGAAACTTGTCTGTATTCAAAACTTTTGATTAGTTTTCTTTTAGTTGATATAGTTATTATGTCAGGTTTACGACAGTCATAAAACATGGCATGGTAATAAGTAGGTACATAGACTACGTAAACTGTCCCATAACACCCATAAAATGAATAAAGGATATTATGATACTGACATTTACGTAACATGTGGCCTTATTTTAAATCAATTTAAACATTATACTAAGTAAAATGAAAGAGTGAAATGAGGAACCATTGATTTTCTCTTCAGTTATATTTTTTATCCACTCGTGGAAGAAGTACCGTGCCGTACCTGGAAAACTAGTATTTAAAAGCTAAAAATACTAGCGTATTTCGATTTTCAGCTGTAAAACTTTTTGAATAAATCCGGGCAGTGGTTTAACTAATCCAGCGCTGTAACTTGATACCAGTCATTCCCTGAAAGGTAGAGGAAACTCCTGAAATATATTTCAGGAATTTGCTATGTAAACATATAAAAGTGAACTCACTTACCAAAAACGAAAGCACCGAACGAGGCAGTCGGGCAAAACGAATACAGCGATTAACAATAGTCTTTTAAAATTTCTTTACCCTTTTAGAGTATTGGGATAAAAGGTAATGGGATCAAAACTATTGAGAAGGTATTTCCTGAAAATCTTCAAGAAATATCAAATAATTTGATAACCGTGGACTTCGCACCTAACCCAAAGCACAATGTTGTTCCTTACCTACATCTTTTATTAAACAACTGCTATTATATTTCTTTCCACTTTTACAATATTGGGAAGTATCTAAACTATATTTGAAGAGGAAAGATTTGTTTGTTTGGATTGAATAGGATCAAAACCTACTGAAGCGTTAAAAAAACATACACCATTAGAATCCTACATCATCCCTGATAAACAGTCTCTACAATATTTCAAAAAAGTTAGGAAACCGTATGAAAACTGCAATAATGTAACTGCGTAGATCCCCAAGAAATCTAAATCTATATCTATATCTATACTAATATTATAAAGAGGAAAGATTTGATTGTTTGTATGTTTGTTTGTTTGTTTGTTTGTTTGAATTGAATAGGCTCCGAAACTACTGGACCGAGTAAAAAAATTCTTTCACCATTAGAATCCTTAATTTTTCGTGATGAACATAGGCTATATAATATTTTCAAAAAAGTTAGGGATCCGCATGAAAAATTCAATAATTGAACCGTGGGCTGTATATTCAAACTCTTTTTCTATTGTGGCGCGTCAGAATAGAAAAAGAGGTTGTATAGCGCACGGTGCTTCCTTTTTCTCTACGGCCAGTGTCAGTTTTGGAATGTCGAGTCAATGTCAAAAACCCCAATGCTGTTAAAAAAAGTAAAGATCCGTATGAAAACTGTGAAACCCATCGTTTTAGTGTGTATAATTTCTGAATTTTTTGTTTAATACCCGTGCGAAGCCGGGGCGGGCCGCTAGTATCAAATAATCCGATAACCGTAGACTTCCTCGACTCGGAAATCGACAAATTGTCGTCTGGACTTGAAACGCTTTGTAGTGTAGTGCTAACTTGGGTCAGGTACGACATTGACACTTGAAATGCACCTCTGCTTGAGACGAGTTTCAGCAGTTTTTAGTTCCAGGTTATATAATTTATTTATGACTTGTGACGCCCCGGCTTCGCAAGATGGAATGCTGTTACTAATTCATGTCATACATATAAACCTTCCTCTTGAATCACTCTATTAAAAAAAACGCTCTAATATCGAAAATCTTTCTAACTCCGTTGCGTAGGTTTAAAGATCTAAGAATATAGGGACCGACAGACAGCGGGAAGCGTCTTTATTTTATACTATGTAGTGATTTGTTTTAAGTATTGATGTTATGTAAATTTTTACTATAAATGATAAAGTAAAATAATAAAAAATCTTCTGTGCAGCTCTTGCCTTTTTTAAATTCTAATAATTATTTCCATCCAAGGTTGCTTGACAAAAATCGCTTCTAAGCGATGATGCCGTACACTAAATAAAGTTAAAAAAAATATAAGTAATGTCTTTCTTTTTCTGGTGAACAATAAACAATAACAATAACATTTTTGGACTGTATTGTAATGCATTCTTAAAAAAAAAATATCTTCCACGCTCTATGATATATTCACAGCCTCCCCTAGCTACACGCGGGCTGAAAAACGTGGTCATTGCTTCATTGGCAATGGAAGTTTATAAACCTCTTATTGAACCTGTTAATACGAGTAGATTAAACAGTTTTAGAATCGCAGCAGTTTACCCAGAATTTGAGTTAGCCAAAAGTATCTGGCACTAGACAACTCAAAGCCTGGAGCTTTTAATAGCAAAACCTCAGCCATATTTAGACTTAGCCAGCCGTATGTAGACTGAGACATAGACGACCTCTGTGGCCCGGTGGGTGAAGGTCCGCTTACGTTGCAGGAGGTCGGTTCGATTGCCGCCTCGGAACCGATGTTTGTATAATCCACAGATATTTATTGCAGGCGATTTCGTTCGTTTCCTACTAATAAAAAATATCTATCTATTTAATATTGTATTAAGTATATCATTCAGTTACCATTACCACCCATAACACAAGGTCTGCTTTGCTTGGGGATCTGTGGAATGTCCAGCATTGTTTGTATTTGAATAGCAAAATCACTCATTTATTCGCAGCAACTTTCAAACGTTTACCTTATTACATTATGAACCTTACAGCCAGCAAAAACGGAGCAAAACCGTAAAATGTCCAGTGTCTATCCGTCTAAATATTATCTAGTAAACAGTAGGACTGCATGCTTACAGCGATTGGTGTCGCGACGTCATTACGCTTAGGAAATAGGCACTTTTCCCCTCGTTAGCGACTCGTCCGCTGCCCTCGACGTACAAAACTACTTTAACATCAGCGAACGAAACATTTTAAACTCTAAAATTCCAGTTGTAAGGTTCAAAATGGAGCAAACAGTAAAGTTCATTCACTGAAAACGATCTCGTGTGTCCCCTTCAATTAATGAAAAAACTTCCAACTAAAGTTTTATGAGAATTGAAAGGAATTAAATAAATAATGTTGGACAAACAACACAGCATCATCTAGCCCCAAGCTAAGCCAAGCTTGTGTTATGGGTACTAGATCACTGATGTACTTACTTACAATATCTTACATAGATAGAATGTTTTTTACTATACATAGAAAACGACCAGAAAACACGGAACAAATACCAGCAGATCGTAAAAACTTTTGTTACGAGACGGGAATCGAACGCTCAACCTTCTGCGTCGCGGGCGGACCTTCGCTTACCGCGCCACCGAGGGAGGTCGTCTATGTCCAGATATTATGTCTACAAATGGCTTAATAAGGCAAAGTTTTGGTCGGGTCGAATTTTGTAGTATATAAAGATTGCCAGTTTATTTTAAGCGTGGTCCTTCAATTGAAGTTAGTTTCGGATCTTTATCCTTGATATTTTAGTCCAATGGCTTAGCGATCCTCCGATAAGAGAAGTCGCCATTTTTCTCTGTCCTATACGGTTTCCCGCCAATCCTCCGCTTGTAGCTGAGTCAAGTCTGCTTCTGCCATATCCAATATGGGAATCCGGAATAATCAAATATTAGAGTGCTATAATTTCATTTAGACCTTACAACAGACTCTGGGACTCGTCACAAACTACAAATTACAGAAACGGGAAAATAAAGTGATTTCTTTGATATTTTGTTTAGTAAAAAAGCGAATAGGAAACCTTAACCTTGTTAGGTTCGTTTTCGAGTAGAGCATAACTCGTCACAAGTTTTTTTATCGTCTAGCTAGATAAGCTGTTAACTGATATTTGTATTTGGTAAAAAAGCTTTAAGCCGTTTCACAAAGAATATATCAGACAATTTGTTTGAATTTACTGTTTTAATTTTTTAGAAGTAGCTTGGAGTTTGTTGACGAAGCGTTTACATTGCCCTATATAAGGTACAAAGATAATCTTGTATTTAGAGTTTAGGCTAAGGAAGTAGGTAATCATTTGTGAACTCCAGGTGATACCTACCTACTGTCTGAGCTTTAAAGTTCAAAGTTCTTCAGCTTTTGTCATGCCAAACAGCAACCGCATCGTGCCAAAGAAATCATAACTTGTTTGATTCTTACAAAACCATTGGAAGTTTTATGAACCTTCAGTGCTAGATCTAGAGTTCACTTTGGAGTTCTTTCTTACACCCTTTTAAAAACCAAATCCTTTTGTTCTTAATTAATGTTCGGTAGAGCACAAAGCTGCGATTGTGTATTTTTTGTATTATTGTACGTTCATTGCTGGGTTTTAATATCTGTAGTATTCATTATAATGGTGTCGACGATTATGAAGCTTAATTGGTAGCTTTGTTCTGCTCCAGAAGGGTGGAAATGGATTGAAGATTTAAAAAGCCTTATTCGGACTGGTGTTAACTGTTTTATGGACCGAAAGCGACTTGAAAGTATTTTAAATTTTATGCTCATCGTTGAGACGATGAAACCTTTGATCCTACTTTAAAGTTTCCGTGCCTGGGAACTTGATTCTTAAGTGCCTGCTTATTCTAAAGTTTTATACTTAGCTAAGAACCTACTTCCGCACCCCTTACACCTTCTTCGTTTAAGTATTTACAGAAAACAGAAAACCGAGCTGCTGCGTTGTATTAAAAAAAAAACTTTTATTATTTGAGATAGTAACTATCACTTTGTTTTTGTGGCCGCTCAAGGATACTTGAAACTAAACATCACTTACTCGCATATTGGAACGGCCAAGCATGAATTTATTTGCATAATCTTACAAAGGATTTCGACGATTCAAACGACCGTGACCGACGGAAAAAATCGGTAGAGTCCACATTCCGGCACATTCTGTTTTTAAATACCTACTTTAAACACAGACTTCAACTTTGGAACTTCTCAAACCGGTATGCCGAATTTCAAAATGGCCGTCTTGGCGGCAATCCTTCGTTGACTTTGACATTGGCGTTCCCGCGCCTTTTTTCAGACGCGTTCGAAATTCAAGTCATGTGGCGCATGACCTTCACCTCCATCGCGCCAGGTGAACGCGCTTCTCACTGCCACAGATTAAATAGCACGTGTCAGCTGCAGACGACGCGCGACGTTTCGTTCCCTCTAATTAACGATAGTTTTAACCGAGGGAATTTACTAGTAGATAATTTTCTTGATCGATCCAACAGTTTAGTTTACCTTATTTCTGTAATTTGAGTTGTTCTATTTGAGCCCCTGAATTTGTAGCCCAATTATTATTTTAGCCCTTAATTTAGCCAAAAGTTGAACTTATTCTATTTTTGTACGCATAACATGGGGTGGCCCACTCGAACATAATAGGTACTTAAGTTTTTTTCAAGCATACAGATGGTACACTCGTCTAAATTGGTAGACATTTCATGAAGGGCCGACCTACTAAGACTCTTTTCACATTTCAGAAGAATTCTTGCGAAAGCCCGCAGGGAAGACCTCGGGTTTCAAACTCCGCCGTTGAATTCAAAACCGCAAGCTGAAAAGAAGCTTAAATTTTCCTTCAGGATTTTTGTCACATAGTTAATACTTATTAAAAGAAGCGGCAAATGCAATGTTGCATACTAAGTCTGCTTTACTTTCCCGTTTTATTAAAAGTCCGTTAGAACAAAGCAAAAGAAAAATAATTAAGGAACTGAAATATACCCACGTGAAGACAGTAAAAAAACGCGTGTCGGTCAAAGCGCAGACTCATTAAACTAAATACCACATGGTTAAAATACATTAACTCTATTTTAGTCTCTAATAAGTATAGAACGTTTATCACAGTCTATAACCACGAACGATACAATGACAGGACGAGAATTGGCCTATACCAAACTAACAGAGAATGGCGAATGGTGTGTAACCTACAGTAACCATACATAGTTACTATTTTCTATCTATTTAGTGTCACTTTTAAAGACTGTAGCTACAATAACCGATACTTACTAAGTATGAGAAAGAATAACTCTTACTTTCCTTGCCTGCTTAGGTTGAGCTCTTTTTTATCCTAATTTTATACCAACAATTATTATTACTTAGGTAATTGGATAAAATATTAGGTACGCATGTAAATTCCTCAGATACAAACCACCTCCTTACACATTTCATTAGGATTCATTCACCCGTGACAGGGTAGTAAACATACAGTTAATTTTGTTTGATGATTAGTATTTAATTCTAAATAGTCTACTTGTTAAATTCTCCCCTGACAGCTGTCATCATCTCGCACCTTCAACGCTTGACATTTGGCCGCAGTCACACAGTCGTTCCGCATCTTAAACATCCAGTGGCTAAATATTTCAAGATACACTCAGCTGAGTGGAGATTGGGTGTGAAGCGAGCGATGACAGCCCGCTCGTCCGTGAAGATGCGACGATTTCTGAATAGGCTCGCTGAGTGACGCATGAACTAACCAGTCAAGTATGTTACTCTGACGTTTGGGGTGCTTCCAGTCGTTTATTGCTCCCTTTGTTTCTTTGATCTTGTTATATGAATGAGTTAATTTAAATAAATTATTGAGTGAAATGTTTATTTTTCCCACAAAGCTTACATTTTAGATTAAACTAGCGAACTACATAAAAGCTATATGGGTTTATAGTTTTTAATACAAAAGAGTACTTAACAGTTATGCTAATCGGCTGCAGAATAGATACGGAAGGAGCTTCCATTTCTATTTATAACGAAAGTGGCCTATGGTTACAATTAGTTTCTTATGATATCGACGCATTTTATAATCTGCCCTTATCATAGCGCTCATATTATTTTTATTTATAAATTTTGTTAGATGACTGAGAGTTTGGCTCTATAAAGCTTTACGAGTATCAACAAGTTTTGTCATATTTTGAAAATGGATGATTAGTAACGAATTTGGTAATTTTCAAGTCATTGTGCGACGGCGGCGGCAGGCAATTCCAGTGGCAATTCCATTTTTGCCACTGGAATTGCCTACCGGCCTTTGACCTTTGTTTCATTAATTCATATGTTTTTATAATACGTGTCATATAACCAGAAAAGTCATATAAAGTTACCAAACAACTCATAATGTTTTTAGGTAATTTATAACATTCGATTTCGATTAAGCACACGAAATCAGATCACTGGCTTTATGAATGAACCATCAAATCCTTTGACGCATTCACATGAATCAATGTATTATTAGGTCGGACAGCAGACGCCAATCTGTTGAAATCGCGGCGCCCGCGCCGGCGCAACTTTGAATTGTTGCATTGCGTTAGAGATTCTAGGAAGGCAATTTATTTTAATATACCTAGATTATTGTAGTTTTGCTTGCGTGTTTTTCAATTACTAGTCAGTAATTTAATATTAGTAAATTCTTTACTTATGTTGCTTTCCTGTAATGAAGTAGAAGCTTTTTCGCAGGGTATATTCCGTCCGTAAATATGCCTCGAAAACCGAAACAGGGAAAGTGGAATATGTGTTGATGTGGATTTAGAATTGCATTGCATCTCCTGCAATGCTTACCAACAAATAAAAAACACATAGAAAATGGTTGAAGATTTGCGGAAAATTACTGTTACCTAGTTTTATTGAGGAATGCAGGGAATAAATAGATAAAAAAATCGCGATAACATGTGAAATTTAAAATATGAATTTCTAGATATTTTTCATAATATTACCACCAGACAGGCCACAGTGTATGTATACTTTCCGACTGGATCGGCGAATAGAAAAAAAATTAAGAATAGAGAAATTTGGTAAATCTATTCGCGGATTCAAGAACCGAGGCGAAATTTTTATCTTGCAAATAGTGAAAACGCGAATCATTCAGCTTCTCTGTTATGCAGTTTTATACAGTTTATTATAAATACTATATCATTTTGCACAAATACTGCATCAATCAAACATTCATCATATTATTTAAATGCAAAATAACATGCAATCACACTTTATTTGTTTTTTTATGTTTCACACTTCTGGTCACCTCAAAGAATAATACTGAAACACAAAAAAATCTCTTCAAGGAAAGTTTTGCGCTGAGTTATTTACTTTTTGACAGGCTGCAACACAAATATATTTTATCATATTTACTGTGACCTTTGTATTGTACGATCGGACAAATATTTGTACGATCTGCAGATTCAGGGTTTAGGGGGTTTTCTGATCATTTTCTATTTAGGTATAATAAAAAAAATATCTATTTAATATATTATATATTATCTATATCAGTCATCTAGTACCCATAACACAAGCTCTGCTTAGCTCAGGCCTAAATGATGCTGTGTGGATTGTCCAGCATTATTTGTTTGTCTGTTGTCTATGCGTTGCAACGTCAAATAAATCTTTTTATCTTTCTATGCATAAACTTACCTAGCTTAGTTACGATTCATTTACATTTTTGGGCCATAAAAGTCTTACACGTATGTTAGTTTTCTACCAATGAGGAATTTTCTTTAAGTTTATCGTCAAAAATAGTTGACCTGACTAAAAAGGCGCTTTTCTTGGGGCTGTCAAATGTCGCATAGCATTGACCCTTCAGACCGTGCGTATTTTGACATTACATCCTATTAACATTCTCTTCTCATAGCGAAAGATCCCCGCCATCTATCGATTTCTAAGGTTATTAGGTTGTCTTTCCTGCTTGAAAAAAGACCTCATACACTTTTAAAGTTCGAACGCGACTGACGCACTATTCAAGGCGCACATGATTGGTCGGCTCGTTTTATGACACTCGTCCGTAAATTGGCGGGTGTCGTTCCAATTGGACCACCATTAATCATAATTTCGCGATGGTTGCTGCTATCACTCTCGATGTGTTTGTGCGTCAATCGCCGCACCGGAAAAGATTGATGGCCATTGGATTTTTAATCTAGCCATATGTACGACAAAGTGCATATCGAATGAGTCTTTCTGATGGTGAATTGAAATGGTGAGAGTGTCATTCCATTTTCGACGCTCTATGGTTCCGTTTGTTTTGTATTTATGCAAATAATAAGTATAAATAGTACTGACAATGTTTTAATAAAAAAAATATTTATTTATCATAAGGGAATTTACCGGCTGCAGTGCTGGGGTGCAGGAAACTGCCCTGTATATATACAGGGCAGTTTCTAAAGTTTGTAGTTAGTATAGCATAGAGCTTATATAAGCAGGCAGAGATAGCTTAGATTACTTAACCTTAGAGTAAGTTCAAGCAACAGCTAACGCATGCATGTTAGCTAAGCTAACTCCTAGAGCTCTTGTACACGAGAAGTTCCGTACACTTACTCCTTACTTTATTAAGAGGCCAGATTAGTACGCTGCCGTACGGTTAAGAAATCGTACTGGCTGTTACACGACAGAACAGTCAACGGCCGGGGGCCAAATGCAATTTTTTTTTCAAAACAGTTTTGAAACTTATGCTAAAGTTAAGCCAATTAAAGGATTGTTCACAAATAAAGTGAACATATTCTCAATACAACACCGATGTCCGTCCAAACATACAGCGTACTAACTGTACATTATCACGACGAAAAAACGTGTGTAACTAAGTCACACACGTTTTTGATGAGAAAAGTGGACTTTGCTGTCCTGCATCAAAAGCTGGTAATACTCGTGTTTCCCTTAAAACCGAAACATTGCAAACTGCTGACCTACATTGTTTCAAGTTAGTAATAAGGTGTATTGTTACCTTTTTGGCAGGTTCCGGTAGAATTTGAAATAGGAGAACAGCTTTGAAATCGGTATTCATAATGTCCTTTAAAAAAGTTAGTCATCAATGTTTTATAAAATAAAGAAAATCTCTGCAAACATTTTTAGTTTTATTCTTTAAGTAATTATTAACGATACATTCAAACACTAATTTAAGAGGTCTTTTCATTACCATGTTTGGAGCGCGAATGGCGGACCTCTCGTGTTTTTCCCTCCAAAACTGCTGATAGCTTACTACGACATCGACTAACAGACAAGACTGCCGACCAATCCAAAGACGGCAGAAACGAAATAGTCGAAAATAGCAAAATTTAAAATTTAGGTGCTACTAGCGGTCCTCTCCGGATTCGCATGTATTTATTAAACATTTCGAAAATGAAAATTTTACACACACACAAATACACGTTGGGTTACATTATTGAAGTTTTCATAAGGATGTCTTAACTTTTTTGAAAATATTCTATAGCCCATAGCTATAGCCTATGTTCATCAGGCATAATGTAGAATTCTAATGGTGAAAGAATTTTTCAAATCGGTCCAGTAGTTTCGGAGCCTATTTAATCAAATCTGTCCTCTTATAGACAAATAATGTAATCATTTATATTTATGCTTGAGTAACGGTTGTCTATGGCAGAAATGTTACTAAAGCAAGCCCAGATCTATGACTGAGTAAGCTTTCATAGGCTTTAAACCAATAAACTGGAGCTCGAATCCCGACTACGAAGTATTTGAATATTGAATAGAATATCTTTTAAAATTCTCCAACGACTCGTATAACAGCGGATTCATTTCTAACAGGAATTCAATAAACTAGAAACCAAAGAATAAGTTTTGAACTGCGAAGCACGTCCACAAAATATGGGATAAGGTTAAGGTTTTGGTTACTTCTTATTGAATTTTATATGGCGGGTCGTGTTTCTATTTTAACTACCCGATAGGGACGACTAAAATAGTCCCCGCGTGGAGTGTTTCAGTGTTTGAGGCCGCTTGGACTCGCTAGGGGGTGAATGTAAATACGATTTGAATTTTAGAGTAGGTTTGTGCGTAGCCTTTCATAAGGTGATGTTACGACGAAACATGCAATGAGTGGCATAGCTATTGTGATGGTTGCTTTTAGTCGGATCAAGAATTGTAGATATTTTTTGTAGAGAACGGGATCTAGAAACTACGAAATATTGGTGGAATAATTTTACGATACCTGGCTGGAGTCGTCGAAGCAAATCGCAGAAGTGCAAAGCGATTTTTTATTGTCAGTTCAGTTTTAATGAATAGAAGAGTTTATTGCAAAAAGAATAATTACAAATAATTACATAATAATTTGTATAGTCATTATTAAATAAATCATTATTATTTTTTCTCATCGGCTTATGGACTGATTAGTGATTACACCATTTTCTCTAGTAATGTGCTACTATGCATTGTTAAGATTTTCAATTTGTTTTAAGTATTTACCAGGTATCAGTTTTTGTGAAGTTTTCGTACACAAAATGTCTTTATTTACCAAAATTATCTTGAAATCTAGAACGAGTTTAGCGACTTTTTGTCGCCTGCTTGTTCTTTTAGGGTGGGGTAGTAGTCGTGCGTGTTTATGATGTAATTTTTCGGGAATGATTAAACGGCGGAATGTGTACATTTGACAGTTGGGGTATGCCAAGCACTGTAAAATAAGCCATTGTATAAAAGGTACGAATATTTTGAGACACTAAAATGTTTATGAGGGTGAAGCTTTTACGAATGTAGCGGCAAATTACCTGCATAGATATTTTATAATAACATTACTCATACACAAACCAAGATTTTATCAACGAATTTCATGTTCTCAGAACAGGGGCCCAATTCCACTAAAGTTTTAAAAAATGCGATTATGGCGCCATGCTACTGAGATAGAGATTCAGTCTTACCTTTATTTGGTATTCTACTAACGTTTCGTTACAAAGATTATGATTCAAAATAGCTTGTCAATGGAATGGTAGGATAGTGTGGCCATTTTTAACAAAAAATAAATTGGTCGTGACCATAGATACTAATTATTCTATGATGACTACATGGTCGTGACGGACGAAATATTTTTGGTACTCTGCCCTCTTATTTAAGTATCTATCGTTGTAAAAATTAACTTTAACTTGTTAAAAATCAATTAACATCGCTCTTAAACACAATAAAACGCAATTAAATCACGATTTTAGGAAAATTTGTGTGTGACTATCCCTAAATGACAGATAATGAGTTGAAGTTGTCAAAGTCAACGTCGGTAGTACTGTCATATTTTCTGTGGTAAATGTTTACAAGAGCGAGCGCAAACCACGGAACTTGTTTATTTTACATATAAAACGACCAGAAAACCCGAAACAAATCTCAGCAGATCGGATAAACATTTGTCCCGATGCGGGAATCGAACCCGCAAACTCCTGCGTCGCATGCGGACCTTCGCCCACCGTCTCACAGAACTTAAAATCAAACGAATTGTTTCTTCGTAATACATTTTATTATTATGATTATCGGTCTATTTGTGCGAGTTTGACGACAACCAACGATGCCTTTAATAGTTTTGTTGCTTTGCACTTCCACTGTTCTTTCTATTCCGTGGCCTGAACAGTTTTTTCTTGAGTTTTTTTCAGATTTTATCAGTATTGAAAGTTTTTGATAAAATGAATTCTTTCTTCTCTTCTCGTTTGCCAAGGACACCAAAACAATCATTTAAACATTCTCTATAAGATTCCGCTGAACAGATTTGTGGTCGACCTTGTTCAGTGCCTTGATTACCTCCGTCTCAGCTCTAGAAACAGATGGCTGCGAAATTTTGCGAAGAGCACTCTGGCATACTAACATTTGATAGGATCTGGTGGCAAGAAATTCCAGTGCACTCAATATCTGCAAAATAAAGTGT
Organism: Eupithecia pulchellata; assembly: GCA_963931895.1. Classification (NCBI taxonomy): domain Eukaryota; kingdom Metazoa; phylum Arthropoda; class Insecta; order Lepidoptera; family Geometridae; genus Eupithecia; species Eupithecia pulchellata. The sequence goes on along the minus strand of OZ007526.1, from coordinate 3,919,725 downwards.
TTTGATTTGTAGGTAGGCAGTTTAATACATAACATAATACTTAAAAAACTTATATATATAATCAACAAAGATACAATACATACAGTAAAAATACTCTTCATTGCACACCAAGAGAGAAAAAGCAAACAGAAAAACAAGTTGCTACATGGGCTTATCGCTAAGATTTTTTCCATGCAACCTTTGGATAACAGCATCGGATAACAGTGTGCTATGCCACTCATTAGGGCAGGCCTAAGGTGTCATCATTTTTAGGACTACCAACAAGAGATAACAACGAAAAACTAAATAACAATGACCAATTTCTTAGGTCTACTACTCTATAATTTATAGGCAGCCGCAGCAGCATATAGGTAAATCAAGTAAGCTTGTAATACAGAAAACTGGCATACAAATTAGCTAACTAGTTTGAAAATGTAATTATATTTTACAATAATAAACAACATAAACTTGAATTTATGTGTGTTGTAAAACAAAATAGGAAAATAATATAACGATGTTGTAAATAAATATTGTTGGACAATCCACACAGCATCATCTAGCCCCAAGCTAAGCAGAGCTTGTGTTATGGGTACTAGATGACTGATATACATAATACAATATTATTAAATAGATAGATATTTTTTATTATACATAGAAAACAACCAGAATCCCTGAACCTGGTAGTAACCATTTTAGCTTATTGATGATGAAAGATGTTTGTTTGTTTTATTTACCTTCGTCATTATGGATATTCCATCAGAACGGCGTTCCTTGCCGATTTACGGAGTAAAGTCTTCAGCTAGTGTTTGTACTGTACATTTGGCAATACGATAAATTTTCACAAATTCCCTTTCCGTAAGGTCTCTTGCAGAAGAGCTGTATCCTGACGGCAACATGCTGATGAATGTTTATGAAGCCTTTTAGGCTCGCCATGCATCTTCTAATGAAAAAACTCTTTCTTCTGAACTTTTCTCATGCAATTTGTTTACAAAAACACCAAGGAAAGGTACCTTTGTTCAATGGTGGTTCAATGACACGATAATGCTAACCATAGACTAAATTAGCTGTCAAAAAATTAGTAGAATACCAATAACGTACGCGATCGGAGATACATTGAATAGTAGAATACGAGAAAACAAGTTCAATGGTCCAATGGTCATAGACAGTCATTGATAGGGCTAAACAGAAAAAGATTGTGATAGTAGAATACCAAAAGGTGTAAAAGGAGACAATTGATAGGCGATATCATTGTCATCGAGAGGAGATTGTATTAGTGGAATTGGGCCCCAGGGTTAAGGTACTAAACGACAATTACCAACAACCCATCATAAAAAAGACAAATGGCCAGAACGCGCGGAATATTTCTTTGCGACTCGCAGCTACCTAGAACCAAATTGCTACGCTTAACCTTTCGAACCATTACAAACAAAAGAAACACGAAAGAAGCTCAAAGTGTCACCCGTATCATATTTTATTTCGTCTCCCACAGTCCAGCTTAATTTCCCTCTTTAATCCGTCAAATCACAAACAAAAGAAACACAAATGTGTTACCTGTACTACGTAGGTATCTATAGGTACTTAGCTTGTTTAATTTGGACTGCACCGGTCTAACGTAGTTTGAATCACCTTATTAATCTTAAGAATAATTATAGAAAATAAAAGTGGAACATAACTAACAAACAGCCTACGCGCGTTTAATCCTCCCATAACTCTAAACCACGAACTAAAAAAACAATGACCACAAAAGAATAAGCACAAATATGTCACCCATACCGTATTTATTTCCACTGTTTCGTAATTAGCCAGCGAAAGTCCCTAATTAGATAGCTGTCAGATGCGGTTTGTTAGGATTAATGAAACCAATTTCGCACACAGAAGCGAACTGCATTATTTAGTCGATTGCGAGTTGCGACCGAGCTAGGTCGAATTTGCTCAGCAATTTAGCAGCGTAAGCACATGAGTAAACACCAAGCAGATAGAAAGCTCAGAAATAATAATCCGAAGCTAATTCTTTTCGGAATTAACTCTAGACACTACTTTAGATATATAAATAATACAGGACAATCCACGCAGCATCATCTTGATACAAATAGAGCTTGTATTATGGGCACTAGATAACTATTTTTCTTTACCTATATCTATAGAAATCACCTGGAACTGAAGATGGTACAAATATTAGTTCCAAGGCGCGGGTCGAAGATCCTTCGTCGCAGGCTAAACTTTGCAACAAAAGTAAAGGTTAAAATGATAGTGATATAAAGGTTAAGTTTCTAAAAAAATCCGCTAGACTTCTGATGTAGGTGCAATCCATTAGTGTAAAGTGTAAGCTACTCGAGATGTGTTTACTTACAGGTTCGGTCCTGAATTGACTACTGAATGTAGAACCATTGACTGTTTTAAAATAAAATCAGTTTGAACTGTGAATTTACATTACGGAGTCGTGAAATGCATTTGCCGTTCGTTCTCAGATTTACTTTGTTTTAAAATAGATCGGAGCTTTAAGTTCCAATTGAACTTCCACTTTTAGATAGCTATTTATATAAATAACATTATACTTACCTATTAATTTACATCATTGTCAAGCTGACTTTTGACCACGTGCGAGTAAAATAGCGAAAAGGGAGCCTTATGCGCTGGGGTTATTAAATTAATAATGCTCGGCAGTCCACACAGCAACCTATCAAATACAAATACAAATACAAATCATTTATTCATAACACAATGTTATAAGTCAGGTAGGTTACAGTTTGTAACTAGTTAGTTATTATAACTTACTTATAAAATATTATATTTATTTAATAATAATTATAAATTCTGGATAAAAATAAAAACTAATAATAAATTAAGATTTGAGCATTATACAGAGCATTAACAAATGGGCAGTTCATAATACTCGTTAATCGAGTAAAACGAGTTCTCCAGTAGCCATTTTCTTAATCTCGATTTAAAGGCCGTTGTGGAAGTTGCATCCCCTCGGACTTTGTCCGGCAGCCTGTTATATACAACGGGACCCATGACGTACACGGACCTCTCCGATTTACTCAATTTATGTGATGGTGTGACTAAAAGATGGGCTAGCTTATTGCTGCGGAGAGCGCGGCTGGTGTTTACGCCTCTACGTTTAAAAACATCCATGTTTTTATGGGTGAACATCGCCACCTGGTGGATAAGTTCGCAGGCGAGAGTCATTATGCCCAGTTCCTTAAAATATTCGCGGCACGACACGTCGTCTGGTACACCTACTATGGCACGCACTGCGCGCTTCTGTATTATGAAAACTCTGTCTACGTCCGCCGCGCGCGCCCAGAGCTCCACGCCGTACGTGATGGTGCTGTGCACCGTCGCGTGGTAGCACGCCAGCACCACGCCGCGGGTGGCGGTCGCGGCGAGGCGGCGCAGTGCGAAGCATGTGCGGCCTAATCTGCAGCAGAGCTCCTCTATGTGACTCTCCCATGTGAGACCACTGTCGACTTGGAAACCCAATAGCTTTGTGGATTCTACCATCTGTAGGATGGTGTTTCCAGCAGTCACTGTGAGCGGTGGCCTGGGCAGGGTTGGCATGATTAAAACAAATGGTTTTAAAACACATGTTTAAAACAATGTTTAAAACAGTTTGATTTTAAACCGTGTTTTTTATCACACGTTTAAAAACACAGATTAAAACAAGTTTTAAACATTGTATAAAACGATGAGAAAAAAACAAGCTTTAAAACTACTTTTCATTGCGAATGAATGATATAAAATGAAAGTAATATTTTTTTGATAAGTTATTTATTCAGTCAAACAAAGATCTAAGTACCTACCAAGTACCAGGATTTATATGGGTAATGGGATAAGATAACACGTATTTTTGAAACATGCATTAGATAGTATAGAATATTAAAAATTTCAATTTAAAATCAATCAAAAACAAAATTATAACAAACAAAATTACCTTTATTTAATAAACATTATAAAATCAAAATTGTTTGTCATGTCATGTCAGTCAGGAGAGAGAGTAAGACAATATGACAAGATCAAGATAACAATTATTTTTTCTTTTCCTTATTAAGGTATTTAAAAACTGTAACAAGTTTTGCAGCTTTCTCTGTACCCAGTTTATTTCGTACGTCAGAATGAATAAATCCAAATGTTGAAAACAGTCTTTCAATTCCAGCACTTGAAGCTACAGCAGTGTGAAGCTGAGCCACGTTCATTGTTTGACCATTAATTTGTTTTTTTAATGACTGCCACCATTCGAGAGGTCCGACCTGATTTACTACATGATCTTCAAATAGAAAGTTATGAAAGGGATCTGTCATTGCCCTGTATTTAACAACATAGGGCATCGCCTCTTTGTGATAAGCTTCTATAAATAATAAAGCCTCAGAAATATCTTCACTCGTGAGTTTTTCACCCCTGTACTTAGGATGTAGTAAGTTTGCTGCAAAATGAGCTGGAGACATTGCCATTTCATAACGAGCTTTGAACTTCCTTAAATCATCCAATGAATACTCGGTCTCACGCAGTCGTACATTCTCTCCCTCAAACATATTTTTAAGCTCTATCCATGCTTCAGTCACTTCGCCAATACAGCAGGATGTCTTTTGGGAGATGTCAAGTGTAACTGCGATGTTTTCCAGTTTTTTGTAGAGAGCCTGGACTTGTTGCTTCAGCGCCATGTCATTTACTTTCAATGAAATTGACAGATCTATAGCAGTTGAATGATTTAAGCATATATCTGACATTATATGCCAATTTTCTAATAACACTTTTAAGCAGTCAGCCATTGTGTTCCACCGTACCTGTTGTGGTATAACAATTGCTTTTCCACCAGCTTCTTTATATTTGGCAGATGCAAAGTGAGTGTATTTGAAGTACCGCATTATCGACTTAACTTTATCAGTAATATCTTCTGCATTCAAATCCTTTGCTAGAAGGTTTAATATGTGTGATGAACAGCCGTATGTAAGTATATCCTCGTGAGAAGCTAGTTCTTCCTGTTGGGCTAAATCTCGTCTCATACGGCTCATATTTGCTGCGTTGTCTGTCACTACACTTCGCACCGTACATTTGTAAGTTTCACATTGTTTTATTGCCGCAGTAGTAACTTTAACCAAGTAGTCAGCTGTATGGCTTTCGGCTCCTGTGTCTATTGTATCAATTAAATGAGTTGAGTCTGTCAACACATCGGTAACACAGACACAAACTATCGAGTCCTGCCTGACATTACTCCACCCATCAATTGCCAGATTAACAACTTTGTTTTTCAATTCATTTTTTACGGCTTCTTGAGTCGAGTTGTAGACTTCGTCGAGTAGCTTGCTAGCAATTTGTTTGCGGTTTGGAGGTTTATATCCTGGGCGTAAAATTTCTATTAATTTCAGTAACTCTGGGTGTTCTACGTGGTTAAAAGGCGTGTTAGTAGCAAACATATAACGAGATAATTGTAAATCAATTTTCTTCTTATCTTCTTGACTTGTAGCAATAATAAATCTTTTCATTGAAATGTTCACGCTCGCGCTGCTGCTGGTACTGGCATTTTTAGATTGAAGAGTAGTAACAGAAGATGTGGGTGCTATCAGAAGAATTATCTGAAGATCGGGAAGAACCAGCATCACTCAACAACTCCTCCTCCACGTCCCTGTCCGCGTCAAGATTTGCGTCAGTGTTAGAACCGGTGGTGGTGCTACATTGCTGGAAGTGTGCCTCCATTCTTTTCACAAGTCCAACTAGTTCTTTCTTACATTTTCTGCAACGCACCCTATTGGTCTTCAGTGTGGTATTTTCTTGGGGGATCGATGTGAATTGTTCCCAAATTGCATGCTTTTTGCGTCCTGGAGTTGACATTTTTATGAGGTGTTATCAGTCGCAGAATTAATAATGAAATGAAATGTGAGAAAGAAAGGCACTCGTATTTATAGAATTCATATTAAGTAATTCCCCGCCGGTAAAGTCCCGTTAGGAAAGTCCCTAATGGATGGCTGTCGAATGGAATAGTGGTTATTTTATTCCCCTCATTTAAATATAAATATTAGGGATGGGCCTAACTTCGGCATTCTTCCGAAATTCGGTTGAAATGCCGAACATTCGGTATAAGAAAAGAGTGAAATAGTTGCACAATTTTGATTTTAAGATTAATAAAACATAAAAAAAATCAAATCTGTCATACTCACTCATACCTGATTAAATAAATAAGCCTTTTACATAATTTAAAATCATAGTAATTTATTTATTAATCAAGTAACTAACTGTCATTATCAGTTTCCTTTTTCGACATTTCAATCTTAAGTTTTAGAATTAAAAAATCAAATTCAATAAGTTCTTATTAAATTAGGAAGTCTTATGATTTGAATCAAATAAACTTTTTGAAAATTCAATATATTAATTACTTATAGGCATATTTTATTGTTGTTTGTTAGTTGTTACCATATAAGTGCAGAATAAAAACCGAACTTCGGCATTTTTGATTTTTACCAACTATTCGTATTCGGTTCAAACCACATTCGGCCCATCACTAATTAATAAATATTGGGGGTGCCCCTATTCATAGAATAGAATTTATAGTTTATAGGTATTTCCCCGCCGGTATAGTCCTGCTAGGAAACATTTAGGGTGAATGTAAATCGTTAAGTAGTGATTAGAGATACGCAACATAAAATAAATGTTTATCCATTGATCGTTTTTTGTCAATATTTATTTTACTATAGAAAATTTGAAAAGTCAAAAGATCTAGTCTGGAAATGAAACATTATAGGTCGAATTAATTTAAAATAATGCCCTAAACTAAAAAGGACAAAAAAAAAAACAAAACAAACACTTGTTTAAAACAATTTGAACTGTTTGTTTTATAAAATTTAAAAAAAACTGTTTTTTTTCCAACCCTGGGCCTGGGTGTGCCGTTTAGACGAAAGCTCATGTAGCACGTTTTGTCCCTGTTCAGGGCTAGGCCATTCGATAGGAACCATCGTACGAGGCTCTGCATTACGTTGTTCAGCCTTACCTCTACTTCGCGCGTGTTCGGGGCGGCTACAACAACGGCTACGTCATCGGCGTACATATATACCTGCGCCCCGTTGACGGCTTTAGGGAGGTCGTTCAACAAAAGGCTAAACAACGTGTTCGAAAGGCACGAGCCCTGCGGTACTCCTATGGTGTTCATCAGCTCTGCGGACTTCAATCGGCCATGATCACCAACTACGGTTTGCGTGCGGTTCGACATGAAAGAGTTTAGCACTGACAGAGTCGGGCCTCTAATTCCGTAGTGTTTGAGTTTGTCGGAGATGAGGTGGTGGTCCGCGGTATCCAATGCGCGCGACAGGTCGCAGCACAGCAGCGCCACGCATTGACCGCTTTCGCGCGCGCACAGCACACGCCACACCACCTCCCTCACAAGGTCCGTGGTGCCGCGCCCGGCTCTATACGCGTACTGTCTGTCCGACATAGTGTCTCGCTCACCGATAAACGATAGCAATCGTTTATTGAGTCCGACTTCGAAAATTTTGCTAATGGCTGGAACAAGAGAAATCGGCCGGTAAGATTTTATTTCCGATTTTTTCCCTTTCCCTTTGTAAAGAGGGGATATTTTCACTCTTTTCAGGGGCTCGGGATATATTCCAGCACGAATGCAGATGTTAAAAAGATAAGCGAGTACCACGGCGATCGACCTCGCGATTGTCTTGAGCAGGTTCGATGATATGCCGTACAAGTCCGTACTATTTTTTGATGCTATGTATTTATTTACAATTAGAACTATTTCATGCGCCGAAAACAGTTGAAACCGTAGCGATGCGTCGCATGCGGATGAGTGAATACTGAGTGATGAGTGAGCGCAGGCGATGTTAGCTGTCGGAGCTCCGCACTTGCTGGCCGCAGTAGTGAACTCTAGGTTTAGTGCGTCAACTAGCTCTACTTTGGTGCGGAAAGGGGCGCCATCAGTGTTACGCACGAGGTCGGTATAATCTACCCTTTCGCTGCTCCGTCGCCCGAGTTCAGTACTGATCACATTCCACATACATTTGGATTTGTTCGGGTGATCGCTGATAAGCTTACTGTAGTAATTAGTACGTTTTGTTTTAATTAAATTATTGTATTTAAGTAGGTATTTTTCGGCAATATTTACTAACTCGATATTAGATGGGAATTTTTGTTTTAGGTTAAGTGTGATATACCTACAGCAAGTTTTTTATTGTGTATACTTCACCATCGACCCAGCTGTTTCTTTTCGAGGTGCAGAACAGTTTTTTGATGGGGAAACATATGTTAAATTTATTCACTATTACGTTTAAGATTATTGCAGCGAACGCGTGACAATCGCCCTTAGACTTCTCTAACATCAGTGTCCAATCGACGGATTCAAGGGCATATCCAAAATTTAATTTATTAGCCGCGGATATAACGCGTCTTTCTTTAAACCGCGGTGGTGAGGCGGCGGCGGCGCGCGACACGGAGAGGCGCTGCGCGTCGTGGTCGCTGAGGCGCGAGGCGACCCCGCAGACGGCCGCGACGCGCTCCTCGGGGAGGTTCGTGTACGCGTGGTCCAGCAGGGTAGCGGTGTCCCCCTCCACCCTGGTAGCAGATTTTATAACTTGAATAAAATATCACCAAGCTAAGCAAGCTTATTTTATGGTAAATATAGATAACTGGTATACTTAACACAATACATGAATAGATATTTTTATTTGTCGAAATCTAGAACATTTGGAACAATCTGCAGATCATACAAAAATTTCCCCACAACCTCCTGCATCGCAGGCGGATCTTCGCCCACAGAGGTCGTCTCTATGAAAGGTTTAATATTTTTATCACACATTATTCTGAAACATATGCGTATTTTTTGCATAAAACAAAATAATACAGGCACAGACGACAGAGGTAGAGTGCTATGACTTTGACACCCTCATAACCGAAATAAAAAAGTCGGATAATTCCAAAGTCGAGTCGAGCATAGAACGTTTGCCAAATTGCCCTCCTAACGCCTGTTGACGGCACCCGAAGGTCGGACCCCACCAGGCATTGTGAATCAGCGTTTCCTGTTCCACTCATTTAAAATTTTCTCATATGTGCTAAAAGATAAATGAAAGAGAGAGTTGCTAAAAGACAGAGTCCCTCAACGGATAATCCTCGCTATGGATTTATATGGCTCATAGCGATGATACTGTGTTGAAATTTGCTAAGATAGAGCCTGTCATTGAATAATCCTCTCAATAGATTAATATAAATTATAGCTAGACGATGATGTGTTGAAATTGGCTAAAAAGATCCGATGTTACTCTCAACAAATTTTTATGAGACATAGCTGTGTGGATTGTCCAGCATTATATACTCGTAAACTTCACGCTCTATTTATTTAATTACGGACTAAATGTCCATACTTCGGCAAAACTCATGATACTTATAATCTTTGTAGATTGATCTAAACCTAAAAACCACTTCCTCGTTTTTTTATGAAAATATTTGCACTACTTGTCAATTGGAGCTCCTTACAACGCATAAATCCGACAATTATTTTCAAGCTGTATACCCAAAGAACAAACAATCGCTTTAGCTGTCTGTGTGTACAAACAAACATATTACCTACCTCGATTATGCCTCGAATTTAGTAGATATACCATTTATAGCACCTCGTCCCTCACGATTTTTGTTTCATTAAATGTTGGAGCAGTGAGATAGCGCTTAGGTTCCGCGCTAATGACCAACAAATAGTACTTATATATGGACTATGTGAACGAAAAAATACTTTTGTATTTGTTGTCAAGTGGGGCCCCACCGCTCACGCTTACTTATCTCACCTTGAAGCTTGAAGGCAAAGCAATGAGGTCTACACTTGCCCTCACTAGTATTCTTTTGTGGCGTGATTGTTCTGCATTTTATATCCCTGGCCGTAACTTACTTTTTAAATTACATGCAGTTGCATAGGCTTTTATGGTAAAACGCTTGGCCTTTTGTGACTTCAGCGAAATGTGTATAGTTTTTTTAACACACGTGCAGTAAAGAACTTTGATTTGTTGAGCATTTGTGTCTTTTCCAACAACAAAAGAAAATCGAGGTTAAACGAACACAATGAGGTAAGTGCAATTTTTGCGAGTTTTAAGAGAATTACTGACCATGTAGGTACCATTTAAAAAAAAGGCAACTAAAATACGCATGTTGGGATAATAAGGAAATACTAAAGTCAAAAAACCTTTGTTTTGATTGTTAATACCGTTGTAATTTGTTTCTGTTATTTCATTGTAATCATTTTGTTTCATAAGTATAATTATTTGATAATTCTTCTGAGGAAATCTATACCATTAGGTACACTGTTTGTTTTCATAATTATTTCCCCATCAGAATCCAACATTTATCCCTGATGAACATAGATAATAGAATATATTCAAAAAAGTTAGAGATCCGTATGAAAACTTCAATAATATAACCCAATGTGAGAAAAAATTTACAACGAAATCTTTATTATCCAGTACGCTGCTGATATGATTGACAATAGAGCAAAAGTTAAAGATAATTTTATTTTATTATTATTCTTATGAACACGTTTCTTAATGTATAAATATATAAATAAAGTAAGGTGATGGATGTGCTGTCTTTTAGAGAACATCAATATCTACAAAAAACTCCGATTTACTATGTCTTACTTCCAGTTATGTCACAAATAACCACTTTTTCATGTTAAAATATGCAACACTAACGCTAGCTCGGTAGCGTCATGCGATGTAGGCGTCACTGGGGTATAGAAAATAAGCTAAACTGTCGTATGAGGAATTTAAAATTTTCACTTGCAGGTATTTTGAATTTACCGAAAAGAACTTTTTTTATAACCACCGACACAAAAAGGAGGGTATGTGTGTGTTAAAATGTGTATTATTTGTTGAATAACTATGAGAAACCGGGGCGGGCCGCAAGATCAAAAATATTTTGTAAAATACCGTTACAACTGCGGCAAAGTTCCCACTGTATGAGACTTTATTTATGAGCATTTATGAGTGACCTATTAAAAACTTTGTGTATCAATGAGACCTTTATCCGGTTAGACGGAGGGTCACGGTTTCATTCAGACAGGCGATGATCTAAAAAGAGCTTTGCTACGCCGATATTAGGGTTCAATGTTATTACCGGTACTTACGCCTTAATAGATCTGTGAATGGATTTTGAATTTTATTCACTCCCCTTTGGATAAAAAACCGCGCGAGCTTCCATCCAATGTCCAAAACAAAAATCATCATCAGTATCATAGCAGCGCAGTTAATAGCGTATGTTGCTAAGTACGAAACGAACCTAGCAACACACGCTATTTTTTATGTTTCTGCTACCATTTAATTAAATTCGGGTAGTTTGATTAACGCGAATCTAATGAAAGGTTGTGCTACAGCGGTAAACATTGACATTAGATTCCAATAACTACTTAATTTTTCAATTCCATTTTGTCAATTAATATTAATTCCTTTTTTTAACCTCTGGTCTTTTTTGTATATATTTAATAATTTTGAGTATCCTATTTCAGAAAAGTAAATTTTTCTTTTAAATAAACGATTATGTACATTAAAATGTACAGATGAAAATTAACTGAGATAAAGGTAAGCTTCGTTCGAGTAACCATTATAACAACCATAATAAGAAAAATCAAACCTTTGCTACATGTGGGCAATATAAAAAGATTATATTCCGGACACGTCACAAACAGTTGACCTCTTCGTCGTTAAAAATGCCTCCATCGAAGGACACTCCACGGCACTCCACGTTTTAGAGTTCCGTTTGGGAGCAGTGAGCTGAACGAATTGCTGTTGAAATTTTTCGGCCATTCGGATCCGAATAGTTATGGATCGCAAGATTCGCATGACCGGAAAAGTTGTTACATTTGTGTGACACACTTTGAGATTAATGTGAAAAAATCTACAAAAAGGTTTAAAAAAATAACCTGTTACAATGCATACATATTTTAATGTACATTGTACACCAACATAAATACGTTTTAAATTTGATTTTAACGTCGACGCAGAGTCATGTCGACGCAGGGGGAATAATCCGTTACCGTTACATTCTGCATCAACTATATGCTGCATATAATCTATCCTGTAATTTTGTCTTGTTTTTTTTACCTGATTGAATTTTAGTTTAAAATAAAATTTCTTTCTATTCTATTATATTTTATTTACAAAAGTATCAAAAGGCGGCCTTATCGCCTAACTTATTGATACTAAGTTTGGTCCATATTAGAAGCACTACCTAATCCTATAGTGCAAGGTTGTAAAGCCAATTTAAGGCTTAAGATTGTGATGAGTTGAAGACAAACGAACCATCTAGAAACAGACTTCTACTTGGCCAATATTATCCTCATGCCGTCTCCGTGATGAGCTCGACACCAGGCCTCTAGTGTGCCATCAGGGCGGGGTGAATGTAACGATTAAAATTTCAAAGACCGCTTGTGTATGCCATGCAGACCGAAATAGCTCTCCCTCTCGGCAGATTGACGCTAAGAACACCCCGATTTTTTATTGCCATTCGTTCATTACCGCCATGCGAATTCTAACCCTATTCCTACGACATTACCATTGTATTTGAACTCTCCATTCGCAGAGATATTGTTGTAAACTTAGCCAGGACGTATGTTACTTACGATGCAGGAAATGAGGGGAGATAGTACTGTATGGCTGGGTGTCTGTCGCGAGATTTGTATCGTACCTACATTTGTTTGTTGGTAACACTGAGATGTCACGTTTTATGACGTGTGTGATTGAATGGCGCGTGTGATGGGCCCGTTTAGCGCTTACTTCATTATGCCGCCGATATTCATACAACGTGATTTGAATACCTAAAGCTTTCCATTGAAATTGAATGCTATAGGTACGGCTTTTGATGCTCTGCGTGTGAACATTCTAGAATATCGGTGCGTGAGTTCAAATTTTAGAATTCACTACCTATAATGTTATATACCTCATAATGTTATACAACAACATTATGAGGCTGTAAACAAACCGATACCTAAAAAGTATAGAACTATTTTGCAATTCAATATCATTGATTTGATATACATACCTACTTACATAGTTTTTGTTATAAATGCATCATATCAAATTAAATCAATTTATTCAGACAATTTGGACAGAAGTTACGGTGCTAGGAAGTTGCTCGCACGATTCTAAATTAAATTGATGTTCTAAATCATTACGTTGTTAGAGGACAGACTTGAAGAACTGCAGAGGGGCAGCCGTAAATCTAATATAGAAATAAAAAATGTCCCAAAAAATAAGTTGGAAAATAAAGAAGATCTCACTAACATGGTTCTTCAACTCGGGAAATCCATTAACTGTGTCATCAACAAGTCAGATGCAAGGGACATTTACAGAGTACGAGAAAAGAAAGATGGGCAGAAAAATACACCGATTGTGGTAGAGTTCTCCTCTACTATCGTTAAGACTGATATCCTAAAAGGATGCAAAACTCACAACATTAAAAACAAGAGTAAGCTGCGGGGTAAGAACCTAGGCTTAACGAAAAACGAGGAGACACCTATATTTGTGTCTGAGCAATTGACAGTGAAGAATTCACGTCTCTTTTTTCTTGCAAGGGATCTCGCCAAGTCCAAGGGATATAAATTTTGCTGGACATCCTATGGCCGCGTTTACGTAAGAATGTCTGAAAATACTCCAATTATCTTAATTAAATCTGAAGGTCAAGTTCAGAGCCTTTTTCAGGCTGCGTGACTATTATATTCGATAGGTTATATCCTTGCAAGTTCTCTACATACTTGTAAAATGGGTTGGAGACCCCACTATTTTGATCCTATGTTTAAATTTATAGATTTTAATTCACACTATACATGTTTACACAATACGTTTTTATATAATACATTTTTACATAATACACAAACAGACGAAACACAACAACTATTACACAAAAAACAATACAAAATTATTTCATCTAGCCTGGTCTTTTTACCTACTATGTACAAACCCTATAAACTAAATTCACTAAAATTACTACACTACAAATTACTTAATAAATACCTGTATCACCTACATGGAACGCATAACATTTCCTTATTCTACACTCTATGATGGACAAGCATTTAGAGGTAAATGAATTGGACGATTCTGAGATTACGTACTCTTTTGAATGTGCACCCACTGAACTCCCTAATATGCTGTGTGTTAAACCTACTGATATAACTGTAATCACGCAGAATATTAGAAGTATTTACAAAAACATCGATGACTTACAATCTAACTTGACCCTATTAAATATTGAAGCAGATGTTATTGGGTTAACAGAGTGCAGACTCACACAGAGTAAACCTATTCCATGCCTTACAAACTACAACTCTTTTGCTACTACATTTCACTTAAATCAAAACGATGGCGTCACTACCTACATAAAAAAATATACATAAAACTATAGTTAAAGAAATAAAATTGGCACATGCATCTTGCTTGCAAATAAATATATATAATACGATTTTACTATGTATCTACAGATCGCCTTCTTACACTAATGCTGAATTATTTATTGATTCATTAAATGCTCACCTAGAAAAAATTAAAAGTTTCGAAAAAATTATCCTAATAGGAGACATAAATATAAATACTTTACCTAGGATAACAGAAAATAGTCAAGAAAGAAACAATAGATTAAACTATTTAAACATGTTATCGATGCATGGCCTGCTACCTGGTCACAACCTATCTACGAGAGTAGATAGCTGCTTAGATCATGTAATGTTAAAAATCAACAAAAAAAAGAACTCGGCCGTAGTTGCTGTGCTACAAACCTCTATTACTGATCACCTTATGGTCTTACTCAGTCTTTCGAAAATTACAGATGAAAAATGTTACAAGACGAAAGTAGTTGTTAATTACGAAAATGCATTGAAAACCTTAACGCTACAAAATCTTGACCATTTATTCAGAATTAATGAACCAAATTCTCTATGTAAGCAAATAATTACTTTGGTACAAAAATCTCTTAATGACAATACTGTAACTGTTCGGATACCCCGGAGTAAACAAATAATAAAGCCATGGATTACACAAGGTATTCTACGGTGTATCCGAAACAGAAACAATATGCAAAAAAATCTACGCAAAGACCCTAATAACGATACACTAAAAATAACCTACAGAAGATACAGAAACTATTGTAATAACCTAATAAAAAAACTTAAAATAAAATACAATAGAGAACTACTTAATAAATCTGCAAACAACAGTAGAACCTTATGGAAAACTATTAATAACATAACTAACTATAAATCTACTAAGACCCCGAATATACAATTACTAAATACTAAGGCTTCACCTAAAGAATCAGTTAATTTTGCAAACTCGTACTTCTCTAATATAGGAAAGGCTCTGGCTGAAAGTATTTCTTTACAAAATATGACAAGCAACCATTCATTTTCTGCTAATCCCTCCAATCGCGTCTCTTCTTTTGCACTATTGGAAACAGATCCATTTGAACTCCAAAATATTATCATGAACCTCAAATCTGAAAGCGCACCAGGATGGGATAACATACCTTCAAAATTTTTAAAATTAGCTAAACATATATTAGTACCAGTTCTTTGTCATCTAGTAAACTTATGTTTTACTAAAGGTATATTCCCTGACCTACTTAAGCAGTCGATAGTCACACCGGTATATAAGAGTGGAGAGAGAGATGATATTAATAATTACAGACCTATATCCGTGTTGCCTTCTATTTCAAAAATACTGGAAAAACTTATTAATAACAGACTGCTACTATATTTGAATAATTTGAATATATTATCAAACTCGCAATATGGTTTCAGGCAAGGTATCTCTACTGAAGACGCTGTTGCTGCAATTAGTAACCTTATTGTGCAACAAGTCGATAGCGGCAAAAAGTGCCTAGCGGCATTTCTCGACCTCAAAAAAGCGTTCGATACAGTGTCTGTAGAAATCCTTATCAAAAAACTAGAAAACGTAGGAATACGAGGAATGCCTCTAGCACTTCTGACAAACTACCTATGTAACCGAAAGCAGCGCGTTAAAGTTGGAGATTTTATTAGTGATGAAGAGACTATCAGCTATGGTGTACCTCAGGGTAGTATTCTAGGTCCTACCCTGTTCCTTATCTACATAAATGATCTTTGTAACCTCAGTATAATAAACGGCAAAATCTTCTCTTACGCAGATGACACTGCTGTCGTATTTACAGGCACATCCTGGAATGAAGTTAAAAAAACAGCTGAAGAGGGACTCCTTGAGGTTTCCCAATGGCTAAACCTAAATTTACTGACCCTAAATGTCACTAAGACTAACTTCATGACGTTTACCAAATATAATAATACCCAACCCAATCATAACTTTTGTTTAAAAATACATAGATGTAACCTCACTGACCCATCCTGTGATTGTCCTAACATAGGTAAAGTCATAACCACGAAATACCTAGGAATAATGATTGATCAGCGACTTTCTTGGCATGATCACATCGAACTTTTGATGAAAAGACTTCGTAAACTAATATGGATTTTTAAAATATTACGTCACATTACAACAAAAAAATTAATAAACCAAATATATACATCGTTAGCTCAATCAATTCAAAGTTACTGTATACCTATCTGGGGAGGAGCTACCAAAACCAAGTTCTTAGAACTCGAAAGAGCACAGAGGTCTTTATTAAAAGTCATGTTTTTTAAACCGTTCCGATACTCTACGAATGTGCTCTACCAGGAGGCTGGTCTACTATCAGTCAGGAAACTGTACGTCATAAGCGCGGTTCTGAGACTTCATAGATCTCTCGAGTATGACCCCAAACAACTTAAAAAAAGAAGAAGTGAACAAGTGGCTCCTAAAATATCAACACGGTCCCGATTTGCATCGCGACAGTATGCCAAGCAATCTGCCTTACTCTATAACGCTATAAATACAACCTTAAAAATATACCCTATGAGTAATTACGAATGCAAGAAATCCCTAAATAAATGGCTAATAACGCTAAACTATGAGGAAACTGAAAAACTGCTTGAATAGTGTTTCGAAACACACGAAGCACTATTCTAGCAGTTCTACAAATTCTACAAATGTATTGTTACAAAGTTAACACAATATGTACTCAAACTTGCACACAACACACACATGCACACTACACTCACACACAGACGTGCACAAAACACATACACACGCTTACACACACACACAAACACGTTCACACACATACACAGGCACACACCAAAATCACTTACAAACTTAAGTATTATTATAATAAGTATTTTTAAATTTTAATATTTAAAGCTAATTTAATATTTAAATATAAATAATGTTAACATAACCGTATATTACGGAAGAGCGGAACCCTCTAACACAGGTATCTCTATACTTAAAAGAGGGTTCCAAACCCATGCAATGTATAGTAGTTTTAAGTTAACTTGAATAAATATATTTGTATTTGTATTGTATTTGTTGTACATACCTACTTACATAGTTTTTGTTATAAATGCATCATATCAAATTAAATCAATTTATTCAGACAATTTGGACAGAAGTTACGGTGCTAGGAAGTTGCTCGCACGATTCTAAATTAAATTGATGTTCTAAATCCAAATGCATGTCATCTGTCAACATTGATTGAGAACAAAGGCGTTCGTCAAAGCGTAATTGGTAATCACACTGACAGTAAAAAATCATAAATCTTGTGTTTGTTTACTTTGCTAATTACAATAATGGGTATTTAAATCGACTTGAACACATTTTAGAGCTTGAAAAATTGACTTTAATCCTTCCGAATTAAATTGGTTTTAGTTTTGTTATATCATCGCTATCTGGGTAAGCGGTTAATGTGCGCGTGTCCTGGGATGCTACGGACATCTGTACATGTTGAATAAATATCGTCTTACGATTGTTTGTCACCATACGATTAAATATACTTAGTGTAGATACGTCCGTACGTACAATCTTCACTACATAGTATAAAACAAAGTCGCTTCCCGCTGTCTGTCTGTCTGTCGCTCTATGTATGCTTAGGTCTTTAAAACTACGCAACGGATTATGATGCGGTTTTTAATAGATACAGTGGTTCAAGACGAAGCTTTATATAACTTGCATTAGGATCAGCATTGCACCCGTGATAAGCCAGGGCGAGTTGCTCGTCGTTAAGTAATCTTGTTTACCTGTAACAGATTCGATTTTTTATTCTTTACGCGCGCCATTTCCAGCCATGGAAAAATGACGCTTAGAAATGGTTTTTGCAATCCGCATTCTAGCAGCGAACAACTGAAGTTCAAACGAGAATGTTCATTTATCGTTGCCTTTTCCGCATTGCTCGTGCAACAAGACCGTTGCTCCCCACAGCACGCGCACCAAAAACAATCAAAGATGCTACGTTGATCCATTGCCAACATCGTCTTAAAACGTACCCCATATTGTTAAACATCTGGCCGTCGTGTGGGCGGGTCGTACAACAATTATAACCACTATCCGATGCTGTATCAGATTTTCGAAATCTGTGCCAAATTGCGAGAAATCGTCCGCGGAAATGGCAAAGGGCGTATCTCCTTTTTACGATTATGAATCATCACCTATACGTATACGTATAACCAGTATTTATGAATGGGATTAAAAAAAAACGCTGTCCCTCTGCCGTTCTGATTCAACCCATCCTATGTCTTTAGAAAGCCCTTTGAATGGTCTTGGAAGCCATGGAAATGGCATTCGCGATACAATTTCAATTTACGAAGAATTTTCAAAGACTATCAAAATATTAATTTAAGATGTTTAAGTATACAAGCTCTGTTTATTTTAGCGAGAACACAATAAAATGTCTGGACCTACTTATGACTTAAGAAAAACAAATGGTATGCGTCGTCTTGCGTAGTCATTTGTTTACCATCGTCATGTCCACTAGAAATGTTTTGAAGAAATCTTGTCTTTTGTTTCTTAGGGAAAAGGAAGCCGGTAAAAAGCTATAAGACTTTCTTCGTAAATTCCAATGACTTTTCCCTTGTAAATTCCAATCTAGGCAGCTGAGAAGTAGCCGTTAGGTATGTCTTACATTGCAGTGGCTTTTTGCACCTCGCATTGTTTTTTGTTTCCTCTAGTCTCCAACTCTTCGTCTCCAACTCTTCATCATTGCACGCTATGGAAATATAAAGCTGTTAAACTTTAATAATTACCAAAGAAGGCAGATGAGAAGCTGTTAAAATAGTAATGTCTCGCCATTTCATCCTTACATCGCGGATTTAATTGCCGCCACCTTTGTTCTGAAAGAAAAATTACATGCTTCAATGTTTTCGGTTGTTATTTGTTTTCGACATAGTAATGTCCACTGGAAATATTAAAAAATATTATATTTTCTTTCTTTAATAATATGACTCGCATTACTCGCAATACCACATTAAGAAAGATAGCATTACATACAAAGATCCGTAAAGTAGAGGAAATATAAAAGAACCTTATCGCTATGAGTGATCTGTTCCAGGTAACCTACATTTACCATACCTACGATCTAGCCTCTCCTATTTTCGAAGCCGGTAAACGAAAACGCTTAAAGCGATTTCTCAAAAAAGCTCTTAGCCTTTTTCTTCATAAATTCCAATTCAAGCAGCTAAGAAGGTAATTGTAATGCCTCGCCACTCCATCCTTACATCGCAGACTTCATTGCCGCCCGACGGAAGTTACTCCTTCCGCCTTCGCTGTCATCGCCGTCTATACAATGAGGCTAGCACAATAAGGTTTGCTGGTTTTGTTTCATGTTTTTTTTTTAATATTGTAGCTATATTTAACTTATAAAAAGGTAAGAAGTTGGAGATCTTTTCTCTGGGTTTTTCGGTAGTATTTGCCAAAAATCTAGCAGTACAAGGACACTCTCATACATAGAACAAACACACGTCCTCTTCTGAATATACCTGATCATCTATATTGGGTACATACAAGAAAAATATTTTGACTAACACTGCATACGATTTATTTACAGAAACATTAGAAAATGGGCAAGACTACTTGATGATCCGCTATGTTAACGTGGACTGGTGCGTACTTTATTAAAGTAAAGTAAAGTTTATTAAGTACAGTAACATTGGAATATACCACTAAAAATACTTATATTTAAGCGTAAAATTAATACATTTTGGTTATATAGAATATGGAGTATAAAAAATAACAAAAATTTTGTTGGTGGACTGACAGTGGTTTGAGTTGGGTTGCCCTACCTGCTGAACTATTGTCGATGTTTCCTTTGTTTTCTGTGTTCGATAACTAACTACTTTATTGACTAAGATTACTCTAGAAAATAAAGTTTGGTTTTTGTTTTGTATTGCCAACATTACTCTAGAAAATAAAGTTTGGTTTTTGTTTCGTGTTGTCTAAATTTGTTAACCAAATAAATAATTATCACTCTATCTAAATAAATCTCGCCGTACGTCACTCGCTAAAGCAACATCATTGTTTGTTTGCTCCGTAATTTTTATTTGAAAAAGTGGAAAAAAGTGTCGTTACTCTGTTGTGAATTAGTGCAATTTGTCACCAGTGAAAAAACCTTTCTCCTAACTGTTACTTTTTTCTGATTAACCCAGTGGTTCCAAAGTTAAAGGAAAAAACATTTCAAAATATTTTGTCAACCGTCCGGTAACTGACCTAGGACAACTCGCGCTCAGCGCTCTTGTACCCAGCCCCGCGCGGTGAGTCACACACGATCCACGCGCGCGTGATTCAGAGACCGCGCGCTGCGTACATACTGGAATCCTACGGCACGCGCCTGCGACTTTTGTCATAGTTGCATGATGAGTTGCTCCGCATGTGACGGTGGCATACTTCCGGATGAAAAATATCTGCGATGTGTGATCGAAGGTTGCAGCAAGCTGTATCATCATCTGTGCGTTGGTGGGAAGGACTCTACTCTCGACGAGAAGAGCACCTGGGTATGTCCTGAATGCTGCTGCGCTACCAAAAAAGGAGGAAACAACAGCTCTACTCCGGTAGGTTCGAAAAGGCGGGATTACAGCTCAAAGGTAACTTATAGAAAGAGAACGCCTCTCCCAACCAACGTGGATTCCTCATGTAAATGCGACAAGCCTGCTGATCACTCTTTAGAAATCAAAAGCAAAGGTAGAGACAATAGTCTGAGTCCTGCAGGCGCCGCTCGCGATCATAAAGTTACCCAAGAAAACAAGACACCCATGTCTTCGCAGGCAGAGCCAGTAATTTGTGTAGAAAATGCCCAATTGTCAGCAGAGGTGCGCAGCTTAAGACAGGAGGTATCGATACTGAGAGACCAGCTAGCTCTAGCGATATCAATACTTACCAGCTACGATGCAAAACTAGAAGGCTATTCGTCACAAGTACAGGCGCTTCACATCAAGTACGAGCAAGCAGCGGCAGTTCCTGTAGGAAAAAACCCGCCCAAGTCTCAGGAGGTCCCCCGGGAGCCCCTAACAGCGATAGCTTACAAACCGGCATTTAAATCCAAGTCGACGTTATCGAAGACACCAAACACCGCAGCTCCAGTGGCGCCACCACGTCCAGACAAGTTCGACAAGTTCGTTAATACCAAGGCGACACGGCCTCACGGAGGTGAAAAACGTACCGGCGAATCATCGGGTGAGACTCAAAGCCTGAACCAGGGAACAGAGGACCGGCAGCAGTGGACCGAAGTAAGGCGAAGCCGTAGACCGGCCTCACTGAGTGGCACGGCGGGCCCCACTGTAACGACACTAAAGGCGGTTGAGCCACGTAGCTATGTACATCTGTGGAATATGGAGTCAAGTGCTGAGGAGATCCTTACCTACCTGCGGGGCCTGTGCCCCGGCGGGACCTGCTCGGTGACGGAGCTTTCGGCGAAGGGTGACTACAAGTCATACAAAATCGGAGTTCCTATGGCGTATGAAGAAATGTGCCTGTCCGCCGAAGTATGGCCGGTTAACGCCAAAATTAAGCCATGGATTGTGTATCCAGCTAGATATAATGCACATAAACCAAACCAGCCCTTTCGTGACGGCGGCGGCGCGCAGTACCTACACTAAACAGGTTAGTAATATGGAAATATATTACCAGAACGCTAGAGGGCTGAGAACGAAACTAAATCAGTTCTATACCAACATAGAAAGTTCAGGTAGCGATATTTTCGCCATCACAGAGACAGGATGCAATAACTCAATAGACGATGCAGAAATAGTACCACCGGGGTTCCAAATACTGAGGTGCGACCGCACGGATGGGAGAAAGCACGGCGGGGTGTTCCTAGCGGCCGCGCCACGTATAGAGTTGCGAAAAGTGAACGTACTAGCGGGCGTAAATGTCGAAAATTGTGTTTTTGAGATTATTGGGGCGACTGTTTTTTTTAGGAATAATTTTCTGTTTTTTTGTTGTGTGGTATACATCCCCCCAAATAGTAAGGACAATGACTATATGATTTTATTTAGAATAATTGAAAATTGGTGTGCAAAATACAATTCGTGTTTAGTTATAGGTGACTTTAATATGTATTCCTGTAGTGATAATGTTATTAATTATTTTGAATTTGTGACTGCTTTTTGCGAATTAGCTCAGAGAAATACGATAAAGAATTGTAAAGATCGAATATTGGATTTAGTGCTGGTCTCTCTGAGTATGGATGAGGTGGTGGTATGCCCCGCGGATGAGGAGCTGGTGCCACGCGATGAGCAGCACCCGCCGCTCGCGGTTTCAGTGCGCCGCGCACCGCCGCCGTCCGCACGCACGCCACCCTCCTATCCCTAAAGGCTCTGGATCAGAGGTGAAAGAATACCGGCCTGTGGCCATTCTGTCAACGGCGGCAAAGGTGTTTGAGTCGGCCGTGCAGCGAAGCGTGCAGGAGCAGGTCTCGGCGAGGCTGTCCGATGCGCAGCACGGTTTTCGGCCGGCTCATAGCACTTCAACGAACCTCCTTGACGCCATGACCTTTGTGCTACCCCAAGTCGACGCGGGGGTGCAAGTCGACGCCGCCTACTTCGACTACAAAAAAGCGTTCGATCTTGTCGACAACGACATCTTGCTGGAGAAGTTGGCGACGATCGGCTGCACTACCAAACTGCTGCAGTTCTTCGCGAGCTATATGAAGGACCGGCGGCAGTATGTCGACTACGCGGGATGCCGATCACAGGCTTACTCTACCTTAACGGGCGTGAGTCAGGGAAGTAATTTAGGGCCGCTAGAGTTTATCATAATGATTAACGACCTGCCCACCGTCGTCAAAGACGCCAAATGTTTGTTGTTCGCGGACGACCTCAAGTTACTCTTACCTATCAACGACAAAGAAGACTGTGTACGCCTTCAACGGGATGTAGATAGAGTAGTAGAATGGAGTAGGGTAAATAAACTTCAGTTCAACGCCAGCAAATGCTCTATAATAACTTTTAGTCGAGCTAAGACTCCACTCTACTACGACTACCAGTTGAAGGATACCCAGCTGAAGAGAGTCGAATCAGTAAGAGATTTAGGGGTTCGTCTCGACGCCAATCTTCATTTCAGGGAGCAGGTTGTTAACATATGTAAGAAGGCCTTTAAAACTTTAGGATTTGTGCTCCGTCAGACAAATAGCTTCAAAAACCTGCAAGCAGTAAAAGCGCTCTATGGCGCTTTAGTAAGAAGCCATTTGGAATTTAATTCAGCGATATGGGCTCCGCATGAGGCCAAGTACATACAAATGGTAGAACGGATACAAAATAAGTTCACGAGATATTTATACCTGAAGCTCTACGGTACATACCCCTTCTACCCTTTGATGTATCCAACCTTGTTTGTTATAGGCATGGTTGGATACAACAAACTAGAAGTAAGGAGGGATGCAGCGCTCGCTCTACACCTGTTCAAGGTGCTGAGAGGGAGGATCGCCCATCCAAGCATTTTAGAGGGACTGCGGCTGAATGTGCCGGTGGGCTATGTGCACAGACGAAGGCTTCCAGCACTATTCGCAGTGCCAAGAGGGCGAACTAACCTGATCCGCAAGTCTCCTATAACGCGCAGCATCCGCACGCTGAATCTAATCGCAGAGAGAATAGATCTATTTTCTTGTTCCCTAGGCGAGTTCCAAAAAGCTTCGATATATATTTTATGTAACCAGTAGTAGAGTAGTAGTAGTAGAGTTAATCCTCATTATCACAGTAATTTTTAATTTAAATTTGTCATCTTTAATTTAATTTTTATGTAATGTTGTTTTATTGTATATTGAAAAGGATATGATTTGTTATCTATAATTTTATGTGTGACCTCTAATTTATGACTATGTAATGTAAATTTAATTAAGGTTGACTCTATGATTTTGTGTTATGTTTGTGTAATATTATGTAATGCTATTTAAGGTTAAATTTTGTACTCTATTGCATTGGGTGTTCCCGTCAAAATAGATGTACGTTTGTAAATAAATAAATAAATAAATAAATAAATAAATTATATATGTGAAGGGCTAGACAGTACAGACGGGTACATAGCATTCCACTTAACGCGACTTTTCCACTTTACAACTAGAATTAACTTTAAAACTGGGAATAGTGCGAATAGAAACACAATTACGGGGAGTTTTGAAAGTTTTTATGACAAACTTAAAGTTTTTATTTTAATTATTTAAAACCTATGACGAAGCTTTTGTCCAGCTGAGTCGAAATGCGTGGAAGGACCAGGGTCGGCCTTTGTCCAGCTGTGGGACTGGGACACAGCAGGCTATTTGTAACTCAACTTGTGTATGGTATGGCCCGCGATGTCTCGCAACTGCATGGAATTTAGCGAGTCACCACGGCGAGAGGTGGATCAGTAGAAATCTCAAAATCAAAATAAAAATTTAATAACAGAACGAAATAACAACTAGAATTTATAATTGAAACAATTAAGCTAACTGCAGACTGTTGCAAAAAATCCGCGGGGTAGGCGAAGGTCCGCCTGCGACGACGCAGGAGGTTGCGGGTTCAATTTACGCCTCGGGACACAATATTTATACGATGTGCAGATCTTTGTTCATGGTGTTCTGGTCGTTTTCTATGTATAGTAAAAAAATATCTTTATATTTAAGTAATAATATTGTATTATGTATCAGTCATCAATCAAGTACCTACCTACCCATAACACAACTCTGCTTAGCTTGGGGCTAGGTGATGCTCTGTGGCTTGTCCAGCATTATTTATTTATTATTTATACTTGACGTTCCAAATGTTAAATATATAATATTTGACGCTTCAACAGTGTTTTCGTACAATGAAAGTATAAACGGGGCAGATCGTTTGTCCATATCACATACGCGTGGCATTGCATGCGGTACTAACATGCAAGTTTGACTGTTGTTAACAGACGGAGTGTTCCTATCACCACTACTGTTGTTATTTCATGGCGCAAGTAAGATGAAGACCTTTATACATATACATATTCTAGACACAAAAATCTAACAACTTTATAATGGTTTTATATAGTACGGGTAACCCACTGCTATGTGCGCTATTCGCAAGCTGAACGTTTTTCAATCTGCACATTTTTCGACTGGCACTTGTGCTCATTTTGCGACTTCCACTTAATACTATGGTACCAGCCTAACCCGGGGCTACATGATGCTGTGTCGATTGCCGTATTATGATTTAATTGTAAAAGTAAAAAAAAATTATGGACATGTGAAGTGGCAGCAAAACTATTTATATTTTGGTCGAGTTCCGTCCAAAATTCCGAAACGATACAGCTTCATCGACGTCATCGCTAAAAGAGGACAAGCAACCTACGAGGGTCACCTAGACCTAGAATAGTACCTCAGAGATTATTTAATATTGATTATGTTTTTCTTTATATATTTATTTAGATTATAATTATATAGATTTGAAATCTCCCAGAAACCAAAACTATAAAAACATGAAAGGTCAAAGGTTGCTTGGAAGAGATTGCTTTCAGCGATAAGGACGCCGATTGGCCTAAACTAGAGTTATACTTTTTTACAAGGTGCAATAAAGATTTTATCTGTCAATAGTCGATCTGAATCCAGCTATCTATCACGGGGCAGTCTAACTTACGTCACTTTGTCATCGAATGTGTAATTTTCTGTGCAAAACACCGCTAAACCATTTTTTCTAATAAATTCCTTCAACTACAATAATGCACGGAACTTTTACCTTTGCTATGTGTTTTCTAACCTAGAGAAAAATCCCCTATATATAGTAGGCTCTGGTTAAAAAACAGTACTTACACTACACCCCCAAAAAAAAACTTCCGAGTTTTCCTACAATTACAAATTTCTGGAATCTCTACAGCAATTCCGCCCTTGACTTAGACCATGACAGCCCGCCCATTGGCTGCTTATCAGACAGCGACACGCGCCCACGGATTTGACGGCTATGCATTGTCCATAACACGCCCTTGAATAAACCCACTTAACAATGCCTCTGGATAGAATACGCCTTAGATTCATAGATTTATTTGGCTGTAACCAGAAATATTCCTCTATACCATATTTAAATGCAAGTTATTGTGCTGTGTAGTAGGTATTGGTTTAATGAGCGCAGAGCTTTAATGTGCACAAAATGTGTTTACTAATCGGTTGCCCAGTACAGTAAGCTTTTGTTTAATTTAAGTATCTTCAGTAAACGCGGTCACTCATTAAAATGCTTGCTTTGATGGTGACCTACTAAATAGGTAATCCAAAGTTACACTGTTTGCTGTTTTCAAACTGCAGCGGAAACGTGCTCTGGTTAGCATTTTCCTATTTTAATACAGAGGAAATCGTTATAGTAGCACTCAAGGCAAAACGGATATTTGGATTACAATGTACGGTTACTGCTCATTACATTTTGCAACTATTTAGTATATTATTGTAATTATTCTATTTTTATTTTTATATTTGTTGGATCTGTTGGTCATCTCGTCCAAACAGGGAACGGCAGGGATATAGTGCATTTTTTCAACGTGATATTGTGCGCCGATGTACAATTCGCCATCTATCTCTTACAAATATCTAATAGGCTAAAAGTTTCTCGTCGCTTTTATTAGTCTACTATCGAAAATAGCACTTTATTTCCAAGTCAAGTCTATCTACGGTAGTAAAGAAATTATGAGTACGGATATTTCCGCTAGTTGTTTTTAAGTGGTTTATATTACAAAGCAGCTTGACATAAATATAAATTAAAACAATATCGCCAAAACGTAAAATAACAAGTAATTAAAACGTCAGTCATCCAAATGAAAGGGAAACGACGAAAACTGACGTTGATGGAGGATTTTGATATAAACTAAATTAATTTTATACAGTGGCCCCGAATGTTAGATAAGGGGCATTTTTCCTTGCCCCTTGACGGCACGAAAGTGAAACGTACGATGGGGAATTGCGTGAGAATGTGTCGTGTGCTGTCATAATTCAGTCGTGTAAACTATTATAAAGGCGAACCTATGTTTTAGTAAAGGCGCATACAGAGTAATAGCTCGTGTGTTGTAAGTTCTATTCAGAAACCAAATCTTTGACAGCCTTTTTATTCATTCCAAAAAACATTGTGCAGTCTCACCATATGGCGGAAAGATCTTGATCCTACTTATTTATCGTGCCCTGCGGAAGACACAGGAATGTCCATTATAACTCTTTGGACCTGATATGCGTAAGCATTTCCAGTATGCATCATTGACAGTATGCTTGTTTTTGTCGGTAACATTGATACGATTGTGGTCTTTTACCCCTCTATGGTTTTATCAACTTACGCGAACTCCGTTCCAAACACACGAACGCAAGATCTTGGCATTTTCTTGTAGGTTTTATTTATTTTATTTTGTAAGGTTTCGAGATTGGTTTCGAAACTCTTATGGACTCACTCTATCTGTTTTTTTCGCTCTTTTAAATATCTCAGCGACTACCGAGTTATTTGAATTTAAGATAATAATAAGTACATTAAGTTTTAAAAAAATAAATATACAACTAAATTTTCAATACATATAATCAAAATATCGAAATTTATAGAGACCTACGGATCAAGTAGTAAAATGAGATATATCAGTTTTAAGTAAAGTATTTCTCATTAAAAAAATTGTAGATTTCATACTTTTTGAAATACCTACTCCGAAAACATTCGCGTAGGTCGCATATTCGTATTCATTTTCACACAAACGCCAATTGTACTACCTGTGTCTGATAATATATCATTGTTTCTTCTTTACTTGTCAAACTTTGTATATGCATAACCGTTTATAAGTCCAATAATACATTTATATAGTCTTTATTTTCGTTCTTTAGTTTAGTTCCTTGCCTCACCACATTTGGGGAGAAATCTTCATCAAGAAAGGATTTGTTCTGAAGGCTGCAGGAGTGCGGGCAATTTAGCAGTCTAACCTAGGGTAGGTTACACTGCTAAATTGCCCGCACTCCATTCGTGTTCACTATCAAAACCCCCAGTGGAAAAACTAGGTTCCAGTCACCCCTCGAGACTGAATTATGAACTAACTTGTACAAGATTGAAAACTGTTACAATGGTGAGAGTATGTTTCGAGTTTCTAGTAGTTAGAACGCTGAAGTTAGGCAGTGAACCTTATTTTTGCCATTCCTCTGGGAAATTATACCTTACATTTGGAAGGCTAGGTGATGTTAGGTCATTATTACTATATAGGTATTCTGTGACTTGAATTGGACACTTGACGAATTCTTTCTAGTTGTGTAGATCTTGACCTTCTACATGACCCAAGAGATTTTTAATCCAGAGATTCGGAGCAGGCAAAAAGGCGATAAAAATATTCGAACAAAAATCTTTTGCACGAAATTAATTTATATATTTAAGGACTTATGACGTCTATTTTATATACTTAAGAAATTTCAATGACAATGGTGAGCATTATTTCGCAGCGGCATTACCATGCAACGTGGCAATGCAGCCGAAATAAATAATTTATATTTTATTTATTTAATTAATATAGAGGCGCTTCAGATTGGTATTTATTATATCAGAAATATTAGCTTGGGTCTTTATACAGTAACGGTGTTGGAATAAACGATATTTATTCATTTAACAATAATAGCGACTCAATTATTTGAAAGATCCATCGACAAGAGTTCATTATAATTTTCCCATCAATAGATTGATCTTTTGTTTGATGTTTATATTTATTATGTTTATTACTGTCTGGCTTAATGAGGTAAAAGGCTTTGTTTCCACCAAAGGTTGGAATACTTAGTTATTCTTCCTTTATGTGTAGGTATTTATTTATAATCCACCTACTTCATGTTTGTTTAATGTAGTATTTAATAAGCTTGTCCTTTGTTGTTCTTTACTTTCGAGGAATTAAGATAACTGATTTTATTGTTTTTGTTTACAGGTAAATACCGATGTTCACTCAACATCGTACCTTAAGCGTTTGAAAATGCACAAGACTCCACGATACTACAATCAGGTATCTTTCTCCTGAATCAATGAATTGAAATAAGTCCCTGCGGCTCCCCTGATCAATCCAATCAATTAATCATTTCCAATGGCGGTCGAATTCCCGCATACAAAACTAAGATCCATAATTCATCTGGAGCTAATATGAACCTCAATCTATTATCTCTAAACGATTTCGCACTGAATGAATATTCAAGAGTAATACCATCCTAAAATGGCGGTAAGAGAAAAATGCGGACAAGTGTGAGTAATGTAATATATCTGACGATGCCCTGAGGCGGGGCATTTTTATATTGGTTGACAGCACGCGAATACTGTAAGTACATACGAAAGTGTTTGATATTATCTTCAGAACAATTGTACTGATGGACCAGAAATTTTCATTTTATTCATTTCATTTTAAATTTTCATTGTAGTTCTGAAATAACATAGAGGTTACGTACGGTTGCGAAACTACATTCTCGTAGCTAAATAGTAATAATAAATAATTTACTACCTGCTACGAAAAATTTAAACTCACACTTAAAAAAAACCGGAAGATCAGGCCAATAATTGGTCTGATCTTCACGTTAATTACGCTATAAATTTTCGCACGTTATTGACAGTTTTTCGACTTCTTAATAAATACTAATTACTCTTTACCTCATGATTAGATGGGGTTAAAATTAGATTATGTAATTTTTATTTCTTACAAAATAAGAAAAATGGTTCCGACTTCCCCTTTGAGGTGCGGAACGCCAATAATACGTCGTCGCCGCTCTTGGATGGAGGAAACTCATTTAAATATTTGATTGTGAAGAAAAAAGATCGCTGGAAGAGGGTCAAATGCCACTCTAATCGGAAGGGCAACACGAACTCTGTATTGGTCTAATTTTCTCATTACTGGACGGGATCACGGCTTTACCTAAAGGGTAGGTACGTTTGCGACAAAAAAAAAATTCTGGACAATTCACATACAACATCATCTATCCTTAAGCTAAGCAGAGCTTACGTTATATGTAGGTAGTAGATGACTGATATACTTAAAACAGTAGTGTAGTAGTTTGTTCGCAACAGTATGCAGTTAGCTCAATTGTTTCAATTGAAAATACTAGTTCTGATTTGGTTATTTATTAGTAATGTTACTAATACAATACCATCAATACATAGGTAGATTTTTTTTTTTTTTTTTAATCTTATTTATTTTTAAGGACTTTTACTTACAAAGCATGTCAGTCCTATCGTAACCTAAACTTATAACTAACAAACAACAAAATTAGAGTAATCAGTTAGAAGGTTTAAAGGGAGTCACTGATGCAACACATAGGTAGATAATTCTTGTTGTTTAAAAAAATACCCAGATACCAATTTAATTAAACCCAAAATCTAATTCAACTGATTACAATAACAACGGAGGGTGGCAGGGCAGGTTTTTTTAATACTGACTCTGAATACCGAAGGCCCACTGGGGTCGGACCTTTTGTTGAAACCTTCGCGTCATCGAACAAAAGAACACCATTCCGCTATGCTCACATTCGCGCTTAAACTCTGAGGTAATTCATCTAGTTCCGACCGTGGACAGTGGGAACGTCTGCACACGTCGGAGGTTGGAAGACGAATGACTGAAGCTCGCAAAAAGGTCCGAACGCCGTCATTAGCGGGTAGTTTGTGTTCAACTGTGAACTAAAACATATTTCCGTCGTCCGTGCAAAACATTCTTCATATCGCGGCCCATTGCTCTGTTTAGGGTACCGCTGCCAAATGGCTAGCCCCTTTCATTATCTCTCTTTGTTACACCCTCACAACTATCGTTGATGTTCTGACCGCAATAACCTCGCTAAATTCAATTTAATATCCATTTATAAAACGCTACGGACAAAGCTGACGTGTCTTTTCAAATGAAGCCTGTAAAAGGATCGGTTTATCTCGGTATTACGGAATCGCGTATTTTTATTTATGTCAACTCTGAAACTGTCTGACGGCAATTTTAATGAAAAGTATTGACCTTGCCGTAAAAGTTACGGAGTATTTCATGTTTTGCGCATAATTTAAGCTTCTAATTTTTCTCACAACATGGTAATAAATATTATGGGCTATGTATATTCGAAATAACACCTAAAACAAGGCTGAAAACCTTAGAAATATTTCGTGAAAGATGTGAGGATTCATAAGGCAATATTTACAGAAAATAAATATTTCCGGACATTATGTATATGTTGTGCTTATTCGTATATTTTATCAGCATAAAATGTTAGAAAGGCATATATTAAACATGCACGGCCATTCCGGATTTTCTGAAGCACTGTTCAAAAGTTCTTTCAAGATCCCATAAGTTAATATATCTCTTGAGTTGACTGTTCCTTTTAAATACACCAAAACGCTTGTCAGTTAAGAATGTAAATCTAGATATTCCTACAACCTATTTATTTTCCGAGAGCCGATAAATCCTGAAAAAAGGTTTCACCACTTAAGAAAATCACATAATTGAGGAACAGCAAACGGCGCGTAAAGGGGGGGCGACCCTTGGAATAAAGTCGGCGACACACTATTGCGACGTCGCGCTACCCGGTAAACCGGGTTTTGTGTTGTGTTGAATCAAATGAGCAGAACAACATTAAAAATAGTGTTAATAATGTGATTCTGATCTTAGAATCAATACGACTAGATGCTCATAATCATGCATCGCCTTTCGTCGGGTCTTGTAAGGTTTGACCAGTCTGTGGAGCTATTAAAGCCGTAAACACACTATTAACACGACACACGACTTGACGATGCGACGCAGCGCGATTGAGTTGAATCAAATTGTAAAATAACACGATAAACGCCAATTCAAATTGAGTGGTTGTTCCATTTGGGCCGTGGGGCTCATCGGTGTGCGACAGCAATACTACCCGTTCAGGCCGTGGGGCTCACCGGTGACCGCGCGACGGGCTCGTGTCTGAACTCAATTTTCTCGCTGGAGGACACAGTGCCGATAGAAAACTATATAGAGCGTGCCCGGCGCGGCCCTGGAGAACAGTTTACGCATACTAGCTCATTTCGACACTGTATAAAAAATTACTTTAACAATTTTTACACAAGTAGTACACAAGATGTGGTTTTAAAATGAAAGAGGGTGTACAAAATATATGTTTTATTAGAAAATATTTGAAAACGTTTTATTATATGTAGGGCAATCACTTTTACTTGAATATTTGGCGCATAAATGAAACCAGTCAGTGTGGCCGGCGCCGTGACCCCCGCGGCCCCGCGGGGAGGAAATTCAGATTTCCAACGGCGTGCGCCGTGGTGGTCACCGGTGAGCGACAGCAATTATTTTGGTATTTCTTTTGATAATAATAAGAAATAATAATTTAAATCGGGGTTTTTGACTATTTTGAATCATATGAGTCAATAAAATATAGGTTGTAAAATTTGCCGAAATCGCGAATCGACGTCGGCCCATAAGGAAAGTATAGTGGTGGTCACTGGTGACCACCACGGCGTTCAATGTGATAAGCTATGGTCAGAATTACATTGTTAGCACGCAACGCGAAGAAACGTCGCAACTCAACACGTAGATATCGCGCTACGTTGGATCGCGTGGCGTTTCAAAAGTGTGTGGGTCCCATTATTCTCTTGTCGCCAAGACTTGCCTTGCCGGATGTCAAAGGGCCGAGGACCCGGGGTTATCCGTCATGCGTGGCTACGTGGGGCGCGGGTGAAAAATTACATCGAGAGATGTGGAAATTATTTTACGGTAGCAAATATTTTTTGTGTTATTTTTGGGTCAAGTTCGCGTGATTTCTGCACAACTTTTCATTTTCATTTCATTTACAAATCATTTATTTCGGACACAAATATACCTACATAATACAGTCCATATTACTTAAAAAAATCAAAAACACAATCACATTCTAATAAATAAATAAAAATAAATATACATCACAATTAAAAACATCACAATTCAAATTATTATTACACCTTTGGATGATTTGAATTTATAAAGTTACAATCATCAATCCCTCGTAGATAAGACTCAACTAGAGTTCCATTTTTGGTAGGTTTTCATTCTCAAACTTACACTATTTTCAAAAATACTACTTACACGTAAGCGTAACGTAACGTAGGTAGAGGATAGCTTTTGAACAGTACGCGATAAATGTTTTTTTATTTTTTTAGATTATTCCTGCACTAACGGAACCTGTCTTTGGTACTTTTTCCAACATTTGTTACTCAAATTTGATAAATAAGAAATGGAGTTCCTCGCATTACAACCAACCACATAATTACTATTTCCAAGGTTAAAACTAACAAACATGCCTCCCTAATTCGTGATAAAGGAAAACCTATTTGTTCCGAAATAATTCAACAGTAACCCGAAAATAACATTTCGTGCGTAATTTGTTGTAAAATCATTATACCTCCGTTTCCGTTTATATTCTATTTCTAAGGGCCAGAATATCCCGGCGATTTAATGGAATCAGGTTCAAATAACGGTAGCTAATTTCATAAATACGTGCATTTCTTGTAAAAATTCAATGACAATTTCCCCCTTCCCTCAATGCTAAACTGTTAATAGTTGAACAGAAGAATTCCCGACTGCACAACTAAACCGTTCAGTAGTGGTCATCGAAATTATATTGTTCTTTACGGTTCAACTACTCAATTCAGTTATGCATTTCTATCTTCCGTACATCATAAAACGTAACGTGTCACGTTTATAAAGGGTACTGCCGGCACACTTGACATACCGTTGAACACGGCCTTTCTTTATAGGTACTTATATAGGGTATTTTATTGAGATGGGTCAGTGAGACCCCACAAAATGTGAATTTCATGTAGAAATCGCCTTATTTCGCCTTATGTTCGGGTAGGGTTTCGTTGCCTGCAGACTGCAATAATTCTTTTTACTACAGAAAATTTATTTTAGCGATGAGTTTTGCGCGTTTTTACCAGATTTTGTACGTAAATTTACTTGAAAAATACTCGCTCATATTTATTGGTACTGGTTTATATTCGATAAATAACACCACCAAAAGAATATAGAAAGTAATGTATTATTTGGCTATTGCTTAACCATAGGATATTTTTTTCATAGGTTTATCTTTGTGATAACTGGTCTGTCAGAAATTTAAACCGCGTAAAACTCAAATAAAGCTAACATTCAACTAACCAATAGTCAGTTCGAACGTACACAAAAGTTGTAGGTGTAAAAAGGTTTACAAAAAATAATTATGCCATTTCTCACCAAGATATTTATGCCTAGCGCAGTGTTGACGAATGAATTATTTGTGAAAACTAAGATTATATTCTAGTTGTATTTCTTTTATACTATTTTTTTAATCATAATTATATAACTGTACTTAATCCTAAAAAAAAATTTCTGTGCAATATATTTACGAATAATTAGATTTTTCTGATTATTATTAATCTCCAGGGCTGTCAAAGTAAAAGCTTATGCGTCAGTAGGTACAAAGGCGTTCATTATTTGCTTACCCCTCCCTAATACGCATACCAGCAATTAGGGGTATAGCAAATAGTGAACGCTACCGTACAATCAAAAGCTTACATACAACCAGAGACTTGGCTACTACACCATACAAATACCCTGTATAGAGGTACTCACCTCTGAAGCACATTCTATTTATGAATGCATTTCCCGAGACCCTCTTTGTCGAACCCCACAATATTTGTCAATTGATTCCATTACGGAGGGCCCGCACGGAAAGACGTTGTTAGAATGTCGGAATCATTGACCGGTTAGTTCGTCACGCCTTTTTATTGAATGACCCAATTCAATTTTGGAAGGATGTTTTTGGTTAGATGTCACGAAAAGGCGTTACATTTTTTTATATCACAATTTTGTAGTGAGAACATCATACATTTCTGAAATCTATATTCCTACAACACTAGTAGGATATAATATAGTCCGCGTCACATATAAGTTTTTGACGACCACTGTGGCGCGGTGGGCGAGGGTCCGCCTGCGACGCAGGAGGTTGCGGGTTCGATTCCCACCTCGGGACAAATATTTGTACGATCTGCAGATATTTGTTCAGAGGTTCTGGTCGTTTTCTATGTATAATAAAAATATCTATCTATTTAATAATATTGTATTACGTATATCAGTCATCTAGTACCCATAACACAAGCTCTGCTTAGCTTGGGGCTAGATGATGCTGTGTGGATTGTCCAGCATTATTTATTTATTTATTTTATTTTAAGTACCCACCCTATCTCAATGTATGTGGGACAGATTAGTTGTTATTGTTGGGAATTTCAGACTTTAAGTATTATATTATGGGTGGGTGGTACAATCCTGAGCGGCGTGATAATTTTTTGCATGTGAAAATTTGTGACAAGTTACAAGGGAATTAGAAGTAGTCAAAAATTTTTTGTAGACAAGGGGGTACTTAATTCTGATGCGCACTTTACATAGACGAGCTCAACCATGAAAAGAGTTTTCATCCAGTAAACCTAAGCGCTATAGGAATGGAATGAAACAGAATGTACAAAGAATGAGTTAATATTACTATTTTTTGAATTACTATTTGACCGCCATCAAAATCATAAGTCTAGCTAGAACCACGCATTGAGGTCCTTTATCTTCTGTGTTATGTACCCGCGGGATTGTACAGGGACATGCAATATATATGGGCCGTGTGGTGCCGGCATAGATTTTCACCACTCCCACTCTTCCCGTGGATGTCGTAAGAGGCGACTAAGGGAAACACAGCGGGGGGCGGGCAGCAGCGCCCTCTGCAGAAAAAAACTCCACCGAACTGCGATCCCCAACCCGCATGCCCAGCGTGGGGATTATGGGCAATAACCCCCAGATTAAATAACGCCTCCTTTGGCGCACACTAGGGGAGGCCTATGTCCAGCAGTGGACTGATATAGGCTGATGTTGTTGTTGTTGTATGCAATATAACCGAAATTATAACGTTAAAAACCAATTAAAAATACCATTCGAACCATTTTAGACTTTACGCGGACGAAGTCGCGGGCAAAAGCTATTCGAAAAATATAAATAACTCAACTAATATAAAAACAATTCTCGTCTAAATCTGCGTCACACAGCAATCTCTACAATAGATTCCACTTGGAGACAATTGGAACCAATGAATATGACCTCGGTCCATTGGGAACTTCGTTGGGACAAGTAGCAGGTACTTGTTACGAGGACACTTGTTAGACAATATACCCGCATAACCACTTCAATAAACATATTAGTTTGTTTTATTTTGTGTAGGTTTGCTTCCCCTTAGTTCTTATCTGTACTGATATTATAAAGAGGAAAGGTTTGATTGTTTGTTTGTTTGAATTGGATCGGAAACTATAGACACTATAACTAATGGACCGTTTTGAAAAATTCCTTCACCATTACGTGCCAACATTATCCCTGATAAACATATAATGTATAGAGGTATATATGTGTAATGTTTTCAAAAACGTTAGTGTTTATGTAAGAGTAATTTATACATTGAGTAAAAATTATATTAATATTTGAAACTTTTATGACGGATCCTAACAAGAAGGTACATTTAACTTGTCATATTGATCTCAACTCAACGTATTCTTAAATGAGTTCGAATTCCAAATTATATTAGTTAACTACTGTTCCTTTATAGCGTCTTTATTAAATTAA
Organism: Eupithecia pulchellata; assembly: GCA_963931895.1. Classification (NCBI taxonomy): domain Eukaryota; kingdom Metazoa; phylum Arthropoda; class Insecta; order Lepidoptera; family Geometridae; genus Eupithecia; species Eupithecia pulchellata. Next base: position 3,882,865 of record OZ007526.1, on the reverse strand, counting down.
AATTTACTAAATGTAATCATCATAAAAATGTTTTCTCATCAACTTCATTATTCAAAGCTATTGTTAAAAGAAATTCGCATTCAATTGTGCAGTCTAAAGTACAGGGGGATCAATTGAAACGTGGTCCAATAATACGTACACTAGATTTGAACCACTCTGTGTACGACGGGAACTGAATCCTAAGCAGGGACTTATTCGAAAAAACAGTCTAGAACTTTCTGGCTGGCAGATAAAGTGAAGAAAATTATCGGACTACCTAAGGCTTGTGCTCATTGTAGAAAGAGTTTATATTATTTTTTACCTCTTTTGATATAAACACTATCTCTTGCTTAAGCTTCACGAATAAGTCTCATTGAATTATTCGTGAATAAGTCAATGAGACTTATTAATCAGTAAAAAAAATTGATAGTAGCAATTTCTTTTACTTATTGCCCTCTTCATAAGTATTGAATCGTTTATATATTGTTAGAAGAATATTAAAGAAAAAGATAAAACCAAATTAACAGGTCTGTTTGTAATGTCAAGTAAAATCTAAAATGCGTAATATGAAAATGTAGACGGACACTACAATAAAACCCAAGTTAGTTTTTTTGTCTCTATATTTTGTTCGTCTGTTTGTTTCAGGTAAGTTATCTCTGAAACGGCTGGACCGATTTTCACGGACTTTTACTGATACATAGCTGGTTTTATAGTAGGTAACAAAGTCCACTTTTATTAGAATAAGAATAAGGGTTCCGCGCACAAAAAGTTATACCCACTAACCGTAAAATCTACAGAAGCAAAGCCATGGGCATAGCTAGTTAAAAAAGAAACACTAAACTATCTGCAGAGCATCATCTTGAACTAAAGTCCAGAGTATACGTCCCATCTTGAATAATAGCATCAATACAAACATACTCGTATGTACTGAGCAAATGATAATCATGAATCGATTGAATTGTATTGGAGTAATTGACTTACCCTATTGTATTGGCGAATTGATTTGCCCAGTGTATATGTATTATGCAAATATATTCAGGGATAATGTGTCTATGTGGGGCCACCAGTTTCGATTACATATAAACTTACATGTTCCCTCTAATATATATCTAAACTTATAGTAAAAAGAGGTATAATTTGATTGTTTGTTTAGATTGAATAGGCTTCGAAACAAATGGACTGAATACCTACATTATCCCTAACGAACATAAGATAGAGAATGGTTTCAAAAAGTTATGAAAACTTCAATAACGTTACGTTCTAATATATTTGCTACCCGTGCAAAGCCGGGGCGGACTAGTAGTAATATTAGTTTAGAAGAAAATAACAAACTCTCTTCAGTATCAGTTACATGTAGAATATTAATTCAATTTTTTTATAGTACTCCAAAGTAAGCAGAGCTTTGTTATGGCTGCAAGATAACTGATATCAATTACATTACGTACATACATTGATAAATAAATAAATAATGCTGGACAATCCACACATCATCATCTAGCCCCCAGCTAAGCAGAGCTTATCTTATGGGTTATGAGTTGACTGGTATACATCATAAAATATATTAAATAGATAGATACGATTTTTATTAATAACTTCTTTTTAAATTTTTTATTATCAAAAAAGCGCGATAAATACCCGTTAAAATAGTATTAATCATAGATAGATACGGTTATTTGACATAGGTTTTTTTATTATAATATATAGATTTTTTGTCATATAGAAGATTTTTTTATACACCCAGAACATCAAGAGGTTGTACAAACATTTGTCGCATGCGGGAAAATCACCAAACTGCGTTGCATGGCAACCTTCGCTGCGTCACCAGAAGTTCTCCTTTCTACTACCTCGTATATTACTCGATAGCCTATTCATATATTAAACGACAATCGACGTACGACAGTAAACTTGTTCTTCAACCAATTGTTCCTATTGATCGAAACTAATGGTCGATTCTCGGGTGATACAATATACAATGCAGGCAAGTGGTATCATGCTGGTTAATGCACAAATGCCAGGATGTCAGGCTCAATTGGTTTATTGAGTGTGGCCGCTCCCTGCTACGCTATTATGTCTATATTGTGTTTGATTGATAGGATGTAAGCAGTTTTGTGTGGAACGAAAGTCTTGTAAAGGAATTTGGTAGTAACTTTTTCCAATAACCCTGTATTACGAGTTTTCTGTACTGTTTTACTCTGTCTTGGTGTGCAATAAAGTGTATTTGTAATGTATTGTATTGAGTAGACTAGATATAGATAGAGCGGAGGAAACTCCATCGCCATCCCATCTCCATCTCCATTTGCTTGGAAAGTGAGGAGCACTGATTCAAAAACGTAGCACTTATCTGGGTAAATATCTGCTTAGCCCAGAGCTAAGAGACTTCTCTCCGAAGAAAGTTGTATAGTTCTTAGCAGCTACAATGGTAAGTGGCGAATTATGAACCGCATCTTCAAGGGTGAGCTCATAATGGCGATGACAATAGACCTATTATGGCCGCAGTGATACGAAGCCCACACTAAGTGAGAAAAAAAATGTTCGTAGACTAATTTCAACTTTCTGCGCAGTTCTGATCCCTCATTACTATGTATGAGTATGACTGAAGTTATTGTTTTTCATTACTAGGGTTAAAAATAAATATAATAAAAAACTTCCGTCGTTGCGCTCAGATTTCAATAACTATTGCTTTGGGCTTACAAAATAAGCATTTAGACAAGTCTTAATACTATGAATAGCTAAATGTAATAAATAACTGCCAGTTGTTTTGCCTATATAAATGTCGCTTTGGGCTTACAAAAAAAAGCAAGTATTAATACTTTGAACAGCTAAATGTAATAAATAACTGCAAGTTGTTTTGCCTATATAAATGAGATCAGATTTAAATGTATGTATATATATATGCATCAATATTTTTTTATTCTCAAATCTTTATGAATTAAAAACATTGTTATTTAATACGTAATAAATAATAGATTTTCAAATAATAAAACACTTTTTCCTTACCCCTTACGTAGATTTAACGTAATAAATCAAAAACGTAGCCAAGAAAAGACCAAGTGATTACTTTATCGGGCGATTAACAATTCACGCAAACAAGCGCTTACGTTAGCCATTTCCTGAGGGTAGATTAGAATCGCCGTTTTGTGTACCGAGAAATTAAATGTTTCCCTAAACTGAACTATCGAAACTAATGGCTCTTTTGATAATATCTACGATGAAAATTGGTAAGCGATGACTATGGTTTACTGAAATCTATGCAACTTAGGGTTCCGTGGTCAAATGGGTTTTTTTTCTAAAGTATATATTTTTACATTTCATTTATCTCCTCCATAAATAAAAGGTATCTTTCGCTACTTTAACAATATTAGTTGGTAGCTTATATTTATGAATCCGGTCAGCAATCGTTAACCTATGGCGCGGTTGGCGAAGTCTCCCTGCGACGGTTGCGAGTTCGGATTCAGCCTTTAGACAAATATTTGCACAATCAGATATTTATTCCGAGTGTTCTGGATGTTTTTCTATGTAAAGTAAAAAATATCTATTTATTTAATGTATTCTAATAAGTACCTATATCAGCCATCTGGTATCCATAACATAAGCTCTACTTAACTAGGGGCTAGATAATGCTGTATGGATTGTCCAGCATTGTTATTATATTTCACTAGATTCTAGCTAGGTATCGCTCTTGATTATTTTTAAGGATATTAAATTTTTTAGGAAAACATAAAGTTTACAACTAGAAGATTAAGCACTTAATAGTAGAAAACGTATAGTTTACAACAAGAAGATAACTCACGCAATAGTAGAAAATTTAAGCCAAGCTGTTTTCTATATTACACATTTAGTAGAGTTACTAATGCTTGATATATGTATATATCTCTGTTTGAACTGCAGTACATTGGTACTTTGACCTGTGTTGGTATTTAAACAGGATTCATCAGTAAACTTTGACCCAATGTGTACTTACCCAAGCTAAGACAGGGCATATTGAATGTGAGATCATAATGTACTGAATTATGCACAATAACCATATAAAACAAATATCAACCAGAACTCAACGTTGTAAGGTCGATTCTGCTTCGCAAGAGGTTCGTGTTTGCAAAGATGAAGAGGTCATGACTGTGGGGCAACAGCCAGTCATTGACACCGAAGATTGTTTGATATTTCAATGGAATTTTCCGATATATTTCTTGGAATAGTTTGTTTGAAGCTAGATTATACTGCTTTCGTTAAAGGTTGTACCAACTGCTATAGCAATAAAACTTTCAGGAACCATCTGCGTTCAATGAACACATTTTTGTGCCCGCCTATGCTGTGTATAGATTGTCCAGAATTAAAATATAGGTAATAATAATATTATGTATACTTAGAAAAGAATCGCGACACGCACTTAATAGATCGGATGCATTACCAGGTCCAAAGCAATGCAATCTGCTTCATAAACTCCATTTACTAGAGTTATGTAGAGAAAGTACATATAAATGGGCTCACTTGTATAATTTTTACGATTATCGGCAGCAATACATGTGTTTCTTTAGGACATACATCGTTCGATGGGATATTACCATAACACAAGCTCTGCTTAGCTTGGGGCTAGATGATGCTGTGTGGATTGTCCAACATTATTATTATTATTATTATAATTATATTATTATTATTATTATTACCCGACCAAGATTGCGCAAAGAATGTGTTTTAGAATTTTATTGTTTGAGTGCATGCTTGCGGTTTCATAGCGTGAGATGTGAAGCGTAAGTTTTGATACGATTTAAGGTTACAATTTATGTAATTAAATTAAATTTTTATTTTATTAAAATTAAATATATTTTTTGTTAATTATTAAGCGCTTACCACGTTCACTTCATCGATGTGACCTGATGATACGCGCTCCTGGGCCTTTATTCACTATTGCCAATCCAAATGTATTACACAGATATGCGACAACACAGGGGTGTGGAATCGGACAAAACCGTATTTAGAACACGTTGTGACGTCACACGGTTAGGGCAAGGAATCTCTTACGTTCTGGAGAATAAGGCCCTGGTGTTAAATGCTTGCCAAGTCCATACAACGTGTCACCGGCTCAGTGTTTACTTGCTACTTTTAATCCCGAATGCTGAAGATATTGATTTAGATAAGATTCAGATTGAGCTAGTATAATATAATATATAACCTGTTCAATTGGCCGACTTCATATCATAGGAGACTTTGATTATATAGCTCTAATACTTAAAATTGACATTGAGGGCTGCATTAAAAAAGATCAAGACAACACCCAACATAAACAAAGCACGGTTCATTCCTAGGAATGAGCAAATTGGAATATCCCGGCATCTACCTACGATCATAAATTTGACACACTTTTTAACAACACTATGTCGAAACTTACTATTGATAGACGAACCAGATAAATATTTTACAAAGCCCAGGGTTAATCCAGATGATACATCGCCAACAAATGCACAAAAACTGAAACAAAAGAAAACCTATACGAGCGAAGCAACAAGTTGAAAATAAAGTCGAGCGGTCCTATCTCAATGGCGCACAATTAAGATTCTAGCTGTCGTCTCCAAGTGCCATGCATAGAACTCTCACAGCAAAATGTCACTGTTTTACACCCCTATAAATCTCGTACACTACATCTGTATGTAAATAATATGCGAGGGATTTGCAACCCAATCTGAATGTATCAAAGCCGGGAATTCAATAAACTAGAGACCGTTTAACGCTCGTCACGTCACAAACTTTGCGGATCCCTATTTTTACAGAACGTGGTAAATCATGCTTTATATCTATGATAGGAGAGCGTGCTGACTCGGTATTTTCATCTGAAATAGGTGAAGTTTGCAAACTATAAGCTTTATACAACCGTTTTTTGCAAACGAATGTAAAAACCTAACTCTTTCGGTGGAACGTTTTCCTTTCACCTAATTTTTTTTAAATATTTTTGCTATAGCCAGACTAATCTGCAATGGCTCTAAATGCAGTTTCCGAGTGATGTTTTATGATTCGGTAAACTCCGTTTAGATGTCACGTTTTCGCGGAGCTAGACTATAGATTGTTTATTATGTATAGTGTACTTAGTTTTAGAATTAGCAATTTTTTTCTGCTGTTTATTAATACTGGTCTAATGGATGCTGGACATTCCTACGTCACAGACCGTCGTTGGGCGTCGTCGCTCAATATCGTTTGGGGTCAAAAAGAGTACAGACATACAAAGAAGACCATACGAAGACCATACGCACCCATATCCATACCCGGTCGGCATACATACCTTGGTGCTGAGACAAACGTTCAGCCGAACTCTACTTTTGTTGGGCAGTATCAGTAAAAATTAGGTACTATCTGTTTTTCCGGTAGAGTAGACTGTGTACAATTTTGGAGACTTCAGATCTCGAGTGAATGAGTTCCTTCTGGGATAGCGTGATCCGGTGTAGTGATTTAGTTACAGACGCTATACCATTACCATACAAAATTAAAAACATATTTTGTCCGTCTGTTCAGTATCTACTGTACTACAGCAGTTTTCAAACATATACATATACCTACTCAGATACCTATATTTCGGCATAGCCAGTAAAAATACATCTGGGCCATAGCAGTCTCAAGTGGCATGAAAAGTTTCAAGACTCGCCGCGAACAGTCGTTGCATCTGACACCCAACTATTTTTTCTTTCCACTGTTCCGCGAAGTTTCATTTCAAGCTGAAATCCCCCAGTCGCGATTGTCTGCCGCCGTTTATCCGCTGACATTGATACATTCCTCGCCGACTGCCGAGTGAAACCCACAATCTGCTAACAATACCCGCAATGTACTCGATTCTCTACATAAAAGTTGTTGAACGAATAGTGCAAGGAGTTTGCAGTTTGTAGATAAGACGCGGAACAATCGCCGATTAAAATTGTTTATGAATTGCAATCGATAGGTAGGAAAGTTATCGCGCGTGCCTTTGCATATTGTGCTGCTTCTTTCCAGTCTTATTGTTTGTTAAACAGTAGGCTCTTGATAAAAACGGACACAGTCTTTAACAATCTTTTCTGTCTCTAAACTTATTGACAAAGAAAATGAATGAATTAATTTATTTTATTTATAATAGAATTAAAGTATTACAGGCTCAAGTGATCCATATGAAATCCATTCGGAATCCCCAAGACGCTAGCTGCATTGGCTGTATGGCAATGCTGATGCGCTGCGCCAGATTTCTGTCTCTTAATAACACATCGTAACGTAACCTTATTTTTATATTGACTGAATGTGAGTTCAACGTCCTTCATTCCGCTATCTTCTGACCGTCATTACAGGACCGCTATTTCAGAAAACAAACCTTCAGCTGATTGGTTTCGAAATGCAGCGATAAAGATTTCATGCATTGTTATGCACAGCCATTGTTATACTGAACAACATTTGGAGATTACACCTTATAAAATGGTTTTGCTAATTGAACGATCAAAAAATCGTTACTCCCGCAAAAAATAGCCGGCAGTCAGTTAATTACGTTTAGAATCTGGCATACAGTGTTATTTGTATAATTTTAATACAAAAACATTCCGTTAGCATGAGCAAGTGAACTCTTGGCACAGTAAAGACGTTTTTAAACTGTAGTAAAATAGCTATAATTTATCCGTAATATACGATGGCCCATCCCCTTCTATTATTAGTAGTGTTTGTCAAGATTTAAACAAAGTCAAGAACTGATTATTATTAATTGAATACAAGATAAGTATTTAATATAATTATATTTATTTTACTCTCATTTATTTGGTTGTAACATAATCAAGCTGAGTTTTATAACCAACTACGAGTGGTCCGAAGATTTACTAGAAGTATTAATTTATATAAATATACTTAGGTACATTTTATTTTCACTTTGGATCGCGTGATGCAATACCTAAATATGTAATACATTGTATTCAGAATATCAGTTGTTTTCTAGTACCCATAACACAAGCTCTGCTTAGTTTGGGGCTAGGTAATGCTGTGTGGATTGTCCAGAATTACTTTTTCATTTGTTTAGGATCGTCTTCGTCTGCTACTTTTTTGAAAACTGCCTAAAATCGATTATCATAGTCCTATACCAGATAGCCTAAACATTGATCATTATTGTTCGCATTCATTAAATAATTCCTCAATTAATAAACGGGTTCTCCGCCATCTCAATTTCTAAATCTGACCCCTTTGATCTTATAAAAGCACAAATCATATCCGCAGCCGAATTCCGATAGCACGGTCTAGATTCTTGCGAATCATACATAGTAGCAGTAGAAATTCTAGGTTAATCTTTGAAGGGACGACAAAGATCTCTGTAAATAAGTAATTAGACATTGACAGACCAGAGTTACGTGGAATTATGGATCACATCTGTCCCAAAACTAATAACAAGAACGTGACACAATCTGATTGATAACATTATTCCGTTATACTCTTGGCAAATAAAGGGTTTCTTTTTGTACGAACAATGATTTCAATTTAGGAAGGATTTTTTATGTATGTATCTATGTACATATGTAAGCATACAGGGTTATTGCTCTAGGACTGACAAATTGAGACATGCTGGATTTCTTAAATAACTAACACTAGGTAAGGAAATAACTCCGATCATTAATTTTGAATATTTGGAAATATCCATTCAAAATATTTAAAACTAGCGGTCGGCCCCGGCTTAGCACGGGTATTTAACAAAAACTGAATTTTATCATGGGTAAGTATCCCTAACTTTTTTGAAAATATTAGCTCCTATGTTCATCAGGCAAAATTTTGGATTCTAATGTTGAAATAGTTTTCAAAGTTGGTACAGTAGTATCGGATCCTGTTAAATTCGAACAAAATCAAAAATCTTTATAATATTACGATATAAGTGAAGCCCGCGAAATACTTGCGATCTACAACTTTTCGTGCGTTTTTGTTCTGTTACTACGTTGTTTTTATAAAGATCGAACAACTTTAAGACCAGCCTTAACGTAAATTATGTAACCAGAGGAATGTAACATTCGAGTCAAATCCTCGAGGGCTTAACGAATGTTAATGTTTAATAATTAGAATAAGTTTTTTAAGAATATATAAATAAAAAAAAAGCTCCACTGTTATAGTTTTAAGGTTGTGCGACTCATCTATTCATCGATTGCTTTTTTTTAAGGTCTTCCATCCAAATTTCTAGACTGTTAAAAGTAGAGTAGGATTCCAACAACATTAGACATCTGGAAGTCTACGTACATTTCGAGAATCTTTATTAATTCTGTGTCCGCAATTTTCTGCAGGAATTCGCATATTAAGTGCTTTGGTCCGTTGAGTTATATGCGGCTAATTAGAAAGCTTTATGAATGAGACAGCGTGTGACACAATTGCTACTGACGAAAGTGGTGCCAACTGCACACTTGTAAATCTTTGCTCGTCTCGATTTGTGCAGGACAATAAATGTTGGTCAGTTGTAGGTTTGTCAGATGAATTGAGTTCTTCATTACAATACAGAGTAAGTTCAAGCTCATCTGACTCAGCCCATGGATGACGTCAGAGCAAACTATGGCAGATGAAGAGCAGTAGCTTCTTTTTCGGTATTTTTCCACTGGGAAAATCAATCCGCCAGCCAAGCCTAGTGATTATGGAAAACCCCCTTTTTGGAAAGACGTGTTCAGCTGTGACCGTAATTTTGTTCATGAGGTCTTCTTGTCAGTTCCTTACCTGATGATGATGAAGCAGTACGTTAGGTTCATAGAGTGGTTAGGCACTGCAAGCGTTGCCGAGTTTTACGTCAGCTTTCGCTCTATCAATATAAATCCTAAACTGTGATTTAACTGAGGGATAACAACAGTAAAAGTTCTAAACAAAACAGAACAAGCATAACTTGATCTATATCCATGCATACAACGATTAGCTCCACTCTAGAATCCGGTCTTTAGTCAACGCGAATAAACTCGCAGATAGAAATTAATCTTGAATTCGAACTCGTGCTTCTGTGAAAACTAACAAGCCAATTAAACTTGTCGACGCGCTTGGGTACGATAATCTTTGCTAATTGTGAATTGAGTTTCTTGTTGTATTTTTAAATCTTTTGTGCATAGCGTATTGTAACAAAGGCTGAAATTAGATGAGGTTGCGTAATACTTTTGCCTCGGTTCTGAAACCTTTTCAAGTGTGTTACGACTCAACAATTCCATGTTGTAAGGCAGGATAGACGCAATTAGCAATGATTATGAGCTTTTGAGAAGCCTGACAGACAGTATTCATGCAACGTCTGTCAAGCTTACATATTCAGATATACATTAGCACATAAGTTCTCTAGCTTGTACGACAGTCGACGTTAGTCCGTCATGCGTTATTTTTTCCTCATAACGCATGTCTATTCTCTAAATGGAAGCTAAGAGTTCCGGACGCTAAGCTATAGTAAGTTTGCTTGTGTGTTGCTTTATGTCCGTAACAGTTCTTCAAAGTTAGGTTTCTTTTACTAATTTGCTGGTTGTCCTTCACCCTCTAAAGTATTTATGTCCGTTACATGAGTGTTGGCAGCGCTTTTCGTGCATTTTAACTTGTGCTCTGCGATAACCTATCTACCAAGCTTGGTGATTAGGGCAAATCTCCCCTGTTCAGGTGAGGGATGCTTAGTGAAGTCTGCAGTCACGTGATCGAAGCCACGTACAGAAGACAGTTCTAAATAAAACTTCGCTCGTATTGTGAGCGAAGTTTCAAACGCATTCACCATAACTCAAGAAGCACGGTACAGTAAATGCCTCGCTCCCCTCGCGATATCTTTATCGCTAGTTCCGCCTGCCCTGATAACATCGCTGTTTACGCCTATGAAAATTGTTTTCTTACCACTTCAAATGCTTTAGTTACAAGTCTTGTGACGTGAGCAAAAATGTACGGAATCAAATGATTTAGGCTTATGCTAAGGGAGTGTAATTTTTCGAGTTCTGTTGTGATGCTAGTCGTATTCAACAGAAATGCAATATTACGAAATAACGACGACCTCTGTGGCGCAGTGAGTGAAGGTCCGCTTTTTTTAAATCATTTATTTACACTGAGGGTTTTTTTCGCTAAAGCGAATTAAGCTACCCTGATAATAAATAACTTAAATAAACCTCTCGCTTGCGACGCAGGAGGTAGCGGGTTCGATTTCCGCCTTTGATTCCGATATTTGTTCAGGGTGTTTTCGTTGTAGAATAAAAAATATATATCTATTTAATATATTTTATTATATATATCAGTCATCTAGTACCCATAACAGAAGCTCTGCTTAGTTTGGGGCTAGATGATGCTGTGTGACTTATCAAGCATTATTTATTTAACTAAAAATATGCTCGCTTAGCCTCAGCCTTAATGGTCAGAACTTCTACAAACATTACATCTGCTTCTGTATCCACTTCGGAGAATAGACTGCTCAGAATCGAGATGGCTAGAGGAGTCTTGTCGTGCTTAGATCCACATAGGGTCGCTTAGCTACTGGACTTACAAATTAGTAACTCTAACTATATCTTAGATCTACAGCTAATATCAAAACGTTATTAAATATTTCGGGTCCATAAAAGTGAAAAAAAAAATATTGAAACTGGCCGACTAATTCAACTCTGATTTAAGGTCTGAGTTGCAGTTTATTGACAGTTTACAATGAAAATGTGTCAAAAGTTCGTCAGTGAGTTGTTTCAGTATTCGAGGGCATCATATTTATCGGACTCATTGAATTATTATTTTGTTTTTAATTAGTAATCAAAAAGCTGGCGATAGGTGAAAATAGTACAAATGATACACTGAGGAATACATCTTGCATCCGCTGTTTTCTGAAAGAGTACAATAGAATTATTTAGTCAATTTAATCCAGATTATGTCATGAATGTTTAATCATATAATTAATATGGCTTTTCAACCGAAGTCGAATAACAAAGCCGTTGTTAACGCATTTGTTTTACTTCTCCCATAATTAATTTGATAACACTACGTTTGTATATGTATGATTGATTGAATACTGAAGCGAATCGGTTAATTTGCTCATTTATTTTCACAATTCGTATTGGTGTTTCATAATAACAGTGTGGGAATGGGGAATCATTAAATGTTTACGGTTCTCGGGAGTAAGTATTACTTCCGTTCATAATTGTTTTGTACTTATTATTATAAATTAAAAAGCCTGGCTCTTATCGCTCTTATCGGTGCAAAGTTGCAATTTTCTTCACTTTTTCTTGTTTGTTTTCTGCTTTTACGACATTTCAGTGATTTTCTCATTGATCTGACTTATTTGTATTTAGCTCTCGTCTTGATGGTCTCTTGTATGTTTCTTGTCATATAATCACTGTTTTGAATGATGTTCATCAAAAACCGTATCTTTAGCACTTCTTTTTAGTTTTGTACTTTTGTATTTCCTCAATTTGTCTTTCGTATCCCTGAGGCTATTGTTGTTGTGTGTTTGCATCAACAGGTTTATTTTGTATTCTATAAATAAATAAAGAATATCAAAAATCTTTTAAATTCTAACGGGTTAATTATGGACGTAAATCGTTTTAGAAAAACACCAGCGTTTCATCCCATTACGAGACATTATCAGGATATCATTTTATGACTCATTGTAAAATAAGTCTGTGAGTTGTAAATGAAGAATATTCTTTTCTATTCTATTATCACCTTATTGACATCTTGGGATTGTAAGATCAGAAAAATTTTACGCAAGATCAACAACTATTAATCTAAACTTGGTCCAACGCTGGTTTGAAGAGTCATAAGATACTTTTGATCTAATCTTTTCCTTTTACATTCTGTCTTCTTATTTTCACCTGCCAGTGGCAATGCTTTACTTCCTTCTTTAGATGAAACAACAACCTTCGAAGGTACCTTACCTTCGTAAGTTGTAGTTTCATCTAAGGTCCTCATTATGTCCTCAATAACAATAGACCTCAATTACCCATAATTAGAGTTCCTCTTGCAATAACAGTAAGTGGTTGTTGATTGTTTAATAATTGCAATGAGATAGATCACGCTTTCGATAATGTGTTCTTAGTCAAGGACATTAGGTGCAAATATATGAACTCAGGCACTGTTTCGGCCAATAGCGTAATTAGATAGTAGGTCACAGAGATTATTTCCTATCCTTTCCTTCTAGCAATTTGCCTATTGTGTTCTGTCTCCCTTCCACTATCCTACTTACCTGCCAACAAGAAAAAAAGGAAGATGGCGATTTCTAATTGAACCGAGCAACAACGTCTCCCGAGTGAATTATTGAAATTAACTGCTAAATCAAATATAAAGGGGTTCGAACCTAGTGTAAACATTAAAATAACTAATTAAAGTGAAACAACATTAAAAGTATATGTGTGTGTGATTTCTGCAAGCCGATCAACGACATCGTGCATTTGGAGCGGCAAGAAGACGCAAGGTTGGTTCCTTTACAATTTCTTTCCTGTGTCCTATATAATCTCTGTGGCTACAAAAATTTAAATCATAATTTATCAACAAATAATTCCTAAAACCAGCGCTTCAGCATTTGGTCCTTCGAGCCGGATTCTCGTAGATTCATTACGATTTATAACAAGCACGCCATTTTGAATCATGTCTACTGACAAGAAAGAAATCGACAAATGCCTGCAAAAATTGCAGAATAAATTAGCTGCGTTGTTTGGTCGCTTGCAAAGCATATATGATTCTATCGAATTGTTGAATAATGACCCGATAAAAATTGATAACTTCTTAGCAGATGCCTTTACAATCGACATATTGCGTAGTGATTTTGCGATAGCTATGGAGGAAAGAAATAGCTTTCAAATATCGATAGTGGATGGACCCGTACCATCTTATAATTCGTTAATATCATTCGAGCAGCTGTACGCCAAAATAAAATATAAAGCTCATCAGTTAACGACCCAATTGACTGAGAATACTAGTCAGGGTTACGTAGGCAAATGTGAAAAATCTTCATCAATAAGATTACCGCGCCTCGAGCTATGTACATTTGAAGGCGATAGCGAGTCGTGGCCATTATTTTATGAGACTTATAAAGCTGCGGTTCATAATAACCCCGATCTTACTGACGGCGAAAAAATTCAATATTTAGTTGGTAGACTCAAAGGAAATGCTCTAAACCTTTGCAAAGGCATTTTACCTACTGCCGATAACTATAAAGTAATTTGGAATGCTTTAGTAAATAAGTACAACGATAAGCGTTTGTTGGCTGCCACATACTTTGATAAGTTGTTAAACTTACCGTCTGTGAATGAGAAAAATCCAATCCAGTTAGAAGATTTTATTGATAAATTCTCATCGCTGCATTCGGCATTAAAACAACTTAAGTTAGACAATCTTGAAGATTTTATCTTTGTGCATATTGCGTGCAAAAAGGTAGGTATAGAAACTGTAAAGTCATTTGAACAGAGATTTCATGAAACAAACAGTTCCGATATAAGCTGCGAAAAATTCATTAATTTCGTGCGTAATCAATCGCATATTTTGCAACGCGCATATAACCAGGCAAGTTCGTCGAACTCTTCGAAAGCAGTGAGCAGCAATCAGCCCCGTAAAACCCATAATACAGCGCAGTCAGCAAGTTCAGGTTCTAAGTTGAATAACAATGCCAAAACTTTTGTAAATGTACAGGAAAATACTTGTATATGCTGTGGGAAGAGCGATCATACTCAATTGCCCCAATGTACTAAATTCCTGTCCATGGTCGCTAATGACCGATTTAAATTAGTGAAGGCTCATAAACTTTGTGTCAATTGTTTGAATAAATCCCACTCGGTTTCCGATTGTACGGAGACAAGTCGCTGTACTGAATGCACTCGAAGTCATAACAGTTTGTTACATTTCCCAAAAGCCAACAATAATAGCGGCCGTAATATAACGGCGACAACCATATCGGAGATTTCCCATTCGAATGTACCAGAGACCTCGAACAATGCCATATCGTTATGCGCGATTCGTGAATGCGTACTTAAGACGACTCCGGAACATAGTGTCGGGGGTTCGATTCCCATATCGTCGTCCGTTTTACTCGGAACTGCGCTTTGTAATACGCTGGACGGGGACGGTAATATAGTAGTGTTGCGCGCTTTAATAGACAGTGCTTCACAAACAGATTTAATTACTACCGAGTGCTGCAAACGTTTAAAAATAAAGTTACATGAGCCAAAATCTAAAAGTGTGTCGGGAGTAGGAGATATTACTAATCCTATTGAAGGTGTTACTTGCCTTACAATACGTTCTCGTTTCGATGAATCGGTTAGGTTCAATATTCAGCCAGTGGTCGTGAATCGTATCACTAGCGAATTACCTACCGCGAACATAGACGTGGCGCGCCTGGATTATTTAAATAATATCCCCCTCGCGGACAACAATTATTACACCCCCGCGACTATTGACCTCATATTAGGAACGGACCTATTCGCACGAATCATAGGCCCGAAATCGATATCTCGCGAACCTGGAGAACCCGTCGCGATTGAAACCTCATTAGGTTACATCATAATCGGCAAGGCTCCAGTCATCAATCCAACTTGTAACATAGTTCGATCCTTTTGCTCAATAGAACACCCGTTTGATAATTGCGTGAGTAAGTTCTTTGAGTTGGAAGAGGTACCTAACGTGTCCAATTACTTAAGTAAGGACGAACAAGCATGTGAAAATTATTACTGCGAAACCACAGAACGTAAAGTGGATGGTAGGTACGTGGTGTCGTTACCCTTCAGTGAGAACCCGAGTTATCTAGGTGATTCCATGAGCTCAGCTAAAAATAGGTATTTATCCTTGGAGCGTAGATTGTTATCTAATCCTTCCATTAAAGAGGAATATGACAAAGTATTCAAAGAGTACCTACAGTTAAATTATATGCATTCAGTAGGCACGGAGTCCGAAATAGGTAATACGAGTGATCAGTACGTCATTCCGCACCATGCCGTTTTGCGTCAAGATAAAAGCACCACTAAATTGCGAGTAGTTTTAAATGCAAGTAATAAAACATCATCCGGTAAATCGCTTAATGATTTGTTACATACCGGGCCAAACTTACAAAATGATTTGTTTCAAATAATACGCTTTCGTTTATTACCCGTGGCGATAAGCGCTGACATTAGACAAATGTATTTACGCGTTTTAATGAACGAAAATTCAACGAAATATTTAAGATTGCTGTATAGGTTCGATTGCAATGATCCTATTACTGTTTTTGAGATGTCTAGGGTGGCATTCGGTCTTTGCTGTAGTACCTACTTAGCTATACGAACTGTGAGACAGCTCGCCTCAGACGAGCGTGAGCGCTTTCTCGCTGCTGCTGCGTTAGCGGAAAAGGACTTGTTTATGGACGATCTTGCTACAAGTTGTTTATCAGTTTCTCAAGGCGTTGAAATTTCTAGTCAGCTGATCGAGTTGTTTGCGGCTGGAGGTTTTGAGCTCGTAAAATTCTCAAGCAATTCGCCTGAGGTCATGTCGAACATTCCCGCTACTCATCGTGTATCCGATGCAGTCGAGTTTAGTCCGGACAGTTACCTAAAAATACTTGGTCTGTTTTGGTTGCCATCTGAAGATGTTTTCACTTTCAGCGTCGATATTGAGCCTCGCGAATGTACAAAGCGAAATATTCTGTCAACCATTGCCCGATTATGGGATTTGATGGGATTTATCGCTCCGGTAACATTGTTATCAAAATTAATAATAAAATCTTTGTGGGAAGATAACGTAGGTTGGGATGAAATTCCCCCACCTAATGTTGTTTCTTTGTGGCAGACAATTGAATCGGAGTTGCCTTTATTTCAAAGCTTAAAATTACCTAGGCATGTAGGTGTGAATGATAACTGCACCGTAACAATAGTAGGTTTCGCAGACGCGTCGGAACGCGCTTATGGTGGCGTTGTATATCTACATGTGTACCTACCGAAAGAAAATCGATCCATAATAAACATTGTTTGTGCTAAGTCGAAAGTTGCACCTTCTAAAACCGTTATCACCTTAGCCAGGATGGAACTGTGTGCTAATGTCATTTTGGCTCGATTAATGAGGGTTGTTGTCGATTCTTACAGCACTCGCTGTCAAATAGCCAATGTTTATGCGTTTACAGATAGTACGGTAGCTTTGGCCTGGATACATTCGTGTCCCACGCGGTGGCAGACTTTCGTCGCTAATAGGATTTCTAAAATTCACAATGAATTAAATCCGCGACACTTTCATCATATTCGTGGTAAAGAAAATCCAGCAGATTGCTTATCTCGAGGCCTCACTCCCTCGCAGTTACTGGAACACCCGCTATGGTTCCATGGCCCCCAGTTTTGTAAAATGCCAGCGTCTGAATGGCCTGTGCATAAGTTTGACCCGACTGACTTGGAAACCGAAATACCGGACCAAAGGTCAATGTTTTAGCGAACTCCGCTTATAAACCTGCCGTAATACCGATCTTCTACGAACTTGCATCTAGGGTTTCATCGTGGTCGAAGCTACTTCGAATAATTATCTATGTACTTAGATTTGTGAAAAAATTGCCTCGTAAGTTTTCGGTTTCTCATTTGTATATTGCCGAAAATTATGTAATAAAAGACTTGCAAAAGGTTCATTTTGCTGATGAAATAAAATGCTTTGAGGCTGGTAATAAATTACCTCCAGCTTTTCTCAAACTCAATGCCTTTATAAAAGAAGATTTGATAAGAGTCGGCGGCCGATTAACTCATTCGGAGCTTGATTATGATAGCCGTCACCCAATATTGCTGCCTCGCAAGGACCATATCGTTAATCTAATAATAGATTGTTATCACCGAAAGTACCTACACGCCGGTCCTCAATTGCTTATGTCTTTATTAAGACAAAGGTTTTGGATATTAGCTGCTCGTAGTATAGTACGGCAACGTGTGCAAAAATGTAACATATGTTTTAAAGTAAATCCTCGTAACTCGGAACCGTTTTTCGGGGAACTGCCAGGTTTTAGAGTAAAGGAATCTAAACCATTCTGTCACACTTCAATGGATTTTGGTGGACCTATATATGTAGTACCTCAACGTCGCCGAGGAGTTCACAGCATAAAAACATATATATGTTTATTCGTTTGCTTAGTAACTAAAGCGGTACATCTCGAGTTAGCATGCGATTTAAGTACCGAGTCGTTTTTAAACTGTTTGAAAAGGTTTATCTCACGTCGAGGGCCAGTAGCTATTCTTTATTCAGATAATGGTACTAATTTTGTTGGAGCTAAATCTTATCTAGATAACATGTACCAGTTATTGGACTCTGAAGAATATAAAGACAAATTTGCGAACTTAGCCCGCGACAATAGAATTGAAATTAAATTTTTTCCCCCATCCAGTCCTCACTTTAACGGGTTGGCTGAAAGCAACGTTAAAAGTGTTAAAAATCATTTAAAGAAAATAGTAGGAAATCAACTTCTTACTACGGAGGAAATGACAACAGTACTCGCGCAAATTGAGGCACTTTTAAATTCACGGCCGCTGTCGGTGCTGAGTAGCGACCCAGCCGAGCCAATGGCTCTGACTCCCGCGCATTTTCTGGTCATGACACCGCTAAAATCTCTTCCTTCCGAAGACTTGTCAAATACAACGGGGTCTCTTCTCCAACGCAAACGCGTCGTAGATCAAATAGTACAAACTTTTTGGAAGCGTTGGAAGGTAGAGTATCTTAATACTCTGCAATCTCGTAGTAAGTGGCTAACACGTACGGAGCCCATTCAGGTAGGCACGGTTGTTTTGCTAAAATCGGAAAACAGCGCTTGCCTTGATTGGCCACTAGGCGTCATAGAACGTACTTATTGCGGGAAAGACGGGATTATTCGCGTAGTAGATGTTCGCACTAAATCGGGCGTCTACAAAAGACCGTTGGTGAAGGTTTTTCCTTTGCCTACTCAGTAAATTATAAATATTATTATCATACAGTCCACTCGCTATCGATTTAATTAAGTAAATTCAATATAATTAAAGTTTAAAGTAAATAATTTGTAGTATGTTTGTTTTGAAAGTTTATTCTAGTGAACGTAAGATTAATAGTGAAATTAATAAATTATTGGAAATTGGGAAATAGGTGTCTTGAAGGATATTGCATCCTGTCAAACCCGGGGGTGATGTTTCGGCCAATAGCGTAATTAGATAGTAGGTCACAGAGATTATTTCCTATCCTTTCCTTCTAGCAATTTGCCTATTGTGTTCTGTCTCCCTTCCACTATCCTACTTACCTGCCAACAAGAAAAAAAGGAAGATGGCGATTTCTAATTGAACCGAGCAACAACGTCTCCCGAGTGAATTATTGAAATTAACTGCTAAATCAAATATAAAGGGGTTCGAACCTAGTGTAAACATTAAAATAACTAATTAAAGTGAAACAACATTAAAAGTATATGTGTGTGTGATTTCTGCAAGCCGATCAACGACATCGTGCATTTGGAGCGGCAAGAAGACGCAAGGTTGGTTCCTTTACAATTTCTTTCCTGTGTCCTATATAATCTCTGTGGCTACAAAAATTTAAATCATAATTTATCAACAAATAATTCCTAAAACCAGCGCTTCAGCAGGCACATAATAACTACAGTTCTACGCATGACTATTTGTTTCACTATCGCTGTATTAACCCATACGTTTTAGAAATTGTATGAGAGTAGCGGTGTGTTTTTGGTATAAAGCGACAGCGGAAGCCGAATTACAAAACTCTCACTTCTGTGTAGCTCAATTTAAAGCCTTCTTTCAACAAAATAAGATTACTGAACATGTTTTTTTTTAATTACTATAAAGAAGCAAAAAGAGAACCTGGTTAAACAAAAAATAAATTCTTACAAACTACATCTGCTTGCGCTGCTTGCCAATAAAACAATGGACGGACCCTGATCAAAATTCCCAAACAAGTTCATCCCAATCACAAAGCAAAGCCAAATAAACTGGTAATGATCCCCAGCCTTGATACCGAGCTGCAAATGACGCATGACGTAGCATCACGTGACGCAACTGACGTTTGAATGACAGCCGAACAACGTTACTCTCCACCCGCATTGCGATATGTAATCAGCATTATCCCGGAATTAGTGTTTCCACAATCTGGTAATGCAGTTATTAGTGGTAGGCTATCCTAATATCTATGGTTTGATTTGTAATTAACTTCGTTTTAGTAGGTATGGATTGTCGGTTGGCTTTGATTAAGTGCTGACTTCACGGAAGGTACAAATCATCATCATCATCATCAGCCTGTGTTACTCCACTGCTGGAAAAAGAAAGAGGCCTCCCCTATTGAGCGCCATAGCGCTCTGTCTTCAGCCTGTCACATCCAGCATATCCCTGGCTTTCGCAGGTCTTCATCACATCTAGCCGGAGGGTGTTGCAACTATTGTTCTTTCTCAAATGTATTAGTTACGAATCCTATCCGAGCATAGTTCTTTGCATAGCTCGATGAGTTACTTTTAACTGGTGGACCATCGGGAGTTTCTGTGAGTGTCCACGTCTCAAGCTCTGTACGTCATGAGGTCAAAAAGTACCAATCAAAAATAAAATAGTAGGTAAAATGATCCTGAACATAATTTACGAAACTTAAATTTCTTTTTCAATAAACAAATACAAAAAACAATGTTCAAAGCTTCTATTCATAGTCGGAACTACTCTATTCCCGGCTGATTTCGCAGACAGTCGTAAAATACTTGATTGTTCAGTTCAAATTATCATAATCATCATTATCACATCTAGTGGATCTTTCGCTGGGTAGCGTGTCAATCGTTTCCCTATCCTTCCCTATCCCTATCGCATATCGGACGGCAGGGCCATTTAACATTTCTCAGTAGGCTCACCTCCACCACGTCGAATCGGGACCTTTCCTCTTTGTGGCACAGAGTTGGGTCATAGGTGATAATAATCCGATTAATCAGTAAATCAACAGGTTAGGAGGAATATTCCTCTTCTTTTACATTTACTTTTCTACCATAGTCCGGCAATTGTAAAGTTAGGTGTACTATGTCTTTCATATTATACCTCTAGTTTGCGGTTGGCACAATATTTACGGAGGGAGAGGAATATTTTCGTTCTAAATATTCGTCAATTGTATATTGGTAAGGATACACAACGACACTGACACTCGACACAAATGACGACAATAGCGTCCACACGGTTGTAATTTGTTAGTGTGATTGTGTTGTGACACCGCCTACACAACTGCAACTAGTGTTGCGGCGGTGGACACACTTATCGATGTAACATTAACTGTCTTCATGAGTATCCTAAGCTTTATACCTGAGTATTCATTAACCAATTTTTAAAAGTCGTGGACCTGTTTAGAATCAAAGTATGAACTTATATTTTTTGAAAACAATGGAGTCGTGGACCTCTGGGAATAAGCCTACTTAACAGAATAAAATATCGTACACAATATAAGTGTAAAAACTAGTTGTAAACTACAATATCTAACCTTATGATTAAAATCTTTAATTGTTTCATAAAAATTTGACTACTGCAAGTGACAATACCGCATTCTACTAAAAGTTCTACCATGACAAAGCCAGTGTACTCGTAGATTCGCAAACTGAAATTAGTTCGCCGCATCCTCGATTTGTTAAATGGCGGTCTACATTTTTTCTTATTATGAGTAGTGTATGCAGTGATTATTGCTGAATTGAGACATTACGGGCTTTTTAAATAAATAAATAAACTAAAAATTATTTACTGCCTCATTTTACACAATACAACCTTAAATTAGACTTAAAACTATTAAAACATAACATACCTACTAAACTTAGGCGGAAGGAGTAAATTCTGCCATTTGCTTAAGCAATGCCATTTTAAGAGATTTGTACCTCTAGAATAAGTTAGGAAGATATATCAGAAAGGAACAAACTATGAAGAACGTGAAAGTTTCCCACGACTTACCTACTTGTCGAAGTTGTCACTCGTACTCCGAAAATGCAATAAATCACTAATCAAAAATTATTCGAAAACCTCGCTGAGCTAGCATGAAACAATTGTACCGTCATATTATTAATGAAAAGTACCTAGTGTCTCCCAGTTTTCGGTAGGAGCGCTAAATGTATGGAATGAATCATTAAGTTCAGTGATACTATGTGTATCATTGAAACGCCTATGTTATGGAAACATGTAACGCGACCAGACGGTGACTTGTGGTGTTCACATGTCAAACAGGATGCATAATGGGGAAGTCGGCGGCTCACTTCTCTCGTGACTCTTTTTACCAGCTTCTGTACCTTGTAACGAGGAAACGGATTTTTTGCGAAATTCGAGCTAATTTGCGTTATAAATCTATAAACTGTTAAAGGTGATCTGCCATCAGGAATTAACAGTGTAAGTAGCAACAATTTAACGAAACGGTCTGTTCTATGCTTCGTTAAAACTTTCAATGAATTTCTATGTAATTTACTTTTGTGTATTCTGCGATAATCGCGATAAGACTTAGAGTTTCATTGAATAAACTCTGATTGGAAAATGAAAATTTTAAATAAATTTTGAACGGATTCATTGTTTTAACTCAAGTATTTTATGTCGCTATGTAAAAGCGTGCAAAATTGTAGATAGAATTTGCAACAAAAGTCCATGAACACTTATACAATTTTGAAACAATTTAAAAATGTTTAGTGTTGGATAGCGACAGGATCTAGTCGAACACTTAGTGTTAATAAGTGACTGACGGAGTTGAAGCAACGAAAATAATCTCCACCTTCTACGGTTACGAGATCAATGATCACCGAATCTACAAAACTAAACATTTTATAAAACAAAGTTCGACAGTTCGTTTAACCTGTTTAGACTTTAGACTTTTTATCGTCAGAAAATAAAGAGCGTAAAACAAATCATCGGTATTCGTTGCTGACTGTACCTATCGTATCTAATATAACATACATAGGTAGTGGCTGTTACTACCTCTACCTATCGTAGGTAAGGCACCACAAGGTTAAGCCTTGACGTATCTCATAAAAAAAACATTTTCTTGAATTCATCTCTGAAATGTATAAAAAATATTGAACAAAATCCAACCAGCTTTTTATTTTGTACACTGAAATTATTTTTTTCTTTTTACAGGTAAACCCGAAACATTGCTGTCTTTCACATCGTGCGTGAGTTATTCAAATTACGTTCCTTATCATCCATTAATTAGACTGACATGAGTTAATTTATAAAGTTATTTGACCTAAATTAACCCTAAAATGGGTCACTCTTTTTATACTCTTTTAGTTTGGTTTGTGGATTGATAATGCGTAGTTCCGTTCGCACGCGTTGATTCTTTGGAAACGCATAAAAGTTATTTCTAACCCATTCATACGATAAAGTTGTCAATGATTAATTAATTCCAGATCCTGAACCTATGCAAAATTTCGGCTTAATCGGTTCAGTACTTTAGTGTGAAGACGCAACATCCAACAAAACATCCAAACACCATTTGTATTGTTACTGTAGTCTGTATATTTGCTTTTGGAGTTGTTTGGAAATGAAAGAGTTTGTTCAATATACTGAGTCTATTCATTATCGGCCCATGTTAGTCCACTGCTGGACCTATGTCCAGCCTATGCCTCTCCCCTAATGAGCGCCATAGCTCCTTGTATTCAGCTTGTCGCATCGAGCATCTACCAGCAGTCTTTCGCAGATTGTCATCCCACCTGGCAGGAGGGCGTCCTACATTACGTTTACCAAGTCGCGGTCTCCACTCAAGAACACGTTTACCCCGGCGGTTATCGGTTTTTCGCGAAATATAGCCCATTGCCACTTCAGTTTGCTAATTCGCTATGTCGATATCTTTGGTTCTAGCTAACTGAGTCTATTCAAATAATAATAATTGCTGTCTTTAATGATGACTTTAATATAAACTTTGTCACCACACACACAAACGTATACAAAATAATAGTGTTATACTCACTTTAAATATCGCCTGTCGATCTGTTATTCGTACTAGATTATTGTACGAAACATAAATTTGTTTTCGTTGGTGGATCGAAAGTTTAAATATTTATGATTCAAGATACAGAAACGTTGTAAAGCGGTTTCAAAATATAATTTTCAGTTATTTTATTACAAGTTACGATATTATTTGTTTCTAAAATATTATTCTTGTTTTCTTACTTCATAAAAAATGTTTGAGTGTTGCTAGTTATTCGAAAACTGTTATTTCTACGAAAGAAGTTTGTATTCTCGTGTTTTTCTTGTCTGTAGTCAATCAAAAATTATTGTGTTTTAAAGTAAGTGTGCCGCCGGTTACAAAAGAGCGATTCACTCGCTGTTTTAATAGATTCAGATGGAATAACTTTATTTCTTTAGGGTTACAAAATATGCACTAAGACATGTGATGTTGTCTTCGGATCATAGTTTGAGTAATTGTATCTGCAACGCTGTAAGATTCATAGTCGTTTAAGGGTTATATAAAATAGTATAAAAATAAAAGAAGGCCTCGAATAACTCTCCGAATAGAAATCCCTGTCAAAGTATAAAAGTTACAAAAACTTTATAATTACCTGTTTACTTCGACTCTCTTAAAAAATTTCACCTACAACTTTGGAGACACAAATTGGCATTCTTTTACACATTTTAGGGTTCCTCGCAACATATTGCTACTGTTTCAGTTAAGGCTCCGGGGACACGGATGAATTTCCCAAATATACAAACGTAATCAATGATTTGTAACCTCAATGATTTGTAATTTTCATCATGATCTGCTTTTATTTGTATTGAAATTGTATTTATCTAGGTTCCTACCACATTTTTCAAAATACTTTTCTGAAATAAAATT
Organism: Eupithecia pulchellata; assembly: GCA_963931895.1. Classification (NCBI taxonomy): domain Eukaryota; kingdom Metazoa; phylum Arthropoda; class Insecta; order Lepidoptera; family Geometridae; genus Eupithecia; species Eupithecia pulchellata. The sequence continues at coordinate 3,858,229 of OZ007526.1, read as the reverse complement.
TAACCAAATCGTATTTTTTCAAAGAAGACACGTTAGACTTGTCTTGACGACTTATTGTTTGCGTAAAAATTTTCAAAAAAGCTTGTGGCAGGATCCTAGATAAATTCTATTCCTATACAAATAATAGTGGATCAAGGTGAAATAGGCTCAAATTACAAGTCATTTTGGTATTACGTTTGTATGGAAAAGTCATCCGTCGCCGGATCTTCGAATTAAGACTAGACTACGACGACTCGCTTTTGTACAGACTGTAGAATCGGTTAGACAGACGTCACTTGCCTTGGCTTACATCATACCTGTCGGCCAGGATGGCTTATCAATTGCATACAATATAGCCCACATGAGTGTATGTACACAATTAAGTGAAAAATTATATAAATAAAGAATGATGCTGCAAAGCACATGCATCATCTAACCCCAAAGGCAACACGCTTTTACTATGAGTTAGATAACAGATAAACTTACTGTACAAAGCTGCGTTGGTCTAGTGGTTTCGTAAGTATTTCTAATTAAGAAAAGCACAGGGCACGGAACCCTAAAAGCGTTTGCCCTGTTCTCACTTACCCGCCTGTTTTTTTCCCTTTCATAATAACGTCCCCGTTTCCTTAACAAACTTCAAAGTGCTGTTATTGAATTTTCTCAAGTTTTGATAGGTTTTCCGACGATTTCTTTCCGTGTCTTCTTTGGAAACTTGATGGTCCAGTAATTTAGATAGCAAATATTGTAAAAAGTTGGTTGTTGTTGACGAAAAAGTGGTTTTTTCTTTGGAAAGGGCGATCCCGTATTGCGTCATTCACGACCCGGAATCGCTAGGTATAATTTTTCTTCATGTTAACTAGTAATACATTATGCTACCAGAAACTTTTACCCTATGGTATGCATTTATATGCATAGTACAAATTAATGCTTGCAATGCTTTGTCGACGCTGATTTGTCGCCGATTTGGAAATGATATTCGTCCCAACTAGCACAGAAGCTGCATAAGCAGACTTTGTACAGCAATTTTGCGTTATAGCAGCTGTTTAAGGGCTTCTTATTTATCCTTAGGCTGTACAGTATCGTATTATACAGTCATTCTACAGGAAGGTGGTATAGTAGCTCTACAATAGTAATCATAATCCTAAAACAGTTACAGTGACGTCTTGTAGCGCTATTGTACGGGCTTCAGAGGTAAGTCAGAGTTATAAACATCTTTTATAGCACAAGAAGATCTATAAGAGGACTTTTGAAGGTGTTTGGAAGGTGTTATAAGTTTCTTTTGAAACACTTTAAGTGGTAAAGAGGCTTTCTATAGATTCTTAAGATCTGTAATAGCGTCAATTACAACTATTGTAGCGCCATATTCACAGCAGAGTACTATAACTCTATTTAAGCGCTAAAAGCGCGACAATTGGGGATTGTTGAGTACTTGTACGGTAAAAGCCGGTATAAGAGTTTCTTATAGCGTTATAATAACGCTATAAGAAATAAATTTTAGAAATTTTATCAAACAAAAACCTAGATGTTTTTGGTTAGGTAGATATGAAATAATAAAAAAAATTACCGACGTTTTGAGTTCCACGGACGGATCCCTAAAATAGTTATGAGTTAGGCTCTTAAATGGAACCTTGAAGCGCTGATTTATGACCAAAAGAGTTTTAAAGCACGTTAATACCACAACTGTACGCTTCTAAGGTCTACAAGAGAAAGTAGTGGCGCCTTTGTACAGCCTAAAGCGGTAAAACGGAGAGAATTAACTCTATAACCAGGCACCATTACTACTTATGATTAATTTGTATTTTGGAAATTAAAACAACATTTATCATAGCATTATTATAAATATAATTCTGTAATATACGACATTATTTGTTCATAAATGAGTTTAATTAAACTATCAAGAAGCTTAAAATGTCTTTAAAAAGTTAAACACATTTTGGCACTACACACACACTTATATTTCAAATTGTATTTTCATGTTAAAATGTAATATCTTGAGGGCGCATGGAAATTGAAGCGAAATTACGTATATATATTCACAGTAAACGGATACTCCCAGTAATATCTTGCACAATATAAACGAATAGGTATTCAATAATACCTTTTGGTTTTTACTCTAGATATTTTTTTTTAATGTCTTACACCAGCGTTGTTCATCACAGTTAAAATTAATAAAAAAAATATAAAATTACGCAATAAGCGATATTTTAGCCGCACAGTGGCGACCAAATAGGATGAGAGCGGTATAAAAGCGCTACAAGAAGTTATTTTTAGTCATAAGCGCTTGTAACAGCTGTTAAAGCGCCATTGTACCTCAATAAGCGTACACGACCGCTGTTGAAGCGCCTTTGTATGGCTCTTCTAACCCCATAACCGCTACTGTAGCGCTACTTTAGCACTAATGCCTGTATAAAAAGTGCCTATTTTGGGGGTACAGAGGCCGTATAGCAGTTTATACGGCTACTGTACAGCTTATCTATGGAGCCAATGCCGTAATCAATCGCCTCTATACGACTACTATAGAGCTTCTTATACCGCTTGTGTGCTAGTTGGGGTATGTGTGGGTTTATCTGAAAAACTATCATAACACGACCAGAAGTTTCTTTTTTAATATGAAATAAAACTTAAATAAAACATCCGATAATATACTTAAGAAGAACACAAATGTTAATATTAAATCTATGTTTAAATTTATCCATTTTCTAAGTTAATGACAAAATAAATAGATACGTATTTAGGTACTTTCCTTGATCATCACATCTCTCATTTGATGATGATTACACAGGACAAGATTATCGTCACGGGTTATTTGCTCCGTTTCAAAACAGACAGACAGACAGATATTATACACACCATTACCGCTGTGCAAGATCATGCATCATACTAACAATGATATGGACGAGAATAGAACTGCAGACTTTCGGTGTTTATCTGATCCACTGGCTTTGTAACTGTTTCGAATCATGCGCATCATTTTGTAGGTTATTACAATCTAGCTGTCGCCGGCTTCGCACGGGTGCTTATTTAATAAAATTTAAATTATCATGCGGAACCCTAACTTTTTTTTAAATATTCTATAGCCAATGTTCATCAGGAAAAATTTGGGATTTTAATGGCGAAAGAATTATTCAAATCAGTCCAGTAGTTTCGGAGCCGATTCAATTCAAACAAACAAAAAAACAATCTAGTCATGAGATGAGACTATGTCAATGAGACATGGGCACTTACGATAGGGCTGGTCCATCAGTTCAATGTCGCTCAGCGAGTTAGGGAAAGAGCATTTCTCAAGGATATTATATTGAAGGACAGGATTCGTGACGAATATTCCTTACGTGTACAAGTATGCACAGTCTATAAAGGATGCAATTTTAATTTGACAGACCTTTAGTCATAATACCCTTTTTTCGGTCTGGAATTTCAAATGGAACTTTATGACCAATGAGGCCTCATTCTTGTCTTTTTGCCATTTTCCGTGACACAACATAGGCTCTTATGTACAGCGTGGCTCCCTTAAAGTGGACATCACCTCTTCACACTATCAATTTATATACAAAAGCAAGTATAAAAACAAGCTCTCTATTAATACCCCTACATAAAAAGAAGCAATTTTCAAGCACTTACAGCAGTTTACCAAGGAACTTTCAAAGTATTATGAATTAATTTTTAATTGCGAGATTAATTTTTTATCCTGATTGCTCGTCCAGCCAACTTCCCTTTTCACAATAGCCTTAAGAACTTAGGTTTAAAATTTTCCGCTCACATTGTAGCTTCTGATAAACAAGGAGAAATCGGACCACATTTAAAGCCACGTAAGTATGTTTAACAATATCTTCACAACACCTACGTTTTAGAATATAATAATAAATACCTTACTGAAAAAATTGTTACTTCCATCGAGTAAGAACATTATCTCAAAACGGGACACTCAATTTGAGAGTTAAATTTTTTTTTTCTGAGTAATATTTAGTTATACAGGGTTAAGATGATCAATAACCTTTTAAAGGCGACTTGGGTAAATCAAGACGAACCCTAGTCGACTTTAAGAGAACTTTAGTCTGTATACTTACTCAAAAGGAAAGATTCGAATGTCAGGCACAAAATTATTTAATTAGTTCTTTATACAGTGGTTAAATAAAATGGCCATTGCAGTACTTATGTTGACCTGTTTATGTATTCTTCTCATATATTCGTCGTAGAAAATCTGAACAGTAAACAGTATTTGCCTACCAAGAACATCTTTATGATGCGCATTGTTAACCTGCAATTAAATAATAAATAAAAGAATGCCTGTAATTAGGTAAAATCGTCGGTAAATTACAGCTTGATTGTTGATAAGAGTCCTAATAAGAATCTAATAGTCCTAATAAGGTATTACGAGTATCATAGACCACATGACATAAAATATAGGTGACCCAAAAAGGGGGTTACATGAGGGGGGGGGGGGGTATGCGGGTTATTTCCTGTGCTCAAAACTGGTTAATTGGCGAGTTGTCCCCTTTTGGAATTGTGATTTTGACACCGGATGACAGTCTAGTGCCAGTATTCAAAAAATTCCCGCGATACACTAACACCACATAAAATTAAGCCATTGAACATTACTTCTACTAACACATATTTCCCCTTTATCGCAGGAATAATTGAGGTTGGTACTCTTTATGTTCGTGTCGCCCAACCGATTTTATTAACCCTCGCGTAGGGCGGTTTTCATGTCCCGACTGTCAATTTGGGCGGCAAACTTTTTCATTTAACTTCGCCGCACAACTTTTTCGGCATTCTCTTGCAGAGTTTTGTTTTTTAATGCCTGTATTTTTAATTGATTTGGGACGGAGTTAGGGTTATTTTCTTTAAGAATTTGTAATTTTTCCTCCTAATTGGAGTCTTTTGATCTAAGTACATACCAAAACGTTATTTCATTAACCTACCTCAAGCCTTTCTTTCGTGAATGTGTCCATTGATATTATAGCAGGTATAACGATATAATGATTGCCTTTTTAATTGCTTTCACAAAAAATATTAAAACTCAAACCACACCGACTCACTCTAATTAGCGTTACCGATTTTGACATAAATGTTACATGCAAAAGTATCTTTCATCGGTGTGTATCTTATTTGTCAATTATTTACTGCGAACATGGACTTAAATATATTGCACAACATGTTGACACCTAAAATATTTTTTTCATTGATATATATTAAATTTCTGGGTATTCGTTGAACTGCTTTTAGAATATAATTTTTTTTTTATTTTTTGACACTTGACAAGCTAATTAAGCGAATTGTGTGTAAATTTAAGTATTAATAATATGAGGAATAAATTTATAATTTTTTCAAATTAAGAACTCCGAATGTTGCAACGCTCTTACAGGATTCATGTACCTAAATAACAGCTTATAAAATGTAACACCTTGTAATGCACATGATTAAATAAATAATGAAATAAATATATAAAATTAATACAAAAACAAAATGAATATATATTTTACCGTGGAATAACAAATTCGCCGTATAAATTCAAAGTGTAAGAGTACATTGTGCAAGATCTCGTTTGGATCTCGTAAGTACAGAATTAAATTAAATAGTAGTTACTTCGCCCGTCCTTGCACTCTTAAAATCCACTAGATTAAAGCAAGTTTGCTGGAAGCCCGAGCTATTAACACAGCGCATTGGGAATAACCGGGTGATTTAAATAAGAAAATTTAGATATCATAAATATATCTAACTTCTTTAAATAACGATCATATTTAAAACTAATATTATCCGCCATGGCTTCATACGGGTTAAATATAAAAAAAGATACATACCTTATAAAAGTATTTTTTTTTCGTATAAACCAACCTGTATGAGCTGTGTAAATAAGTAACGTAATGTATAATTGAAGTTTTCATATGCATCCCCAACTTTTTTGAAAATATTCTATAGACTATGTTTATTACGGATAGTGTTGAATCCTAAGGGTGAAAGATATTTTCAAATCAGTCCAGTAGTTTCGGATCTGTTCAATCCAAACCAACAATCAATCTCTATAATATAAGTAAAAGATATAAATATAGTAAAAGACTTAAATAATGGTAAATATCGCGTTTAGCATGACTTTAGGATTATGAGATGTTGAAGGTTATTGTTAAAAATGCTGACGGATTAAAAAAATCATAATGGTCTAAAAAACTGTTTTTACGTCAAATGCGACATTTCAAACTAGTTTCTCTTTTCTCTGCCCTTCTACTCGATTTAGTGAAATATAAACGATGTGATGAAGAAAGGATTTCTTACTATTGGTCCCACAAAGTACTAAGTTTTTATACGATCTGGAGCAATACGTGCTCAGGATGTGTTAATTGTTTTCTAGGTATTAATAAAAAAAAAAAACTAAGTATAGTTCAGAGTATCTATTCATTTCAGTCAGTCTGCCATCTAGTAGCCATAACACAAGCTTTGTTCGGGGCTAGATGATGCGGTGTGTCTCTATCGAGTATTATTTTATTATATAGATTTTAATACAGCAAATGTCTTTGAACGGCTTACTCAGATCTCAGATCGCGTAGATCGCCAAGGTTTAATCTAAGACAGGACGAAGTAGGACAAGACGCTAATTTGTAGACGACACAATTATTAGCATAAAGCCAACTAAGATCCTTCTTAAGAGTTTGTAACAAGTGTACCAGCCACATCGTGACGGCTATGGTAACTGCTAAACTCGATTTCGAGCGCGTTACTCGCTGATTTGTTTCTAGACGACCTGTCTTAGACAGGCTTCGTTACAAAAATACTTGTGATAAAGATGTAACCTTCTGTTTATATGTAAAGAAGGTAGCTTTCTAAATATTTGGGCTGTTCTTAATTGTCAATAGATAGGGTTCTCAAAGACATGTCTATATTCATCACCATTTAAAGGCCGGTTTAGACATGCGGATTCGCTATCCAGGCCAGTAACCCTAAATTTCGCTAAGATTGATCGCGTAGGTCCTATGTTGGTAATACCATCATAATATAAGTATGTATGTATCATTGATCCAGAGATTGATCACAAGATGACATTGATCCAGAGTCGAAGACAAGGTTTTAACAATTATTTAAATACATTTTCTAAATATCAATTTATATTTTTCGTCAAATATTTAATTGTGTTAATTAATTAGGTGATATTTAGTACCGTAATTTTTGTAAATGCGCTTAACGCGGTTTTAGAGAAAAACATTAAAAAGATTCGTCGCCATTTGATGTACCTAACACATTTTAGTGTTACAAATTTAAACTGGCAGGTTCAATAACTTTCAGTATAAAGTTTCTAGACTGCGCAACTCGTTCTACTTTCTAGTAAAATCACTACTCAACTCTTATCTTCACCAGCTTAGCTTAAACTGCAGCTATTTAAGGCTATAAATCATGTACATACCTAACTTATAGCTATGTACTGATCTGTAGCTCAGGCATTGTTAATAAGCAATGCGATGACATGAAATGTAGCTTGCCTGCATATTACTTAATTATCTATATCTATGCTAATATTATAGTTAGTTAGTTATTAAGCCTGGTGTGTCCCACTGCTGGGCAAAGGCCTCCCCCTGGTCTCTCCATGCATCTCGGTCCTGAGGTAAATATGAATAGGAAATATTTGATTATTTGCTTTATTCAATTGAATAGGCTTCGAACCAACTGAATTGCTTAGAAAATATTTTCACCATTAAAATCCAACTCCTGGCAAACATAGGCTTGGAATATTTAGAAATTCATCCGTATGAAAACATTAATAACGTGAATTGAAATTTTTGTTGTATAATCGTGCGAAGCCGGGGCGGACCGCTAGTCATGTCATAAAGGTGGTCAATTTTGTCCTGTCACAATAGCAGTTTAGTTTATGTAGGTATATCGTATATTATTCACTTGATCACTCGCACTTATACCTATACTAGCGGCCCGCCCCGGCTTCGCACGGGTATTAAACAAAAACTTCAGAAATTATACACAATAACACGATGGGTTTCACAGTTTTCATACGGATCCCTTACTTTTTTAAGCAGAGCGTTGGGATTTTTGACATTGACTTGACACTCCATAACCGTAGAGAAAAAGCAAGCAGCGGAGCCATAATAGAAAAAGAGGTTGAATATACCTATAGCGCACGGATTAATTATTGTATTTTCATGCGGATCCCTAACATTTTGTATATATTTTACAGCCAATGTTCAGCAGAGAAAATTTAGGATTCTAATTTTGAAAGCATTTTTCAAATCGGTCCAGTAGTTTCGGAGCCTATTCAATTCAAACAAACAAACAATCAATCAAATATCTCCTCTTTATAATATTAGTATAAATTTATTAAAGCTTCATACTTCACAGACAAGGATTCGCTTCGTTGTTTAATTTTATGTCTAGATTTATGTATTTTCTTTTATGTTGCTCATTTGCTTCATCCATATTTATAAAACTTTCCTCACAGACAGGAGACTAGAGGATTCGCTTCGCTTTCATCTTCCTCACTATTATGTATAAACGAAGAGCATTTTTAAGCGTTCTTTGGCTAACTTTTTATTAAATAAGCTATCAAGTTGCTTTGAAATGCACTTAGAAAAAAGTTCTGTAGATTTTTTCGGAAAATCGTCGTGTGTTCACGTCGTGAATTAACTCTCATACTCATTTTATATAGGGTGTATTTAAATTGTAAATGCGAGAGTTTGGATTTTTGAATATAATGGAATTTAATTAGCTCTACGCCAAAATTAAATACTGATCAGATCGGGATGAAATTTTGCTTAGATAAAACTAGACTTAGAATAACATTTAGGCTACTTTTAATAAAAATACTTTTGAAATAAATTGCATGTAGGGCTGAACCTAGTATTTAAAAAAAAATATTTTCAAGACTTCCGCTCTAACACACAATTAAATAAACTACGGCATCTTTAAACCTAGTTCGTGTGACTCATAGTAACTAAACCAAGTTCCTTCTGTTAAGAGGATTACTCGGCCACAGAAAAAAATTGGTTCGAAAGCAGAATTTCCGCTATTGGCTTAATCCGCAAAAAAATTAGATTTCAATAAATTTATATCATACGGCACTGAGACAAGTCAAATTTAATATCATAAATATAATTGTTATCAAATTAAGGAGATATACATTTTTTCTTCACTTAATTTTTTTGTACACATGTGGAAGAAGTGAAATAGTAGCCTTTAAGTATAAGTTTATACACAATTAAGTATATACACATTTTGTGTAACACTTTAGAGATTTATAAAATGTACACAATATACTAGTAAACAAAATACTAGATCATTATTTTTCTCTATTATTCTACTGAAAATTAAACAGTTGCGCTACCTCTTTGCAACAGTCTGCAATTAGCTAGATTATTTCCATCGTAAATACTAGTTCTTAGTAGGTTCTGTTATTTAATAGTTATTATCTTTGTTAATAAATAGAAGAGAAAAAAGAAAATATATCAAAGAAGTGGAAAACTACTGAAGTTACAACTGCTGCTGTAGGAGTCACGATAAACTACCCTCTTAAAGAAGAGCTACTGTTTGTGGTTCCTGTATGCTGTGCAGTAGTCGTGGCAAATGCACAAGATTTCTTGGAGCTGAACCCGGCTTTTGTTGCTTGCAAGAATTGTACTCGGATGATGAAGTGGAGGATATGTACGAAGACATATCCAAAGCCTTACATCACACCACCAAGGCTCACTTCAACGTTGTTATGGGGGACTTTAACGGCAAGGTGGGAACCCAGACTGGCAACGAATCCCGAATAGGCCCGCATGGTTTTGGTGTTCGAAATCACAGGGGACAAATGCTCGTCAACTTCCTTGAGAAAGAGGGGCTGTTCTTAATGAACTCTTTCTTTAAGAAACAGCCCCAAAGGAAGTGGACATGGCGGAGTCCCGATTCTGTGACAAAAAATGAGATCGACTTCATCATGACGGATAGCAAGCATATATTCAGAGATGTCTCAGTGATCAACAGGTTCAATACCGGATCTGATCACCGACTCCTTCGAGGCTCTCTGAATATAAATTTGAAGCTTGAAAGAAACCGTCTGGTGAAGTCCACGCTCCGACCGAACCCAATCCAAATCATGGCGGGCACCGAGAAGTTTCAGCAGCTTCTCGGGGATAGATTCGCTGCCTTGGAACTCACTGATGACGCTGACGAGACCCTACACAATCTGGTAGAAACGCTGAGGGACGAGGGCATCAAGTTTTGCAAAAAGCAGCGTACTGGTAAGAAGTCCAAACTCTCGGATGAGACTCTTGGGCTGATGACAAAAAGACGGGAAACCACCCAAGCGACTTCGTCAGAGAGGTCAGACCTGAACAAGCGAATTGCGAAGATGGTACGACGCGACCTTCGGAGCTCTAATACACGCCTCATTGAAGAGGCGATAGAGCGAAACCGAGGGTCCAAAGTATTCACTCAGCAGCTTGGAAGGAGCCACCTGACGAAGCTTTCAACGCACGACGGAAGGACCGTTTTGTCGAAGCCGGAGATATCGGCCGAGATAGAGGACTTTTATGGCCGTTTATACGCTGCACATGCTCCCCGTTCCCAACGAGACGACCACGATTCTAGAGCCACCTTGATACGCCACTATACCGACGAACTGCCAGACATCAGTCAAGACGAGATCGTGTTAGCTCTGAGGCAGCTTAAAAATGGAAAAGCCCCCGGTGAGGACGGAATAACATCAGAGCTTTTGAAAGCTGGAGGATACCCTGTTATACAGGAGTTACAGAGCCTCTTCAACGCCGTCCTTCACAGTGGGAGAACTCCAAAGGCGTGGAGTGGGAGTTTGGTGGTGCTCTTTTTTAAGAAGGGAGATAAAACCCTTCTTAAAAATTATAGACCCATCTCGCTCCTAAGTCACGTCTATAAGCTTTTCTCACGAGTTATATCGAACCGTCTCGCCAGGAGACTCGACGAGTTTCAGCCACCGGAGCAGGCTGGGTTTCGCGGAGGATATGGTACCATAGACCACATTCACACAGTGAGGCAGATTATACAGAAGTCCGAAGAGTATAATCAGCCCCTGTGTCTGGCTTTTGTGGACTATGAGAAGGCCTTTGACTCCGTTGAAACCTGGGCTGTTCTACAATCCTTACAGCGATGCCAAGTAGACTATCGTTATATCGAGGTGCTGAGATGTCTCTACGAAGCCGCTACGATGAGTGTCCGAGTACAGGACCAGCAGACTAAACCGATCCAACTGCGCAGAGGAGTGAGGCAGGGGGATGTCATATCCCCGAAACTGTTCACGAGCGCGTTGGAAGATATGTTTAAGACGCTGGACTGGAAAGACAAGGGCATCAACATAAACGGCGACTACATCTCACACCTGCGATTCGCTGATGACATAGTCTTAATGGCGGAGTCGCTAGAGGAGCTGAACCGGATGCTGGACAGTCTAGCTTCAGCCTCCCGATGTATCGGTCTTGGCATGAATTTGGATAAAACCAAAGTCATGATCAATGCCCACATTGATCCAAGACCGGTGATCGTACATGGCCACCTTCTCGAAATTGTTTCTGAGTACACTTACCTCGGGCAGATTTTGCAGTTGGGTAAAAACAATTTCGAGAAGGAAGCCAAGAGGAGGATCCAGCTAGGCTGGGCAGCGTTCGGAAAACTACGTCGAGTCTTCTCGTCATCCATACCGCAATGTTTGAAAACGAAAGTTTTTAATCAGTGCGTCCTACCAGTCATGACCTACGGAGCTGAGACGTGGACACTCACGATAGGGTTGGTCCACCAGTTCAAAGTCGCTCAGCGCGCTATGGAAAGAGCTATGCTCGGAGTTTCTCTGAAGGATAGGATTCGTAACGAATACATCCGACAGAGAACTAAAGTCATCGACATAGCTCAGAGAATTAGCCAACTGAAGTGGCAGTGGGCCGGCCATATTTCGCGAAGAACCGATAACCGCTGGGGTAAACGTGTTCTTGAGTGGAGACCGCGACTCGGTAAACGTAGTGTAGGACGCCCTCCGACCAGGTGGGATGACGATCTGCGAAAGACTGCTGGCAGATGCTGGATGCGACAAGCCGAAGACAGGGCGCTATGGCGCTCATTAGGGGAGGCCTATGTCCAACAGTGGACTAACATAGGCTGATGATGATGATGATGAAGAATTGTAGGGAGAAAGGTTTTTTTATTTGTCGACTTCGTATTGGCTGCTCTTTCGACTGGGTTAGAGTAATTGAAAACTGCGGTAAGTGGAAAACAATTTGTTGATAAGAAATTGTTTTCTGCCAAACGTTTGGCTAATTATCGAAAAGTTAACTAATAAAGACCAATTCTGTAATTCAATACGTAATTCTAATTCTACGAATGTGTGAGTGTTGACTCACTTATATATCTATATTATGTATACTGTGCTTATATGGCACATTCCTATTGGCTAATACGTTTAACTTTGCTTACACTTAACCGCGTGACTTGATTTGACTGCAAAGACTTGGGCTTGATTAAAAAAGTATTTGCTATAAAGAATATTTTTTTAGAGGAGAAGTTTTATGGCCCCTCGTTTTGTTTTTAATCACCTAATTTTTTGTAAGTAGTTGGTCTATGTTAAAATATTCAGCAATTATTTGTTCATTTCGTGGCTGAGCATATATTTCATAAAAAAAAAACTAATCTAGTTGGGAAGTAGTTGGTTTCTGAGGAGAATATTATGCCACAATAGGTATATCATTAATTACTTCATAAATATTATAAATAAATAAATCATTGAATAATAATCCGCTAAAATCCAAGTCACTGACTTTCAACAATTAGAATCAATGCAGTGGACTGATTGTAAGTGCTAAAATCGAGCTCAAAATAAGTAAGCTCGTATTTATTTCCTACGTAGCAAAAACATCGAAAACTTCGATGAATATACTTTAATTTTTGGACTAAAGCAAGTGATATGTCACTACGCCAGACGTCTGTGAATGTAGTTACATCTGCTCCATAAATACCGTGAATTTCCGGAAATGCCCCACGTTTCCGGAAAGGCAACAAAATGTCGAGACAGCATTGTCCGAGTTCCTTAATACCACAGTATACATATGGACAGTATGGAAACTACCTACAAACGCTCGAAACGGCACACTCACACAAACAGGTGCGTCTACGAGTCCTCTAATAAAAAAAATCGAACGTGTCGTTGTAGACACAACTTTTTTGTGAATAATTTATAAAAATTAAGAATAAACATACTAACTTAGTAATCGTTTTTGATTACTAATTATCACACGCATTTTCGGATTGAACGCGGTACGGTTTGCAGCAGCTCATGAACGTTCCCCGCGCGCCTACTGCGCTGTTGTGTCTGCGCGCGCCGTAAAGTTACAAACCTATAATACTTTAATGGAGCGTAGGTATTTATTTCATCAACAAGGCTTAGTTTCCATACTGTCCATATCTATACTGTGTTAATACTCTGATGCTGGAAGTCATCAATTCGATTCCCATCATTGACACATTTAATACTCGAGTGTCTGAGAAATCACACACTTTTTACCATTATCAAGATTTTTATAAAATTTCTCCATCAAGACATATACATATATCATAGGCACTTACTGAACTTGTTAAAGTTGACAAAATCTTTCTTTTAAAGTGTGATATTTCTGGATAATCGGGAATAAGGAACGCAATAGAAATTGCATGTAGCTTGTAAGTAGACCGTATGTTTTATTTTTTATTGTAGGTATCTAGAATACTGCGGCTATTCCGACCCTCATTATTTCGGATCAGTACATAAAAATAGTATAAAACGCCGCTGCAACAAGAAAAAAAATAATTATTTAAGTATCCAAGTGTACTTTGAGTACCTCAGGTGAAGATTTGTCTATGTCCATGTCCATGCATAGAATGGCAAGATTACTTTCGTCACCACTCTGCTACTTTATTCCAATTTAAAAAACTCCACATGAAAGCTAGCTTTGAAATCCCAAAAGTTTTTCTCCAAGCTGTAATTAGAATGAGCACACAAATCTCAATCCGTTCGGTGTAAATAAAATGTTGCATTGTCGACTGCAAACAACCCACTAACCCAATTCTCGGGAGATTACCCGACATTTCTAGAACCACTCTTGTTATTTGCGTGTCGGGAATTCATTCACAATTGTCCCATTATCGTTACTAACAGATAATCCCAGGAACTACTTTAGTCTTGCTTCGGGCGCATCTTGGTGGTGTTTCACACTGTCCGACGCTCGGATAAGGTGCTGTTATGTGAATAAGTCAGATGTTGACTTAATTTTGAGCCAGATAGTTTGAATTAATTAATAAAACATCTGACGGAATCTGCAATCGAGTCGGCAACACAGCCCGACGAATGTCGCACCAGTACGACATTTCAATGAATATCGAAGTAAATTTTGTCATTGCGTACCTACTTACAATATTTGTACTATTGCTAAAATCAGAAGATAAAGTCAAATAAGTTGTGTATGAGCGGGAAGACGCGTTTTTGAAAGTTTACAATGAATGTACTTAAACCATTTTCTGTCGTCGACTGACCTACCAAAAAACATTTTTCTGTCATAAAACGATATGCCCATTTTCGCTAGTTTCACAACTACCGTGTAAAATATTATTTGGCTGCAACACGTGTGGATGCTTCTATATGAATGTTTCAAGATTTTCTCTGCAGAAGTTTGAATTTATTGTTTGAATAGACCGAGAGCACCTATTCTATCCAGATACTATGTTGAATTTTTTATTTGCGTGAACATTTTGTAACGCGAATACGTGCTTCAGGCCCGTAGTTACTGACGAAGTGGAAGCCAATCTCTGCGAAATCATCGCTACTCCCTGGCGAGACAGCTTCGAAATAAGATGCCTTTAGTGTCGAAGCTGAAGATCCGCTTTGGATCACCACAGGAGTAAGCGTTTCAATTTCAATAAATTTTGCTAAAAGTTTTGTAGAATATTTTTTTCTAGTCTTGCATGTGATAAATGGGATCATAATGAGATGATGTTGTTATTTATGTAGGGGGTCCTAACAAAGTAAACTTCTACATGAGTGTTGGGAAAATGGTAATTTGAATTTTGGGTTAGTTTAACGAGTCAGTACTTATATCCCTGCTGCTTTTTTATTTTTTTTATTTTATTGTTATGAAAGATAGTTCTCCAATTACATAGCTATTTTAAGTTAGTTCTACTCCGAACATTCGCTTGCAATGTAACAATCCTACAGAAATCGATTTTGAAAACTCTGTTTTGTTTTATACAATTCAATAATCATTTAAATACTTTACTTACTTTTATTCACATTTACATTTTATTTATATATCTATATATGCGCTATTATTTTAGCTACGATACCATTCTCGCAGTGATAGGGTCTTTTAGACCCCACTGTCGTAAAAATGCTCTCGCCAGCTCTTACCCTACACCGCTACGATGTTTACGAGTTGGCATTGGTTATAGGCTAGGAATTCTGTAACGGCGCGCGATCTGCGATCAATAACAGTTAGATATGATATCGAGCTAAATTAGCTTTTTATAAGGCGCAGTTCTCATGCACACGTTCTTACTAATTGGGTTCGTACTAATTGGGTATACAGTAACGTGTGTGTATACTAAGAGCATACTTTAGAACAGTATTATGACATTACGTTTCCATACTCTAAGTTCTGTACTTAGTTCTTTCCATACTCTTAGTAGCCGCTGAAAAACTAAACAATTTTAATTACTTTTAGCTTGTGGTGGGAATAATTTGATGCACAGCGCTACACCTTTAGAATCAGACTTAGCTTTTTGATTCAAAACAAAGTTGACAAAAGGTGATAAATAGGATTTGTTACGTAGGTATAACCCAACGTGTAATACCCGTGCGAAGACAGGGCGAATCGCTAGTAAACAATAAATAAGCTACAACTTAGCCTTTATACATTAAATTACTCAAGTAAAAGCTAAGTGCCGTCGTGTCGCCCAAGTCACAGTTCAACGCGTAGAATGCCACAAATGTGGCTCACCTTTGCATGCACAGGCAGCAATGAAAGGAGCTGAACTCGAAATAATCGTATCGCGGTAAAGGTCTCTTCAGAAATAACTGGTGATATTACTAAGCTACAAGTCGATGAAAATCTTTTACTGATACGGTCTTAAAGCTTGAATATATCTAACATAATATACATCATTATTCGAAAGTCAATGACTGTTTTATGGGAAGGGATAAGGCTGCCGATAGCTGGATATCTTGTAAATCGTAGGTACTTATAGCTGTAACCCTCTCCATGTTTTTTTTAAGTTTTTTTGGATAATTTATCGTATGTACTCGTACGTTGAACAAAAGAAAATTTCAAAAATAATACAGTAATACAGGGGCAATAAAAATAGTTTATAATATCCCAAACTCCCCAATGAAACTTTTAAAATTTCCTTTTTTCAACGTTATATGAAAATATAGGTGGCGACGCTAATTTTGGGTCGAGGTAACGACTTAAAGTAATGTATAGCGTTTGTTACTCACTGCTTACTACAATGTAATGATATCATAAACTACCTAGTAGTGCATTATAGCAAGCACATTTTATTGCTACCACACGTGCTGTATTAAACTAATCGCTCTAATTTCAACCATGTGCAATTGTGTTTCGATTTCGTTATGCATTTCGTATCAGATTGCGTCTGTGAGTGAATTTATGGTTGTTAGACATTCACTTGTTTAGTACGAACATTAAAGACATAAGTAGTCCATGAAAACCAATTGTAGCGGTCCAGGGGGCCTATTTTAATTCACCAACACGAAATTTCGTGTTCGTATTAGCCAATTGGTGTCCTTTAATACAACGAATTAGAGTATCATATTGCACAAGAAAACGAAACGAAATCATCGATTGCGTATTTTAGAGAATGAATAGGTCCTCAGGTACGTATGGCGAAACATTCGAACACTCTAAGGTTTTGTAATGTAGATAAATTTAAAAAATATATACTTATCTTATCCTTTATTTTAGCAGATTTCAATAACATTATTTCTTTAGACAAAATAAGCACATTGACTAGGCAAATTTTACACATTAAGTTTATAAAATAAGAGTTTAAGAAATAAGGTTTTATTGATCTTCTTTTCTGATCATAAATATTTCGTCCACTTGTGGAAGAAGTCAAAAGAAACCGCTAATAGGTGCTCTTATATTATCTCTTATGTGTCTAATACATATTATGTAGATAATAGGGTATCATTCAGACTTCTGGACTTATGAGTGCTGAAGAACTCATAATATAATGCTTGCTTAGTGCAGACATGGTTCATTTCTCAAAACCCATTCGAAAAGCAAACGTCGCGATGTCGTTTTAATATCTACCGCCAAGACAGCCAGGTTACCAGAACACACCATTTTCGTTCCACGTGCGTCCTAAATAACCACTGTTATCGAGTAGCGTAACGCAGTTTATGGTGATGAGGTGGGCTTCAATCTAAGGTCTAATGAAATATTAGTATGCCGCGTCGCGGAAAATATTGAAAAAGTCACATAACGCTATACAAACTGGTTTAAGGAAGGTAGAGTTTTAGGAGTTGAAGTGCAGTTACCGTAACAGTACCGAGTTCTTAGAATTTCTGAGTTGTTTGATAGGTACTGTTGGAAACTTTCTTTGTTTGAAATCACTTTGGAAAGCTAAACATAAACTTACATTATTTTTTCATAATACTTTCTTCAACAGCGTTAAGCTGAGTACCTACGACAAAGGTTGGCAAATCATCCCAGGTCATTTGGTATTTATAGGTATTTCCTCGTGCAATAGGCACTAAATTAGCTCAAGTATAGCGTTCTAATTGTAATTTAGTTAAACCTACATGGATACTACTATGACCTATACCGCTTATCGGCTTCTGACGTACAGCATTATAATGAGCAAGCATTATTTTAAGAACATTATCTCATTGTAAGTGATGCTTAAATCGAAATCACACTATACCATTTGAAACAAATATGTACAAAAACGTATTATATGTATGATTAGGACTCAGCTTGTTTGATATCTTCGCCGCGCGCGCTTATAAATGAACTTAAAGTCTGTTTATGTACAAGCTCAATATATAAATAAAAATTGGCCCCCTCACTTGATGTCCTCTTAATTTGTTTGGAGTTTTTTAACCTACTAAGACTTTTTCTTTCTCATCTTGCCTGACACACCGTGCATCTGGATAAATATTTTCCTTTGTATTGAACTCGACCTTTTCAACGGCATTCCTAAGAAAGCCTGCCATTGACAGGCCTTTGTTCCCGTAAACCGATTCTTGTGGAACCGCTGTGGAACAAACGGTGTTAAATCTACCATGCTTTAGGTTTCTGCCAGTATTTTATGAGTATTATCGTTATTACGCTATTGAATGAATAAAATACGACCAATTTGGAAGCCTTTTCGCTACAATGGCCTCTAACAAGGCTTCTAGGTGACCTTGGCTTCATCATGACTTACCAGAGGTACCATCAGCTGGTAATCTTGCTCTACGCAAGCGTGTAAAACTCGAATTGTGATCCAAATTGACCTTGGAAGCTTGATGTGGCATAACTTTAAGATAGACAAAATTACAATTTCATCTCTAAGCCCTAGTAATACTACAAGAGAGATGCACAAGGAACGATAGACACGCCTACTAGAGTGTAGACAAACCAGAGCGGCTCCCATCAACATCGCCGCAGCTAACAAAGCTCTTACTAAACCTAAGCAACAGAGATTGGACCTACGTATACTGGTGGGAACACTCACAGGACATTTTCCACTGAACAAGTACATATTCACCATTGGAGCAACAGACAGCCCTCTCTGCAGAGGACGTCGCAGAGACGTCGAATCAGTGACAACGAACAGAACATTTCAACTTGTCGAGGTTACTCCCCAATCCAGGCTCCAGGAAGATTCTGCACTTCTGGACGAAGTTAGGCTGGCCATGCTAGCATACAAAATGTATGGACTAAGGATGGATGATTTGGATGAGTCCAAATATGGCAACATGAGTATTTCCACCTAAATTAAACCCCCCGAATATTCAAACATAATTCAGATATAAGCATGTCTCAAGTCCGCTATTAAAGGTTTAGCTGATGACGATCTTATCAAGTAGTTAATAAATTAATTGAATAAGTGATCTGATATTTTGAGATGAAACTTCCTGGTTATTAATAATTTTACCATCACGACTAACTCACTCCAACAATACAATTATTTGTTTAACTTCGCATTCCAAAACTTCTCTGACCCTTCATTTAGGTATTGAATTTTCCCACACCTATAGTCCTCAATAGAAAAGCCAAAGGATCAATGGCTTTGTTTCTAGTTCAGCTTACAGACCCTTTTACTATTTGGGCCTTATGCGAAAACTAATCCATTCAAACTTTGCTCTCTTTACACTCCAGTGAGCCAAACAATGTTCACAGTTGTGCTCGATGATGAAGCCCAACACACAATTATTTTATATAGTGGTTTTACACTGTAAAATAGCCCTTGGCATGGTGGCTTTTATTTGTGTACGATTTATGCTCGGATAGGTGTTATATTGTTGTAGTAAATAGTTGATATTATTAGTGAAGATATCAAAATAAAAATGTTCCTTCAAGAAATATAATAAAAATAGAAACAGATGAGCGAACTACAAACTGTTGCAAACAATATATAGGGAGCTCAAATCATCCATATTAATACCAGCCGGAAGCGTCTCCAAGCTTGCCAGGCATTGCAATGCCAGATACTGACCAGGTCATCAATTTCTGATAAAGACATCCATATTTATATGGTCAGTTTTAGTAAATAATCCTATGTATTTTAAACATTCACATGGTTAATTTTTGATCAATATTTATGGACCCTTAGTCAATTTAATATTTTTATTCATCAAATTGTAATAATGATAGCCTAACTAAAAGGAGAGTTATTTTAAGAGACATGCACAAACAAAATAAATCCTATATTGATACCACGTTGGTAAAAGTTTAACAGAAAGTAGGCAATTTACGTAATAAGTGTAATTCCCTTGTCTGTAGCAGTGCTTTGAAACCATGTACCTATCTAATTGGAAAATTACTAGTTTCCAAGCTCAATGACTTTTATAGAGATAAAAAAACAAAGCTTTTAAGTTGGATTTCCTATTGAACATGTAAATCCGTTTAAGTAAGAATATGAAGTACAAGATCATGCTGTTTCATGAGTAATTTAATAGTTATCATCATGTTTTTACGCTGATTAAAGTTGTCAATGACCAAATCTCTTGTCAATACCACTTTCAATATCATCTCATATGTCATCTCTTGCGTAACCAATGTTGACAAGAGATTCATCAACGATAAATTAGGGTTTATAATTATGGCAAGCGTATAAAATATCAGCTGTTGATGTTAAAAAAATCTAAGATATCAATATCCAAAAAATGTTTCACGCTGTCTTCGACAGGATTTGAGAATCCCTAATAGGCGAATGCGCTAAGACTTGTGGTACGAGTTCAAGTGACTTAGGAGTCGCAAAAGTTTAGGACTTTCTTACAACTATAGCGCTCAAATTACCCCGATTGTGAGGATGAACGCACTGCAATAACAAAAACATCTGGAAAATCTGTCTGGTAGATCTTTCTATTCAGTTTTCATGCATAATCTCACAAATGTAAAATATGAGCTATATTTCACCTTAAAATAGATAAAAGCAGTTTAAGAAGCAGCCGTTACGGCGCAAACGGCAGCCCTTCCTGATTTTAATGAGTCCGCCAATCAGCCTCGGGCGAGTCGCACCTTCATTTTATTTTACTTTATCGTTGGAGACTATTTGTTGGTATAAATTGTTGGGTAAATATGTTTTTAAATGTTTTTTTATATGGCTGGGTTTAATAGTCGCCGGTTTTTCATTTTCATGCAGATTTTTTACTGATTCCTCCACTGTGATCGGTTATCTTCCCCCACGAGTGGTGATTATAGCATATTCCCCCTAGTTAGGGGTTCGATGTTCACCACTGGACTTATGAGGTGTGGTGTGGTGAACTATAAGTTATTACGTGGGTAGTAGGTAGTAGTAGGTCTTGCCTGGTTTCTAAGCTATCGAGTTTTTATTTAAACAAAAAGTAATAATTTATTTTAAGAAGGGAGGCCTTTGCCCTACAGGGACACTCCAAGCTAATATACTAAAAATAATTTATTTTAAACTTAAAAAAGTGTTCTATAAATCCCGATTCGTTTCGTTTCTCAAGGAATAGTTCCAGGTGAGTTTGTGAGTTGTAGTTTTATATTGGTTAGGGTTGTCGCGAAGTTTTTAAACTTGTATCAAACACCGTCGCAATATCGCGCGTGTTATGAAATAGGAAAACTTCAAATCAATGTTCGATAAGGATGAGAAAAATTTGTTAGGTTCTTTGTAAGTTTTTTATGAAAACATGGGTTATATATAATATTCACAATATTCAATGCTCCAAGACCAAAGCTTGTGATCTATTAATAGTGAAATTCTTCGAGTATGTCAATATGGCTAGTCTAGGTAGACGACCTCTGTAGCAATAATAAAATTAAATAATGCTAGACAATCCACACAGCATCATCTAGCCCAAGTCTAGTAGAGTTAGTGTTGTGGGTAATAGATGACTGATACACATAATACAATATATTAAATAGATAGATATATGTATTTGGAAAACGAAATAATATCTGCAGATCGTACAAACATTTGTCCCGAGGCGGGGATCGAACCCATAACCTCCCGCGTCGCCAAATATTGTATTAAGTATTATCACTTATCAGTCATCTCGTACCCATAACACACGCTGTGCTTATCTTGGCCTAGGTGATGCTGATTGCCTAGATTTTTTTATTTATTTATTTTATTTACCCTAATGATAGGTTATTTACGGGTATTTATCGCGTTTTTTTTTCCACCGTCAGAGAACAAACCTATTGAAAAGTCGAGAAAAAAAAACGCGATAAATACCCGTTAATTACTAATCATGTGTTCAGATCGCGTAAGTATTATTTACCTTTCATTCAAAAAACATAAAGGTTAATTATAACTGACTGAAGTGGATACAAATATTGTATCCGCTTCAGTCAGTTTGAACAGATGTGTTTCGGTTTGAACGCCGCGCCGTGACGAAGTCGCTGTGTAGGCGCGGAATTAAATTGGCCCAAATTGACTTATATTAAATTAAGGCATTCGGTTTTGTGCGCCCTGTCTCCAGTGTTGTGGAACAAACAGGGGTTGCCGCAATGAAAAATTTATTTCTAAAGTTTATTAACGTTTGGTTGTTTTGATGTACAATAACAAATTATTTGTTATTTTATTAATTATCTGTTTGAAATTTGACTTGTCTAAGTGCTTATTTTGTAAGCCTAAAGAAATAAAGTTATTGAATCTGAATCTGAATCTGATGAACTATGTGACGCGGTGAGCGAAGGTCCGCCTGCTGAGTTCTATTCCCGCCTTTGAAATGTTTGTGTGATCTGCAAATATTTGTTCTGGGTATTTTCTATGTAAACTAATAACAGTAAATAATAATGTTTGACAATTCACACAGCATATCTAGACCCAAGTTAAACAGAGCTTGTGTTATAAATAAAATAAATAAATAAAAAGTTTCTTTATTCAGACATTAGTCCATACATTACACATTACATAAAAACAAAATCAATACACAAAACACAAAATACAAAATCAATCATTTACCTACTTAATTAAATTTAAAGCAGCCATTCAACAGAATCCTAACCTAAAGAGTCTAAAGAGTTAGGACCCTGTTGAAAGACTGCATGATGGGCGAAGCAAACTTGCTGCCTACGACCTGTAGGATGGTGTTGGTACTGCCCCATGTTCTGTGAAGCAGCGAGGCTGTCTTCTTGCGTATGATGGCGTGGAAGCCATCAACCTGAGCCTCCGCAAACATTGTGGATGCGCTACAGAAACGGGGCAGCCCCAACAACATCCTGAAGGCGTTATTATATTGCACACGAAGGGCATTGAGCGATCTTTTGGTAAAGCTAGCCCAAAGGCTCCCCGTGTAGAATGATTGGCAGTAGGCTTTAAAGAGTGTGATTTTAACTTGCCTACTGCAACGAGAGAACCTTCGCGCCAGCATATTACTACGGACCGCCAACGCCCTCCGTTCTCGTTCTATGTCTACCTGGTCGTCAAGGTCGTCGGTAAGGAAGTGTCCCAGATATTTGAAATTATAGACCCTGTTAAGCTCAAGGCCATTGAGTCTTAGACTTGGGACTGAAGATGGAACCTTACCTGCGGCCTTGAAAACCAGATATTCACTCTTTTTGCAATTATACACAAGCCCATGCCTGCTGGCGTACTCCTCACAGATTGACAGCAGTTTCCGGAGTGCGCTGATCGTCGGGCACAGCAGCGCCATGTCGTCTGCATAGCTGATATTGTTCATACACACGTTATCAACTGAGCAGCCGACACGCGCGCTGCTGAGCCCCACGATCAGCTCGTTAATGTACAGATTGAAAAGTTTAGGTGAGCTTCGCCCCCCCTGCCTCACACCGCACTCCAATCTGTAGGTATCCGACAGATCGCCCGCCCATCTTACACTATTTGTCTGGTTGGCATACCAGTAATGGAAGAGACGCTGCACCTGTGTGTGCACGCCTGTGTCTGCCAGCTTACTCCACAGGACGTCATATGACACGAGGTCAAAAGCCTTGGAAAGGTCAAGAAAGCATGCATACACAGGTGTGCGCCTCCTAGTGTAGTATTGCACAGCGTGTTTCAGACTCAGAATTGCACTTTCAGTGGAGAGGCCTTTTCTAAAGCCGAACTGTGCATCGTGAATGTCTAAAAATTTGTCAAGTTCTGAGTCCATCACACTGTCCAACACCTTCGCCACAATGGTAGCCAACGATATTGGTCTGTAATTGCCTTTTTCAGACAAGTCGCCTGTCTTATTCTTTACTATAGGCACAACTATTGCTTTCATTAGGTCCTCGGGTAAGTGAGAGTGAATGAAGCATATACCAAACAACATTGAGAGAAGATGTGGTAAATGAGGTCCTGCATACTTCAAGTGTTCAATGCTAAGGCCATCGTGACCAGGGGACTTCCCTCTTGACATTTTATGTATTATTTTAGTAATCTGCTCGGCAGTAACTTGGTAAGTTTCCCTGGTCACATTGGTCCCAGCATCCACGAACCCTAACGAAGGACCTAGCACCGAGCTTACTCTAAAGTGGTCTTTGAATAAGTTGGCAATACCCTTGCTGTCACTCACACCCTCTACACTCACAGGCAAACCAGGCTGCACATTTAGCTTATTTGTTGACTTCCAAAAATCACTAAAGTTGTTTGATGATCGGTGCTCTGCTATAATATCCATTTTAATTTGATCTTCATTGTTTTGACACCACCTGAGTTTACTTTTGAATAGTTTCCTAGACTCATTCATTTTGTCATAGAAAATACCTGAACGCGGTTTATTTTCCCAAACCCAGTTGGTGAAATGCAACCTGGCTTCCCTGTGCGCCTCTCGGACGTGCCTATTCCAGCCTACTACTACACGGCGGGACCTGCTCACCTTTCTCACTTTACTATATGTAGCTGCGTCACTCAAAATATTAATGATGTCATGATAAAATATGTCAATTTGTTTTTTATGTTCTACATTCTTACATATATTAGAATTACAATACAAAAGTTCACTAGGACAATCTATTTCTTTAAGTTTTCCAATACAATAGCTCTGATAAAGGTCAATTTGTTCATCGCTTCTGTTTCCCCATATTACAGAATTTATTTTAGATTCATTATTTTTATTAGATGTCTTACATGGTATTAAATTAAGATTACAATTTATGACTAGTGGAAAATGGTCTGACCAATATGTATCATACTTAATGTTAATATTATTTATTGTTTGAAAGGCAGCAAGGCTCACAACACAGTGATCAAGCCACCTAGTACAGCCGTGTGCATCACTTATGAATGTGTAGCTGCCAGAATTCATACCTAATTTATCAATGTCTGCACATACCCATTTTTGGTCTACACATAGGTTCATCAGTTCATTTCCAAAAGGTTCACCGGGGTGTGCGTTAAAGTCTCCAAGTATATAAATAGCCTGAACAGACTACTCTCTACTACAGCACAAATCTCGCCACAACAGTCTGTAAAGTCTGCCAGATTATCTTGTGAGTCTGTAGGCATGTAGACGCTACACACTAGAATATCACTATCACTGACTTTGGCTTTGACAATACTAATACGTGGATTTTTGCACTCGACCACAGCTACATCACTAAACACCTGTTTTCGCCACAAAATCGCCACGCCACCGTGTGGTCTCCCCTTCAAGAGTCCCGCAGATGTGTCCACTGCCGATGTCCCTGTGTATGCGAAGTCAGAGTGGATGGTGCCCAGTAGTGGAAGGTCGTGCGGCAGCAACCACGTCTCCTGCAACGCCACGATGTCCGCCGTACTGCATAGGTCTCTCACACAGTTGATGGATCTTTTTATTGATTTGCAGTTGAAACTTATAAATTGGCAGTTGTGATTGTGACCCATTATGTATTGGAAAGATTCAATTTCTTTGCCTTTTCTGGCCTCGATGCATTTGCCCTTTGATGGAAATCTATGTAGCGACGATAGGAAATGCCCTCAGGCCACAGTTTAGTGTCCATGAAGATATCCACCTTGTGCTTCGGTACATTTAGCCTAAAGGAGTTGTACTCTTTCTCTTGCTTCATAATTACTTGTTCTAATGTAATTTCAATTCCAGTTTTGCTCCTAATGTAGGAACTTATGTCGTGCGATGTTGTTTGTTTGTTTACATTATAAATGTAAAACGGAATTTTGGTGTCGGCGGCTCTAAACTTGCTGTCAGGTTTTCCGTCTCCTTTTTGACCAGTAAATCGGTTTCTGAACCTTTTTCGCTGCACGATTTTCCATTCTTCGGTCGGATCTGGATATTTCCAATCAGTTTCACGACGCAAAACATCGACAAAAGATTTTGCATTTTGTTTTTGTGGGCTCCTTGGCTTTTTCACCGGGCTAGGAACATTCGGCGCCATGGTGTTGCTGCGCTCAGATTGTCTATTATTTGTCAGCCCTTTTATGTTTTGTGTTCCCAATGTGGCGGGGGTACAGTTGTCAAAATCCGCGTCATGTGTCATCGGCTGAGTTTTCAAAGTAGCAGAGCTGTCAATCTCAGCGTCATGTGTCACGAGTGTCAAAGATTTCGACGACGGAAACGACCGTTGGCGAGATGAGTCATCTCTGTTATTGTCACTCATCATGTCGGCGCCTTGGGTATGACCATCGGCTGATTGTTGGGATGCCTTAGGATGATGTTCTGGCGAAGAGACTAACACAGGGTCGTGTGTCAATCCCATCGGCCCACTATCACAATTGTAGCTATCTAGTAGACACGCTCCTCGCCTTCTAGTGTTTACGTAGGTCTCGGGTGCGAGGTATGATGATGTATTCGCCACCGCCTCTGGTTGCCACGGCGACTGTAGATGTTTCTGGAGGTCCTGTAATTCATGCTTATTGACGTAATTTTCTTTGACCTCTCTTATATCTTTTTGCATCACCAGAATATCTTTTAGCAAACGACTTGGATCGATGTGGTCAAAACTCAATACCGGCAGTTTCTGCAATTCCCGCGCGACGAATATGGGGATGAGCTCTGGATCGGTTTCTTTGATTAGAGTGATAATATCATACAGATCACGCTCTGCTTTGCCAACCTTTTTCCGAGTGATTTTTCGTTTTGAGGTGGTGATGGAGTCAAACAGCAGTGATTTTGCCGTTTCAATTTCCTCCGCCGAGAAAGACGTTACACATAAGCGCATAAGTCCATCTTCTGTCATTACATCTGCCTTATTTTGTATAAAGGCTAACACTTCGGATATCACTAATTTACAGTTATTGCACTTGATGATATTGCACGGCATTTTGCTTCACACAAAATCCACTCTCGATAACGACCGCTCGGAACAACGATGTTATGGGTACACAATATATTACATGGATATATTTTTTTTATAATACATGGAAAACGACCAGAACACCCTCAACAAATATCAAATATAATATATAATATCCATGATATATTGTATTAAGTAGATATGTTACATCTAGTAACCATAACACAAGCTCTGCTTAGTTTGACATGATTGTGTAGCATTATTTATCACAAAAGTTACAATACTGATGTGGGTAGCCTCCTGGTTTTCACTTTGCTTTTGGCAAAGGCCATACTCGTATTAGGGCCTATTACTCTATGAAAAATAGCCAATGCCTTTCCCTAGATAATCTCCTGGCCAAGCCAAATCAAACTTAACTGACATCGTCCGTTTCGCCGTCAAAAGCTAAGAGTCAGTAAAAAACATTTAAGTACAGTACTTTCTTATATGATAATATAAAACTGAAATAAATAACATAAAAATTAATTTAGATAAAACATAAATAACATAGCCCGCATGTTTATGATCCTAACTTAAATTAATTAAATATTTATCTATACATTTCACAACTACCAATTTAAACTTTACCGCTTGAAATATGTATATTGAAGCGACTGAATATAAAAAACCAGTTATGTATAAAACATTAACGATAAAATTGTATTTGAGTGCTAACCCTAGATCGCTGCCGGGATCTGTTATTCAGATCGCTTTAGCTGTCAATTTATTAATTGGAAGCTCTATTTTGTGGATAATTATGTAAAAATGGCTATTTATGTGTTTAAGCATTTGGACTATATCATCTATACCTAAAGGTTTACTGAAAGAGATCGCTTCGTAGCGATAAGCCCGTCCGTACTTGTCTTATGTAATATATTTTGTTATTTGCTTTTTCTGGTGTATAATGAAACATTTTGTATTGTATTAACTATAACTCTATTCATATTATATTTATTTCTCATGAATTCTTATTATTTCTTATTATATTTGTGACGTCACGAAACGGCTCATTCGTAAGACCAGCGTCGGTTTCAACGAGTTACAACCAGCTCATGCTGAGACAGAGAACGTTTTGTGACTCATTAAAAAAGTATAAAGGCAATTGGTATACTAACTCTTTTAGTCTAGCATGTTTGCAAGCTACAAATTAAAAATCTTCTATTCTATATTCTACTCCATTCCATTCTATTAATATCTATTACCGTCCTTAACTTTTGAGGTTACGTGACTAATCCGTAAGTTAATAAAATGCTACTCTAAAATTGGAGAGACCATCTTTCTTCGCCTAAAACTGTCATACGAGATAATCCAGAAAAATCTTTATGTAGCAGTGACTCAGAAAATCTCGACGTCAACGACCCCACCCACAAATTCCTCTAAACTTCCCATAACATCAATCTTTTATCATCATTTTTATGCACTAGTACATCGATTTAAACCCGCCCGTCGTGTCTTGTGTACAAAATGGAACGTCAAACGGTTATATTGAGGAAACGATAAAACGTGTTTAATCGTAAAAGCAAAGTTGGGTACTGGCCAACCCCGTCTTCAATGAAAATACTCGTAATTCGACGTACAGTATCGCACACTTTTTTGGATCCAATAAAGGTCGTCATCCACCAACATAAGCGGTGCTTTAGCAGCGATGTAAAAATGCTCGCTGGTCTAACATAAAAAATCGTATTCGCTACAAAAGTGCACTGTAGCCAAAATCAACTTGTACCTAAGACGTTCAAGAAAATAAAATATAGAAAAGCGCTACCAGTACTTATACTATAACCACTTATAACACAAGCTTAGATTTGCTGTGCGGATTGTCCATCATTATTTATAGCATTTTATATTTGTATGTCTGTAAGGTATTTGTTGATGGGCCCTGGAGTAAGTTTTTTACCATGCTTATGGTGCCGGAAATAAATGATTTATTATTATTATTTACAACAGACGTGACTCTGATAGTCTTGTGGACGATGCCTCTAACTCGGCATTGTTATAGTAATACGCGAGTGAGTGCACTCTTATCTCTGATTTGAATGAACCTCAGGCGATACGGGAGCTGGTTCAATGGATTCATGTTTATTATTATGTTTGCCTTTTATTGCATTTTCAGGGTATTTGTAGCAGAAATGTTTTAGATGTGAAGTTACCATCTCTTGTATAGACCTTTGTGTACACCTTCTGCTGTTTGGGGCCCTTTTTACTGGACCTTTTTACTATTTTGGGGTTCACGTTGGGTTACACTTTTTTGAAAAAAAAGAAGCCTGCTTTATCAAGGATAAAGCACTATTCCAATGGTGAAAGAATTTTTCGAAGAACTACTTCGAAATATTCTTCCATTTGCGGAGCATAATTTCATTGAAACAAACAATTCGATTGATTTTTTCTCTTTTCTCCTTATAATATTTGTATAGAATAGAACTAGTATTTTGAAATTTATTTTGAATTTAGAATTTAGCCTACAGCGGAATGTTGTAAACTATCTACAGGTAGATCCACTGATCCATCCTTCCTCTACATTAAGCATATCTGTTTGTAATGTTTTCTTTCTTTGTGTATAATAAAGAATTTTCAATGTATTTATCTATCTGATATATGTCAATCAATACCAGACAGAAGCGTCCTTATGATGACGTAAGTATGCTTTTTGAATAAACAACAGTTTGTTATTGGCGTACCTGACTTTTTGACCTACGTAGGTGTAGTTATTTGAGGTGTCATTCTACCCACCTACGTAATAAAATATGATTAACAGAAGAAAAATATTTATATTTTTAAAGTAGAGAAAATCATAAATATTCTAACAGGCGATGTCAAATTTATAGAACACCTTTTATTTATGTTTCCATAAAGTTTTTCAACAAATTTTTTTAAATTATCAGTACCTAAAGACGAACATAGTGATATGAAGTAGTAGTAGATAAATCACGTGATCTAAAACTACTTACATCAATGCCCGTAGGTACCTACTAGGTATAAAAGTAGGTCTAATTTCCTCTTTCAGGGTCAGGGGAGGCTGAACGCCCAGATTCAAAGAATTGGGCTAATATTGTTTTCAGGTCAAGATAGAATCATACTCGAAGCTATTTTCACGTAGCACCAGGTCGAGAGCTTTTCAAGTCTTCTCGTATCCTTTCATTTCATTGGAATCTGTGTCGATTGTGCTGCGTTTTAACGTTTTAGTCGCATAATAAACTTTAAATTTTCTAGTCTAGGAAGAGAAATTTCCACAAATACGTTAAAATTATATTGAAAAAGGTGCTTTCTAAGGACTAAATTTAAAAAGTATTCACAATTTTTGTACTTTTACGTCACAACTTTAAAACAATAACCATTTTTAGGAGCACATTTTTCCCGTTCGGGAAGTCCTTATTTTTTCCCGTTTTCCCTCTCAATTCCTCTTTCTATACAGTGCTTTTTCCAGCCATGGTATCGGTCCAAGTCATCATTTATTGTTTCATTTGTACATAAAAGTAATATTTTCAATTCAAATAAACAAATGTGTTATCCCTAAAATACCGTCTTCTTCATTACGATCGCATCAAAACAGATGTCATAAGTTTTATCTCCATTTAATTATTTACTCACATAGTCCTTATTAAGGAATGAAACGTAGGTGTTCTTCCAACACTAACAAGATACATAGCTAACTCGCTAACATTCATATCAAAATTACGCCACCCCGTCAGTATTTATACGACCGATCTTATCAATCCAGGTTGCCTGGAAGAAATCGCTGTTGTCGATAAGGCCGCTGATTGTGCCATTCTAGATATTGTTAAAATTAAGGTCGTATAACCTTTATATCGTAGTAATGGTGCAATAAAGTAATATTCAATTCTATTCATAATGAATTCTTCAATCTTCGATATTTTCTATATGTATTTATGTAGTTTATTACGTTTTGGCGACATCTGACACCATTGTGTCTCAACACAAAGCTATTTAATTCTTGCGATGCACCGCAAAATACCGAGGCACTGATTATTCATTCATAATAAACCGAAACAAAAGAATTGTGAAACGTTTGCGGTGTTCCTAATAGTAGTCATCTGCTTTGAATTTACGGTTCTCACGAACGACGGTTTTCATAGCACTGACAATGTAATCGGCGACATACACATTACAAAATATTGTTCTTACGTTATCTATAATACTTATATCTGCCTAACCAGTCTTATTTTTACTGTAATTTTCATATGTTCAATAATTCAGGGATCGATGAGATCTGTTAAAAGTTGATTCTGGTTCTGGCTTATCATTTCCTATAGTTGGGCGGTACAAGTAGATCTTGCTGGGCGTTCGACACATAACTTTAATTTGTAATAAATTAA
The DNA here is from genome assembly GCA_963931895.1 of Eupithecia pulchellata. NCBI lineage: Eukaryota > Metazoa > Arthropoda > Insecta > Lepidoptera > Geometridae > Eupithecia > Eupithecia pulchellata. The sequence goes on along the minus strand of OZ007526.1, from coordinate 3,827,049 downwards.
TAGAATACGTATAATTATTGTGTACGTTAGAATTGAAGCTTAGCTAAATTAGCTGAACTACTATTCTAACCTAATCAACTTGTATAATTTTTTTTTTAGTTATCTTAATACTACATAATATGAAACCCCTCATATAATTATTTGCTGTTGTTGATGTAACCTTAGTTAATGTTGCTCATGTCTGTTAGAAGCTCATATTATTTAATAAAAAAACTTCTTAATAGTATTGATTGTTACCGCTTTATTATGTGTATTGTTGGCATTGCCTTTCCGATAACTATAAAACAAAAACAAAAACTGGTATAGTTCTAGTCAAGTGGTGTAAACGAGGCACGAAATTCCAAAGGTTTTCCGTACCGCCACTTCCTAATGGTGTCTCGAAGCCGTCGACATATTGAATCTTCATCTAATACGTCCTTTAGACGTCACGTCGTAAAAAAGTAAATTTACGGAAAAGAACCTTTGTAGCCGTTTATAGTTATATCTCCAACAAATCGACTTGGAATTCATTGGTGCAAGAGGGTTTGGATAAAAATGCTTAGATAGGAGCGAGAGTTTGAAAGGTTTTTAAGATAAAGATTTTGGGTTGCTCGATTACGAATTGCCAAAAAGTTTAATGTTTTCTTTAAACTGCTTTACATCACTATCGTTCCATTTTACAATACTTCGTAAAAAGTAAGATAAAATGGCTTATAAATAGAATAAAAATTCTTCGTCAATGTTTTTATAGGCGGGTGATATCTCATTCCATACATAAATAAGCCAATTTTTCTATGATTACTTACGTAATATTTGTGATACATGACACGCAGGTCCAGATGGGTGATTTGAAGAGCCAGGTCAAATTTCAAAGACAAACTTTGAGTTGTCCTTTTTTGAAACCTGACATTGTAATCGGTTCACACTCTTTTACAGGATATTATTTCAGGTAGAAATAGAAATTTCTTCAGAGGCATTATTACAGATTACAGACATTATTATTTTCAGCAATATTCAGCTGTTCAATGTAATTTTCTCATAATTACGTTATGTGTGTCAGTTGCCCGTCTATTCAAGCTTCAGGAAAAAACAAAAACAAATTAACATTTTTATTATTATAGACAGGTTCGAATAAAACTGTACCGTTTATTTCTCTTTATTTCATCCCATGCTTACCAAATTAGAACTGGAAGATAGGTACATTGTGATGAAATTTGTATCAGTTGATGCTTCAGTTGATTGTCTTTTTTACACTCAAAAAAAATATCGGCAAATAGTATGTTGAATTTTTTTGTAAGCTAAATTAAAACTGGACTATTCAAATACTACTAAACAACAAAATATTGTGAAAAATAACTCGAGGTGAGTTACGCTTACGTCCTACGTCCTTCTATCTCTTGTACCTATTTAAGTTAATTGTATGTTTCAAGAAAGATCTTAAACCGTGTACTCTGAGCAAATAAAATCGGCTCTTGAAGTTTGGAATAATTTAAGTACCTATTTTGGCGTTCCGTATACTCCAAGCACTCAAACGAGGCATAAACATGCAATGAAGCTTGCAAAATGCACTCGACCTTACAAAGTCTAGAATTATCACTCCTGGTTCTATTGTTGCGAGTTTAGGAAATCGAATTGTGTATAATTTACGAAGCAGTAAATATAACTTTGTAGTGCCAAGGCTGTAAACCGAGTTATGTACTAAAAGCTGGGGAAACTGAGCTTACGTATACGTTTGCTGAAATAATCATGGGGCTGCCGTTAAGGTGCGGTTCGGGTAAAATTTACAATGAATTAAAAAAATAAATTTCTAGGGCTTTGTCTTAGAATTTTCATGCTTCTAGCTCTCAATAAGCACAGCTTGGGTATAGTAGTACAGATAACTGGTAAAGTACTTTATAATACTTTAGTTGGTTAAGTTTAGTTAAGTTAACTGGATTAGGTATATGACGACCTCTGAGGCGAGGTGTGCGAAGGTCCGCCTCGAACTCAAGAGGTAGCGGGTTCTATTCCCGCCTCAGGACAAATGTTTGTACGATCTGCAGATTGTTCAATGTTCCAATCATTTTCTGAAATATCTTTAGATATATGAAATAATATTTGTTTGTATTATGTAGGTACATCAGTAACACATGCTCTGTTTAGCTTATCCCCAAGCTAAACAGAGCATGTGTTACTGTTACATGGTGATGATGTGTGGATTTGACAGCATTATTTATTTATTAAGTTAAACCAACAAAAATCTTGTCTCATGCGACTCGTCATGTACGTCGAGAGTTCTTCTACAAAGCTGCATTCGAGATAACGATAAAGTTAGTATTAATATTGCAACAATAATATTAGCTTACAAATCCGTAGATCCAACCTTAAGTGTCTAATCCGTCTGGATGAAACGCGAATCTAATATAAGGGTGGCTTCTATTTACTCACTATTTGCTTCCGTGTCGCAAACTTACCTCTCAGCCGCCTGTGGCGCTAGTGTCGAACATTTTACACCTTCTGAGGGTAGGTAGTTTTGTACGGTAAAATACAGTTCTATTTTACCCGCCTGTAGATATAAAGTGGTGTCGCTGGTGTTATTTGCTGTAATACAGACGTGTTACAGTGACACTATTAATTTTACTGTCAAACACAGCGTCCCATTAAGCCACAGACTGTTTAGTAGTTTAGTTTCCCGGGTTACGTTTCTAATGTCTTCTTCGTACCTTTCTCGTTCGGCCTTTATTCACTATTGTTTATCCAAACGCGTTACATAGATACGACAAGACAACGGCGGGGAATCGGACAAAACCGTATCTGGAACACGATGACTGTGACGTCACGGTTTGGGCATGGAATCTCCTATGTTAGAGAATAAGGCCCCAACTAAGGTTCAGGTTGATAAAGTAATTTAGAGGTAAGGTTTGAATTTTAATCTGTAAACCTTCTAAATCAGTACAGTCTTCTTTAGTATTTTTTTCCTTGAACAACTAATGAAAAACTAAAGCAAAAACCAATGCATTATTCTACATATTAAAGGGTAAAAACATTTATTAAGAAAGAACATTACAATTCAACAGCCAAACTAAACCTCGTATTTACAACTATTGACATCATTGAAGACGTTCGCAAACAAACTACCGGTAACTAATCCATATCAATATCAGTCGGAAGCGGCCACATTGATAACAATACTAGTACAGGATCAATAACTCCAAAAAAGCTGTGTGTTCTATACGTCCCGAAGTCTCAAAATGGCCACATTATGGGACGAGCTACTAATCCATATCAATATCAGTCGGAAGCGTCCACATTAATGATATACACGTACATACTAGTACAGGACCAATAACTCCAAAAAAGCTGTGATTTCAATGCGTCCCGAAGTCTCAAAATGGCCACATTATGGGACGACACGACTCCGCCACTCAAGCCAGTCGATTCCACCACTTAGCTAAAGTATCCTGAATTATTCACGCAAATGCTCTGTACAGGCATTTCAGGCTGTGTTTAAGTTGTAGAAAAAGATGCTAACCCGCCCGATTTTCTTCTTGTGACATCATGAAACCAAAAATTAGAAACCTATCATAATCATTTGTTCATATTAACAGATAGGTACAATTTCTGGTCTTATTAAAGTTTTGTTTATCTTACCTTAGGGTATGAATATTTAATATCTACGTTTAGTTCTTTTCGTTTCTTATAATTAGTCGTCAGTTACCTACATTTAAATTAGTATTCAAAAACAAAAAAAAAACCATTTATTAATTATATTTTTTTATATGCACCGTAGGTACTAAGCATCTACAAAGTTGGCCGTGGTGATCGCGACGTAAGAATCAACCCCTTACCTAACCTACTTGACAGAGCTACACACTACTACAGCTTACTACTATGTACATATTAACACCTCTATTGTGATAATGATAGGAAGAAGAAAACTGCGATCCTGCCAAGCCTGGTAATTATGACGAAAAATTTTTTTGCGAAATCACGTTCAACATTGGGTATTTGTATTATATATTCGCATAAATACATCAACACTCGAATAGCTTATGCAATTAAACCATTATTATTGTTACCGCTGACATGAGAATATTGAACAACGCGGATGAAACGAAATCTAGAAAATATCTAGAAAAGACAATCGATTATTACCTACCTCCATCTGGTAGAGCTTTCGTTGTCATCAAACACGCTTAACCCGTCATAGCTACAACGACATTCATCATTTAACCCTATAATCTTCAACTCATCAGCATTAACACAATCGCAATCAACGTTGAATGCGTCATTATGACAGTTCACCGCGGCCCGCTCCGCTCCGTTCCGCGCAAAACGCAAGTACATAAATAATGCCGAGTGACGTCATAGCCAGATCCCGTTTGTGAATCGCATTTGAATAGTTACGGTTGGTTACAGCTTGGGGTGAAATGGCTAGGCCTATTTCTGTGAAAATTTTGTTTATTTTTTTTAATCTTGTGAATGTCTCGTACATTTTATATTGTAATTGTAACTGGCTTCCAAAAAAACCTTTGCACTGATTCATTAAAGGCCCTAAATCAAGTCAGAAGTCACACAACACCCCTAGTGCGGTTGAAAAAAAGGCGGCTCGCTTTCTCGCCAAATCAAATTGTGTTAAAAATCAGCCTTTATGCAACAGAAAAAACTAGAGAACCGCTTTGCTCGCTACAACCAAGTCTTCAAGTGATTTTATCTGTTACTGATCATAGATTTTTGAATTAGATTCCCCAGAAAGCCCCAAGGATTGAATGTAAACTGTCCTAGCTTTATCGCCACTGCTGTGGCTACACGATGCTCGCTCTGTGCGTCTGACGTCCCTATTACCTCGTATGATGGATTAGAAATAAAACTACTAGATGTAAATTGTAGATGCCAAGCCACACTCGATGTAATCGTTAATCTTCCCAGGATCTGCTAGTTCATAAGCTCATTGATTCAAACTTGGCACGGTTTTCAGTGATATTTAATTGGTTTTAATATTAGATTTCAGTAAATAAAATACATTTTTTTACAGAATGAAATAACTATACCTAATACTTAACTATTTCCTGAAAATCGATTCAGTTAAGTATTTCTGAAAATAGTTTAGAGTGATTGGTAAGAAACTTTTTTGTTTCTTCTTACCTACACCTTTTCTTATTTTACCTGCCCTGGCTTTGCACGTCTGCATGTTATACAAATAAATCTTCGTCTTGGATCACTCGGTATATTAAACCCCATCTAAATCTGTTGCGTAGTTTTAAAGATCTAAGCATACATAGGGACAGACAGATAGCGGGAAGCGACTTTGTTTTATACTATGTGATCTGTAGAACTTCTAGTCCGGTTTAGCAAATAACCTTCAAAAGCCTGAGTTCATATTTATGTTTAACTTTAAAGTTTCTCTACTACGTGACCCAAGCTGCGGGCTGAAGCTAGTTGTTTCATATTCAACCAATTTGTTTAAAACAAAATGTAGGTACAGTCTCCTTATGCATTTATTATCTTTTTATGAAAGCGAGGGAATTGATACGAGTATAAGACCTGTGTTTGCGGGAACACTTATGCACTACATATTATAATTATGTCGTGTATACATTTATGGCTTTTTACTCCTGTAAGTTACACAGATCGCCGTGGCCGAAATTTGGCTAGGACGCAAAGCTCAAGAATGATCACTATTAGTCGAGGCAGGAGTACCAGGAGAGTATAAATCGCAAGCAGTGTGCAGTTGGCGTCAAACAACGGGTTGGTCGCAAAGTGTGTTTACAGTATGTGCACGCACGACGCGCACAAACCGCTATGTTTATATGTTCCTGGTAATTTTTCTGTCATTATTTCTAGTATTTTAGAGATGCGCCGAACTAGAAATAATATGCGTTATCCAAATATTTATTTATAAACTCTAAAATAAGCATTGCTTGTGCAATCGCTATCTTTTGTTATTGATTCCTTTAATCTCTTCTAACATTATGATGATATAATGCTTGTACTTAGTATTATTTGAGTACAACAGTTAACAAAATATTCGACGACCATCCGAACCGAACCGAGAGAATATATCCAGTGCATATCCAGTGTAACAAAATTCACAACTTTCATTTGTTCTCATTCAATTGTTTTCCAATTTCAAACAACAGTGTTTCTAAATTTTTAACACAGCGTATAAAAACAATCGCTGCGATATCGATTGAATTTAAAATCGAACTCTTGCAGACGAAGACTTTTGTATGTATCCAGTCCTATCCAGGTCTTCACTATTGCCAATCAAAACGCGTTACGCGTTGCTTTACGAGAACCTGACAAACCCGTATTATCTTGCCATAATTGTCATTCGCAAGTGCGACACCGTGCAATTTGAGCACGATTTGGAACTGTCAAATAAACGCGCTCGCTAGCAAAATAGTCTTGCGGCTTGGGGAATAGGTACTATTTTAAGATTCCACACCTAGACTCGTTTTGTAATCGTTTGCGTTTAGAACACGTTGGGACGTCAGTCACACAGTTTGGGCTAGGAATCTCTGTCATAGACAATAAAGCCCTTCTATGAAAATTAAAGGATTCTTTTGTTGGGTTCTGGCACATCAGCGACTTTGTACGATACTTAAGATATACGCCTGCGTAGCGTTATCTGGAAATGCATCTATAAACGTAGTATACTCTAGAAACTGCCCACGATATATAGATAGGTAAGGTAGAATACCGCAGGCATATTTCGAAGACAACTATTGCTAAACATGAACTTCTTTCAGCGAATTCAGTTCTGCACTGTAGAATAGACAACAATGACATCGGATCGCCGTACATTGCGTACATTATTAAATTTAAAGGGATTTCCATTACTTTACACATTCGATGATAAAGTGGACTTCTGTTCCCCTAAACTAAACAATCCCCCGGGCTAGTGCGTTCATTGACAGCGTTCGCTCGTCGTGTGCAAAGGCCTTAAGGATTGGAAATAAACTATGCTGCAGTAGGTTGCAAGCGTGTCGCGATAAACAAGACCCGTGACGCAGGTGCAACTGGACTGACCATTGTAGATGTATTGCAGTAGTGCAGCTAGCAGTTGCAATTGCCTGCACTGGCAACCCCGGAATCCTCAGGGATACTGTTGTTTAGAACAGTATAAATAAATAAAAAATGCTGGACAATTTACACAGCATTATCTAGCCCCATGCTAAGCAGAGCTTGTGTTATGGGTACTAGATAACTGATATACAAAATAATATACGATTACATATATAGATATTTTAAATATACATAGAAAATGACCAGAACACCCTGAACAAATAATTGCAGATCGTACAAATATTTGTCCCGAGGCGGGAATCGAACCCGCAACCTCCTGCGTGGAGTAGTATGTGTATGTGACTAAGGTCGAAGTTTCTTTATGGGTCACAGGTTGCTGTAGATTCTAGGAATTTAAAGTTCTGTTGAGTGGACTACATCACTGTTGTCTGATTGGAACAGACTCTCCACTGACGGAGTAGGCCTGTGGTATTGTGATAAGAGTTGCAAATACCTTAGTATATATAGTATGATGTTCAAAGCACAAAGTCCTCTCTTTCTTTTTGAATTCTTACTTGCTAGAAATGTTTTGGCTGGTTTACACGTAATGTGGTTATAATTATAACTGATTTCAGTCAAATTTTGTTGTCTTTGTAGTGAACAAAATTTTAACTCAATTTTATGCGCTAAAAGTGCATGTAAACAGTTAATTTAGTTAAAATTAAGGTAAACAATTTAGTTACCGACTTGCAAGGCAGAATATAATTATTTTTATTTTTCGGGTAAGGCTCACTCACGCCAGTTTGAAAAGGTAAATAAAAGAAGGGCTTATGAATCAGATTTAAATTAGATTTATATTCAAACTGTGTTTTAAATTAGTCTACTTTGACCTAAGACTAATTTCAATATATCTCAAGCCACGCTATGCACATTACATTCTAATAAAACATTATACATACCTAAACTACCTACTAACGAAAATACACAAGGGTACATAGTCTCAAAAATGTAATCAGGGTACATAGTGCATATATAGTACATAGACTATGTACATTAGTCTGTACAAGCTATAGTTTCATGAAATATCTGAATACTGAATCGAATGAAAAACCAGTTTACTAGAAATTGCCTCGACAACGAAGTTATTGCCGATACGGCGTGCCCAAGCCATAACAAGCTGATAAGGTCGTAGATGCAATAACACTAAGATTTCATTACCTATAGGTACATTTTACTACCTATTGCAGCCTATTGTACCCATTTTTTATACCTATAGAAGTAAAGTAAATGGTTATTTTGAATACCAAATTATAGTTAAAATTCAACATAATTAAGAAGAATTATAGAACTAGCGTGCGCCCATGGCTTTGCCCCTCTGTTTCCAGGGTAAAAATTCGTTTTGTTTTTCCCGATCGAGAACTACATTTCGCACGTTTAAAAATAAAGAGAATTATCTCAAAAAAACGGTTTTGTGAGATTTTATCATAAACAGCATTATTTCAATCCAAAATGCACAGGATAGCTTCGACAGCCACTGCAAAGCGAGCATTAGAAAGAGAAAAAACGATCACCCATCTCTTTTCCATTAAACACGAAGTTCAAGTCAATTCTGGTAAAAGGCGACATTCAGTCTTGTGCCCTCAGTCATGAATTAATTTTGAGTTTTATGCGGGAGTAGAACGCAATAATTCTATTTAGTAATAAAGGTAAGTCCCTTATTTGTATTTAATTTAATCTTAAAATGATACATTCTGTTTTAATTCCTTTTTATTTTAATAATGATGGTATTAATTAAGTCAGAAATAAGTTTTATTTCCTTTTATTATTAAAAATATGCTAGATTACCCAGTAACATTATGATTTGTTTCCTTTTATTTTTAAAAACTTTTATGCGTTTGTGAAGTAATTCGATGTAGTTCCGTTTTTTATTAAATGTGGTTCTAAGATCCAGGCAAAATTAATAGTTGTTTCTCTTTATGGTTCATTTGATAACAATTTCGATGGTCATATTTTATAATACTTCTTGCTGTTATTAATTAGGCACCTAAGATGTCTTGGAGATGTGAGAAACTTGTCATGCTGGCAAATGCACCGGCCACCCAATGGACAAAAGTAGTTCCTGCTTCGGAGGTAAGATAGGTTCCATTCACCGAAAATCTAGATTAACTTAAAATTAATTAGTTTTACTCTTTTCGTAAGACTTATTTACATATAAATCTGTTTTTTTTTTCAAGGTTTCAACGGAAGAATACAATAATAAAAATAATGATATGAAAGAGGTGAACGGGGCAACGGACGTCCACAGGGCGAGGTCCTTTCACCACTTCTGTGGATATTGGTTGCAAACGAACTCCTGGACTCTCTGAATGTAGATGGAACTTTCACTATTGCATATGCAGATGACCTGGCAATCATGAGATCGGGCCTTTTCGAGACAACTCTGTGCGAAAAGAAAGATGCAGAAAGCTCTACGAAAAGTGGAAACGTGGTGTACCAAACACAGTCTGTCAGTTAATCCCAACAAGACAGAAATGGTACCTACTGTTTACTCGAAACTAAACTACTAATACTAGAACTACCCTCACTGCTAGGTACAAAACTGCCACTAAGCAAGGATGTTAAATACCTCGGCATATGGCTAGACAGTAAACTACTATGGGGAAAACAACTTGGCTATGTTATGACAAAAGCCACTAATATCCTATGGCAATGCACGCGAGCCGTAGGTGGATTGGGGCCTCAGGCCCAAGCTGTGTCTGTGGCTCTATACAGTCATGGTCCGCCCAGTGCTAACCTACGGGGCTATAGTTTGGTGGCCGAGAACAAACTTAGTCACAATCATCAACAAACTACCTACAGCAAGTTCAAAGACTGGCACGCACTCTCATCTGCGGATGTAGGAAATCAACCCCATGCCCCCAGCAGCACTAGACATAATCTTAGGACTAACGCCCTTGCACGTTCACATAAAGCAAGAAGCAATGGCAGCGTCTCTTAGAATAAAATCAACAAATCAGTGGAAAGGTGATTCAAGTCTAATAAACCACTGCAGAATATTAAACAAAGCAACTGCGGCAATTCCAGAGGCGGTAAACGGTACTGATAGAATAGCGTCTACCTACTTAACCGGTAAGAACTACGAAATAACACGAACAGAACGCATTAGCGATCACCTCACATGACGTCACTACATATCACATCTACACTGATGGGGCCAAAACCAAAACAGGAGCCGGCTGCGGCTACTTTTGTTCAGAATCAGGGCTTTCAAAATCCCAACCAGGCTGAAACAATGGGGATCCAACTGGCGGCTAATCGGAACCATTGAAACCATTGAAACCACCATAACAAGGCAAAGTCAGCGAATCATAGAATGGATAGATAGACGCTCTTGTACAGGTAACATAAATGCAGACAGACTAGCAAAGGAAGGAGCAAGAACGAACCCAACAAAACAGGACATCGGTCTCAAACCCGCCCACAGCAGAAGTAAAAAATAGACTAAAACTAAACTCTGAAAAAGAACTTTAAAAAATATGGGAGCGTCGAAAAGACTGCAAGCACATTAAATCAATATTCCTCTCCATAGATAGGAAGACCACAAATACGATGCTCAAGATGAGCCGCGAAGATCTAAAATTAATGATAGGCGTCATCACAGGTCACTGTGAACTAAACCATCACCACCTGGTGCCACAGACAGCAGCCTGTGCCGTGGCTGCTTCCAGGAAGAGGAAACTGAGGAACACGTGTTGATACATTGCACGCATGGCCACAGAGGAGGCCAGACGGAAAACGGGATTGAAGACTCTTATAAATAAATTATAAATATAAATAATGCTGGACAATCCATCCACACAGCATCATCGAGCCAGCGACACAGCATCATTGATATACATAATTGAATATTATTAAATAGATAGATATTTTTTTATTATACATAGAAAACAACCAGAACCCCTGAACAAATATCTGCAGATCGTACAAATATTTGTCCCGAGGCGGAAATCGAACCCGCAACCTCCTGCGTCGCAGGCGGACCTTCGCCCACCGCACCACAGTGGTCGTCAACCCGTATAGAGTCATCAAACCCGTCGACACCTCAAGAAAAGCTAAAACAAAGCTGTAAATCTTCAAAAGTCCTGCTCCGGTACTTCAAGGACCTGGGCTGGTTAGGGCCTGGTTAGGCAGGGGGATAATGCACAAAACACTCCTACGCGAGATGTCACTGCAGATCTTAGTTCCCCCACTTAGAATTAGAATTAGAAGAGGTGAACGTTAGAAATATAAGGAAGAAGATGAAAAATATATCAGACATAGAAATAATGCTGCCAGCTATCTCAAAGAATGAGTTTTACACTAGGGTGTATTGACACGTCGTATTTTGTGATCTCATAGGTCTAAGGCACGTATTATGAAGGCTTGCTCTGTGATCGATCTGATCTATGTTTGAGGTACGCTTATGCCATAATAATCGTTACTCAAGCACAGATTGAAGACTGACCAAGCTTTCATAATACGGGACCTTACATAAGTTACCTAGTTGTCTTTTGATAAAAGATTAACTTATTATTGTGATTTAGTTATAAGTTCTTATGAAACTACCTACTCTTGTTAAAAAGGTACAAAGTTTTCTCTGCCGTGTTTTTATTATTATTTGTAAGTATAAAACTCCATAATTCATTTATAATTCGTGTTGTGTAGGTATCATTTTATTAGTAAAACATCTATCTCGTAGAGCATACAGTTCAATATAAAATAGAAATATTATGACATACAAGATTCTAAACTTTTATTCATTAATAATAAAAAGAAGTTATTCGCAATATTCCTAGAAATTTAAATATAATTTAAAATAAAACAGCATCATTAATATATACATCCTGTAATAATTTGAATAATATGACAGTTATTTATCATAAACAGAAGTAAGTCAGCAATATTTTTTTTAAAGCCTTGTAATTAAAAAACTATTTATTATATTATTGATTTTCTTGCTTAATATTAAAGATAAATTTATATAATATCCCATAGTAAGAAAAAAATAATAATATCCACACGGAGAAAGTATTTATTCCTAATTTACTAAACATACTCCGAGTTACAAAACTTTGAAAGCGTTTTCCCAAAAAACGTGTTTTTTGAATTACTTCTCTTTATTTTTATACGTGCGATTTATGCAAAACTTCGGCCTCATTCTTTCTGTAGTTTTTGTGAAGTAATAAACATTCAAACATCAAAACTATTATATAAGTTTAATGTGTTCTATAGTTATATAATTCTTAGTTGTTTCTTTAGTTAAGAAAACATCACACAAAGCCATCATAAAAACATTTGTCACATCATGTGCGATCCATTTCTTTGCAACAGCTCAGATTACTTTCAGGAAATAGCACAATGGCCTGTAACAATTAGCTGACATCCGTTGATAAGCGGTATCGGGTGCTCAACAGTTAATACTTACTAAGCTTTTATTTACTAAGGTTCCTATTTCACCTTAAATTAAATTTACTTCGTGCTATAGTATAACCGGTGACAGTTAGGAATTTATGTAAATAAAATATTTACTTTGCGTAGATTCACTGTCTATTTTGAAAAGGCCAAAATTCTCTCAAGCTCGGAAATTAAATCGCAGATTATTTGTTTTTAAATGAGTAGAGTCAAGAAGTCCAGAATTCTTTAAAAAGTACGTAACAAATATACACAAAAACTCACAATTCGAAATTCTGAGAAACTCCTTTCGGCAGCACGGCAGCTGCGATAATATTGCCAAAAGTGGCATCGAATGCTTGGAATTTTTTTGAGTTTTTTCTGTTCACTCCTTTGAATGATTAATACTTTAGTATTTTTTTTAATCTCAATATTTTCTTGTTACAGGTAAACAAAAGCCATCAAAAAAGTTTTGCAGCGAAGTACGCGTGGAGCGGAAGCTTAAAACTTTTGATAAACTTTAGTTGCTAAAGTTTTCCGTTAATGTGAGTGGCGCTACTGTCGCTGTAAAAAGTATCTGGGTTCAAGATGCGTTGCGTCCGGGAGCCGTAGCAAGCTATCTTCCGCATATAGTTCATGCGTAAGCGGATAGATGGCGCTGATTTTAACCAAATGACTTTATTCTTTGCTTAGAAGAATCGTTGCATTTACGATTGCATGGATTTAGATCGATGTACATACACTACCAAATATTGACACTTATTCAATGTGGCAAAGCTGCCAGAATTCTGGGCACTCGGCTGAGATTTTAAGTAAATTGTAAGGACCTACGCCGCCGGCCAAAAACAGCGCCCCCACCTAGGTGTTTTAAGTTATTTAATAATAACAAAAAAATCAGTTTAATTATTACCTACTAAAATACCTATTAAAACGTTTTTGACGCCTCTAGAATTTAGTTAATTTAGTTAAGGCACAGTTAAGTTGCCCTTATTGACGACAAATCTCTATTTTCGCATCTCGTCCTAGGTAGTTAAGTATAATTTGTCATGTTGTTTTTGTGTCTTTGTTGTATATCAACAAGTCTGCATAAAAATATGTTGAAAGGTTTATTTTATTTATTATAAACTGTATTTTGTCCGTGCCTCATCAATACATAGTACTATGTAGTAAGAACCACTTGCTAAAATCTGTAATAATAACATAGGTTCCTACCAAAATAAAACTACCTATTACAAATATTACAATACAAAAACATGTTTAACCTCCTTTTAATAAAGTTTAATCGGCTTACTTAGTTTATTTCTCGAAGAAAAGGTAAAACCTTACCGTAACATCCAACCAGCCATTATAATATTCAAAACATCGTAACAAACTTGAACCACAAAAGCAAGAATTACGATCATCTTTATGTTTTCAAAACAAATTCATAACGATCCACCTCGTTAAATCCAAAAAGGTTTTGAAAGTCAAATCACAAATTAAATTAAGTGCCTATCGTGCCTACCTACCACGTACGCATGGATTTAACGCAATATTGGATCCTTGAAAGAAACTCAACTTATTTGAAATTATTTTAAAGAAATTTCAGAAATTTTACCGTTGGTTTCAACCCTTTGCTCATACAAATCGATATATGGAATAGAAATATTCCACGAAGTGTAAATTCCATTTACTTGATTCCATTTAGATGGAGACACTTTGTGTACTACGTAGGTACCTGCAGCCTTATTGTCTAACTTGAAATCCATTACCAGTGAACTTCAAACTGATTATTACCAGTTGTAGACCCAGTCAGAATGTTTTCGGTATTGTCTAAGGTATTCAACTGGTCTTCAGTTTTAGCTATTTACACGATACGAAAGTGACAATCGAAGTCCAGGCTAGGTTTGAAATGCCAAACTGAAGCCGATTACGATTACTAGTTGAGTTAGAAAATAGAGCCGCTGTACCTAAACTTACTGATGGGACGTAAGAAATGCATAGTAAACGAGGGAATCTCACAAAATCTCTTGTGACGACCATACTCATGCTAAGTAGGCAAGGTGTACTATACCCCATCATATTCATACTTCACTGCATTTTCTCGACATTATTTTAGCAAATGATTTCTTGAGTATAGTATAGTATAGACGTCGAAGTGTATCTACTATGGGACGACCTCCACAGTGGACGAAGGTCTGCCTGCATCGCAGGAGGTTTTTGGGTTCGTTTCCCGCAACAGGACAAATGAAAAGTGTTTGAAATATAGTAATTGTCGGAAGCCAAAATGGTAATTAATGTTAATACTGACAAAACAATATAAACAGGAAATAAGTGATTTTTAAAATGGTAATGTAATGCCACCTCAATTGTTAAGTTTTTAAGTGACTAATTTGTTTTTTTTTTTTTGGACAAAAATTTACCTTTTGATTAGGTTATTTCATTATTTTAAAGTATACATTATAAAATGTATCATCGTTTCAAACTATGTTTAAACTCCATAAAAAAATATCTTTAAGCTAAAATTCTTGAAATCAACTTTTTTTTATTAATAAGTGAAGATAAAAAATACTTATAATTTTGTCTCGGTGGTTTCACCTTACTATTTAAAGAACTTATAATATATGAATGCAAACATGCCTACATACTCCACATATTTATATTCACACATATAATATTAAGTCTAGACTTTGGTCTGAGTTTATACCTAAACGTAATTTTAAGCTGATGTGGGAACCCTAAGCTGTTCTAAGGCGGATTTATGTTTGACCCAGATAGATAAGAAGGTATATCAAAGAAATGTTTCAGTTGAGCTTAGACACTAAATCGTTTAGGCGACCACTTCTTAAATCTTATAAAAATAAAAATAACGGTCAAATTCAGAAGAGATTATGGCGAGATTGGGGGATGAGAGATTATGACTCGTCTTATGGCATAAAAAACTGCGTTACGCTATTACAGTTTTTGGTAGATACTATATTTACTTGATTTACTTACTTTTATTTTAGATAGTCAACATCAAAAAGTGTATAACCCTTCCACGTTTGTATGGAAATATGTGCGACTTGTGCATCCGTTATACTCAAATTAATACAGAACCTAATTGCTTGTCATTTTACTCGATGATTTAAGTGAGAAATACTGCATAAACGTCGAAAAAAATTGGAAATGAAACGTCATACTCGTTTACTAAATTTCCACATTCACATAATTTCACCTTTAAAAATATGAGTTAGAGCTTTGGATGAAGTAAATTGAAGTGCATCGTACCCACTGGAGAGGAAACAGTTCAATGCGATTCTACCCTCATGGGAGCATTAAAATATGTTGCCAGATGGGCATTGGGCAACACATCGAACTGATGGACCTTGGGTAATGGGGTGGTTGTCCGGCTTTTAGGGAATATCCGGCTAGTATGAAGTTCAGTTGAAAGCCTCGGCTTAAATGTTTAGAGACATTTTTTTAATAAACAATATTTGTTTTAGTGATTTCATTTAATATATTATGAAAATGTACAAATATATACCATATACTTACTATTACTATTAAATTTATATTATTTATGCTCATAGAAATAGGATTAGATTTTTGATTATTCAGTTTCTTGCTTTTTCTCTACGAGCTTGTGAAAATATTAAGTTAGGACTGTTTATTGAAAAAGTGACTATACACGGTTTGTATAGTCTCTTGACATAAAGTACCTACACTTGGACAGGCGTGGCTACGACTTGTGAGTTTAAACCAAAAAAATCTACTAATCGTTTAAATAAATATTTCCCGGCTTTTCTAGTGTTTTCCCATCCCTATTTTGGTTAAAAGGACCCCTGGGCGTCAGTGTTAGCATAGGGATGAATAAATTGTTTGCCTAAAATATTGTTATTTGCCTATCATTTTGTAGCGAATCTTCCGATAATCTATGTTTGCCCTACAAAAGCTTGTTTGGATTAGAATGGGTTTGTATTTTTGTAAAAAATCTGATATTATTTATATATAAAATATATGTCTTTCCTCACTATCAATATAATAGTATAGAATAGTGCACGTGTATTCGCACACACTTGTGCACTTTAACATGACCTGCGGCCCTGGCTATCCTCCGTTGAGAGTAACACCCGGTGTTGAAAATATTGGCTGGAAAGACTACGATAATAATCCTATTAATAAATTATTAATACATTTCAAGAAGCCGGCTGTAATGATTCTAAATAAAACCATTCCCAAATTTTATTTCTATTCCCAAAAAGAAAACCCTTGTCGCTTAAAACCCCTTCAATAATAAAAGTCCTGCACTCAATAAATAAGAAATCACGCACCCTTAAAGATGGCGGAATGAAAACATTTGGGGTTGGTCCCCACCTGACAAATCGCCGCTGCTTATTGAATGATTGATAGCCGTTATCAACGAACAGGTGAGACGGTTTGAGGTTTGCAACAGTCTTAAAGATCAATTTACACTAGCTATAGTTTTAGGGCTGTTTTAATAAATAAATATAACTTAGGTATTTTTTCCTCATCATTAGGTACATTATGCGTCAATTTCTAATTATGCTCATTTTAGTAGAATTTCAACTTCTTTATTTATGGCGCTGCTGGCTTTTTGCTAATAAATTCCAGTGCCCGTGTCGGAGTGTGATACTCTTTGAAGACAGGAAAGTTTTTTCTTATGAACAAAAAGCTTGAAATTTTGCATAGGTACCAAAAACTAGGTAATAAATAGGACACATTTGACAGTTCCTCATTAAATGAAGCGGTGACCGACAAGGTCACATTAAATATTTTTTTCTACAGTAACGGGACTTTTAGATATATTATTCCAGTAAGTTAATGTTATATTTGCTTTAATAATTATGAAGCATGTGTAAGGATTTACTTTGAAATAGCACCTGTACAAGCATTATATGCCTCCTTTCTAGACTATCTTTTTGATGTAAACCTAAGATCAAGCAGCCTCTAGCAGCCTACGCCGCTGTAATTATTGTTACCTAAAATATATAT
The DNA here is from genome assembly GCA_963931895.1 of Eupithecia pulchellata. Lineage (NCBI taxonomy): Eukaryota > Metazoa > Arthropoda > Insecta > Lepidoptera > Geometridae > Eupithecia > Eupithecia pulchellata. The sequence goes on along the minus strand of OZ007526.1, from coordinate 3,809,679 downwards.
TGCGTAACCAAGGAGTTTTTATTCATGAAGTGTGCCTCTTTGCTTTTTTTTTGCTCAACGGGCTTCTTACAATTAAGCGCTGTGACATTAGGGGAGACCCATGTAAGTACAGCGGTGGAGTATAGGCCGATAAACGATAACTACACTGGCCTGCAAAACTAAGTTTCAAATTTAATTCTTTTCTAAATTATAGAAGGGGTAAAAAAAATTAAAATTTTATCAGCTTTCTTTGAATCCATAGAAAACTATAGTATCTAGGATATAATCAGTAACATTTTTAACTTAAAGAAAAAATAATAAAATCGCCATTTCTAGCTTAGTGTCCTAAAACTCAATTAACATTTTGTAAGTCCCATAGCCATGCAGAGAAAAAAAGTATTATTTGAATTAAAAAAACAAAACAAAATTTTTAAAAACGATTTTTAGGATTTTTGTCCCCGACTGTGTATCAGGGTCGTTAATGCTTAGCCGATTTGGATTTTCGGATTTTCCCTTTTCAAAATCACGTGACGAGGGGTTAAGCATTCGGTCGCTGAAAGGGCGCTAAGACGACAAATAGGGCTGATGATTGATTTTGAACCTTATTGTGTTTGATTTATTGTGCTTAACGACCTTTGCCTAGAGAAGGTGTGTCTTTGTGTGGTTGAATTGAATAGTAGGTACCTACCGTTATGTCAATAAGATCTAATATTCAAAATCAACTTAACTACATTGATCTGTCCTTAAGAGCACAACAACAGCGTTAACAGCTATTTTTCTGTATTTAGATCCACAACAATATGTATACAAGCCGCCGATACAAAATCGACTAGCTTTATATTGATTTGATGATTAATACATCATGAAGGACTCTGTGACATTAATACAAACGTATAATTAAATGAATAATGCTGGACAACTCACACAGCATCGTTTAGCCCAAAGCAATACCTACGAATATAAAACAAAGAATACATAAAACTTTTGATAATAAATACTAACCCTTCAAAGAAGAATTGAGATGATGTGCGGATTGTCCAGTATCATTTATTTGTTTATTAAAACACAAATCAATCATTAAAAACGTTATTGTTTTACATTTGGGACATAACATAATCTTATACTTGCTCAGTAATACCTACTAATAACTGTGCTTTATATGTTAATTTACTGAAAATTATCGTATAAGATGTTCAAATATAACGTAAATTAACTGTAATGTAAAAACAGTACCTCTATGATAAATTTAAACAAATAAACCTTACATTTATACCCATTAAACCAACAAAATTACGTACCACAAATCACAATTTAAAACTAAACGCCTCCAATTTCGCCTATAAAACTAACTTAAACATAAACTTTACTATTAAACTACCTACAAAGTTATTCAATATGAAAAGTAATTGTAGTGTAAGTATTATAAATGTGTGCTCTCCACGGCTTTCTCGGAGCTGTCATGGGAAAAATTGTGTGCCATAAACAATACTCTATGAATATAGCGGGATGAATATTGTGGATGGAAGGGTTCCGGGTTTTTATACTGACCGATGGTTTATACACAATCATCCGGGTAGAAACAAGATTTTCAAAAAAAAAAACAACTCGTAACATTGGTCTTGGTGATCGTAAAAATAACAAAAAGATTATGTAGCACATATCAAGTAGGCAAGCAAAAGTCAAACGATAAAATTAGATGTAGTAGTATGTGATCTAGTAGTTTTTGTTCATAATGTATTTCTGTCTTCTTGTTTTCGTTGTGGTTTTCACTTTATTAACATTCTTACCTATTTTAGTGTTTTGTTAATTATGTGTAAGTAGGTAGGCGCCTAATTTATGTTTATATTTAGAATTTATGTTCCATAATAGCTTTGTTTGTTTAATATATTAGTTTAGTTATTTGTGTTCTACTCTTGCCTTACCTGCATCATTCTTTCATGTATTGTACTCTTCATTGTTTAACTGTCTATCTTTATTTATGTCTGTGCTGTTCTTGTGGAGCTAAATAAATGTATCTCTATCTTTATCTTTAGATGTGAAACTTAGGTATATTTTTTTCAGATTTTCGTTACATACACAGATAGAAATTGATACGATAGGTATTTTGCACAGAAGTACACTAACTCTTTTATGGTTAAGCTGGCCTTTGTACATGTCCATTTATATTTTGAACTTTATGTTTGTTGTTACTTGTGTATACCAAAAGATATATATACATCTATGTACAGGGTAGCAATAAGATGAATGTTATGTATATGTTCGGAAAAACTGTAACTGAAACAAATGCATGGCAATCGCGGACGAAGTCGCGGGTACAGCTATTTCGAAATTAGTACTAAATAGATTATGTATATTATTTTACTACCTAACAGACACTAACACACCTGAGCAGAATGAATGATGCATTGAAAAGAGCGCTTAAAAATTAAAAGTATCGTTGTTTAATATCGGCTGATACACCAAAAAAAATCCCTAGATTAATATTTTAAATATCATTGGTATCGAAAACAATGTCGATACCCCAAAGGCTATCGCGATATCTACATACACACCGACTGGTCACGTAAGGGTCACACAGTCCACCACGCTCTTATATCGCATATGGGCTGGAAGACAGCATTGGAAAGGGCGAGTGCACTGGCGCTAGTGTTCAGTAGAGTGAGAAATTTGATTACACAAGCTAAACATACTTGCAGTATAATGGAATCGATTTTCAAATAAAACTGATTAGAAAATCATAGATTTTAAATCAATAAATAATACTGGATAATCCACATTGCATCACCTGGCCCCAAGTATAGCAGAGTTGTACTAGATGACGCATATACTTCATCATCATCATCATCATCATCGTCAGCCTATATCAGTCCACTGGACATAGGCCTCCCCTAATGAGCGCCATAGATATATACTCATATACTTAATATTACATACATATGTAGATATTTTTTACGATACAAAAACGTCGTGACAAAGCACCATAGTGTACTAGGTATAAATTATAACTGAAGATAGTGCTATATCACTATCTACAATTATAGGTAATTATACATAGCACTACGTGCATTGAAAACTGATTGTAACATCCCACTAAAAGATGTTATGGCTGTATAGATCTAAACAGTATTACAGAACAGCGCGCTATCTACAGAAAAACCACAAAAAGCATATGTCAACAGAGTTGTAATCGGTAGACTCCACTTGTAAGTAATTTAACTATGTACCCCACTAAAAAGTCGTAAACGCAGCGTAGAGCGTGTCACCTTTATTTTCTATTTCCAAGGCGGGCGGCCAGAAGCACCGTAGCTAATCGCCTGCCCGTTACCCACTCCGCCCTACGAGAGTTGGGCATATTTCAATTTGTTACTTTTATCGATATCGATGCTTTACAAACTGAACTTTAGATTGGGATATAAATATAAAAAAAGTAATTCAATATATAATTATCCAATATCACTTACTATTAACCTTCTTGAAAAAAGCAAGTACGACGATGAATGATAGGTTGGTAAGATTTAAGTGGCTGCGGTTATTTAAAGGTGATAATATCTTTGGCTCTTCCATTAATTACGTTAATTTTAGATATTCTTTTGTTTAAGTAAATATCATTTGTTAAAATAATCATACTTAGAGATTGACTCAAAGTCCCTTAATTAATTAAATCAAAAAGCATAAATTGGTTAGTACCTAAATCTAATACAAGCTGTAGGATAAGTAAACATAATTTTTCTGTGATGAAGCAAAATATAAACTAAGTTAAAAATAAATACAAAGTTTTTTTAATCCTGAATAGATCTTTGGTTGGCCAATAAAAATATTCAAAACAGACAATCGATATCGATTCAAAACTATTTTCCGAACTGTCCCCTCACTAGCCATGTGTCCCGGAAAGTAACGTGTTCTTTTAGTGGTTTGTCTTACGCTTTGCTACCTGGTTTTCCTCTACCTTACCTACACGAAGTAGTATGTAAATGTATGGGTTTTCTTTCAGAGTGTGAACAGTTTGGCTGCTGGAGGCAAATTGTTACGGGACTCTGGAAGTTTTACTTATTGACTAAAAACATTTACGTGGTTCTTGGAGGATGTCGTTCGAGGAGTTTTGGCAGTGTTTTTCAGTTGTTTGGTTGTAGATGGTGGTTTTGTCTTAGACTAGAATATGGTTTAGTTTTTTCTATAAATCCATTTCTTTTAGATATTAAGAAAATATATTTTTCTTTAAGTCACTGTATTTTTATATGATCTTTTTATATTTTGAGATATATGTGCAACGTTCTTCTCTTCACGAGAAACCAGCCCTTACCTACAATGGTATTAGATATATTCTGGTGGATATATGTATTATTTCTTACCACTCTTAGTATTGAGTAGCCCAGTTAATTTTTTAATGAAGGTGTCAACAGAGCCTTCAAACTTTCTCCATTTGGAGTCGAGACCCTTGGTCCGTGGGGTACCGAGGCTCAAAAGTTTTCAAAAAATCGTCAGGTCGTAGTGAAGTGTGACCCGACAGCTGGTCAGTATCAGGCGCAGCGCATCAGCAATGTAGCCAACATCTTGGGTACACTTCCAGCTGGTATATGGATCAGTTGGGCTACCTATAGTTTTTTTCAATAGTCTGCAGTTAGCTCAATTGTTTCAATTATAAATACTAGTTCTAATTTGGTTATTTAATTGTAATTTTCTTTGTTAATAAAGGTTTTTAAATTATTTACTCAATATTCATATTCCATCATGAAACCAGGCAAAATATAATCTTCTTTTATACGAGTTAAGGTCCATTTCGCGAACCTTAAATAATGAAAACAAAGATAATATAAAGTTTAATTAAAACCGGATGGTTAACGTGAAACCGCGTTTACAATAACCATAATTTTAAATTAATTAAAGGATTTACAGGCAGACTTACTGTCACACAAATAATTTGGTTAAGCTAGGTATAGGTAAATGTTTTAAATGGCGTTATGGAGGAGATCCTAGGTGTGATCGCACACCAGATGATACCAACATAATTTATTATTGACATCCGAACCGGAAAACTCGGTCAGCTTATAAAATAATTATAGTTATTTTACTCTAAAACCATAATGATGATTGTTATTATGTGAACAATAGATAATTTAATTTGATAGTTTAATGAATTAATTAATGAACCCTTTATTGACATTTACTAGAAATAAACAGTTATTTGATCTTATATCTACATATATTAAATTTTATATGATAAATAATGCCATCTATAGCGCATAGGGGAAGCCTATTACTATAGACTGGTGATAATGATGATGAAGGGTCCGATTCTGATAATTCTTTTACTAATAGGTAGCTGCTTTTTACCACGCGAAGCCGTGGCCTCCAGTAATCCACAAAGACATCCTCGGTCTTTAAACCTACTAATAGTAAGACGGAAAATGTCGTAACAAAGAGCTCGTATCGTATAGCTATTACAACAAGTAAATTGGATTACCTTTGACGGTACCTTTTAACGAGGCTTGTAAGCGCTTCCGTAGTGAGCTTTCTTTATAATATGCTGGTGGAAGCTTTGGCTCTATCAATGCATAGGCGGGGCGACAAGCGATTTCTCGTCGTTCTGTGAGATTCTGAAGAAAGCTTTGGCTCTATCAAAGTATATAGGCGGGGCGACAAGCGACTCCTATTCGTTCCATGAACTTGTGAAGACTATGTTGTTCCTGGAATTGCCTAGATGTGTATTCAAGAATAAGGCTAGTATTTTGGTTTATAAATAATGCTAATAAACTATGATTGTAAAAAAAAATCAGTAGAAATCTCATGCATATTTAAAATGCGTCTAACATTTCATGTGACCAATTTTTATCTCGCACTTTTACTTATAATTGTGTCACCTTTATACAGCTGACACAATTATTAACTTTGATTTTTTTGAAAGTGCTGACAAGCGACTTCACGTCCCTAATTTGAAAATTATAGGAAAATATTGCGATCATTCTCTATCTATAAAATAGCAAAAGAATCGTCAAAATCGGTCCATTATTGACGGAGTAATCGACGAACTTACGTAAAAAATACTGGTACAGCCGAACCTTCCTCTTTTGTCTGATATGAGACCATTCCGTTATGCGGCCCCTTTAGAGATGGATTTTATTTACAAATAATTTAGGTTTTAAATCAGTTAAATTGATATAATTGGAATTAATTACGTAATACAAAAGAATTGAGCCCGGAGACAATTTATGGACGCGTGTTACTTGATCAATTGCTCAACCAAGACTGACTACAAGCCGCTGCAAGACCTGTGACTGGGGGATGGAAAAATGCAACTCAGTGAACATGTTGTAAGCGATGGGGATTTTCCTTAGCTGTGTGAACAAAACCTCAAATATTGCCTCAAAAGTTCCCCTAGCCGGTTTCCTCCCGAAAAAGCAAAAGGCCTAAGAAGTACACCAAAGAGCTTGTTAGCGGCTTAACAGTACATAGTCCGTCTCAATAACTTGCCGCTGATGAAGTGATTTCCACCTAATTGGCCCGGGAGTAATACGGCTGTGTTTACACCGGACTGTAACTAAAGCAGACATCTAGTAACAAAAACACACGAAGAAAAATAAGTATGAAATATTTTAAACATCAGTAAATCCAGAAACCCCCGTGTAGGGCAAGCACGGGCTTTCTTGTCTAAGGTAGAATAGACAAAAATTACGTTACTTTGTCATCGAATGCGTAAATTATTTGAAATTAATTTCTTCAACTTCAATAATGTACGCAATGTATGGCGATGCGATGTCATTATTGTCTATTCTACCCTAGAGAACAATCCCCGTGCTTGGCCTACATAAGCTCTATAGACAGGTCTACTCACGATTGTTTAAGTTTTTGTTACACCGTTGACTTTTCAAAGTTTTCGAAATCGAATTATCGTAAGAGTCTATGAGAATCTACCACAGGAAAGACAGCAGCTCCCATATCTGTTTATCTTCAACACCTACACTGCGTTCAGTGTTCAAGCGAATTCGCTTAACAAGCGTGTTGATATAAGCAGAATTCCCCTTGTTTTGCTTCCCTTAAGCACCTTCAAGAGTGAACTTATGTGAGTAGGTGTGCTGAAGAAGATAGAATAAATTTATATCGGTGTAACATACAGCCAAACAGAGTAATTGATACGCTATTTTGTCCTACTTTACCTTTCGTCTTTATTTCTGTAATAAAGCTATTAATTCTATGGGTTCTGTAACTAAATAACAATGGGACACGTTTGGAATTTCGATTGCGGGGATGTCCAAAATGCGAAGTCGTTTCAAAGAATGTTGACGCGGCTGGGCAGCAGTGCTAAATATGCTGTCTCTGACACCAATATCTATCTGATTTGTCCATGAGTCCCGTAAGGTCTAAAGGAAATAAAGCACTTTGGATTTTGATTTGTTAGGCATTAAGTCCAAAACGATTCGTCCTACTGTTACTTTGTAACCTTTGTACAATTTTGTCTAACACACATTTCGTGCAGCTTGCTTTTTATTTCGGTTATTCTCAATTGTTCCATGCTGTGCACAGAACTTGTGACATTGCCATTTTGTAATTAGTACCCATTGCGTTCACTACCGCTCTGTATAGCAAATACCGCATTACTCAGAGATTTTTTTTTATTTAATCAATTCAATTTGACTTAGGTACCTACAGAGCTTCATAGACCTCAAATATTATTTTAAATACTAAACACATTAAAAGTAGGGACATGTTACAATAATAATTATAAAAAGTCAGTCGTATGCTTAGTCAATAATAATAATCGATACTAAGATTATAAAGAGGTAAGATTTGATTGTTTGTTTGAACTGTATAGGCTCCGAAACTACTGGACCGGTTTCAAAAATTCTTTCACCATAAGAATCACAAATTTCATTCAATATCCGTGATGAACATAGGCTATACAATATAAAAAATAGGGTTCCGTTTGAAAAATTAAATTTTTGTTAAATACCCGTGCGAAGCCGGGCGGACCGCTAGTATAATATAGAGATCAAGGCCAATTTCCTCAATAAAGCTGAAACTCCACCTCAAGCACGCATTATCCGTCCAATCACGCCTAAGTTCAGCTTGGTGTCACATTTTTCCATTAGTCAACGGGACGAATCGGCGACCTGTTGCCAATGATACCCTATGGAAATCGTTCTTTGGTTTACTTTGGAGGAAGAAAAATATAAGGTGATTTATAAACTTCATGATCGGGATTCTATTGAGATTTTTCAATTGAAAGTGACAAGTCAAGCAGAGCTTGTGTTAAGGTGACATACTCGTATATGACATAGATATTTTTACATTAGGTACATAGAAAACTACCAGAACTGCCGGAACAAATATCTTCCGATCGTACAAACATTTGTTCTGAGGCGGGACTCGAAGCCACTACCTACTGCGTCGCAGGCATGGATATATCTGATCCTGAATTCCTGTTATCTGTACTAACATTTTAAACGATTATCTTTCTTTTCTTTCTTTTAAAGAGGAAAGATTGGATTGTGTTTGAATCGAATAGGCTTCGAAACTACTGGACCAATTTGAAAAATTCTTACCATAAGAATCCTAAATTTTACCTGATGAACGTAGGCTATAGAATATTTTCAAAAAGTTAGGGAGCCGCATGATAAATAAATGTTTTGTTAAATACCCGTGCGAAGTCGGGGCGGACCACTAGTGATAATAAAAATTCAAGAAAAATGGCGTATATTTAACTGAAAGTCCGGTTTCATCAAAGACACACCGAAGCAGAATACGCAATGCAAATTTGTACGAATGCTCAATAGAAAAATCTTTATGTAAATAAAGAAAAAAGACAGATATTCCCTTTTCATCGATGTTATGCGAAAATACCTCGACCATTTCTGTCTTTTTCGAGGTATCGAGGACTTCTTTACTTTTAGTTTTTAAAGAGTTTTCACGGATTCACATCGTATCTATACAATTATACCTACTAATAATAATTAGAGAATTTTTAAATTGTTTGTTTGTTTTAAATAATTGATGGGCCGATCCTAAAAATGATTGCACTTTTAGAATCCTACATTATCCCTGATGAATATAGACATGATTATTTTTGTCAAGACTGTTGGGGTTCCGTATGAAAACTTCAATAATGTGTGTATGTGAGTACACAAGCAATCAAATCTCTCCTATTTTTATAAGTTTGTATTATATTATAATGACTCAAAGTCCCCTTTATAAGAATAAAAATAGAGTTTTACCAATCTCTCCTCGTAAACCTAATATTATTAGCGAAGATTGAAGTTTAGTCCTAAAGATTGATGGAAATTATGTACCTAGGTAACAAATGGTGATACCAGTGGAACATTAGAGGAAAAGTGACACGCAAAGAGTGGACTGTCATTTATTCTGTTCCCAGTCTCGGGTTCTTTATGAGGTACTATATTTCCTCGCCATCTTTTTATTGTCTTTGGGCGGGACAATTTTCGCTTTCGGTTGATTCATCTGAATGTTATTCATACGCTATTGCTTGTGATGAGTGTTTAGGCTACCCTCTGAATAACTTTAAGTTATGATGTCATTCAGTGATTTCTCAATAGAGACAATCCACACAGGACTTATATTGTACAAGTGTCTACGCAAACACAGGTGCACTCTCAAATCTTTCACTCTTATAATCCGTCGTCAGAGACGTCCGGGGAGATGCCAAACGGAAGACCAACGAGTAAACTTCCCGTGGGTGTAACACGGTGGTTTCATAATCGCTAATAAAGCAACAAAAAATCATTCCACCTAATCCCAATCAGAACAATGCTAATCGTATCACATCCTATGTAATCATACCATTCAGACGCATGGGCTATTACCGAACTGAATGGGAATCGTAATCAATACCTCAATAATAGCGACTGCATGTTCCATGAAAGCCTACAATACAATGTGGCACGGACTTGCCAGTGTAGAGAACAGGCAGAATAGTAATGGTTATTGTTTGTAAGATGATAAGTTTACTCTATGCTGGGAAGGTTCCGGGAATTCTGCGATTATGTTATTTGAGCCACGGGTACACTGTAAGTAAGTAGTAATGTAAGTAGTAAGTAAACACTAAGACGTTTTTTGAATGCACGTGCAGTGTTGTCTCGAACAATTTAATGTGCTCGATTTTTCTTGAAGTGTCGTCGTCCTTGCTTTGCTACACCACCTGCCGACCTAGGGCGCTTGCAGTGCGGCTGTGGTACTTTAGCAGAACTCTGTTAAGTCTGCGCTAGATAGGTTCGGAGAATTCTGTCATCTGAGAAACTGCATCTGGTTTATATTGGAAGGTTCTGCATTTAAACTTGTACCAACAGGCATAGAATAAGGCATTACAGCTACATGCTATGTTATATATAAATAAAATGTTTGAATTTCTCGTTCACTTATTTTAATAACTTAAATATTAGCTCGGTAATGTAGGTACAGAACTAAGTTTTAATTTGTAGGCCTTATGAAAAAAACTAATAAATACTAAACTTATTAAATTCTTTAATTGGAAACGACTTCTATGCCAAATTGGATCCCGATCCTTTAAGTAATTTTGGCGTTAAAATGTAACAAACATACAAACATCTTATCCATACATCCTAACTTTTGCATCTATAATATTAGTGTGATGTGATAACAAGTATTATAGGTAAGTGGTCTTTCTGTTGAACTCTATCTTGTGATATATGACGTCAAAGCTCTATCATCCAAGGCTACAGTTACAAGATAATCTTGATAAAGATGTCATAGCCACTGCTTCTGTTATCTATTAACATTAAGGTACAACAATATCTTTTAGTTAACTAATAGTATCAATTAAATTAAAGTCTCAAGGTAGGATTCTTTCTCTAAAAAGAATCTTCAAATAAGAAGAGAAACCGGAATAGAAATCCTTCCCAGCTAATAACCTCACTTTTTTGTAACTTCATCTTTGACACAAAAATCAAATTGAAACACTGTTATTTCTCTTTATGTCTTTTTCTATTGACAGAAATCAGAGTGACCTATAACACTGCTAAGCAACTGCTGCTGTGTGCAGCTTTTTTAACTTAGCAGACCATTTTGAATCAAGGGTTAGGCATTAAAAATTTGAAAATGGCAGTTACTGGCTAGCCTCAAAGTAAGCCAAAAATATTTTAGGAAAATACGGCTTACGGCCTTTACCTGTACCACAGAGTAACTATACAGGGTGGAATTTTGTAATGCCACCTGGAGGGAAAGTACTATTAATACTGTAGATAGAAAATTGTACTCAAAGAAAACATTCCTTTAATTTTGAAAAGAAAGAAAACTGCATTCAAAGATTTTCGAAAATTCGCTTGCCACACCCGGGAATCGAACCGACTAAAATCTGTAAAAATTACACCCTGTACTTTTATTGCATACATAGTTAGGGTCAATAATAAGGATGAAATCTCTCTAACAAACTTAATAAATTAAATGAAAGGAAAACCATGAAATCTGAAATTATACATAAATTGAATGGGTCAAGTTAAGCACTTTAACTTAAAGATCCATCTGTTTACTTGTGTCAGTAATTAATAATTATCATTGACGTCATTTATCCATTAAAAATGACGAATTAATATTTAGATAAGACGATTGAAATTTGCACGTGTTTGTACCTAATGCAGACTCCTTTTTTAGATGCAACATACTCGTAACTGCACTAACTGAGATAACTGAGATCACCAGATCTCACCCCTTTAGATTTTTTTTGTGGGATATGTAAAAAATCAAATTTACATGAAATCTTATGCGAATGTAAACGAGTTGAGAGTTGAAGTTCAGAATACGATTTATAATATTCACCACAACACGTTATTAAAAGTTACTAGAAATGAATTCGTTAGAAGAATAAATTTGTGTATCCAAGAAAATGGAGCATTTCGAGCAACTAATTAGTTAGTTGACTTTTTATTGTAAACTAGCGGCCCGCCCCGGCTTCGCACGGGTATTAAACAAAAATTCCAGAAATTATACACACTAAAACGATGGGTTTCACAGTTTTCATACGGATCTTTACTTTTTTTAACAGCATTGGGGTTTTTGACATTGACTCGACATTCCAAAACTGACACTGGCCGTAGAGAAAAAGCAAGCACCGTGCGCTATACAACCTCTTTTTCTATTCTGACGCGCCATAATAGAAAAAGAGGTTTAATATACAGCCCACGGTTCAATTATTGAATTTTTCATGCGGATCCCTAACTTTTTTGAAAATATTATATAGCCTATGTTCATCACGGAAAATTAAGGATTCTAATGGTGAAAGAATTTTTTAACTCGGTCCAGTAGTTTCGGAGCCTATTCAATTCAAACAAACAAACATACAAACAATCAAATCTTTCCTCTTTATAATATTAGTATAGATAATTTAAGATTTCATGGTTTTCCTTTCATTTAATTTATTAAGTTTGTTATAAGATTTCATCCTTATTATTGATCCTAACGATCTATGCAATAAAAGTACAGGGTGTAATTTTAACAGATTTTAGTCGGTTCGATTCCCGGGTGTGACAAGCGAATTTTCGAAAATCTTTGAATGCAGTTTTCTTTCTTTTCAAAATAAAAGGAATGTTTTCTTTGAGTACAATTTTCTAACTACAGTATTAAGAGTACTTTCCCTCCAGGTGGCATTACAAAATTCCACCCTAGTACTGTACGTACGTAATTGTAATAACCAACTACCATGACCCTAAAGAAAGCAGATCTGTACTTATGCTGCAAGGCAACCTAAAACCCATAATGGCCAACAGACACTTCATAAATTTTGCTATTTCTAATATAACATGTAGTAAAAACAGCCAGTTCAAAATTGTGAACAGCGTTCTTCAGCCTACAAAACATTTCCTACTCACTGTTCTAATAGAATTACATACATCTGCAATGCCACAAAGCTGGTTAGCAATAAAAAAAATAAACCATTTTAGTTACGGCAGCTTACTCTTAAAATGAAAACGGGTAACCGTGGAGAGCTCCCACTAGTAAAGCATTATAATTACAATGATATCAGTGAACTTCGAATATTTCCAATGTTGTCAGCGTGCTGGGTAATCTGCTTTCTGGTGATGGCTTAGATTTTTAGGAAATAGTTGTAAGTGTAAATAGTTGTTGTTATTTTTTAATTCAGTTAAGTATTCAAATTTTCTAATATAAGTTCTTATTTGGTTATAAATTTGTAATTTTCTGGTTTTGGTAAAAAAAAAATCTAGAAAACCTATATAAGGTGAAGTTTCGTCGCGCGCAGTAATAGTGGGCTATTTGATATTACTGATAGATCATTATAATGATTTCTTCCCGAGCGTTAAAAGTGCAAGTTAAAAGTGTATATTAGCTTGCAGTGTAATTTAAGGACAATCGAGAGTACCATCATCATCATCGCGGATTTTCATAGATTCTCGAAATACAGAAATACAATTTATTGGTAAAATTAATTTACATGCAATTTTTCATAAGTATAGGTAAGTAGTGATTCTGGATGTAGGCTTTCTCCAACCGCGGTAACAACGCGAAACTTTTTCCTTAAAAAAATCCCGCATTTCGTCGCGTAGGTGTACAAGGCGGCATAGAGTCGCCATGGTAACGTCCGCCGCTTTGCGTCCCGTGTTCCGCCATTTCGACGCGCAGGTTTGGCCGAAACTTAAATGCTCCGGCAAATTCTCAGTTAAAACCAGGTACATCTTTTTTTATAGATAACACTTTTACGACGCTATACAGTTACCGAAGCTTACAAAGTTGCAAGTCAAAGCAGAACAAAAGCTTTGCAACTGTTGTGATATTGTGGTGCGTCGAAGTGAACATAAACCTGGGAACTTTATGATGGGTCCCATTAGTACCTTTGACATTGTTAAATTTCCCGTAAGATCTCATTGTAAAACTCAATAAAATACACGTAGACACTTGCAACTTGGGTATGTAATTATCTTCTGGTAATGTTTTGCGGTGAAACATGTTTTCTGTTTCCTCGGAACGTCTCTGGATTCATGTTTTTCCCTAATTAGATACATAACGTGAGTTTTATATTATACAACGGTGCGGTATAATTAGGGATGTTCTATGCTGGAAACCGTATACTAGAATGAAGTATAAATAAGTAAAGTACGTAAGTGACTGGCTGACTCTTGGACGTTTTGGTTTAGCTGTAAGTACACTTTTAAAATAGATAAAAAAAAAGCCGTGCCTTGCTTTAGCTGTAAATTATCCGAACGACAAAAACATCCAATTCACATAGTTTCAGTCAATGTACCTAAATAAATATGATATATTTTGTTGAAGAAAGGATTTCAAATCGACCTGTATAAAAATATGTTTCTAAATTAACAACATAAAATGTCAATTTTAGTTTTTTAAACTTACGCCATCTGAACACATTATTATCAATATTTTTCATCCCGTGACCATGACAGAGTGTAAACCTGTTGAAACGTCGGAAAAAATAGGTAAATTGTATTTATATTTAGTTTAAGAATAAAACCATTATACTTCAATATAATTTACAGGCTGACAAATTCATAATTAACGCTATTAATACCCGTGATATTTACTACAATAATATATAATATATATTGAAAGTAGGTATACATACATAGAAGTATACTTTCAATATAACCAATATAACTTCCAATATTAAATCATAACAGCTAAGTAAAATTAGCAGTCAGCACCTTGGGCTTTCAGTCTAAACCTGCGTTTCTTTATGTCTATATACAGAAGATTCAAATTCACTTGTACAGAAATCATGGTCGGGTCTGTACCTAAGTTCGTACTGCTTGTGATCTCGCATTTGTGGTCCTCAAAGGATATTATACTATGCAGTTACACAGATATAAAGCGTTTACCTGTAATGGAAACGGCAGAGCATTGTCCAGACTTAGCTGTGGCCGCCGTCTGTACCTGTACCATTACATAGACTATCTAGATATATATAACTCAAAGGTGACTGACTGACATAGTGATCTATCAAGGCACAGCCCAAACCACTGGACGGATCGGGCTGAAATTTGGCATGCAGGTAGAGGTTAGGCATCCGCTAAGAAAGGATTTTGATTAATGCTTCCCCCAAGGGGATAAAATAGGGGATGACAGTTTGTATGAAACTTTTTCAATTTTTAACCGATCGGGCTGAGACTTTGCATGCAAAAAGCTACTATGACGTAGGCATCCCCTAACGCAAGCGAAGCCACGGGAAAAAGCTAGTTCATATATAAACTACTTTCAACTTTACAAGTT
Source organism: Eupithecia pulchellata (assembly GCA_963931895.1). Lineage (NCBI taxonomy): Eukaryota > Metazoa > Arthropoda > Insecta > Lepidoptera > Geometridae > Eupithecia > Eupithecia pulchellata. The sequence continues at coordinate 3,794,499 of OZ007526.1, read as the reverse complement.
CCCGTAGAAGGTTCTTTCCTATAGATAGATTACTACGTAACAGGAATTAGAACGCAGAAAGAATTGGAGAAACCCTTAGCATCATTTCTACTTGTACCATCCAAAGGTTGAAGAATTAAAATAATGAGCTATCTGTCGATTTTTGCAACAGTCTGCAGTTAGCTTAATTTAATTTCATTTATTTATTTATAATGGTACAATTAATTACAGGCCTGGAATATATATTAATAGTAAACATTTTTAAATTTCAATTATTTAAAACCGATCCAAGTGATCCAATTTCAATACGCAGGATCCCGCATCTTGACATTAAGTTAACAATTTAAACTACTTTTATTATTTATTTTCTATTCATTAAGTGTTAGTAATCTGCTTTCTTAGATTCGTCTTTAAATTATTTGCATAATTTAATAGTTTAAAATAATTACCCAAACTCCTAACGACAGTTTTATATATTTAATTCAATTAATGACTACTTATCAAATCAACCTTTAAGCAGCGTATAAAAGCAGCGGGATCCCGCGGTAATTCGTGATCCCGTTCTGCGGGATTGCAATCCCTATGTGCGACGTCAGATTTCCCAGCAAAAAGTATTTCCAGTGCATTTACAGCCGTGGCTTATTCGATGCGTCTTGAGACTAATATTAGGCTTCGTGTGGCACAAAGCTCTGTGGAGCAAATCATCTACTAATGGCAGCTCCAGCCTGCATTCAGACTTTCATTATTAAGGCTTTATTGTTACATTCAAGAAAAGAACTCACAGATGCTAAGGGTTGCTCCAATTCTTTCTTCGTTCTAATTCCTGTTACGTAGCAATCTATAGGAAAAGCCTTCTACGAGGCCTTGTAAAGTTGACTGTAGGTAGGTTATATAAATAGTACATAAAGAAAGCTTTACACAAAAATAGCCTAATTTCATTGCAGAATGAGAATAATTTATTCCCTTATTAAATGCTCTACTCGAGAAACGTTCCTACAAGAAAGCGTTTTACGTAAGTACGAGTAAAGCCCGGTACGGACCGGTGTTATGGGGTTATTTGCAACGAACATGATACGTTACACGTCGCCATATGCTATTCAGTCTCGTTTCTCGTTGCGAGCGCTTTCTCGTACTGTGCGTACTCCACGTGCTTACTGACATCACGAATGTTTGCTGTGTAACATTTTCGCACTGTAACTCTAGCCAGTACTAGCCTTTATAAATTAGTAAAACTAAACATATACAGTTTTTTTTATTATCCTCGCTCATAATAGCGGAACAAAAAGTTCCAAAACTACTAGAATGTGGACAATTGACGTACTTTGATGGCTCATCAAATAGTGTGATTTTTAACAAGGACAAAACTACCAGGCGTAATGACCTGTTACCCCTACTATGGGTTTTCACAAAAATTGATTTGAAGCATCCACTTAGTTGAAATAGAAGGAGTTTATTCATAAATGTGTCCCATTGCTTCAAACATCCAAAATCAGTTTTTAATACAATTAAGATATGGTGAACTGTAACTTCTTTTTATGATTTCACTATTTGCTTCCTAGTGTTTTCAATCACTCCCGATAATAAACTGATTTCGTTCTTGCAAACTTCCCGTATAAAAAAACAGCTTTATAATTTTTGAAATTAGAAGTTATTCCAGTACTAGTGTTTCCAACTTTTTGGACGTTTTAAAAACATATTCTAAAAAGGATTCATTCTTTGTCGTTGAAAACTAGGCAGGGTCGTCGTGTCCAGAACAATATATATTTTATGGTTTATTTATATGAAACTCGAACTCAATATTACTGAAGCGAGTCACGGGTGAGATATCTTGGTAGAGTTACAAAAGTTCGCGACATAAAACTCCCAAAAACAAAACACAGACCACTCGAGTCCTCTCGTGTCGAGGAAGTGTTCATGCAAAAATGTGCCCCGTCACCTAATGTGCTTTGTCCACTATTGTCTGGCAGTTTTCTTTTCTTGTTTGTTTGTCAGCTCTTATACAGTCTTGATACTTGACGGAAAAACTTAAGCGTTATGGAAAAAAAGGTGAATGAATCCTAGTTTATTTTTTTTTGTTACTGGGTAAAACCTTTAGGTACTTACAACGACAAAATAACTTAATGAAACTATTGAGCTAACTGCAGACTGTTGCAAACCAACTACAGGTAGCTCAACTGATTCATATCAATATCAATCTTTTTTCGAATTCACTGTGTGTTCAAAAGATTAAAAAAAAAAACATTTTGTAGTTGATGGATGGAAGCGGCTTAGGACCGCTTTTTCTGGCGTCAAATGAACGAGGCTTTATATCAGTCAGTGGAGTTTTTGTTATCATTATAAATAATATTTGATAATCCACGCACCATCATCTAGCCCCAAAATAAGCAGAACTTGTGCTATGGCTACTCATGTTAACTAGGGCCTACATTAGTTAACATGATATAGGTACTCAATATAATAGCCGGACAAATATCTGCAGATCGTACAAACATTTTGTCCCGAATCGCGAATTGAACTCGCAACCTCCTAGGTCGCAGGTGGAATCGTCCACCGCGCCACAACGGGCATCAAATGATGATCATGTTGAAAGTTAAATTCAGCCCAATGCGATACTATCAGTAACTACATAGATGTTGTAAATGGATGACGTATAAAAAAGGACAGATGTTCGTTTCGATATTCCAGTAAATAAATATTTTCTCAAAATTCAAGTGAAACTACCCTCTCAAATCTGAAATGTAATCCCTGAAAGAGGCAGCGTTCACGCCATGCACCCCATTGTACTTCCCTTATTGTAAGGCGGAATTGGTTCCGTACAGCGAATCGATTTTAAATCCTTACAACCAACAACAATAGATATGATACTCGGATCATGGGCTTTTAATTATTTATTGCCGGAGATTTGGATTTAGAAGATTGTGTTTTTGAATTTATCCAATCGCTTCTAAAACAATCTTCTTAAGTCTATACACTTTGTCAACTCAAGATAATACTGACCCTTTTACTTCCTACTTTAAGCTTGTTACACTTTAGTACCAACGCAGATCTTCGTATGCCTATGTGCCTATGACAGTCCTACAATGTATATTTTATAGACATTTACCTATTCACGAATAGCACAGGGAAGTTCAAGACTCAGGTACTCAAAAAGATAATGCCCCTATTCCCTAACTTTATTTACCTTAACTATTACACTTACCTCTATTGTCGTATTGTTATTAATTTGCTTTTACTGAAAGAAGACATTATTTTAATTTAAAAAATAATTTAATACTGCATTCGTACATTTTTTAATAGTCACATAGGTGAACCGGGAATGAAACCCTTTGCACGAAAAACATAATTACCCTGTAGCTTTATCATACCGAACGAAAAGCTTCATTATTAGATACTTATTCATTATAATTTTTTGTATCATAGTATCAGAAATAAAAGGTATTTTCCATGTGGCATAGCGGTGGGACACCCTGTATATGGACAGGATCGAATTATGCATAGCAAGAACTTTTCCCAATATGCTGTTTGAAATTTCCAGCTTGATTCTATCTTCATTCACCATAAAAATTCCTTACAAAGACACCCCATGTAAAAGTAGGCCATCTCTCCCCAAAACGCCAATACACTTAAATTGATTGGGTGATTTTTCGACACGGATCATTTCCCTAGCCCTTCTCACGGCCATTGTACCTAATGACGTCACAGGCACAGATCGGATAACCTATATACTGTAACTAATTCAAAAGATTTCTCATTATAAAAGTAGCTTTGTTGGAACCCCTTTTTCTCGGAGATACTGTGATAGCGTTTGCTTGCTCCAGTCACTCGGGAATATGACAAAAACTTTCGCTTTCATAAATAGATAGATAATATCTTTATTGGACATTATAAAACAATACAACAAACAGTAACTACTACTTAGGTCTAGTGTGGTACAATCGGCGTCTGTTTATTATAAAGCAATCCCTTTTAGGCCTATAGATAGACATGATCAGGAAGTAAACGTGACGGTGGCGTTGTCGAATGTCAAAATAAAAATAGATATTTTTGGTACAATAACATTATAAGAACAGAAACTTAAATAAGCAGAAAAAAATCAATTGATAGATATTGAGATATGAATACGAGCGATCAAGCGAGCGATCATTATAAAAATTAAGCGAATAGACAATGAAGAGTGTAATGATGCTAGGAAGAAATTGTAAAGTAAGCCTTAAATTAAATAAATAAATGTTTTAGACATCCGACGACCCAATGAATCCATGGCAAAATTACTTGATTGTTTATGCTTGTAATAGAAAACTACGTCTCTTTTACTTAATATAAGCAATATTGTAAACAATATCTTGAGCAAAAGGGCGTATTTTTCTTCAACGTGCTCCAACAGTGATATAGGCCTTCCTAGTTCTGATTCTCTGATAAAACACAAAGCTGAGACGGTATTTATCTTTTATTATGACGTCTTTAAATGGGTTTTCCTTATTTTTTCTAATTAATGCAGCAATGTTTTATAAGAGGGTCTGGATTTTTTGTACGTACTTTAATATAAGACTTATTTATGTATTTTGCATATGTACAGTAAGCGTTATCATGAGGTAATTGTTCTTTTTTTTAATATGCGTACGTACTGATACTTTTTAGCACAATACCAGCTTTATTTAGGGCTTAAGATATGTCAACTGCACAGACATATTTAATGTTTTGATTTATCTTAAGGTTCTTAAGATTATTAATACTATTGTAACGGTTTTTATCGCGTTTATTAACAATTTTTTCCGACATTTTAACAGGTTTACACTCTGTCGTAGTCGCGGGATGATGATATGAAATATTTTAAAAATTTCAATTTAATTCTTTAGTTTTTAGTGCCCGACCAATGCCCTAACCTAACTAAATGGACAGGGTGAAACTCCGCAGACATTGTATTTCTAGATATAAAAAATAACTGTTAAGCCACCTTCTTTTTATACTGGAAAGATGCGTGTAAATTAGCCTCCTTATCAGTAGTACTACTAAGAAGTACAACTGGTAGTACAAATGACACACCGTTGTATCTCTAGTACTACCACTAGTTGTACTTCTTAGTAGTGCTACTGATACTTGTATCTCTAGTACTACCACTAGTTGTACTTCTAAGTAGTGCTACTGATACTTGGATCTCTAGTACTACCACTAGTTGTACCTCTTAGTAGTGCTACTGATACTTGGATCTCTAGTACTACCACTAGTTGTACTTCTTAGTAGTGCTACTGATACTTGGATCTCTAGTACTACCACTAGTTGTACTTCTTAGTAGTGCTACTGATACTTGGATCTCTAGTACTACCACTAGTTGTACTTCTTAGTAGTGCTACTGATACTTTGGATCTCTAGTACTACCACTAGTTGTACTTCTTAGTAGTGCTACTGATACTTGATCTCTAGTACTACCACTAGTTGTACCTCTTAGTAGTGCTACTGATACTTGGATCTCTAGTACTACCACTAGTTGTACCTCTTAGTAGTGCTACTGATACTTGGATCTCTAGTACTACCACTAGTTGTACTTCTTAGTAGTGCTACTGATACTTTGGATCTCTAGTACTACCACTAGTTGTACTTCTTAGTAGTGCTACTGATACTTGGATCTCTAGTACTACCACTAGTTGTACCTCTTAGTAGTGCTACTGATACGGAGGAAGTCTACAGGAAAAAAAGCATAGGCCCTGTAAAGTTACAATTGCTTTAAAATGGAAACAAACCTCCCATTCTGCAAATGGGGTACAAATAAGTACATCTGCCAAAGTTAGGCTCCATCGTTTATCAGGCATCTTCGGGAAACTTTTTACGGTTTGATTTGTTACAAGTTACAACTCTCTTCCGTCGTTTACTGGAAGCGACATTTTATTTGTTTTGTAGTTAAAAAAAAAATATGGAGTACCTAATTTTTGGTATCGAAATAGAAAGTTATATGTTTTTTTAACGTAGTAAGTATTAGGGTGGTACTCTCTAGTAGTTAAGACTAGGTACTAAAGCAATGTAAAAATTGTTAGATGAATTACCAATGGGCAGAAAAAAAATAACGAGCGCTGACCGCCACAAAAAACAAAGCCTACCTAGTTGCTATAAAAAAAACTGACTATTATCCATGCTAAAATCTAGGAAGGCTTTTTAAAGAAAAATACAACTACCTAATAGGTCCTTAATCAGAAATACTTTACACTTGAATTTTCAGCAAACAATCAAGAGATCGGTCAACTGACACCAATCAATGCCTCTGGAAAGCTTCCACAAAACATTTCTATTAGTACATAGAAAATAACGATATAGCCAAAAAAATAAGCCATATCGTAATTTTTCTGTCTATTCTATGAATCACTAGCTCTATGTATCGTCACGGCTTCACGGTTTGCAAGTCTATCGCGCCGCTCCGTTTGAACTTACTTATTTGGGAATGCTTTAAACTTTAAGTCTCCTTTTAGAATTTCATGTTCTAATGTAATTTGTAACAATTTAGTGCTTTAATGTAATTTAAGTTCAACTTTTACACAGACATTTATATATGTATACCAACAATAATAAAATAAAAAACTAAGGTAAAATTATATTATGCAGTCGGAAATCGCACGCAGGAGACGGAGTTTGGGGTGACCTGTATCCCAGCAGTGGGACGGAATAGTCTTAGTGAAAATAGGAATAAAATTGGAGTCAGTAAATCACATTCTAGCTAGTGTTTTATTGATTTGCAATGGTTCGCAACATATACCTATACATATATATAAAAAACAAATAACAGACAATACAAGAAAACCTCCTTTTGTTAAATTCCTCCACCTCAGCAGTTAGGAATGTGTCTTATTCATAATTCATTCGACAGGCATCTGTGGCATCTATATATCCGCTAATCCGAATTGACGTTATACATGGTGTTCCGTAGATCCAGTCTATACTTTATCGTTAATCTTTTTCTGTCCATGAAACTTAATTAAGTCACGATAAAATAAAAAACATCACAAATACTCTTCATTACACACCAAGATTAGAAAATCAGATAGAAAAAAATAAACACAGAAACAGTTGCACGATGGGCGCCTTATCGCTTAGAGGGATTTCTTCTAGGCAACATTTATTTGTGCCAGTGAAGTTAGAAATTCACTGCATTTCATGAGAGCAACATGAAAAAATCAAAGTGATCACTTTATATTCTTGTCATACTTATTTAAAAAGTCTTAAGGAAATAAAGCACTTCGATACTTTATATAATTCAGCAAACGCAATATTCTAATTTATAATCGCACGAAACTTGTTTTGTTAATTTTCGTTTTAGAAAATCAAAAACTCATAAGGTAAATAAATAATATTGCTTAAAAATCACTCATTCTCATCTAGCCCCAAGCTAATCAGACATTAGGATAGGTTAATATAAATAAGTCCACGCACTCTAAGAGTCCATATATTTCATTATTAATGGTATATTTTATTACCTTATTTAGATGTTTTATAACTTTATGCCTTATTACTTTCTCTGCCGTCGAATTGGTACCACGCGAGAGCCCGGTTATCAGCTTGAAACAAAACGTGAAAATCATAATTACACGGAGCTGAGTCTCGAAACAGCGAAAGAACAAACACACAGAAACATCTAACATGTCCAAACCGCTTAAAATCCCAAATTACCTGCGTAATTTGTTCATTTATACAAACTTTTCATTCAACATTCAAAATGCGAAATTAATTCCAAAACGGAATCACAACACCCCTTGCAAGACAATGCGGCCCGAACCCTAAAGAACAAAAGGGAGGAATGGCAAGGAATGGCTAATAAAATTTGTAAACGCTCGCATGATACGCGCGTTTAACCCCTACTGCCTCTTTGGCCACAGAAATATAATGAGAATGGAGTAATCCGTCGCGCTTGTGCGCTTCAAAAATCGCCGAGCATCGCTCTAAATTATAAGGGAAATTTTGAGCTCGGGTCGTGGAGTTTTACTGCGAACTTGACACTGAAATTTGCTTACGGAATATATAGCTGCTCATTTTAGCAATCCGAAATATAACATGTTATATTTAACATATCAACAATAGACAAGATTCCCGGGAAGGTTTCTTATATAAAAACAAAGTTATGAAATACCGGCTCAAGTTGAAGTAGGTACCTAAATATGCTGGATTATATCCATTTTCTGAGTAATGCAGGCTATCCTATATTATTTCATCAGAACAGGTATTCTCGTTTCGCTCAAATAAGGAAGGAATTAAATTCCTCTGAGAATTTTTTTTTAAATACCTAAACATGCTACAACAGTGGTGTCGAACTTAATTCATAGAAGGAGGTTGAACAAACAAAGTCTGTATTAGGGCTAGTTAGTAACCTTTCTTCTCACACAGGATTACTTGTATTTTTTTAAGTTTGTATGATGACTGCAATACTATATTTTTTTTGTAAATATGTAAGGACACACTGCTTAGACAAATGTAAAATATCTTTATTATAATCGTAATTCTTTATTGCACAATAATTTATACGACAAAAAAAAAACAAAAACATAGCTAGAAAGAAAGACTAAGTTAATATTAACGATTTAATTTTAACCGTATTTGTTTAAGAGACTGCTACTTCATATATACAATGTTTTGTATAGGTATACATAAAAAATATACCGAAAAAACATTTAAACTGTCTAAAGAGATTGTCAAGTTCGTGCACCGTGCACGGTAGGTTTACGTGTTCCTACGTGCTACAATCATAGCCTGCTACGACGTCGCTTAACGCTGAGGCCGCGCAGCTGGCAGCCCGCCAGGCTAACCTGTTGTTGCTGTCAGTTCTTAAGCTCGCCAAGCTTTGAACTGTTGCTTGCTAGAAAAAATATCGGTCATTTGAAAAACTCGCCTGAGTTTCTGTTTTCGAAAAGCCTTTGATGTCTTGAACATAGAATGCACCGAAAGTAAAGTAGACTAAATAGTCTTTTATATGATACTAACGGTCCGGCCCGGCTTCGCACGGGTATTTAACAAACATTTAATTTTTCGTGCTCATCTTTTTTGAAAATGTTCTATAGCCTATGTTTATCAGAAAACATTTTGTATTCTAATGGTGAAAGATTTTCAATCAAATCCAGTAGTGTCGGAGCCTGTTTCTATTTAAACAAACAATCAAGTCTTTCCTCTTTATAATATTAGTACAGACTATCTATGTAAGTTTGAGATGAGTCGAGTTGAAGACTCACTGAGCAGCAAATACGTCATAACAAAGACTGTCATTTGCCGCATTTATTATTAAGAAAACACTCCGCAGAGTGTGTCCCCGCAGGGAAAGGGTAAATTATTCAAGTTCTCACTGCTGTCACTATCGTTAAGTTTGAGTTTCGCATAATTTCCACATAGCAAGTAAATGCGTCCTCTTTATGACGGTGCAATAAGGTGACGGCAAAAATGTAGTCCAAGATATTGTAGGAGCCCGTTTTACCTTGGGGATTCATTATGGTAAAATTAAGAAAATTTTGACCAAGATAAAGGTAGCTCAGGCTTTAATTGTACCGATATTCAGAAATTGGTTATACTATTGGCCATTGATAGTGGTCTATAAAAATTAATAAATAGAATGGATGGTGAGGGAGAAATTCCATTGAATGTGCGTGCATGGATAGTGTCTACTGGGCTAAATAGAGATATAGTCTGAATCCATTTACACAATCTAAGTTTTGACGGTCTAATTATGTGAAATGCTACCAAGCGGTAACGATTCTTCTTAGGTAAATTAATATCTAAAAGGCTTACCAATTTTCCCTCCATTTTCCCTTCTGAACATTTTATAATCGGTCTGAGATTACTCCTCTCCCCGAGGGATGACCCTATGTCAATCCCATAGATCCTTTATGGCATTGAAGATAAACAAATAAGTGGGCTTAACATTTTCAATTTGCTAACATATTTGTTGACTAATATAAGTAAACGTAAGTAAAGATCCTTTATGGCATTGAAGATAAACAAATAAGTGGGCTTAACATTTTCAATTTGCTACATATTTGTTGACTAATGTAGGTAAACTTAAGTAGTTTGAAGGGAACATTAAATAGTCATTCATTTCTACGTCTTTTGGTATTTCACGAGAAACTTAACAAAATCGCATTTCTTTCAGAGTATAATAAAGGAGTAATAGTAGTAAAATAAAAGAGTAATCAGACTCCGTAACAAAATTAAAAAAAGGATTCATATGATATTTGGATTTTATTAATAAATCACTAAAGAACATCCAATTTAAAGCAAGCATCTTTTGGATTCACCAAAAGCCGTCTTCTTGGCACGAGCGCCAAACTTTCAATGGACTCCACATGGTCTGTAATGGAAGATAAGCCACCACCCTTGGCTCTGAGCCAGCACCTGTTGGGCAGAGACATTAGTACCAGTTTTGCATTGTTTAAGAAAACTATGAAAGTTTTCGTTTCCTTCCTTACAGTTAGCGTCTTGCAGGCGGATACTTAGAGTACCTTTTTCTTCTTTTCGGATACTTAGAGTAATTTCATAAAACTCGATTATAGTTTTCGAATGATTTTGAGTGATTTATGGCATATTATTAGAAGAACAACTTAGAAGGGCAGTGGTAGTAAACAAAAAGATATCGTTAATGTCTGTGCAAACTCGTACTAGCCACTCAGCTTACTGAAATGGCCAATTTTTCCACCACATACCAGTTCTAATTGTATGGATCTGCTTGGCAATCCACGGCTTTGGAACTGCTTAAAACTTTGGTGCTTGCATAACTAATGCAATGAATTTAGTCACGATTTGCAAATAGTTTTCGGGAACTCGTGGCTTTTCTAATGATAGTAGTTCTTATTAGTTTAGACGGTGGTGCTCAGAAACCCGCTCTTCAAAACCTCGCGCTGTTTTTAAATGAGTGCGGTCAGCATAAGGTAAAACAAGCAATAAAAAAAATATGCAACAACCAAAAACATAAATATTATAAAAAGCAGAAAGCCATTTTGTGCGTCCGTCACATTTTAACAGTACAGCCAAAAGATACTGGTATTATATTTTTTAGATTTTCATAGTGTAGGGCACAATATCAACGTATTGCGTAGGTATATCAAGGTATAATAAATACAGAACTCGAGAAAAAACATATTTCGCTAATAGTCGAAAATTCATCTATTCATATTGGGGCACCTGTCAAAATAGAGAAATATTATTTTTGTTTCAAATTAATATACAAATTAATGTCAAAACTGTTGAAACGAATTTCTATTTTCATATTAAATTTGTGACAACATTATGACAAAATCACCACAAAATAAACCGTTTGTTATTTGAATGCATATTTAGGAAAACATCCATCCAGAAAACATCAAAATATGGATCACTGTTAATATGTTACGTTTAGGCAGGAAGCAGGTTAAAGAACGTAGAACTAATGGACGACCTAAGGTCAATATATCGTCCCTCCCATAAGTCTTTGGGTGCCCTCGACGCGTATGTCAAAGTACACTGCTAATTTTACATTTAGGCAGGAAGCAGGTTAACGAACGTAGAACTAATGGACTACCTAAGGATATCGTCCCTCCCATAAGTCTTTGAGTGCCCTCGACGCGTATGTCAAAGTAGACTGCTAATTTTACGTTTAGGCAGGAAGCAGGTTAAAGAAGTAGAACTAATGGACTACCTAAGGTCAATATATCGTCCCTCACATAAGTCTTTGGGTGCCCACGACGCATATGTCCATGTAGACACCCGGATCACTGATAATGTTACGTTTAGGCAGAAAGCACGTTAAAGAGCGCACAACATAATGGACTACCTACGGCCATTATATCGTCATTCAAATAAGTCTTCGAGTGTCCACGACGCATATTCCAGGGTTTACTCTTTTCTGTGTCTCATCGTGCGACACCAAGAACTTACGAAGGTACCTAATAACTATCAATTGACTTTCCATAAAAAGTGGATTGTGCCGGTAAAAAACATAATACAGTTCTATGAACAATTGTTTAAATTTCTTTGACAATAAGTAGTTATTATATGTTCCCATCTTTCTACCTAAATGCGATCTTTGTTTTAATTATTAGTTCAACCAAATGTTACATTTATATCATATGTACGATATTTCAAGCTAAATTAGTATTCGTTGTATATCATTATGGTAATCAGGGAAATGGAGCGTTAATGGCTGTAAGTCGCTTTGTTTATTGAAAACACCACATGTTGAAATCCTGTGGCTAAAGGCTATATTACTTATAAAGGCTATATAACTTTTCTTTGGCTGAACTTCAGGAAATTGCAGTAATATTCGATATAGTAATTTACCCTCAATTACACTCAATATTGAACTTATTCAAAACATTTGCTTTATATTGGATTCGCATCACCAGGGAATAGATATGTAAGTGTATATACTAACTATAATTTTATTTTCTGTTAAGTAACTACTGAATTCCTTTTTGTTAACTGCAGTGGGTTGCAAACAATCTACAGCTCAACTGGTAACGCCGTGATACTCGCATACGAAGTGATTCCTATCCTATCACGCAGAAAAGTAAAATCACCGTACAAAATTTGTAATAATAAAGTAATATTAAATATAAGAAAGCACTACCATGCACTTATTAACAATTTCATGAACCCGGGGCAAAATACGAAAAATGTTAGAAAACATTCGAAAAATTCTAATTAAGTCGACAGGTGTTCTTTTAATTTCGCCGGACACCGTCAGATGACGCGAAAGATGTTTCGAAAAATAAAATAAGTTTGAGACTTTATTCCTTAAATTCTTTTCGAGGTTGTAAAAGTCGACATCATACTCGTGAAAGAAAATAGAATATTCTTGATTGTTATAATTTGTTTTCTATCAAGAGAAGAGAAAACTTACTAAACTATGTAAGTTTGAGGTATTTTTGCTTGTTTTTTTAGAACATCAAAAAGAAAAACGTCCCAAACATAAATATCAGTACAATGGACAATGATTTAAAACAATAAGTATAGGTTGGTATTGGAAAAATATTTCCACAGAAAGTAGGTATGAGCATAACTTCAGATTCCTCACGTAAATGGGCCGTGGAACGCATTAAAAACAGTTGTATTTTAAACGAGTTGTTATTTAAAAACGACAGAACGATGGATGTTCCAGAGGATAAAATAAATATTAAACTGTGTACCTACTTCCATTGGATATTTAAATTTAAAATATTGACATAGCTCCCATTCCGCGCATTCGATTACCGGTTTTCAATTCGTTTTAACATAGCTACTGCTCGCCAGAGGGCTTGCGCGAAGCATACAGTTCATAATTTACGAGATTCACGGCGGAAACAATGTCCCAAACAAAACGGATAATGAAAATTTTACATCTGAAAATCGAATTGACTTTAACAGCGCAATCACCTTTAAAACTTCTGTGTCGGCCGCAAATATTTCAACATTCGCTGCAATTCAACCACTCTTCTTTATTTTTTATTTCCGCGATCTTTGCTCGTCTGATCCGACTTTCTTGTCAAATAATATATTAATTAACCTAACGCAAGCAAAACTATAGTCTTGGGATATCTCGTCGCCTCATTGAATTTTAATCTCCAATGTTCCGAAAAGTAGGTACCTAGAGTTGGTTTAAAAGAGACCCATATCTTGTTAATTAAATCTGCTCAGTAGGGCGCCGCCAGCGGGTGTCGCCTTTATAAATGCTGCCAAATTTTAGACTTATGGAAACCTTAATTTAAACTTGACTTAAAGGGCGCTTAGAAAGTATTCACGTTTATTCAATACAAGCAATATAATACTATTATAATAAGCCTTTGTCGTTTACTTTGTGAAAAAAATTCACTGAGATATTTTCAACAAAAATTCCTTTTATCGCGGTATATTTGACAGTAATGTAGGCTTACGTAATTTATTCTCTTGTTCAAATAGAAGCCTAGACAGACGATTTAGAAAGATAATTTGATTTTTATGGCTTATTACACTATGGATCATCAAAGCTTTCGCCAACAAGATAAATTGTCATTCAAATAAAACAATTGAAAATCTAATAACATCGCTAACAGCTATTTGATTTGACAAAACATCATTGTAAAAGTACGACTTTTAAAAAAGCTCTTTTCAGATACTTTTATCTAACGTTATTTAGAATTACGGATATAGAAAAATCCATTGAAGGAAATTCAATACCATCACATCCCACGTTTCGAAAACTCGTACCTTATTATATTAATGACATACCTACCTACTTATTCACAAGAATAAGGGGTATCTTTTGTGCAAAGTAAATTAAAAGACTTGCTGTTTGCATTCGGTTTTGTTTGCGGTTTATTATTTTATTCTTTAGATTCTTGGAAATATTTATGTTTTACTAGAAAATTTCTAAACAAGAAATATAATCTAAAAGAGTTGCAAATACTTAAGCTGATTAGTTGCTATGTTTAATAAATGAAAGTTTATAAAATTATTCTTTGATTTTCTTTAGAATAGAGTTTGAAAATATTTTTTTTAAATACTACACTTACCATTTTTATAGGCATTCACTATAGTCACTAATGCAGTAAATTAGCAATTTAAAGCATTGCTATTTATCGCACTGTCTTCTTCTATTGAAATACAACGTTAAAGATAACAATACTTAGCAATAGTTAAATTAGGGGGTGTAAAGTCTGCAGCGCAAGGATTTTTCAATAAAGACGTATGTTTAGCCAGATAAATAAGTATCCTTTGAGAAAGTGAAGCTACAAGCTTTCCCAAATATGATATCTATGTTTTGGTACATTGCAAATAGAATATTGATAGAAGTACCACCTGCGGGGCTGTAGCTGGTTTTGGCTGTGAGCCTGAAGGCAGAATCGTTGATTTAAATTAACACTGAAAACTAGGGTCCTTCACAAATTCAAATATCTTTTTTCGGTTGGTTTGTTTTTAATCGAGCCTATGATCTCTTAGACTTATCTCTAAACACAAACGACTGTGTAATAATTTATTCCTTTTTTATAGCTTTTCTCGTCATACAGTAGGTAACCAAGAAGTTTTATATATGTAGAACCATCAAAAGGAAATGCAAGAATAAAGAATAGCAGAACAAAGCGTAAGGTAGATGTATCAAAACCCTTTGTTAAGTCGGTCAGCCAATGCTAATGTGTAGAGTGGAAGCTGGCGGGATTTTTATATTATTACCGGGATTTTTATATTAGGTATTACCGGGATTTTTATATTCCAAGTAATTACTAAGATCTAATACGACTTAATAATAATAAGAGCCTAGCTTTACGGCCAGTGATATACCGTTTTGATATATTTTTAACTATAGAATAAATTTATAATATCATTTTTTTTTAGTCGTAATCATGAACTTTATTGTATTCGAAATTGCGTTTATTGCTCGTGGCTCACCTAGGTGGGTTATGAGAAATTATTTCCCGTAGATCACCTGATATAGTAGGTAAGTACTACTGGTATAGTAGTACCACCATATAACTAAGTCTTTTTAAAAACCTTTGATAAAAATATTCCCTGAAATTTAAAGTCTTATCATTTTCTATGATGAATGATATAGGTCCGGAAACTAAGTCCTAAACTGTATTTTTTTTGTTACAGGTACGACTACTAAAAAGAAAAAAGCGCTTTAATCTTCTTGTTGCGGTCGCAGAAACTCAGCGCTTTGACGTCGCGTCGTACGCGTCGTAGCCCGGGTCAGCAGTAAAGGTAGACGATCTAAAATGATTGTGAGAAAATCGACTAAGGTGTATTTCATACGACTATCTCCTTGAATATCGTTTGATGAATCGGCAAAAAGATAATAAAGGAAGTACCTTCATTATACTCCCGATTTTGAGAACTCTATTGTATCATGTGTTATCTTTTACATTATTCACCCGCGGGGATTCCGTATTGAAGGAAAATTCAATTTCATTCTATGAGGGCTTTAATTAATTGTGGTTTTCTTTGGAAATTCGGAGAAGGTATATGTTGACGACGTTTTAGAATGGTTTTGGTTATTTTTAAATTCTTACATATTCGTAAAAAGAGATGAAGCAGCAATCAATGAAATGTACCGACGAATGATCACTCACTTCTCATTATTAATTACCACTATGATAGACCTAATTTATTTGCTAAATGTACTGAGATTGGCATAGTCACACACACAAATGGCTATGGTGTAACCATAGCTATGCTACAAACATAGCCATTTGTCTTGAATCATGAATGATGATAGTTTATATTAGTGCCCGTAGTCCTAGCTATTGTACGGCTTTAGCGTTTAGCTTTCAGGCTTACATTAAGTCTTTGGTAATGTTTTTTTTTTTATGAATAAAATAGGATTTACGTATTGCATGTATTAATTTGTGGTAGGCATGCAGTGATCGCGACGGCTCAACCAATAGTGCGTAATTAATAAGCTTTCAATGAATACTTCTGTTATGTTTTCAAAAACAATATTCCAGGACCCAAAAACACTCCGCGGATAATCTGAAATCTGAAACATTCAGTCTGTCGGAAACTTGTTGATTATTCCTTTTTGTTTCGATATGCAGCCGTTTGTACGTGAAACGGAATTTATTATGCGCATTGTAAATATTAATACTGGCCGAATTGACGGCTAAGTATCGCTCGGTCCGTTTTAGAGTGTTTCGCGGCAGCCATTTCAAGAGCGATTTCGATACGATTTTTGTAGATGAGTTTATTTTAATTTATGTTATGTATAATACAGCAAGACCGACGCGGGAGGCGCGAAAGGGTGTACTATAATGAATTACAGTACAGATTTAGACAAAAAAATTAAACGAACTAAATACGTAATCGAACCACGATTACATAATTTAGACGGATTAAAACGGGTATATGGTAAAAATCGCTCCTGAGCGTCGCCAATTGTCTCATCGTGTGTAATTTTTATTTAAGGTTTAATTTTTTCCGTAAATAGTGCAATATAATAGTTTTTATATCTATCGATCTAAAATAAAGCATCAGGAATTGCTACTTAAGATGCTTTCCGCGGCGCCATTTCGTGACTCCGGTCAGCTACTGTGAATTTTTCGGTTTATGAGAGTGTGTTATAGACATTGCCTTTCGCTTACTGCGGCTTGTCTCGGAGACCAGTTAGTACTTTACGTAGAACTAGCAATAATAGGAATAATTGAGCTAACTGCAGACTGTTCCAAACGATCTAAAGGTAGCTCAACTGATACGCCACGCGACCTTTAACGGACTTGTAGATGGGCTGCGTCGTGTGCTATGAAACTGTTACGCGTGTACCAGTAACTTTTATGGAACGTTTTTGGATTATTATTATTATTATTTCTTTTATATACTCAGGTCTGCTAATTGATATTGCAAGTTCATTTAATTTATTGATTTAAGGTTCAGCAACTACACTCATGAAATAATTTTATAATACACAAAGTTTTCCACACAAAAGTTTATAATCTTTCTATAATTATGGTCTACAAATACAACCTGTTTTGTGAGGGTCTGGAGCTTGGGATAAGTTAATGAATCTGTATAAACAATTGAAAAAGTACTTGGAAATTCTGGGGAAAACGCGTATTCCACAACTCACCAAAGGCACCATTGTTTGGCCGCCCGCATTCCGAAGCCACAGTCACGCATTCTGCGGTTTTACACATTTACTTTATTTCAATGGCGCTTTTGGAGATATGAAGACAAAAACTTGGTACCTTGATATTGGCTACGGCGACAAATATTTACCCATTGAAAAAGGGTAAAAATATGTTTATTAGGAATTTTAGATTTATTTGTGGACTCTTATCATATTTTTATTCATTTGCAAGCCCCACTAAGAGATGCAGAGAGTCCATCAGTGGACTTTCAAAGATGATAATGTAGTATTTCTTTAATAAAATAGTTTAACCCGACTTCGGTTTGTGTAATATAATTATCACTGCTGTTAAAACTCTAGCTCTCATCGCCCCGTAACTTTAATTTATACTGTTAAGTACTTAGATGTACCTACTACGTAAATGCAGTATTACAATATACCCCCTGATCTTGTCAAGTGCCTTTATAACCTTACTCTAATATACATATAATAACCTCTCTTCTCCTTGCTATTATACTTATAGTTTAGAACCTTTTTTTTTTTCTAAGTGGACTACACTTTTTCTGAACAAAGGCCATCGCGCCATTATTACTATTTAAGATGAATCATAAACCACTCAAACTCACTTCTTAGTTAAATGCTACATTTTCCTCTGAATATTTATTAGGTATACATATTATATTATATTCAAACTCAGTGTAACATGTTCAAAAAGCTCTCTTAGGAAATATTGCAACTCATATCGAGATTTCTCAGAAAATTCTGCAGGTATATCATCCCTATGATCCAGCTTTGTGACGTCACAAAGGATAGTACAGATGCTGGCATTTTTAAAGCATAATATTTTTGACATTCCGCAACAATCTGGTTGAATATTTCATTCGGAGAATTAGCTTTCCCAGGGTAGAATGAAGAAACCCTATTGTGAAAAAATCTAATTGATATAGAATATATTTCGTAATAAATCATCCATATCAACAAGCATACATACAAAATCGTTTAAGTTCTGGTGTTAACAGCAGTGAGTGCTGCCCCATTCAACCCAAGATTTTTCTACCCAATAGTATTCGTTTCGTTGGACCCAAAACATTTGATTTGAGTTCCCCTTTCTATCCACACGTAACTACGTGTAAGTAATTCTAATATACAAAAACCTAGGTATGCTTAAGCAATTTGATAGAACAAATAGTACATTATCATCACCTATGAGTCCATTGACGGATTTTTCGGCTCTCGTTATGAACACATTGAGGACCCTAGTCATCATCTGCCGACAGTCATTCACAGATCGTGATCCCACCTGGCTTCAAAGTTTTCTACTCTACGTCTAAAACGACCAAACTGATTTGTAATTTGAGCATTTGAGTATCAATAATAATAATAAAAATTCTGTATATTAGGTGTCAATTGTATATATAAATATTTAATTGAAAATCACAAACTCGCCCAATTGTGACCCATGTGAAGTCCTAAAAGGTGTGGAGTGTTTGCGGAGCGAGTCTATAAGACTCAACGATTTGTACAAATTCAACATATGGATACTGGTGTTATCTAAATTATTTTAGAAGCACCACTGAGTGAAGCGGCAATAACATTCTTTGGTCAGTAAAATATGTATAATTTAGCTTTTAATATTACTTTGTGACAATACGGGACTGGTATCGTCATAATAAGTCAGTATGGTAAAAAAAACTGAACCCTTTCCTTTCATTTTCACATGTCATTGGATAAAAAATGTCAACTGAAAAGTCCGAAAAATCATCACTCAAGCTCGCCCATGTTCACCGCGATTTTAACTCTATGCCAAATGTGTAGAGCTCTTTTTCGCGGTACAGTGTAATTTAGGATTGTAAATTAAATGGACACATTATAGTGGTGGACCCTCGGGCGAACCATGACACAAAGGGATTGACCTGAACTCTATTATTGAAAAAGGGGTGATCAAAGCCGTACGTTCGTTTCTAGGGTTCCATATTTAAACTGCTGGAACGATACTTTAATGTTCTCCCATCTCAACAGATTTTAGATTCAGATTTCAATAACTTTATTTCTCTACTAGTGGTCCGCCTTGGCTTCGCACGGGTATTAAGCAAAAATTTAATTTTTCATGCGAATCCCTAACTTTTTTAAAATATTCTATAGCCTATCATCAGGGAAAATTTAGGATTCTAATGCTGAAGATTTTTTCAAATCGGTCCAGTAGTTTCGGAGCCTATTTAATTTAAATAAACAATCAAATCTTTTCTCTTTATAATAATAAGATAATGCCGGACAATCCATCATCACACAGCATCATCTAGCCTCAAGCTAATCAGAGCTTGTGTTATGGGTACTAGATGACTGATATACATAATACAATTTATTACAAAGATAAATATTTTTTATTATACATAGAAACGAGCAGAACTCCCTAAAAACAAATATCTGCAGATCGTACAAATATTTGTCCCGAGGAACGAATCGAACCCGCAACCTCCTGCGTCGTCGGCGGACCTTCGCCCACCGCACCACAGAGGTCTTCAAATATTAGTTTATTTAGTATACAAATCACTCAGAGCGCTTGTACCTAAGCCTAAAGAAAGAAATAAATAGGTTATTAGAAGAACCTAACAAGTGTAGTTTTATCGCTATTATATAAATAAACTCCATTAGTAGAAGATAATTTTACACGCGTACTATCGAATGGAAAAGTGAAAACCTGTGTAAAATTATGAAATAGGGAACTATGAAATACAATACTCAGCAAATATCATATAATTTAAGTCATTATAAAGTATGGTTTATTGATTTTGTCTTCACCTTAATTTTTCTTATACTACATAATTTTGCAGCACTTTGTAAAAATGTGACATTTGGACCCGAACAGAGCTTGGCTCTCGCTTTTTCCACATTGGGGTAAACTCCCCTTTTCTATTTGTGCAGGCGTTTTGAGTCTTTCATTTCCAAAGTTTTCTGCTTTGATTTGCAGGTTTATGAATAAGCTTCTAATTTAAACTAGTTACCTACCAAGATTCTGACTAGCAATTTAAACTGCAACAAACCAAAACTGAATTTATTTAAAGTACATACATATAATGTAGTAAAATAAAATAAGTGTGTGAAGTATGGAGCATTACTCATATATATCATTTATAAATTCAATGAATTATAAACTAATAACCCATTGAGTGTTGGCATAATTATAATTCGAGTGAAAATCATCTATTATTTCCCTGATAATACCAATTTGCAACATTTTCTATAAATAATCTTCTTGGAAATAACGATTTAAATCATTTAAACCGGCGGTTTCTGGGTTAAAAAAAGCATTGATATTAATTAAGATAAACACTATTCTAATACAAATAATACCTAGTTCTAATACAAATTACAAATTATTTTGGTATTACGTTTGTATGGGAAATTCATCCGTTGCCGTAGCCTTAATAAATTGATGATTCTGACACATAGATATAACAAGTTAATATTTCTTTTAAACTTAATCCATCAAACTTAACTTCTTTCCATACACTCTCGATATTAACAATACTCGTACAATCCATCAACAATGTAAAAGGAGTTCCCTATCAATACCGTAATACAAAATAGAGGTTTCGAATGAAAATAAAAACCAGTTCCCATCCAAATTCCACAGAATGTAATGAGAAAATTCGTTTACTTCATCTTGGATTTAAAAGTCGTTTGTTACGGAGGTTTTGTATCTAAATATATATAAACTCAAAGGTGGACCACTGGACGGATCGGGCTGAAATTTGGAGTGCAGGTAGATGTTATGACGTAGGCATTTGCTAATAAAGAATTTTGATTAATTTTAATTTTACTCCCAAGGGGATAAAATATGGAATGAAAGTTTGTATGAAACTTTGTTAATTTTAAACCGATCGGGCTGAGACTTTGCATGCATTAAGCTACTATGACGTAGGCATCCCCTAACGCGAGCGAAGTCGCGGGCAAAAGCTAGTTAAAAATAAGAATAGACCTAGAAGCAAAGTTTTCATACGATTGATATATGATCGCAGCATATAAAAAGGCCAATAATTGGCAGATTGAGGTCTTAAATTGCATTTCAGCAATAGCAATCGGTAGCGATCGGTTAGCAAGCGGTGTTAAAATAATTTACCCAATAACATAAAAGAATTTGACAGCATTAATATGAAGAAAAATATGTTGAAAGCACACTTCTATTCAATAGAATAATGTAACTACTTAACTATAATATAAAACTTACCTATAGATTGTCATCATGATCAGTCATCATCATATTAACTTTTTTTTAAAGGCAAAAAGCCTTTATTAACAAATAAAATTACAATGATCTAACTATATAAAAACTAGTATTTACAATTGAAACAATTGAGCTAACTGCAGACTGTTGCGAACAAACTATAAACATAAGCATATTAACTTAAACTAAGTCCATGAGTTTTTTAATAGTTAAACTTAGATTAAGTTCATAATAAATATTTAGATTTATCTCATTTTAAGTGAACTGTAAAGTTTTTATGAGCAATAAAGCACTTCAAACCTAAAATAACGTCGCGTGACTATCACGTTATGCATCCAAAACCCTATTGGTAAATAAATTCAACTACCCCAATATGACAGCAATGTTTCAAAGAGCAGATATTAACCCATTGCACCGTGTTCACAAGTAATTGCTTTCATTGACATGCCACGAACGTAGCCACGACGGGAATGCCTATGCAATTAATGTAAGACAAACGCTCCTAACAGATTATTGTGATAGCCATTGGGCTCCTCAAATTGTCATTTAGTTCGATGGATGATTGCTTTAACGGTATTTTGATTGGCGATCCGAGATTGTCTTTGTTTATGAGATTTGCTATGTTATGTCTGCAATTACTTTGTACGGAATGTCTTGATTTGACCGTAAATTGTATTGAGTATTATTAGGAATCTGTAGGTTGTTGGTTAGTTTAATTACCGGAGTTATTTTAAGTGGTTGTCAGTAGAATACTATCGGCGCATCGGTAATGTTTATTCTGTTCAAAAATAGAAGGGAACTTAGAAAATTATCATTACCTAAATTTACCCGTTTTTTCATTCGGATTAATAAAGCAAATGTAATTTATTTCTTTAGGCTTACTAAATAAGTACAATCAAATTATATTAAATAAAGTATTATAAAAAAATCGTAAGAATTATCTCTTTACTTATTTTTTTTGCTATTTATTATGAGTCGTACTGTCGAGCTATTAGACAGTGAAAAGGTTAAAAAAAAAAACAAAATAAAATTTGTTCCGGACAAGCATTATTTTAAGGGTTTTCCTCAACAAGATTGAGTCAACAACACTCTCCCCGTAAATGTAAAGCATCATCAAAGTTAAGTAGTTTACCAGAAATGCAGTAAAACTGGAGTGTTCAAATGAAGTCAGTGCTGCGCTTCTTGCGATAAATCTCCAATTTGAAGAAACTTGCCACGTTATTCAGAAAAATGTTAAACCATGCTAAGGTAAAAATATTAAAAGTTAGATGTAGTATTTGGTTACTTATTCAACCAAAAACAACTGAACAAATTGAGCTGAAATCTTACATACATATAGTTCTAAGCCTAGAATAAAATATAGCCTACATTTTTTTATAAATCAGTTCCCATCTGGCGCGCACAAAACCGAAGGCAGAATCTTGTTTGTAGGAAATTAAAATTGTTAATCACACTTCAGATCTATAATTAAATATGACATGACGTCCCTACGGTCGTGTCACATCAAAAATATTATTTATATATTTTATATACTCCTCAGTCTAGAGTTGGCTCAGTTCAATTAAATCTGTTTATTCATATGGTTTCATATGGTTCAAAAATTTTTTTTCATTTGACGTCTTGTGAATAAATCTAGGCTTAGTAAAGACTTGACGTCTATCCATTTCGTTATTAGAAAAATAAACAATATAAAAACTACCTTGCATAATAGAGCCTTATGTTTTTCTTAATCTCGTTTATTAATAACACCGTAAGTGTTAAGACATTAAGGAAACTAAGTTAAAAGATAGTGTCAAAGTTGAATGTTGAAGAAAACATAGTAACATCTCAACATTGTTAGATATTCCTAACTATTACCTGATAGGGGTAAACTGTAGTTAAATTTTATAACTATTTGATTATAGATCAGAGCGAAATTAGAATCGCTTAAATTTAAGTACGTTTACATACATTGTTAAAATTAGTTAGAATAGTGTTATTTTAATAGTTAATGACCTCTGTGGTGCAGGAGGTAAGATCTCTGCGACGCTAGAGATTGTTGGTTTGATTTCCCTCTCGGAACAAATGTTAAGAATACAAGAATTTATAAATAAAAATAATAGTTTACACATCATTTAAATATAAAACGCACATATATATATATAGACGTATATACCTAAATAGATAATACATACGTAAGTACATAATATTTGATTTGTTGGGGCCTTCACATTTCGGGTAATTCGAGAAATTCACGCATGCTGTAGAAAGCCCTCTCCAACAACCATGTCTTTAAACGACCCTGCGCTGTGGAGGCTGCATTTCGAATATGTTCTTGTAGCCTATTTATTGTAAACTGCCGGGCCCGAGATGAACACCGATCTGTTCGACTTATGCAGCCTGTGTGCTGTTAATCAAAAAGTAAGGGCTACATATAGCATATATTATTATTGTTTTCAAGTACCTCTTTATATAGCAGTCTTAATTGATATTAGTTTGATGCAACGTGTAACTTAGTTTGACGTGACATAGTCTAGATCCATATCTCAATATTGATAGTGCAATATTGCGGGGCCCGCATCGAAACTAATGTATCTAATATCAGTGACATATATACCTACTTAGATCTGCTTACAATACAACGGGAATTTAAAAATGATGTTTATAGTTGTCTTGTTAGAAATTCAATTTTTTACATGTCCTCTACAGAGAATGATCGAGAACATGTCAAAAGCTCGTACTCTGTGATAAACAAATAGTGAAAGAGTACATATATACATGCTAGTCCACCAATTTTAAATAAATAAATAATGCTGGACAATCCACACAGCATCACCTAGCCCCAAGCTAAGCAGAGCTTGTGTTATTGGTACTAGATGACTGGCATACATAATACAATATATTTAATATATATTTTGTTAAATGTATAGAAAACGACCAGAACACCCTGAACAAATAACTGCAGATTGTACATATATTGTCCCGATGCGGGAATCGAACCCGCAACCTTCGCCCATCACGCCGTCAAATAACACAATAGTAGACAACAAACCGCCGTTTTTTTAAAGAATTTACCACGTGGCATTGCTTGACTATGTCAGAATAGATTTTAAGTATAGAAGCAAAGACTGTAAAAACTGCGTCTCGTTACATTCCGGTCCCCTGCCCGTGTCGTCTCAGTATAAACAACTACATATATATGTTTGCGCGCACTCACCCTCCGGGCAAACGTTGGTTTAAACCCGCCGTCGCTCGTCGTCATAAGCCGGCAATGTTAGTTCTACGTTTGTCTTACCTACAAGTTTGCTTAAACTGAAATTACTGACG
This sequence comes from Eupithecia pulchellata, assembly GCA_963931895.1. NCBI lineage: Eukaryota > Metazoa > Arthropoda > Insecta > Lepidoptera > Geometridae > Eupithecia > Eupithecia pulchellata. The sequence goes on along the minus strand of OZ007526.1, from coordinate 3,769,480 downwards.
TCTGCATCGGATTCAAAGTGAATCATACCAGCGGTCTGTGTCCTAATTTGTCCTGGGATAGGATTGTTTAGTTCTAGTTATATCGAATTAGAGACCTTTATTGTTTCGTACTCTGCAGTTAGCTCAGTTGTTTGCATTGTAAATACTACATATTTCTGATTTGGTTCTCTTATATTATCATAATTATCTTTGTTACACAGGGCTTATATTTATTTAATTAATAGTTTTGAGATTCCTGTAGAATGTTTTAACACTAAATTACCACTTTCATGGCCCAAGACGCACACATCCCTCCCCAGGACCTCGTTTCCGGACATTGAGCGGGTAAAGCAATGTGTCAAAAAACATGTGTGACTAGGGTATCCATCTATACAAGCTTTTGACAAATATTGACAAATGAAAACTCATCCGTCCGAGGTTACTCTCGTTCTAATGAGACCAAGATAATGAATATAACTAATACTAATAATAAGTTTTCCATGCGAATCGATTGCAATATAGAAGTCGAGTGAAAACAGAAGAATCACCCACTTAAAATTCTCCCTCACAAACAATGTTGCCACAGGAAAAAACAAAGAAAGTATGCGACACACAACAGAATAAAATTGAAAAGATTATGCTACAGGTTCTAGCCGCAATCTAACTTGGCAAATTAATTTACGACAACGTCCCAGGGTAAATAAGTGCCGCTAATGTAAAAACCGGGTCTTTGTGAGCCCGTCTAAACAGGAACGGGATTTTATTATATTCTTATAGGGAGACTTATAATCTAATATTTTTCACCTCAAGCAATTAAAATATGCGCTGGCAACATTTTTGCGTCTTTTGAATAAAGGGTTATGCAATTTTGTTATGATTTTTAACCTCTTTTACTATCCAGTAGCTTTTCTATTTTAATTAAAATTATATAAACATAGATGGAGTTATAACCAACCACTAAAATTGGTCAACGTTAATGGAAATGTCAAGATGGATTGTGATATTAATGGATAATTTTAGCATAAAATCAAAATAAAACGTCAGAAAACACAAGGAAATTGCATCCCTCGAGCAAAACGTGTAAAGCAGAGCTTCCACTATCCGCGACCGTTATGACAGTTCACCTAACATAATAACGTTAATGACTGCATTAAAATAATTAATTGACTTACTTAACTATGCCGCGAGCGACAGCAAGCTGAGGTGAGCTGTGTTTGCGGTAAAAATTGCTTCTCGTTTTTACTGCGAACTGCAGTTATGTAATTGTGCTATTCAACTACCAATATTTTTGCTCCTTCTACCTCGATATATATCCCTACATACGAGTCAGCAAAAATAATTTCTGAACTTTGACTGTTAAAAAAAACTCGTATCATCGATTGAGATTTATTCTTGGCCTCCGAATTAAAATAAATTTTACTTTATGATCTATTAAAATGCTATTGACTGTAATTATGTATGGATTTAACTAATACAGGTCAATAGTATTTCGGAATGTTTCAGGATTTTAAAAAAAGAAATAAAAAAGGGGTAAAACGTTCCCGATGTTTCATGTCAGTATATGCCTCAATTCAACGTAAAAATAAACAAAGTACGGGAAACAGAGTTCAGAATTGATAAAAAGAAAACATAAAATGGGCTTCAATGGGACATTTGCTATTAAAACGGGTTACAATAATTTCTGGCTCTTATAGGGTTTAAGCTGATTTCGAGATTTTTTACTCTAATCTCCACGCGAATAAAATTGCCAGGGGTCAGCTAGTCGTTTAAAAGTAACTAAATGCTTTTGTAGAAGTATCACAGTTTTCAGTCATTTATAAAATATTCTGCTCTGGGAATAAGAAGAATGCGAATAATTCCTGTTACGAGTTCATTCATTGGTACTATCTAGTCGTTGCCATTTGCCAGAAGAAAAACGAATGATTTTATCTTCAGTTTTTAAAAAGATACTTCTTCCTTAAAAAAAATATATCGATGTAGATATCTCTCTCAAATATCGACATAGAATTTTATTGAAGCTAGCCAAGTGAAATATAAACGTTTTGCTAATGAAAAGCGAACTTTCAAATTATCAATTCATCAGGCGCGATTGGCTTTCTATAATTTTGACGGATCCAATTATTTTATCGCTCCTTCCGGAGGCTGGGTGCCCTCAAAATTAATTAATTAACTATTGGGACAGAGTTTCTATGGACAGCTAGTTCACAGATTTAAACCTGGAATTTGTTTGGAATAATCATCATCACAAAATCAGTGTTTATTAGCTCACAGCTCACTGCTAGACATAGACATCACTTCATAAACGTTATCATAGTTCCTTAAATACCATTATCGGGTATTTATCGTGTACCCTTTTGTTTCGTATCCTCCAACGTTTCCATCGCGTTACAATGATCGTGGCTAAACGTAAACGCAGAGGAAAGTAAAACAAAAGGTAGATACGCGATAATATCCGATAAGTCTATATAATATCATGACCAGAGTGAGAGTGTTCAATTGCTGCAGGCGAACCGGCAAACTGTTTAAAAATTTCAGTTATTGTTCTACTATTTAGTATGAAGTGACTTCTTGGCTTTTACTCTGCAAAATTTCCCATGATCTTAAAATAATAATACCAAGGCTAAATAAATAAATAATCTGCTCAGCAGTGGACTAGGCGATTGTTAACTAAAAAGTAATTTGATGGATATATGAGAAACCTGAAAAAGCCCAATAATAGATCGAAAAATCAAACCAGCTGTTTAAAAAATCCGTCATCCTATTGGTTTAATTAAATGATCCGAACTTCGTTAAATTATTCTTAAAACTTTCTCGTCGAAATTACTATGGGAGTCGCATTATAAGGGATTCGTAACAGGTACTTAATTTTAATAAACATTTTCATAAATAACCAAGTTGGCGGAGGCTGACGCATGAGCCCTTGGAGAAAAATAACTGGTTATACGTGATTTATCATAACTGTTCTAGTTTTCAGCTGCTATTTGCTTTGTTTTAATTAGTTTGAACTGCTTGTGGTATTTTACGAACGAAAAAAATGGTGGACGCCCGCAGTGTGGTATGATATATTTGAACGTTATCTGAAGGTTAAACTAAATACGTTACTAAATACTAAAGTAAATCTTTTTTTTAGGGACTCTGTGGCAAAGGCGACCATCTAGTATCTATAATACAAGCTCTGCTTAACTTGGGGCTAGATGATTCCATTCTGTTTCTAAAAAAACTAATCTGTTCTTCTGTTTCTAGTCTACAAAAAATGTTTATTTCTAAAATTAAACTGACATGTACTAAATGTAGTAACATCTCAAATTCCAATAACTTTCAGTATGGTTCTAAGCGGATTAGTTATATTTGTAGCAAAATACTAACTAATTAATTAGATTACATTACAACTCACTGGCTACCATGGCTATGTATGTAGCTAGCTGTATTGTATATATCTATAATAGCTTAGCAATCAATGGCAATAAATTGATATATAATACGTGTGTGCTACGGATCATTTGCAGTAATTTGATTTATAATAAAGAAATTAATAATGCTGGACAACAGCATCATCTAGCCGCAAGAAAAGCAGAACTTGTGTTATTATGGTGATATACAATAATATCCCTAATACATTACAAAGAATTTTTTTTTGCGTATTCATTGTCGAAAGGCGGGAGTCGAACCCGCAACCTCCTGTTTCGCTTGTGGAAGTTCTCCCGCCGCCGTGCCATATCGGTCGTAATAAATGTCGTCCTAATGGAGCCCACTCACAAAAGAAGCCGATATAACACTTCTCAGTGTAAAACGTAGGCGTGAAAAAAATTATGTCCTCGATTTAGGAGAAAACAAGAACATCATATTTAGTTGTTTTATGTACATAAGTACGTTTTATAAATTAGATCGGTAAAGGTATCCCCTTGTTGTTGTTACGAAATTTAATAAGTTTTTTGTTCCAATTGTCTTGTCCATTATATTTCTCTGTATGCAATGTTGTTAAATATTCAAGTTATAGATTATATTATTGAACTTTATTTTATTTTGTGATTATTTAATCTTTTGTGAATCTCACTCAATAAAAACAATATTATAATGTATAAACTCATAGTAAATAATGAATAATAATAATGATGAAACTTGTGATGTTTTATTCTTTATTGTTGCATCCATAATAATGCCAACGAATAAAACGCAAAACTTATTTTTCTTTTGCGTCTTATCTGTTTAATTGTTATTATGATTTCTAAGTTGCATAGTTGGGACTTTGTTTACGTTATCATGCAATTTACGTTGTAGGTTACGGCTGCTAGAAATTTGTAGTTAAAATTACGAAAGAATATGCAAGAATTTTTAGAAATTGCTGCTGTCTTTTTTGAAAATATGCCTTTGTTTTCTTCGTATTATAAAAAAAAAATGCTGGACTATCCACACAGCATCACCTAGCCCCAAGCTAAGCAGAGTTTGTTTTTGGGTACTAGATGACTGATATACATAATATAAGATTACATAGATATATATTTTTTATTATACATAGAAAACGACCAGTGCAACCTGAACAAATATCTGCAGATAGTACAAATATTTGTCCTCGGGCGGGAATCGAACCCGCAACCTCCTGCGTCACAGGCGGACCTTCGCCCACCACGCCACAAATCATTTTAGTAATGTGGAAGCAGCAAATAAATTATTGTCTATGTATGTACCTATGCCTGTAGTGTCGCAAAATGCGTGAAAACTGGGTCATAATTTGATGCGGCAATACTTTTTTTAGTTTGGTATTTAGTTGTTTTAGGGTAGCAAAAGGTTTTTCTTTCTAGTCCTCGACGATTTTACTTTAATAATTCGTTCATAAAAGGTGAATAAATAGATAAACGAGTCGTCCTTAAAATTTATCATTATTAGTTTTTATCGAGAATATTAAGATAATAAAATAATTTAATATTAACATTAAACCCGTTTCATGAAATATGAGAAGCACAACCCTTCATTGTTACGGACTTAAAAACCGCCCTATTTTCAGGGGTTATTGTATTTCATGCAATAAAAGTTATGGCTTTAAATATTAGCTTAAATTAGTTTAATTAATCTCTCTTATAATAGCAGAAAATTTAATGCGGCGAAAACGTTGACACACAATATTGTTGGCATAAGCATACGTAAGCATAAGCCCGCTATAGTACGTTTATTTAGTAAATGAAAATAAAAAAAAAAACGATAATAATAGGGTTACCTCACACCGAAACGGGACGGGAAGCAGCGCGCACTTTTAAAGATCGTAATTAAAAAATATACATTTTATTGAAATGTTGAAAATGTCTCGCTTCGCGTATCAGTGTGCGTTTGCCCTTAGGTACAGCTTCCAAATACCCTCTAAATTAATCAGAGGGGTTTTATAAAAAAACAGAATAAGTAACAATAAGTACAAGCTTAGATAAGGCACGCATTTATTCCACACTCAACGGACCCTCTTGTTACATTTCGAGTTGATGTCTTTTCTTTTTTCATTATTCAAGGAATGGATGTGGATCTTTATTATTTGTACGACAGTCACCTTATGTGGTATCTTGGCGGCGGGATTTAAGAAAATTAAATACTTTTTTACTATAAAAACTATCGTAGTTCATTCAATTCATTATGAATGAACATATAATAGGTTCGTAGTTAACCCGCTTACATTCATAATGAAAATTAAACACTGGCAGTGATCCGTTATCATACTTATCACACATTTAAAGCACTGCTATTGAATTCAGAGAATCATCATTTTCATGCATTCTTTTTAGATTTTTTTGGCGATTGAAAGGCTTGGTTTTGCAGTATCGCACTGAGCCTGTATTCTGTTAGGTACCTACATTTCTATTCAGTCCGGGAGACCGGAAATCCCTTTTCACATGCGAAGCCTGTACATAGTTTGGGCGCTTTTTGAACTCTGTTCTGCAATGTCAGCGATACGAGGAAAAACTATCGTATTGAATATTTTTCTATTTCATATTGAAATTACATAAAACAATTAGCCTAGTTTGTTTTACAGCAGGTCAAAGATCGCCCCCTGGTTCTTCTGCCGACAGATTACGCAAAAACCAACCATCATCTTCATATTATATTCTATTCATCATCATCATCATCATCACCAGCCTATAATAGTCCACTGCTGGACATAGGCCTCCCCTAATGAGCGCCATAGATGGCATCATTATGTGGGGGTTATTGCCCATAATCCCCACGCTGGGCATGCGGGTTGGGGATCGCAGTTCGGTGTAGTTGTTCTGCAGAAGGCGCTGCTGCCCGCCCCCCGGTGTGTATCCCTGAGTCGCCTCTTACGACACCCACGGGAAGAGTTGGGGTGGTGAAATTCTATGCCGGCACCACACGGCAATATTCACAGGCAATTATTCTATTCATCATATTCTAAAGTCCAGTAATATTGGAGATCTTACCTTACGGCTTTAAATACGAGGATATCAGCTTACATTTTGTATTCATTAAAAGAACTTGTACATCATTATTAATCTTATTTAAACTAATTATTAAAAAAATATTTAAAGAAACTCGTAAATAGATAAAACATAAGAAAACTAATTAAAAAATATAGCTACGTATGACAATATAGCCTGAACTAGGTAATCCTATGTTTCAGGCATTAGTGCTAATAAATAAATAAAATTATCACTTACAAAAGGCATAAAATATATCAATGATGTTTATTTTACAAAAAGTTATTGTAAATAAAGGTACGTAAATATTACCTTGGTAAAATTTACATTAATAAAACTAGATTAATCAGTCATTATTCTAGCTAAGTTAACTTTATAAATAGAGTTTGTTTTTTACTATTTCTGCTGTTTTTAGGCGTATCTAACAATCCTACCTCTATATGGACATTTAAATTTTCTTCCAAGGGCTTTCTAATGTCAATATAGTAAAAGGTGGCGTGCCACGGCTATGCCACATTAATGAAATTGAAAATTGGGAAGTTGTCTTAAATACGTAGATGGAACATTCTACTGAAAGAAGACTTTATTTTTATAAAAAAAAACAATTAAAACTGAATACATGGATTTTTAAATAGTTACACGGTTGAACCGGGAATTGAACCCGCTACACGAGAATAATAATTACCCTGTAGCTTTATCATACTGATCGATAGGCTCAAGGATTATTTTTGCTAAATAACTTATTATAAGAAATAAAAGTAATAAGAATTGAGATGATGTTTACACTCTAAGCTCGTTTCAAAACTTTCTCGGCTCGACTACAATCTTATATTTTTTTTGCTAGGTTCCTAGGACATACTTACTATACTTTACGTATCTAGTTACAACGTTCATGATTTTATTTGATTCACTAAATACCTTGTTTTGAAATAAATGTTATTCTATTGCGTTGTGCGCAATGATTGGGCAAAAGCCCCATTTATAACGTTATCTAGTGCACGAGAACTAACCAAAACAACAACTAACCCAATGACATCGCTAGTAACGTACGCAAAGCAGGGGGGATACGTCGAAAACAATTTAGTTATCGATGAATTCGAAAACGGTATATAACGGTATATGCGTTACAGGGTCTAAGTATGAGTTTTTAATAGTTACGATAACTATAACAGTACCTATTCGTGTCCTTGCATTTAGCTCTGAAGCGCCCCAACCGGATACTCACAAAACCAAAACTAGCGTTGCTGACTCCTTTTGAGCAACATTATCCTGAAGTAGGTCCTTTTTGTTTCACACTCTGTAGCCTCAATTTTTTGCATATTTAAGTTTTTTTTTTACATAAATGTTTTTTTACAAATTGGTTTAAATAATATAAGTATGGTAATTTGTTGCAGTACGACTTTGATAGTTTAGTGGTAGTAAACGGAAACATGTCAAATTATACTTTTGAAACTATTATGGTAATTAACACTAAAGTCATTTATAATGGGCTATTTACTATAACTTGAAATCAGTTTTGGAATTTTGAATTTTTTTCGGTTTTGGAATAACTTTTGAAACTATCAAGAACAACTCTCAGTTGGTTCATGCGAAATGATCATGTAACAACTTTTGTTCCGTGATCATGGTGCATAAAACTTTGCCGAAATATTGGAAAACTCAAAACTCAAATCATGGCAAAGATCCCGTTATAAAATACTTTAATGTCCGATTATCGGACATTAAATATCCGATTATGTTTTGCAAACTCATACTAGTTACTCGGGATATTCGGTATAGTCGATATTTTCAGTACATTCGCCTCTAATATTCCGTGTGGGCCGGTTGATCTGCTGAAAACTTTATGAATAATCTATACTCGAGCGCTGTGAGAGTACTGTCACACATAAATGTATGTGCGGGAATTTTCGCTTTGTATTTTTGGGGTTCCTACATGTTTCTTTTTTTTTTACTTCATCTGATCCCTCTAATTTCCGCCAGCAATTTCAATAATCCTTTCGATTACACCCTTCGAAAAGTTTCCCGAGGACAAGAAATGTTTAACTGTAATACATCGTTACTCGTCGTTCTTTAATAATTTGAATAAAGTTGAATAAACATTTAAATAAAGGTTTTACCCGCATTAAAAAAATATATATGTGTAATAAATAAATAATCCTGGTCAATTTTTACAGTGATGTTCCAGTCTCTAGATAGATAGATGAACTGTTGTTTCCGTGAACGATACAAAAATTAATTAATGTTCAGCGATCAGATCAATGTCTTAATATTTTTTTTATTTCATTACAGTGCGTAAGGCCCCGCACTCGGGGTAATCTCTAGGAAATTTAGTGATTCGATTTCGTGGTGTAGCGGTGAACGCGCTCCCGTACTGAGGGAAGGACGCGTGTTCAAGTCTTGCCGAAATTATTTTAATATCATTTAATTTCCTAATGTTTCTTCGTTCAAAAATTGCTGAAAAAAAAAAACAGTTTTTCGTCTTTGTACCGCCTAGTGGTAAAACTCCAAACCTACAAGCACTTAAGCATTACCCAAATAAATGTGTAGATCTTCCCTAAATTAGGATGCCTCTTTCCAAATTATCCCAGCAGATGTCGCGTTCTCGTGGCACCATTAAAACTGCCATTTATATGCTTTTTTGTAGCAATATTGCGGAATTAGAAAAATAAAAGTGCTTGCTTCCTTCCGTCATAGTATTTTATATATATCTTTAGTATTTGTAAATCCTCGGCCTTTCTTAGTCTTTTTCTAATATAAAAGTACAAGGGCGATATCAATCAATTATCAAGTTGTGAAGTGTAATTTATTTTTAAAGCAGATTAACATGTCCATAAATCATTGTAGAATAAAAGCATATGATGAGCTTTTTTTTTTAATGATGCCAAATAATAAAATTTGGTAACTACAAATTTATAAAACTTTGTCGCAGATTGCTACTAACTCATATCCCAGAGGTGGGCCTCTGGGATATGAGTTAGTTGAGTTCAAACAAAGTGTAGGTACATAAATGTATATATAGAACAGTAAATAATAACTTTATATATGTTACTATTTACTTTTGTTATGCTTTTATATGCTGTTATATTTAATGAAGTTAAATATAACAAAAAGGTTTTTTTTATAATAGTAAAATATATGCCTAGAAGAATGTTTTGCGCTAAATGGTTTCAAAATATTTTTACCCTTATATTTTACACTAAAGGATACATTAAAAGGCTATGGACTAATCTTTAAGTATATTCCTGACTACAGCACATAAAAACCCACGGATAGAAACAAGTGTATCAAACAAATAGGCGTGTAAACATCAAAATCAACCCTCAAATCATAGCAAAAAAGGATATGACACGAACATAATCGATTGTCAGAGAATCCCCGAGGGATTCGTACGGTAAATTAATTAAACTACTCACTAATTGAATGATACACGGATTAATTAACATGTGGGTAGTTTCATTAAAACTATAGTTCGGTAATTGGTTGTTGTTTTTCGGATACTGTTCGGAAAGATATAAATATCTATACACTAGTCAATTTCAATGTGGAATGTTTGTTAGCAAAACGCGACACAAAACACGAATACTCGCTGCTTGACGTCGAGTTTCAGATAAAGCAATAGGTATTAATGAAGGAAGTATCAAATCGATAAGTAATAAAAATTTGGGATAAAATGTAATATCCCGCAAAGAAACAGAAGAAATAATGTTATCTATATAAAGAAAGGGTTTGGTTTTCAGTTAACTAATTTACAAATATGCCTTATGCATTATGCCAGTGGTGGTTTAATGGGCGAGCATCTAATCACAATGCTGTCTTGCCCAAGCTGGATTCGCGCACGTCAGCAGTTTCCAAGCTCCCTTGAGTCTCATTCCATATGCCCTAAGACATCTTACATCTATGATTATATCGTCACAAGTACAAGACTGAACTTAGCTGTAGTTCTGTCAAGGTAAACGGGTGTATGTTCATCCAAAATGTAGAGACGAAAACGGTATGTCGTAAGGTCTTATCATCGGTTGGGCCATTTAACTTGCTCCATCAATTATTTGTACAAAAATGAACCGTCTACACATAAATTTAGCGTATATTTTCCTATACGTTTACAATGGTCTCGTTGTTCCAGGTTGGCGCAAATATGATGTCCTGTCCTCTTCCACTGCCGATGCTGCCGGCTTTGCATCCACAGCCAGCCTTAGCGTCAGACTTCCCTATTCATATTGGAATAAAGGTTAGTTTTCTTTAACAAGTTTAGTTTTCATATCATGTACATTAAATTTTAAGTCAATACAGGCATTTGTGACGACAAAACTACTGATGGGGTTACCCATCAGTAAAAAGATTTTAGATGACTGTGTAAAAGGTATTTTTTGATTTTTGATAATATGCAATGATAAGCTTTCTTGTCAATTAACTTACCTTCAAGTAATCGTCTTCAGGTAAAATGGATGAAGTATATTTTATTTTCAAAAAAAATCATGACACCTGTTAAAAGAAAAACTAACAAAGAAACCTTCTCATTTTACATGATTTGAATTTGATTTTAAGTATATAAAATCTAATCTTAAAACGTTCGCAAACTTTGTTGTTTATAGTCGCAGTCGTTTGCAAGTAATAAAAATAAATTTAACTTATATTTTATAATCGCAGAGTTCCGTAGCAATTTATATTTTTAGAGGAATAATTAAACGTTTTAATGTGTACAAATGACGTTCAGTGTCACATTACATCACAAATCTATAATATTATAAATAGGAAAGATTTGATTGTTTGTTTCAATTGAATAGGCTCCGAAACTACTGGACCGATTTGAAAAATTCTTTCAGCATTGGAATCCTAAAGTTTCTGTGTTAAACATAGGCTATAAAATATTTTCAAAAAAATTTGGGTTCCGCATGAAAAAAATTTTTTTGTTGAACCCGGGCGAAGCCGGGTCCGACTGCTAGTCTAAGATATAATGCTATGACAAGTTGGCTTTTATTTCGGTCAACGAATAATCATTACCATTAAAAGTGCTATCAGCATTCTGGGTACTCCTTCTGGTGTTGTTGTTATTAATGTTTTATTCTGTTATTTTTATTTTCTTTGTTAAACATTTGTGAGTGACTTATTTTGCTAACAAAAAAAGATGTCATAGAAATAAAGATATTCAGAAAAAGAAAATTAATAACAGGCCATACTTATATTGGCTTATTCCAGTTTTCCCCCTTCACATTTCCCCATTAAGGAGATATAAATAAAAATATTGCCGTGTGGTGCCGGCATAGAATTTCACCACCCCAACTCTTCCCGTGGGTGTCGTAAGAGGCGACTAAGGGAAACACACCGGGGGGCGGGCAGCAGCGCCTTCTGCAGAACAACTACACCGAACTGCGACCCCCAACCCGCATGCCCAGCGTGGGGATTATGGGCAATAACCCCCAAATAATGATGCCATCTATGGCGCTCATTAGGGGAGGCCTATGTCCAGCAGTGGACTATTATAGGCTGGTGATGATGATGATGATGATGATGAAATAAAAATACATATGAAATAAGATACAAATAGAAATAAAATCTTAATTTTAAAAAGATATAACAAAACCAATACATCTGTGTACACAAGCGAAGCTGGCGGCTGACGCTAGCTTAAAATTTTAATTGATATTAAAATCTGCTGGAATTCCAAAATATTATCGGTTTACAGACTTTATTTAACTCTAAAGGTTTCCTTTAACAGACTTTAGCACGGGACTCTAAAAATATGTAATTTAATTCGTCTCCGCGTCGAGTTTGGGGCAACTTAAATTGCGAATATATTATATCAAAGCTAAATAATGTTAAGTAAAGGAGACTTTTTCGTAGAGCCCTGTAATAAATTCGGTTACCTACCTGTTTTCGTGGAGTTTATACATTGATTTTAAATGCTCCTACTTACTTATTATACCTGTGAACGAACGTCCGCCAGCGACTTAGGAGTAGGTATGAGAGTTCGATTCCCGCCTTGGAACCGATCTGGAGTTACTAGTTAAAAGTGGTTACTTAAAGTGTTAGGTGTTTATAACATTCTGTTTAGTTATTATTCAATACAATAGAATTGAGTATATCAGTCATCTAGTATTCATAACATAACCTACTTAGGATAAAATCATTCTGTGTGGATTGTACTGCATTATTTATTTGTTTATATAATTACCTTCCTATGTTACTGTACTTAATAAACTTTTACTTTACTTTACCTCTTGATTTCTTATTTTTTGATAGTTTAATGATTTTGTGATTTTGACCGGTTACTTGTTAAATTTGTTATATTAGTCAAAATTTATGTTTATGAATTGAGAAAATTTATGAGATTATACAAAGTTATGTAGACTCATGCACCCTGTTATTAGTATTAATATGAATCTATAAAACCTTGCACTTCGCGTGCTTGATCCTTGTGATTGGTAGATGTGACATGTGTCAACTTCATACCTTCATACCGCTACATACAGGTGGAACACAAGGCGGTTACACTGATGTTCCTGTGTGCATAAATCTATTTAAATTCATCTTAGAGAACTCTTGTGTATAGATAAACCTAATTTAGGATTAAAGACTCAAATAACCATACAAATTTCATCCTTTTTAACAATAAAAAGCCATATGTCCAAGCTTGTCCACAGGGTTATCTGGGAGAGATGAGCGATAAGACGCTCTTGAGATAAGACCGCCAATTGTCGCTTTTTCTGAGGTTGTCTTTTTCTAAATTACTCACAAGCTGTGCAGTGTGCAATGATGTATTTATCATTCAAAATGTTACATTATAATAATAATAATTATTATTTTTATGTTCATGCTAACGCTGAGAAGTAATCGATTTACAAAAAGATAAAGATAAATTTATTCAGCTCCACAAGAACACACACAAGAACATCCGCAGTCAAACAAATAGGTTTCAATTGGTTCGTTTGTTCGGTTTGAAACAAGAGTTAGGTACCTGTGGTTCCTTAAGGCGCTGCCCAAACACAGAAACCGTAAAACGTCCACATTTTCGTCGCACAGTTAGGCGTACTGCGACAAGATACAAGCCCAAAAAAAATACAGTATATAGTCAAGTGTATGGAAAAAAGACTTATACAAAAATATTTCATAAAACCCATCTAGGAACTTGAAAAAAATATCGCAAGAAAGAACACGAAAGTACTTTTTCGTAAATGCTCAATATTTTGAGTGATAACATTTTATAATTTTGTTACTGTAAGAAAGGTAATTTTATCATCTAGAGAAATATGTATAAAGATTTTAACTTACTGGTGTATTTATTTTTAAAATAAATTAAAACCGATAAATAATGTTGACATTGTCGAACAAGAGATTCAACTAAATCAAACGCATCACCATTTTCAACTTTATTTGTCAAGCGCTACGAACTACTAAATAATACTACTAATACCTGCACTAATACAGTGCCTTAAATGTATAGTTTAGGTTAGCAAAAGGTGATGCGGGGAAGTCCACACAATAAAGGTATTAAAAGCATTAAAATTAAACACAAACATTAGTTGAGGTTTTAATTAGCGTGCAGATTAATACTCAGCTGAAAAAACAAATTAAGGGTCATCCAGACGGCTGTTGTTATCCCCTTTACGCCAATCGCCTATTTCGGGCCGGTGCAGCCTGGATAAAGAGGTTATTCATGGTTAGACCAGTGCGATAAGGTGCATATTTATTTTTATTCCTCATAAAAGGTTATATAACTAAGTTAATTGCTTGTTAAAGGACAATGGGCCCAAGAGCCTCCACTGACGACACATGTAATAAATGAAAGGGCACAATTTTAGTATGATTCTGCCAAAAGTCTATTAAGTTCTGTAGCGGGGCTTTTGTTACATGGTGATGTTTGTTCCAAACATAATATGTAACTCTACGTCAAACGATTTAGCTATATTATTTTTTTTCCATACAATTTAGCCCATTGCCCAACTGAAAGTACCCATTAATAAATTATTTATACATTTATTTTGTCTGCTTGGAAAGTTTAGCGGAACTTTTGATTCCTATCTGATACAGCAATCTGTGAATTGCGTCATCAGCTGCATTATTATCTAAGACTATCATATTATACATAGTTTGACGACAAAAATGCATTTGTTAGTTTAGCTAGCTTTTCCTGAACAAATAAATTTTAAAGAAGTTTTGAAGAATGGCCTGTAGCAAGGGCCTGTGTTCGGATGTGTGTGGCTTGATGATTGATTTTGTTATCCGCTTATAAACACCTGAATATCCGGAATAGTATCAGAGTTTATTTTGTATCGCTTTTTCACTCGATGTGCAGTATATTCACACCCTTAGTAAATAGTTGCGCACATTTGTCCCGCAGATGTAATCGAACCCGTAAACTTCCGACTTATGTAGAGTCGACATGTCGTAATTTTTTTTTTAATACAGTTTTTAAAAAGGTACCTTCCCTTTGAAATTAAACATCAGTTCATTAAAAGTAAAAATCAGTTTCTGTGCCAGTATCTCTCCTGTATCTTTACCCACAATATCGATAAATGTTTAAAAATGTATCCCAATTTAAAAGCCTACTCATGTTACCGATTTTACCGTGTCAATATCGGAGGCAAACTTTGTCCCAATTACCTCGGGAGTTTCGAACCATCTTAATTCTAAAGTATTGATTCTAATACGTCTTCTTTAATTAGTTTTCGGTTTTGAAATGTTCCCCTCATTTATAATGTGTAGAGTTGTCTACCGAAATCGGCTTGAGGTTGGATAGAAATATATATTGTTTACTTTGTTAATAACCTTTATTTACTTATGATCTCAATCATAAGTAAATAAAGGTTATTAATAAAGGTTATTAATTAGATAAGCCTTCGGATTTTATTCGATAAGTTTTGTATTTGCGTTGGTTGCATTTAAAATTCTTCGGCGATTCGTGGTCACGGCGAGCTGAGTTTAACTTATTTATTGAAAATGAGGAAATAATTTTCAGATGGCAGATATTTTTGATTGCAAAATAATTTGGTCAGATTGTAGGTAGTGCGTGGGTGTGTATTGAAAATGTATTCGATGAATTATTTCGGGAATTCTCGAAATAAGATACCGTTCATTAATTATAGTACTTGCCCCTTACTTTTAATTTTATAGCGTTTATTCAAAGAGCATTATTTATCATAATGTTTCTGGTAAATTTATTAATGTATAATTATATTTATTGTATAAACTCTTATTAGCAACATGGTTTTTATAGTATTTTAGGTATTATTTAAGGTTTCGCCCTTTGGTTACGTTACCCTAAAAAGTATAAAATTGTGTGTATGTTTATGATGACCTCTGTGACGTGGTCGGCGAAGGTCCGCCTGCGACGCAGGAGGTTGCGGGTTTGATTCCCGCTTCGGGAAAAATGTTTTAACGATCTGCAGATATTTGTTCAGGTTGTTGTGGACGTTTTTTTATGTACAGTTAAAAATATATTTCTAGGTAGTGTATTGTATTATGTATAACAGTCACTAAGTACACATAAATCAAGCTCTGCTTAGCTTGGGGCTACGTGATGCTCTGTGGATTGTCCAGAATTTAAAAAATGTTAGGATCATCTTGTAAAACTAAAGAACTCTTTTTATTGTCTGTTGTTTTGGGATTTTGAGTTATTTTTATGAAACTACAAAGAAAACTAAATAACATCCAAAAGTAACCTAAATAATTTAAATTCCCCATCACTCAGTGTTAAAGAGTAAAATTATAGAAGTTGATGTCTCTTTTTAAAACAATGTAATAACATCTTCTAAGCATCTTATCTAGGTTAAGTTACTTTCTAACAGCGTTTAGATCGCCCAAGTATCTACTCCATCGCTTTAAAGACGCTCAATTTTGCCCGGTGAAGTCATTAAAAAACTATTAGTCTGCAACTTAACCACACGTGCAGTTTTATAAAAGTATTGCAAAATGAGCCGCACGCGCACGTACAAATAAGGGGTTAAGAAAATGATTTTAAATCAAATCGTCAGGAAACGTTTATGTCAGGAATAATTAATAAGGACTAAATCACAATAACGTAATATTTTTAACTTTCACGGTGTTGACATATTAGAGAATATTTATCGGGTACGCGATAAATATACCCTTTAATAAGTCGTGAAATTTAACGTACTTAATTTTTGTAAGAATGTTTAAAACGGATCTTTTTAGTTCCTTAGTTTACTTATACTATTTTTATTATTTTTTAAAAGGATAGAAATAATATGTAGGTACCTGAATGCTTATTAAGTTGTAACCCAACCCAAGTAAGCAAAAACAATGGCATAGTTAGTGAAAAAAACAAATGCAACTTACTCGATAGTGCAAATCATTAAAACAACATAAATACTTTTAAGTTGGATAGTATAAAAGGAAACAGAGTGGGGAAGATAATATCTAACTGAATATACATTATGTATACATACTTGTTCGTGAATATTCACTCGGAGGCTTCATAACACCCAATATGCCCATGTCAAAGTTCACCCTGTTGATTCAATTTTCGTAGGGTACCATATTTCAGTGGTCGAGATTTCAATTCATACATTTGAATAAATAAATATGCATGAAACCAATTTATAGAGGCCGACGACGGCACAATATCAGAGCCCTCATTAGGTGCTACGGAGCTACGCTTTGGCGTAGACCCGCTACGGAAACCGTAGACCTGTTACGAGATTTTCGTTTGTTTCGGTTGAAGATTGCGTGTTAAATTTGTTAACTACCCATATAATAAGTGGGTAGTAACGAAATATTATTTCGTTACATACCTTTTTATAATCGATTTATTTATTTACTTTTGTCTATGATAATTTTACTTATACTCGGTTCTAGAACCCAAAGAATTTTTGGTATTTAAGTAATTTATATGAAATCTTTGGACCATAATATTTTCCACTAAATTTAAATTAAAAATTTTCCGTTTTCGTTAAAAGTTTTCCGAAACGAATATTAACTGGCAGAATTTAAAAATAAACATTGGATGAGAAACAATACATTCTAAGAATTTTGGTTTATAACATTCTTGGATATAAATGGAACCAGAAACGACAAAGAATTTCATCAATTTTAATCCATTATTTTACCTGGAAATGTGGAAAATACTGCGTTAAAAGCTGCATGTACGTATTTATTCATAATGCATTGTAAAGGGAGGTTTTTTGTTGTTTGAACGCTCGAGGCAAGATTGCCTTGTTTTTACTGATGTTGAAACAAAAGTACCTGTATTTTAATGTACATTGTTAGTAACTTGATTCCCATCTGCGCTGAAATTATATTTCCACTGAAAAACTAACGAGACTTTAGAATATTATTGAACATAATATGAACAATGTGAAAAATTGTAATAGGGGAAAATAAAATCAGTTTGATTTTGATTTTGATTTTGACATTTTGATCAGTTGAGCTACCTGTAGTTTGTTCGCAAAAGTCTGCAGTTAGCTCAATTGTAAATACTCGTCTTTTATTTAGTTAGATCATTGTAATTTTATTTGTTAATAAAGGCTTTTGCCCTAAAAAAAAAGGGAAAAATAAAATTCATTGTGTTTATAACTACAGGAAAACTTTTGAAGTAATTGTTAAGTTGCTAGGGAGAATCAAAATTCTCCCGAAGGTATTTTGGAAATTCCTAATGCAAACTATCCCGTGTCAGATACTATTGTTTTCGTTTGGTTTGCGACAATATTTGCGTATGCGTGTAGTGATTGGCCATAAGGGTAAGCCCTTATGGAGAATGTCTACACTTGAGACATTTCACGTTAAGTATCGCAATAAATAAAAATAAAAAATATATAATTTGTGTATCTATAAAAGATTGAAGTGAACAAAGAGTCTAATTGATCACTTCATTTCCCATTATTACTTTATGTAAGTTGTATTTATGACGTATCCAAGAGTCCTGTAAGGTCTAAAAGAAATAAAGCACTTTGACTTTGATGTTTTATTTCGAATAAGTTCTTATACCCGAACTAAACACCTTTTAAAAAAAACCCACTCCTTAAAGTCTAGCTGAAGTTGTCTCTGTCAAATAAATCTGAGAAAAAACATATAGCCCTGCTTCTTGCGGAGTCGAGTAATAATACAATTAGTTTTACGTTGTCTAGCTTTACACATACATAAAAGCTAAACACAAGCAAAAGTCGAAAGCTCTTGAATGGCAAGAACCGTAACTGTAATCCTTGCTTTGTTTGCCGCTCGTTATGTCTTATTTGTTCCACGTCCTGCCTTTATTTTACCGCTGTAAGGTACAAAAGTTTTCTAATAAAGGGCCCTCCCAATAAAGTCGCTCTTATTGTTTGCAGGTGACAATTGATGATGATAGTTCTTTCGCTGACTTTGTCGAAGTTCGAAGGCCTAGCGCTCCGTGAATACCAACGTGAGCATAGCTCGTATTTATAAATCACTATCATCGAACGTGTCGGTCGAATTTCTAAGTAATAAATCATACTACCATTAAAAGCATACATATACAGGTAGTTCCTTGTCAGTACAAAAGCCATGTTTTGTTGAAAAGTCCATCAAAATCAGGATGCTTGAAAAAAAAACTATGTACGGTTTTAAATAAAATACAAAAATTTCAAACCAAATGTAAATCAGTTAAGCTTTCAATAGTGACGATAGCTGAATTTTGTATTATTTACTTTCAGTTAATATTTGAAGTATTGCAAAAAGCTTTGTTTGCGGAAAATGTTTGTTTTCTAGTTAGTCTATTTGAAATACAAAGTTCAAAAATAAATTTAGTGTCACCGCCAACATTGCTTGAGGCAAACAATCCAAAGCTGGAAAAAATTGTTCTTTTCAATCTGTTTTATGGAATATATATATGCAATAAAATTCCATATTCCACATTCTTCATTCATTGATGCGAACAAGCGAGAAAATAAAAAAAACGCTTCTCGTTCGTTCGTCGTGGACATAAACTAGCCTACAAATTTTTATTCCTGGACTAAATCTTCATCTAAATAAAATTATATTCATTCTGAAGTTATGGCGTTCTCTTGATCAGAACATAATCTCTTCTATACAAACTTTCGCCGAAAAATTCGTAAAGAGGATAATAAACATCATCATCATATATCCTGTATTTGTCTTAATTCGATATTTCGGGCCTGTGTCCGTATTTACGAGCCGTTGAAAACGAGCGCCCCGTCTAATTATTTTTCAACGCTGTGCACTCCGTAATTGAGGGTTTGCGTGTCACTACCACTTCATGCCACTTCACGGCCAATTTGCGCTCGCCGTACACCCCCTCACTAAAGTTGTCACTAACTCACTTCCGCCCTGAACAAAAATCTGTCTCGCTATCCGACGCCACCTGTACTGAATACTTTAGCACTGTGAATTGGGACGAAACAAAGCGAATGGTTGTATATTATTTGTCGGGCCCAATTAAAAAATTTCGTTTTGCCGCGTCAAATGGAAAAAATATACTACCCGTTAGGCAAACGTTTCTCATTAGGAAAAAATAGGTCGGTTGATTTAAAACGGGTTCAGAAATTTATTGTTGTTTTTGTTTTCGTTTTTATGCGTACTCTTTTCAACACCTGCTCTAATAATCTTAAATCCTATTCTAAAAACAAACCTAATTGAATTCATTTTAGTACAGATGATTCTCTAATCGTAGACGTAATAAGTTGCCAGTTAAAATAACAAAATAGGTTTCCTTGCCACGGAAATGGCCGGACGCGAAGACATCCGGCAATCTGTCCGTGACCTCAGACGGCTACTTCCGGCTATCATGAAGCTGCGTTTTTACAGAAACCTGGCTCCGTAACTTATGTTTATTTTTGTTATTACCTGGCAACACCACTAAAATGAACATGAATTTAAATCATAATAACGATTGGCTTATTTTTCCACCTGAAATTTTATCTATTAATTTTATTTCTTTACAATAGTGGTTCTGCCTACAATGGCTTGCTGATCTTTTGTCTCCGTTAAATAGTACATATTTAAATAAAAAGTTTTTTTTGCGAAATCATCTACTCACTTAATTATAAATGCCTTGATGGTTTTAAATCAATGGATCGTATTAAAATCTATAAGTTAAGGGCATAGATAGGCGTAAATTATAATTAAAGCCGATATAACTGGTAGGCTTATTTTGTACTGAATCATTGACGCATCAAGCAGAAAATAAAGATACCTACATACTCAAACCCTGCGACACAAAGTGGATCTGTGCCTCTGCCACAAGTCTTCTCCAGGTTCTGAGTTCGCTATCGTAAGCTAGTAGTATCGTGTTAGCGGAGGTCGGCTTTAACTTAAAATAGAATACAGAAGAATAAACAGAGAAAGTTAAAACAATTATGTCGAGTAAATGTTATAACGCTTAAGCGCTTAAACGCTTAAGGGAATTTTTAACTGACAAATTTTTTTCTGCTTGATGAACGTTATTTTTATGTAACATTCGCTTGCTTATATTTTTTTCTTTATTGTAAACTCTGTATTAGTTTTATTTCATCATCATCAATAATATAATAATAATAATATAATATAGTGTGCAATAATAATCCTTATATTCTTATATTGCACACCGTAAAAGTAGGAATACATTGATTCACATAGATATAACCTACATTTCATACAAAAAACGATACTTTACTTGACTTCACTAAATTTCATTTGCAATTCTTACAAAAATAAAAAGTTAGTATGGACAAAAAACAGACTTACGCGTACCATAAGTCACAAAACGGTCTCTGTCTCAGCATGAGCTGGTTGTAAACTTGTTACAACCAATGCTGGTCTTCGGACAGAGCCGTTTCGAGACGTCGCCAAAGAAAAAACGTCTGACACAATAAAATTGTCAACCCAGCGATACCCAAAGCGGCTATCGGTCTACACGATTCACCGCCTTCTTAAAGATAGATAAACAGCAGAAAGCCTACTTTCAGTGTAAACGCAGTTTAATCCCCAGTGATTAAGTACTCGAAGATAGCAGATACGATTGTTGAACAATGTCGGTTAGCATTGTAGAGTTAGCCTTTGAACTTCCGTGTCTTCAGCAGTTGTTGCCGAGTAATTGAAACGGAATATACCTTTGTGGAATTAGATAATTTCAGGTAGTTAAGTAAGATGATTATCTTGAAGAAGTTATTTTGGATGAAAGTGCTGGAGCTTTTGGATTCAGATTTAGTTTGACTTAAATTAATTGGATTCTAATAAGAATAATTTCGCGTTTATGTTCACTAATTCTAAGCTTGCACGAATAGGCGTTAGGTATGATGCCTCGAGCCGACTGAACGTGTCAAAGATATATAGCTATTTATAAGAAATATCAACGATAAAACAACCGAGCAAAATGCAATATCGAGTTCAGATTATCTCAAATTCATGCAAAACAAACCTTAGACTTCATATGAATCCTCATATTCGAGTTACATAATATAATTTTAAAATGTATCTAAAATTCTATTACGTAACAATAAAAGCATAAGTACTTCAGAAGCACTGCACCGCTAAAAACCCACTATACTGGTTTTTAAAGTAAATTTATTCCATATTCTGTGTTGCCGTCCCGAGACGCTACTAAAACCAAACATTTTGACTCGGGCAGCAATTTAAAACAAGCTTGCCAGGTGTGCATACATTGTTGGGCAGAACCATGCAAACTTACCTTTCTTTGCCTTACAAACTCTGGTTTGTGTAACTTACAAAGCCTGTTTGAAAATTTTGGCTAGGCACATATTTGTTCTGTAGGTAAGTCTTCGCGCGTTGCTCTTAAATAGTGCGTAGTTTGAAAATAAACACTACGGTTATGAGTTTATTTTCAATTCTAAGGCCACAGTTGACACCACTCGAAAGACACTTCAGGAGTACTCAAATAAATATAAAAATGTCGTAAAACTTTTATCTTTTTATTACTATTCCGAAGGAGAAATATAAAACAATTTCTCACTACCGTGCGCCGCAACATTGTATGGAGTAAACAAACGTTTACTTCCCTCCCTGCGACTTTTTCCTGTTAAATTTTCAGGAGTTCAAACCGGGAGACAGTAAAAATTTAACTAAGATAAGAAGTCTTCCTGCGATGACGTACTTCCCTTGAAAATAAAATGGGAAAGACCGAAATACGACGACCGTAATTCGTTTTATTCGACAAACAGCAAAACACAATTTCAATTAGATGGAGACTTTGTAATCTCATATTAACCCAAAATTGCCTTCTTTCCGTCTTTTTTCTGTGACGTGTTTTCGTTCCACACTTCGTAAAAACTATGTACAGTCGACGACAAAAATCTGTATAAACCCTATGTTTTATGCGCTTTTAGATATTGCTGTTTATTAAATATTTTGTTTGGCTAATAAATGGTAGAACCTTTCAGCATTATATTTTGCATTCAAATAATCAATGCCAATATCGACTAATCTAACTTACAATATGTACCTTTTGTGAGGAATATTATTAATCGGCTAGAACGAATATTCATTTGAATATAACTACATAGAAGTTTCCAATCAAATGACTTTACCTCTTTAAATCCCAATCGATCATTGTTATTCATAATTTAAAAAAAAACAACAAAATATTATGTGAAGTAATAATAATGAAATTTGAAAGGCAAACCGCGTTATGTTCGTGGGATAATTGTGTCAGCCACGGCTTAACCTTGTTACATCCTTCTTACCGTAATATTTTTGCGGAAAATGCTGAGTTTCATAAGAATAACCGAAGAATTTTACACTCTACGCTTTATGCGAGTTAGAAACCGTTTTGATTTCACTGAGAAATGAACTAGTACTTATCCTTGAACAATGTAGTTAAAAATAATAAGTATACTTCCTAAACAACTTTCTTGGCTGTTTAAGAAAATTCAGAATTAAACAAAGTAAACTTCTAGAATTCTGTATTAGTTATTTAAAGTTAAGGTAATCTCTTATCTATTTATACAGATTGTAGATCGATATGAATTTATAAAAGTGTACACAATCACCTGGAAACACTTCCGATCCATAATCTCATTGCTCCCTAACAAGATAATTTTATTTTTCTCATTCCCAATAAATTATTTTTAAATTACGTAGCCTGCTCCGAAAAACTCAATAAAAACCACTCAGAAAACAACTTGTTATAAATCGTATCGCCCTATCAGTAGCCAGTTCGATTAATCCAGAAAATACTTGACATCCGTCTGTTTGTACGTACAAATTATACTCTACCGACATTTTAAAGGAATACCGGATGAAACGTCGGCGTAAACTAATTCCGACGATCAAACTCCGAACTCAAATAAAAAAGAAAAAGTCCAATATCCAAATCCGGCCCGGATAAATTGGTTAGCTATTACATTGGCGATTTAACGTCACAGCCTTTGAAAACTGAAAAGTGCACTCGCTCCATGAGCCAATGCCTAATAACTTAACCTTTCGACTTTGGAACATTCAACACAACTTAATTTTCCGAGAGTGGGCTGTACTGGCCCCAATAGAACCTTAACTACATAAAGATCCGAATATCCCCGAAAAAGCTACTGTCAACGTTGTACATGTGCAGTTTTGAAAGCAATTTTCATTGATCTCTAGTTCAACTTTGTAGTATGTCCTTGTATGTTTGTACATCCGTCCATTAATCTATACTTTATCTAATGAAATATAACATTATATTTTGTCGTTATTTCATTAACGTTGCGAATAAACGTTTTATTGAACTTTTTTTTTTAGGGCAAAAAGCCTTTATTAACAAATAAAATTACAATGATCTAACTAAATAAAAAACTAGTATTTACAATTGAAACAATTGAGCTAACTGCAGACTGTTGCGAACAAACTACAGGTAGCTCAACTGATCCATATCATTACCTCAAGTTCTCATCAACCTTTAGTTCACCTTTATAGTATGAAAGCAGTTGATTACATCCGTCCATTTCTCCATACTTTATCTAATGAAATTTAACATTATATTTTTTCGTTATTTCATTAACGTTGCGAATTAACGTTATTCATTTTCAGAACCTGCAATTACCCTGAACTCCGCTGAAGACATAAAAAGACTATAAAGTAGAGTTTAAATAAGGCTCCTGCCCGCAGACCGTCGCAAAAAGTGAAATGGTCAAGGTAAATCTGTGAATTTCCTCGCACTATGTCACGCTACCTTCCTGTAAGCACGGGCTTTCTTGTCTAAGGTAGAATAGAGAAAAATTACGTCACTTTGTCATCGAATGCGTAAATTATTTGAAATTAATTTCTTCAACCACATTAATGTACGCAATGTATGTATGGCGATGCGATGTCATTATTTTCTATTCTACCCTAAAGAGTAATCCCCGTGCTTGGCCTACTGTTTGGCTAACTTCACTTTGTTTATATCATTCATACAGTTAATAACTTCATGTCAGTAAATACCGGAATCTACGGGAGATTCTGATTTTCCCACTTTGTATGGCGGATTTCTTAGTATGCTTTAATTAAATTTATTTATTTGAATAGGGATGTAAATCTTTAGAACTACTAGGTTTATAACGTAAGCACACGGATATTAGTAGTTATGTTTTACAAGAAAATAAACTTGTAACATAAAGATTCTCAACATAATAAAAAAATATGTAGTTAAATGAGAAATAAGCAACTAGAGGGTGGGAAATATAACTGTCTATCGTTAATTATTGATTTTTTAACGTGACGCATAAAGTAATCAACGTACCAATTTTATTTCATTTTATCTCATTGTCATTTTCTATATAACTATTCACAAATTCAATACCTTAAACTTTAGCTAAATGTAGTATACTCAGGTATTTTTCTCTTTCTCTCAAAATAATTTATTCTGTGAGTTTTAGCTATTAGTAATACTTATGTTTTATGAATATTCGTATCTATCTTTTTGTGTTAACAATGATGTGCACGCTTTTGTGTTAATTATTCTTCAATAATTCAAAATTAACACGGGTGTGTTTTCGGGCACATTTTACTAATTTTCGTATGTTTTGTCTGCACTGTAAAACTTACTTATTATCATGTTACTTGTCACCGGTTGGTAACTACCTCAAAAATTTAGCCTCTTATTCATAATACTCTGCTAACTTCGTACAAACATTTCGTCCCGAGGCGGGAATCGGAACCGCAACCTGCGTCGCAGGCGGACCTTCGCCCACCGCGCCACAGAGGTCGTCATTGAGACTTTTATAAATATATATAGGGGTTAAACTGTATGATACCGACCACCTGAGCATAATTTTAGTGACGTTTTTCATGAGCATTCAAGTGAAATTTAGTGAAAGATATATCGCGAAGAAAATATCGCGTGGTATTGACACACCACGTGATCTTTTCATGTTCTTTTAAAAAACGGCCTTGGAATTTTACAACAGCCGAACCATGGTCTAAGCTGTATACTGGTAAGTAAATTTACCCAATTCACAGTTCGATTTAGTTTTTAATAACAATTAATGGAGTACCCAGTAATTAAAATGATTCGCGGAATTGCGGTTACCGACTATTCAATTTCATACGAATAAAAGCTCATTACAAAATGGGAATAGTCGAAGTGCGGTCTCAGTCAAATAGGCTTTTGACCATTCGAAAGTACAGTAAAACAGAATTCATAAATGGCTGTAAATATACGTCATCATTATCATCAGCCCATAAACGTTCACTGCTGAGCATTGGCCTCCCTTAAACGAATAACGCTCTTAAGCTTTATCCATCGTCACCTTGCGAATCGCTACAATGTCCTCGGTCCATCGCGCATCGAGGGAGTCTTCTTACACTCCTAAACCTTTAGACGACCTCTGTGGCGCGGTGGCCGACGACGATCAACCTGCGAAGCTGGTGGTTGCGGATTCCCGCCTAGGTACAAATATTTGTACGATCTGCAGATTTTGCTCAGGGTGTTCTGGTCGTTTTCCATGTAGAATAAAAAATATCTATTTATGTTATAATATTGATGTAGGTATATCAGTCATCTAGTACCCATAACACAAGCTCTGCTTGGCTTGGGGCTAAATGATGCTGTGTGGAATGTCCGGCATTATTTATTTTATTTATTTAGTCCCCAAGTTGATTCTGCTAGTTAAATGGCTTACTCATCGCATCTTCAGACTAGTAATTCTGTCAGTTACTTAGAGTCTCCTACGGATTTCCGGATTCTATCGTGAAGAGAAACTCTGTGCATAACTATCTCCTAATCTTGCTAAGCGACTTTGAGCTTAAGCATAAGGCCTATTACGGCCTATTAGTACATAATATGTATTTCTAGTCGTCATATTTGTACCTTTTGTTTGATGAAGGTGTGCAACAGAGTGGTCTATATCTATTTAGATCGATTCAGATTCAAAAACTTTATTTCTTTAGGCTTACAAAATAAGCACTTAGACAAGTCAAATTTCAAACAGATAATTAAAAATATAGGGAGAAACTACGCAGAAATTAAAAACCACAAACACTAGATGATGTTTTGTGGATTGTCCAGCATAATATTATAATATTAAAGGTTTATTATTATTATTTTTATTATTGAACTAGCTTTTTAACCTTAACAATGGCCCTCCACAGCCTTGTGTTTGACGTGTACAGTGTTATGTGGTCCGAAATTAAACATTTCCAGTCCGAAACAGGCTTATTTGAAAATAATATACAAAAAGTACATTCGTTTATGAAATTGAACACTATTATTATTATATTAGAGGTTCTATTATTGAACTAGCTTTTTAACCTTTGCAAGGCTGCGGTAGCCCTCCACTGCCTTGTGTTTGACGTGTATTGTGGTCCGAAATTAAACATATCCGGTCCGAAACAGGCTTATTTGAAAATAATATACAAATAGTATAATTGTTTTTGAAATTTAACACTATTATTGGTAATGATGTTGTGATATTCAGATATGTTTTATTGTTATGTTATTTTGTTTCCGCCCAAATAATGCTAACTTTGAATAAACAAATGTTGGGCGCTGTTCGTAAAGAGTGAGATATGTCACGCTTATGGTGGATGATTTATTTATTGTTTTAACAAAATCAACAGTTCAAACCAGAATGATGGTTTCGATTCCTGGCAAGAAAACTAGGTTTTCATCACCTCTCTGAAGAATTTCGTAGTATTTTATTGACAACGAAACAATTCTTTTTACGTACATAATAGCAACTATTTTGATGATGTTAGATATTCAATATATTCAAAAGATTTGTTTGTTCAATATATTCAAAAGATTTGTTTGTTTGTTTGAATTGAATAGGCTCCGAAACTAATGGACCGTTTTGAAAAATTATTTTATCATTAGAATCCTTTAATCTGTGATAAATAAGGCTATACAATATTTTCAAAAAATTTAGGGATTGCTATGAAACCGTTTTAACCGGTTCAACCATATAACTATGTGTTCTATCCGTAAAATGTTAAATAGACAATATTGAATGTACTTACCCTCCATATGGCATAGCCGTGGGACACCCTGTTATTAAATATAATAATAAAATAATAAATCCAATTAAATCTTTAAAGGTGAACAATGGGTGGAAAGAAATTTCATCTAAATTTCTATTTAATTAACGAATATAATTTAATAATTTTTAATTAGCTATAAAATATCCGAAACAACAGTAATACCTGCGAATATTTCAATAGTCACAAATTCCACTCAAATCCAGCCAACAACACGTTTACGTACAAAAGATTTGCATTAAAAAGAAGTAGATCATCCGTTCTTCCGCGTCGTATCACTCGCCGTTCTTTATCCAATTACCCGAAGATAAATCACACCTGTGACTGCGGAAGCTGGCTGCAGAATACTTCATAGTTTGCTTCTTTGAATGTTTCACTGGAGGAACACTTCAAGTTTATATAAATACTAGCGGTCCGCCCCGGCTTCGCACGGGTATTAAACTATTTCAGAAATTATACACACTAACACGGTGGGTTTCACAGTTTATCATACGGGTCCCTAACCAATTTAGCAGCATTGGGCTTTTTGACATTGACTTATATTTTGACAGTTGACTTGCGTCCTGCACCTCCAATCAGCAAGCTGCGGAGCCATAATAAAAATGTAGTTGAATATATATGCACACGGTTTTATTTTTTAA
This sequence comes from Eupithecia pulchellata, assembly GCA_963931895.1. Lineage (NCBI taxonomy): Eukaryota > Metazoa > Arthropoda > Insecta > Lepidoptera > Geometridae > Eupithecia > Eupithecia pulchellata. The sequence goes on along the minus strand of OZ007526.1, from coordinate 3,741,087 downwards.
TTTTTCTTGCGGATCCCTAACTTTTTCGAAAATATTCTATATAGAGGTATAGCCTATGTTCATCACAGAAAATTTAAGATTCTAAGGAGGAAAGAACTTTTGAATTGGGTCCAGTACTTTCGGAGCCTATTCAATTCAAACAAACAAACAATCAAATCTTTCCTCTTTATAATATTAGTATAGATTACCTTTCCTGTTGTTTAATATTATATTTACTATAATCATCGTCAACTACACTTTAATTTGGCGTTAGCAAACTATATCTTATTTCTACATGCGCAAAGCCTTTCATATTTGTAATAATTGTGTGTTTTTTGTAATCATGAGCTTGAATTTTGGGCACTTCGGACAATCAAAATTATAGAGACACAAACTGCACAATGAAATTTTTTTAATTCCCCTTTTTTCAACCTCTTGGTTGAACCCCGACCTAAACTAGAGCCGTTTTTTTATCTTTAAAACACGGCACTAGTTTAGGTCGGGGTGACTCCTTAATGTTAACCATGTAGGTATGTACAATTGATTGCATAAATATGTTTTTAAGTGTAAGTTTAAATGGATAGTACAGTTGCTTGTTCAATTCCCGCCTCGATACAAATGTTTATACGATCTGTAGATATTTATTTGTTCCGGGTGCTCCGGTCGTTTTCTATGTATAGTAAAAACTAGCGGCCCGCCCCGGCTTCGCACGGGTATTAAACAAAAATTTCAGAAATTATACACACTAAAACGATGGGTTTCACAGTTTTCATACGGATCTTTACTTTTTTTAACAGCATTGGGGTTTTTGACATTGACTCAACATTCCAAAACTGACACTGGCCGTAGAGAAAAAGCAAGCACCGTGCGCTATACAACCTCTTTTTCTATTCTGACGCGCCATAATAGAAAAAGAGGTTGAATATACAGCCCACGGTTCAATTATTGAATTTTTCATGTGGATCCCTAACTTTTTTGAAAATATTATATAGCCTATGTTCATCACGGAAAATTAAGGATTCTAATGGTGAAAGAATTTTTTAACTCGGTCCAGTAGTTTTGGAGAATGGAGAATGAATTTTTGGAGAATGAATCCTATTCAATTCAAACAAACAAACAAACAAACAAACAAACAAACAAACAAACAATCAAATCTTTCCTCTTTATAATATTAGTATAGATATATATGTATGTAGGTATGTAATATGTAAAGTACTATATGCTACGCTCTGCTTAGTATGGGTTTAGATGATGCTGTGTGAATTATCCAGCGTTATTTATTGAATACAAGAAACATTGGAGTGACAAAGGCCCATAAAGCGAACGTTATATTTCTAGAAATCCAATGCTTTTTTCTTCGTTTGACTTACTGATTGTGTGCACGTCTCGCGATACATTATGTTAGATTCAATTAGAGGCCCAGCCTTTGTTAGCTGTGTGGGATACGGACAGGTAAGTGTTTGGGTTTAGGTGTTGCCTTTTTTTATTTGCGGATTGAAAGATTTTACTAATCAGTGGAGTAGAGATTTCAATTCTGTACAGATTTTCTGTGAGAGAAGTTTAATTGTTAAATGGTAAATTTTACACGCTTTTTCTGTAGGTTCGGAAATCGATGAGGGTTTGCTTGTATTATACTCAAATAATTTTGTTACTTGACGAGAAACTGATAACACCTAACTTTAGCTTAACTAAGTGTTAACCATTGTTAATGTGTAATATCGGTCCGCCCGGCTTCACACGGGTATTTAACAAAAATTTAATTTTCATCGTTATTGAAAATATCTATTAGCCTTTTTTCATCAGGGAAAACTTAGGATTCTAATGGTGAAAAAAAATTTCAAATTGGTCCAGTAGTTTCGGAGCCTATTCACTCCAAACAAACATACATATAATATTAGTATAGATATATCATCTCGCTACTAGCATATCTCAGTCTACCTGTCAAAACTCCTTACCCACTAACCATTTCCGCTCAGGCGGATCGATTAGATTCCGTATGCTCCCGCGAGTCGACAAATTAGATCGTCTCACTCGACACGGTCAAAAGTCGACGCCGACACTTGACTCGGAGTTTACCCGCTTTACAATCTGCCAGTTTTAAATGTACGGTTTAGGGGATTTGGTTCCGTATTTTTGAAATGTTTCTTGATTAGATGCAGTTTATTGATAAATTTATGTTAAAGCTTTTATATCAACAAATAAAAAAATAATTATTTTAATAACCAAATTAGAACCACCAATTACCTGTCTTATTGTTCTTAGAAGTAAATTTTGCTCGAAAACTTATAAATAAATAACAATAAATAAATAAATAATGCTGTTATACATAGAAAACGAACAGAACACCCTGAACAAATATTTGCAGATCCTACAAATATTTGTCCCGGGGCGGGAAACGAACCGCACCTCAGAGGTAGTCGTTATATCGTAAGCTTATTCTCTTATTCTTACTAAGAGTAACGGACATTGAGCATACTCAAATATAGACTAAGTGTCTATCTACATATTTGTCGATGCTAAACACCACATTTATCGACACAAAATAGCTCGACTCAACAATTACTACATTATTATATGTGTACTAGGAAGTATTAACCCTCTGCAAAAGGAAATCAAAACCAAGCCGTACAAAATCCAATGAATTAAATTCTAGAAAATGCTCAGCATCATTAACTCTCAGATAACTCCTCAAGAAATCTGAAATGAAAACTAAATAACTGAATATAACCTCTTTGAATGCAGCCGCATCGAACCAAGTAAATATTGAACCGCGATTAATACCGTTCCGGTCGTTTCTCACGGTACCCTAAAACGGGAAGAGATTTTCCTTTCCCGGTATCGGAAACGGATCTCATTTCCTCTGACAACATCAAAGTGATAGCAATCGGTTTTTTATCAGGATCAGCAATATTTTGTGAGACTAGTTAGGTGCTCGCAGCCTGATCGGGTTACGGGTACATAATACCCGGGTATTTTGTACCCAATCGTAAGCTGCTATTTGTTAGGGAAAATAGTTTGTCGCAAACGAAGCAAAAAGTTTTTCTGTGGTGGGACAGAGCTTATGAAATTTACAAATTGAAAATAAGCTTATTTGGGTTGAGATTCCTGAAATATATAGACTACCTTTAACATATTTATCGTTATGTAAAGTATGTCATTGCATATAATATATATATATATATATACATACATACATATTATGCCTGTCTTGTCTTTATTAACTTTTTTATTTCAGCACTATAAGTAGGCACACATAGTATGAGTTCCAAATAAAAAAATATATATTTTACATTCTAAAAAATTATCATTCTAAACCAATATACTATAATTACATTAATTAAGATACTTTACCTGAACTTTATTGACTAATATTACTCAATAAATAAAAGACCTTAATTAACAAACAAAATTACAATTAAATAACCAAATTAGAACCTCATTATTAAAGAACTAGCGGCCCGCCCCGGCTTCGCACGGGTATTAAACAAAAATTTCAGAAATTATACACACTAAAACGATGGGTTTCACAGTTTTCATACGGATCTTTACTTTTTTTAACAGCATGGGGTTTTTGACATTGACTTGACACTCCATAACTGACACTGGCCGTAGAGAAAAAGCAAGCACCTATTCAACCTCTTTTTTCTATTCTGACGCGCCATAATAGAAAAAGAGGTTGAATATATGTACAGCGCACGGTTCAATTATTGAATTTTTCATGCGGATCTCTAACTTTTTTGAAAATATTATATAGCCTATGTTCATCACTGAAAATTTAGGATTCTAATGGTGAAAGAATTTTTAAAATCGGTTCAGTAGTTTCGGAGCCTATTCAATTCAAACAAACAAACAAACAAACAAACAATCAAATCTTTCCTCTTTATAATATTAGTATAGATTTATCGCACACCTTTTGTTTTATTTCTCCCTACGTTTCCATCGCGTTGCAGCGATCGTTGTCACGGGACGAATGGTTGTTCCGTGAGTTAAAGTGTAGAATTGACGGCAGTATCCACGAATTCCCTCAATTCTTCTTCAGAATCAGGAATGTCCACGTTCACATTACGACATACTCACTGACTGTGTCCGAATGCAGTGCAGTCGGTTGCTACTGCACTGCATTCGTATGTAACAAACCGCAAAAGTTTAAGAAGTTTAAGAACCTATCAAGATTATTTTTGCAAATAATACTTAATATATACTTCGAGAGCCAAAAAACTAGATCGCAGTCGAAAATGTTGAAATGTGTATGTGGTCAAATGTTCCGGATTTACGTGAGCGTTGAAAAATTACGTAGAATTTCGGAGTTGATGAAGGGTGCGGATTTGATTTATTTCCATGTTTTGATTTTGGATGTACACAAACGAAATCAATTTTGATAATTTTGTACAAACAGACCCTGAATCTTGTATAATTTTTGATGTTATAAGTGTCCGTTGATTAATAAATGTATTGTACATCAATCATGAAATGGTCTAATATTTGGTTTTAAGCAAGAGTAGTTATAAAAGAGAGGTACTGCTTTTTGTAGAAATAATATCACCTTGTAGTCTGAATTCCTTTTCCATGAAGGTTATGAACAAATAAAATTTCAATCAAAGAATAGAAACAGTTAGGAAACTATTATTTACAAATTCGAACAGTTGAGCTAACTGCAGATTCCGAATCTGTGAAAGCAACTTTCATATTTGAGAATATAGGTAGTACCTCCAGTTCGAACTTTTATCTACGATTAGGTTTTAAAAACACGATTGGACTAATTTTCCAGATATATTTATAGATACATATTTTTCTCACATCTATTTTCTAACTATTTATCTCAGAAATAGCACAACATTTTTTCTTGTGTTTTTGTTTTGTCTATCGCTCTGTATTTCTCACTACCGAGAAAACCATATCATGTCAATCCTAACTAAATAAATCCATTTCGTAGCGTGCAAGCTTTCCTTTTTACAGTTTCTGACCTCTACAACCCCACGGGCACATGGGTACACATATCAGAACAAAACAAACCCAACCGTGCAAACTCTAACCACCAATGAGCATTGCCAACCCAAAAATAGCACTTTCGAAATCTCTTACCAAGTTTAGGAAAGTTTGCAGTGACATCTAGCGCTAAATTGCCCGTCGATTCCCTTGTGCTTACCAAGTTCCGCGCACGCTCTGTTGCTACAGTCAGGTCTGTGCGCCGGAGCGTGAGGTCGGCAAGGATATTGGTCCGTCATTATTATGAACATAGCTTCGAACTTTCTACTCAAAATGTAAAATTTATCTTACACCTAAGTAGAATTGGCTACTCAGGGCCGCATGGTAATGTAGGTATTCTCAGTTCCACGCGGTGTGACACAATACATTACGCCCCGTCATACCATCCAGTACCCGCTTAACGCTTCAGCTCTGAGTAGCGAATATTCCGTAGGTGTGAACAAGTCTTAGCTAGAATAAGTTATCTATAGTAGACCGATGATACTCTGCACTACACGTTTTCCCACAAAAAATACAAATACAAAGTTTGGTAGATTCCTCGGTCCACGAGTGATATTCTATATCTATATCCTTTAACTTTCACTGCAATATACATCAAAAATATTTTCTTGGTATAAAAGGCCTCTTATTGAACGAGAGGTAAGATTTTACGTACGCCACAAACGGTGAGCCAAATTAAACTGATAGTCAAATTAAATTAAATTACACCTGATCCCAAAATTAGTTGGACCTAGACAATGTAATAGTGAAATATTTGTGGACGTTACCGCTGTAAGTCGTAAACCAAAGATATTACCCCAGTATTGTCTTGGGCAGATTAGTTCGCCTAGGGTTACGAAGGTTTTGTTGAAGAAAACGGGCTTTTCTTAAAATGACTGTGGATCTCGAAGTCTTGAAACAAAAGTGAATGCTGAAGCGCCTAATTGAATGCACGTAGATATGAAGAAAAATACAAAATATATAAAAATACTGGTTACAACTACTTACGGTATTTTGTTTAAGTTTGTATTCTTCGAACTGAAGCCATGAAAAAATCACTATAAATAATGACATTAAAAATAAATTATATTTCTTGAGGCTTACAAATTAAGGTAATTAAAAATACATTGAATGTCAGATCAAACACACACACACACACACAATGAAAATTGTCTAGAACTTTTCACGTTGTAATTGTAATCAACTGAACAATTTCTACCTAAAAGCATCCACCACTAAGTAAAAACAATTTTTCCTATCATCTAATCCACTTAACCTTTATGAGATCAGACGAAGTTTAGTGATCGCTCCGAACTTACACCAAAGCAAGTATAAATTACTCTTTGAGATTTTAATTATCAACATCCACAAATTGCCGGCTTTCGAACTTTAACCCTGACACCGCCAAACAGCACCTAGTCTATGCGGGCACAAGTTTGCGTTGATTAAAGATGGCTATATCAGTTTCGTGAACCTTTCATCAGAATACAAAGGACAAGTAATTATATCTAAGAGGGCAACATCTGGTCCTATCGTGACTGGCTGCACCTCGGCCATTCCGAATAAACTCTATATCTCGCTGTCAAAGACCCTGCGTATTGTTTTGCTTGATTAAAAAGTCTAGTGACTAGCTGTTTTCATAAAGGTATTTTAGCTGACAAGGTTTAAGTTAAATGTGAGCTAAAAGCAAGGTACTATAAAACTAAAACTTTAAAACTCAAGTTAGAGCATCTGTACGGAGGCGATAAGTCAAGGGTTGTTAGATACGAAAAAAAATATAGAAAATATTAATAGGATTTTTGATTTGAACTACTAGCTTTATGGTACTCAGCACTCCAATGCAGTACTGGTTAACAGCTGGGACAGCTAACCGGGCGGCTAGCCGCTTTTCTAGTTTAATATGCAACGTGTGTGTGTAATCATAATCACACACACTAACGCCCTTTTTCATAATGGTCTGCTACCTAAAAACAGTTGCTAGGTCACTGCCTATAGCAATAAAACTTTATTGCTTACTCTGGAAGAAAATCGAGTGAGAAATAGGAATGCTTTAAGTTAGGAAACTATTATGAATAAGGTAGTTAACCGCTACAAAATTTAAACCGCGCGTTGGTCAACCCTTAGTGCGTAACGGTTTAAATTTAACATTTAAATTAATCATATTACATAATACTTCATAGTTCTTGCACACGTATTTTATTTATAATCTGTATTAGTAGCTATTTTCTTATTTTTACTATTTCTTGTTTCAGGTAAGTGCACGCTTCTCTTCATTAAAAAGTCCTAAAAAGTTTTGGTAAGTCAAAATTTATACAGAATTCATTCAATATTATAGAATTCATACAGGGTGATTCGATTATTTTACATCACCTATTCTTCATCAAAACAACCGGTCGAATAATTACAATACTGGATATTTCTATCTCCATTAATCGTCAATAAATAATAGCCAATTTTAGTTTTCGCATAATCAGCTATTTAGAAAACTCATTTGGCTGGAGAGTCGATTTAATGGATATTTTAGCCGCTTATAAGGGTCATATGATAATATTCTTATGGAGTACAAACTAATTTAATTATTAGTTGAACTCATACGAGCTGATGTAGGTAAAGATTTAATATATTTTAACTTAGGCGATCTGAATACATAATTATTAGTACCATAATAGAGGGTATTTATTGATCGGGTTCATTTGTGTAAGCCTGTTGAAACGGAGGAAAAAATTGGTACTTGAGTAAATGCGATACTAAAACACTGTATGCTTAAATTAATAGGTATTACTTACTAATATAGTAAGCCCCTTTCAATATCGTCGTGAGAGTTACTTTGAACTCTGGTCTATCCTACTCCAGAGCAATTATATAATTATAATTCTTCTGGAACATATATCTGGCTGTTAGACACATTTTTAAAAACATACCATATCGGATAAAAAATCAATGCTTCGAATATAAATAAAACATATTTTTCTCTATATCTCTAGAAGAAATAACATCCGTACATTTTGTGCTTCGAAAACATACAGACACCGCATTTTTTTACACAGCAATGGTACAGACGAAAGTGTTATTTTCTGAAAACTGGATAAATATTTGCTTTTAATCAGCGAAGTTCTCTGTAAACGCTTTATTTGAAGACTTGGAGAAGCTCTAACGGATTTATAATTAAAAACTGCCCCGAAAATGTGAGCTATGCTACTTGGCTACTTGCAAAATAATGTACCTAATGCTTAGTACATACATATAAAGGTTTTTGAAAGGTTCATTAAAAAACCGTAATTCATTAATTACGGTTTTTTATTATATCTCTCTATGTGTGTTATACATGTAAATCGGTAATCTAGTACCCATAACACAACGTTTGATAGCTTGGGGCTACATGTGGGATGACTATTATGTGGGATTTCCAGTATTTTTAATAAAACATGTAGGTAGTGAGTGTGTTTTATTAGCTCGCAGCCTTGTAAATCTGTCAATATAGTGTATCTTCTTGCAAAATTTCATAATGATCCGCTGAGCATTCAATCGTGTAAGGGTTACATCCAGCAGTATGAGTTTCGTAGTTTCGCTGATTTAATGCTATCGCTGCCATGCCTCAGTACGAGGGTGTCATCAGGCAGTGTGTGGTGGCAATTAAAGAGTTTGTTTAGGTATTGGTTAATATAAACAATATGGAATCGAGGATCATTTTGTCGTAGTACATACAATACAATATAAATACAATTACAAATATTTTTATTTCTTTCACAAAATTCAAGAGTAGCAGATAATATTAGGAAGCCTCCTTTTAAGTATAGAATACTTGTACTAGGAGGTTTCGCTCTTCCTTATTACAGTATCCAAAAGGTAACAAACATAATATTAACATAATGTAGAGAGTAAATCAATCATAGTCCTTGGCATTGGGGCATAGCTTACAAAACGGAAACAAATTACTTTAACTCCCACATTATATAACGCGTTGCAGCGCCCCTGACGGATACAGTGGAACTAATATCTAGTATCCATAACACAAGCTCTTAATTTGGGGCAAGATGATGGTGTAGATAGTCAGACTAAAAAAAAACGAGTTCATAAACGTCATATTTAAAAAAAATGTTGTATAAGAACGCTTCTTTTTTTTCGTGATTTTTGTGACTATTTTAGTGATACGTTTTTCGTTCGCATTTCCTACCTATATACCTTTTTGCTAAGGTTAGCTATTTCACATGTTAGGTAGACTTTTCTCTATGTACTTACTCGTACAAACCCATACGAATCCTGGGCAAAGTTACAGCGCTGAACAGTTATAATTGCGTTTCAATTAATTACCTTTTGCGGTCTGTCAGTTGCAGATTATTGGTTGATTTCAGAGCAAGTATTAAATAGTTTAAGTTCTCATTGTAAAATCAGTCCACCGTTAAATGACGACAGTATTACTGCCACCGCTAAATAACTTCTGTAACGTTGTGAAAAGTTTGAAGTAAATATTCTGCTATAACAATAACTCCATAAGATACTTCAATTATAAAATTGAAAACTTAAACCTTTGTTATTAGTTGTAGATGAAAAGTTTTCATTGTAAATCCGTTAAATCTACTAGAATTTCCAACTAAGAAAACAAGGGCGTATCCCTCCAATTTACGCTATAATTATGACGTCATCGGAGAAGGATTTAATTAAAGGCCTTTTTAGAGGCCTTCGGGGTAATTGGTGTTCAATGCTTTCGTAGTCCGAGATCCCCTTCCTACTCAGTGATTATGTGTAGGTATTCTGGAATGTTGGTTTTACCCCAATGCTTATCGCGTACATTGTAAATGGAGTAAGTAATGCAACTTCTTGCAGGCTTCATGTTATGTATGCATCGTACATGGTACCGACCAGGTACGGTGTATGAATTGAGGGTAGTTTGTCAAAAACTATTTATACTGATCATGAACCGAGTTTATAAAGGAAATTAATATTTTATTGCATCAAACACTTGTGAGTTACCACATAGATGTAAAATGATAATATAAAACACAATGCATTTTTAACGGTTTAGCGAGCAATATTTTATTACAAAGTTTTTAACTCCATTACTGTGTAATTATGTTTATGGCTTTTGAACGCTGTCGACCGACGATGACAATGACAGGCTTTCCGATTTATACCGAGATGATAGGGCCATTCAGCCGAGGAATAAAATAATAATGCCGGACAATCCACACAGTATGCAACACTGTTTTTCCTATTACTGTGTCTCAGAGTAGTGGAAATCTAATTTGGAAGGTATTTAATTAAAACAATTTAAACTAAATAAGCTACGAAAACTTTTGATATACCTATATTTTGCATAGGTATTATACTTGGATACCATCGAAACTCAATACTGTCTCGCACTACTGCTTCGCATCGATGTATCTCCCAAATCACGCAAAGCAATTGAAGATTTGTGGAAAACAATTGAAATGAGCAACTAATTGTTCGAAATGAGCAACTAATTGTTCGAAATGACATCATTGCCGTCCGGGACATTATCGTGCTATCTATCGTCTGCTGCTATCACTAGTCGAGTGACTTGTCCAACATCTTTAGGACTCATTTCGGACTATAGCTCTAATTTCTTAAAGATTAACCTGAGGCTTACACACTATAATAACAATCTTAGAACTAAGCAAAGGCGATAACTCTCGTCAAACGAACTAAATGTAATTTTAGTTATTACACGATTGGATAAACTGAACAGTACCTTCATGTTTGAACGGCAATATGAAATAATTGGGATCAGGTATCGTGAACATTGAACCAGTTTTAACTAGTATTCGTTATTTTGGGATCTGTATACAATACACCCACCATAATGTTATACATCCACCATAATGTTTTACTCGTCTACAAAATTATTTAACACGTACCGTGCCCGGATGATCCCGTTCTTACGCCACAAAGGAGTGTGGTTGAAAGTTAATTAAATTTTAATATGTGAAGAGCCTTTGTATTTAGCCTTAGCTTACTTTTTACCGGCTGTTTTCTCGCTGTTTACCTTTTATACCTTGAAGCCTTGCTTTCCTGATTTCCTTTTATAAAGTAGCTAATTAGCTCTTTTGCAATTTGTTATCAATTATGACGGATTCTACCGCTAACTGGTTCAGTAATCTTAGAAGAAAGAAAGACAGCATATAAATTAATTTGAAATCCAGTAACATACATAACACAGGCCTACAAAAAATTTTTTTTTTTGGTGCCGCTCTGTTTGTGTTTATGATTGATAAAGTAGGTAATGTACAATATATTGTCACACGTACAATAACATCAATAAAGTTTATGTTACTATTTAATTATAGCTAGTACGTCCAGAAATTGTGTAAACAACCCTGATATATTTTGTTATATTTGTGGTGAATACATACTGAAAGATCAGCGTAAATCGATTACAGACACTGTAAATCGTTCGAATTCTGCTTACTTCAGTATTGAAATTTGACACAAAGATAAAGTGTGGGTGCCTCATAGTGTATCTAACCTATGCGTTGAACATTTGCGACAATAGGAGAAAGGGGCACGTATGTCTTTAAAGTAAGACTTGAAGATGGTTAATTTTTTATTAGGTCAACAGAGCAGTTATACTAAATACCCATGTTTTATTTGTCTTTGGGACAGTCAAGCCAAATCACATCATTGGACACAAAAAATTGGCCATTGAGAGATGCTCTTGTTGTTGGAGAAAGAAATGTTATAAATAAAGCCTTAGTTTCAAGAAAAAAAATCATTTTCCCGCCATTGCATATAAAATTAGGGCTGATGTAGCAATTCGTTAAGGCTCTCGACAGATATGGTCAATGTTTTCAGTTTATTTCACAGAAATTTCCTAGTTTAAGTACTAAAAAACTAAAAGCAGATATCTTTGATGGACCTCAAATAAGAAAATCAATAAAAGACTAAAATTTTTGAGACTTCTATGAATGATCTGAAAAGGTTTGCGTGGAAATCTTTTGTAGCAGTTGCACAAAATTTTCATGGAAATCATAAGGCTGACAACTATGTAGAACTAGTAGAAGAAATGCTGGTTTGTTTCAAAACTTAGGCTGTAATATGAGTATAAAATTACACAATCTCGATAGTCATCTAGATCATTTCCAACACGATTTAGGAGATTTACGCGAAGAACATGAGAACTTTTCCACCAAGACATAGAAACGATGGAGAATAGATACCAAGGAAGGTGGAACACTCATAAATATGATGGCCGACTATTGCTGGGGAATAATGCGAGATTATCCACGTCAGTTTCATTCTAAAAAATGACTTAAAAGACAATTTCTTGATGTTTAATACCATAAAATATACATATTTTTTGAAAACTGTATTTTTTTTTATCTCTGAAACTAGAGCTGATAGAAAAAAACCGTTAACATTTTTGATATCACCACGTAAGACATACTTAAAATCAGGTCTTAAATCCCCGGCACCAAAATCGTTGTAGGCCTGTGTAATTAATCAAAACAGTAATCCTTAGAAGAAACAATGATGGAAAAAAATATTTGAGACCCAGTAACATAATAAAATACATTAAGATTTAGGAATAAAAAAAACAACTAACAGAAAAGAGTACCTAAGAAGGTACCTACTTATATCATAATACCGAATAATGAAACAATTCAATCTTTATCATGAAAAGCATTTATTCCTATGTGTGGTTTCATAAAGTATCCTCTTATTTTACCACGATATCTAATATTAAAGACGATGTGTTCGTTGATCACAAAGCTCTAGATGAAACCTCTCTTTTTACTATAAAACGATCGTAGTTTGACGCTAAAATGATCGTACGATCATAGTTTGACGAATTCATTATTTATATTAGCGGGTTAGCGGTGTAAAGGGTTAACGATACGGGGGCGACGAACCTAACCCACTCACCCTGATAAAGTCCCTCGCTAAAGGGTAAAACGTTGGTATTCTTCCAACACAAAATAGGTTCGTAGTTAACCCGCTTACATTCATAATGAAACCTTTCTTGTCTATATCAGAGTGTCGACGTGTACGTCTATACTAATATCATAAAGAGGAAAGATTTGATTGTTTGTTTGTTAGTTTGTTTGATTTGAATAGGCTCCGAAAGTGCTGGACGGATTTGAAAAATTCTTTCACTATTAAAATCCAAAATTTTCCGTGATGAACATAGGCTATAGAATATTTTCAAAAAAGTTAGGGTTAGCATGAAAAGTAAAATTTTTGTTAAATACCCGTGCGAGATCGCTTGTGATTAAATAATGCTGGACACTCTATGTAGCATAATATAGCCCCATAACGATGTCTAAAAATAACTACATGTAAATATATGAAGAACATGTAAAATCATATCAGTAACATTTAGGCTGCGATTGTGGTAAAGCTTTATGCCATGCTCTCACAAACGATTGAAACTTTACAGAGCCAATAAAAAGCCAATAAACCGTTAAACTACCGAAAATTATCGTTTTTAATTAATTTTATTTGCCCATTGAGTCGGCGAGTCTGTGTAAAAAGTCAATGGGAAATAATGTTGGTTTTAAATTTTCAGATGAAAGTTAAATAAATAAAATAATTATTCAACTTTTGAAAGTAAGTTAAATACTTTTGGTTTCGGTATTTTATTTTTTTAATTTATTGGTTGAATTCCGTAATGTACTACTGTTAGGTATTGTACAGTAAGCGTCAGAGAAAAGGATACACCCCTTAATAATCACATCGAACCGTTTAAGATTTTTGTTCAATGACTAATAAGTAGTGGTGGCTAAGCGGTTCAGACATCTGCTCGGCATGCCAAAGGTCCTGGGTTCGGATCCTATGAATACAACTTCACTTTTTGATGTATTATTTTTGCTTTCAGCTTTTGTTAGTTTATTGGTGGTTATTGTAATATTTTCGAAAACAAATATTCAGAAGGTATTAAGTAAGTGTATACAAAATATGGTGTATAAACAATATTTATTTATTTCTCGAATTATTTACATACTTGTCATAAGTCTTTATTTAATAAAAAATATTACACATCAAAAATTTTAAAACCATAATAGTAAATGAGTAACAAATTGATTACAGTAAGTAGGTATTATGCTTAGGTTATTAATTACTTAATATTCACAAAACCAAATCGAAGAAAAAAAAAACAAAATAGATAAGAACTAGTTAGTCTTCGGTTAAATTTGTTCAAAAATAAGGTTCAAATTGAAATATTGATATCTGTGCATGTGAGAGTAAGAACCAACATGCTAACTGTAACAGTTAAGCAATTTATATCTTTCTCTTTTCACAGTTTTTGATAACCCTTTAAACATAACATAAGAAAAATATGCGAGGTCAGATGGAGTATCGTTAACACAAAACTTCTTGAAAAAAAAAAGAAATACATAGATGGATACCTGTTATATTATAATTTCACTAAAATTAAAACCATCTGACCCCATAAGTTTTTTATTGGATTTAGGTCCGGGCTTTTAGCCGGCCACTCCGTTGTTTATCTTGGCCTTCAACCAGGCTTGATGGACCAGGATGAACTGAAGAATTATCCTGAACTAGGTATATTTGGCCTTCAGGATATGCGACATGCATAGACGGCAGCGTTACGTCCTTCAAAACTTCAAGGCATCGGTCACTGTTCATGCGGCTGCCAGTTTCTCTAGCTCGCCTGGATGACATCCGTCCACAGTAACCTACAAACAATAAACCTTTTTATATCTGTTGCAATGATGTTAGTAAACATGTCAACAATACACCATATTTATATACATATTTATAATATGATATTTACCTAGTGTTAGGCCCCCTTAGCCTTGTTCTGAGGTCTAATATGTTTTTAGGATTTATCCTCTATCCTACTTTTCTCCATAAAAGATGTCGTCGACAGTGTTCAGTGACACTCCAAAAGTTTCAGCACTGCAGGCGTAGTTTTGAAGGGATCCTCTAAGTGAACTTCCCTAATATTACGATGTTGCTCAGATTCATTGATATAAAGCCATTGGGCGAGGGCCTTGGCGATCACAGTTCACATCACTTTTATATCCATCTCCGAACTGTTTTTCTCTGTAATGAAGATGATAATTAGAAACACAATATAAACACACCTTGTTAGTCTCTTGTAATGTAACATGATTGCAACAATAACTTAGCAATATTTACAACAAACAATAATCTTACCGTAATGCCCATATCTAGTAATATATTTTATCGTCTGTATACTGTGTTCTTGTTCAGAGCATCAAACCATTATTATTATAACTGTTTCAAAACAGGAATACATAGATATCGCATAACACAAACACCTTTTATTAACGACAGATTTGCACAACACTTAGTGATTTGTCATGTCAATTTTAAAGTCAACCCGCAATAGCAAATAATTATTTATTTGCGTTGAGGGTGGGTGACTTGAAAATTCAATATTAGTCAATCAGTAGCAAACAATATATTCTACCATCACATCTGCTAAACAACTGAGTCTTAATTTCACCGACTGACGTAAGAAGCACGATAGCCGGGTGGGTAACAAAGCGGCTTAGAGTGCAGGTGGCCTGATGGGACCCTGGTTCAAACCTTTGGTTGTAAAATAAATTTTGTTAGATTTGATATTTTGCATGTTGTCTTGGCTCGACAGTGGCGACATGCAAAGATTAATGTTTTAAAACGGGGTGGATACTTTTCTCTGAAGATTTTTTATTCAACAAATTTCAACGAAGACTAACGTTCTTATCTATTTTGTTTTATTTTGCTATCGTTTTGGTTTTGTGAATATATAGGTTTAAGTAATTAATAACTTAAACATAATACTTACTATAATCAATTTGTTACTCATTTAATATTATGGTTTTTAAATTTTTGATCTGTAATAATTTTTATTAAATAAAGACTATTTACATACTTGTCATGTATGTAAACAATTCGAGAAATAAATAAATATTGTTTATACACCATATTTTTGTATACACTATTCAATATTTGTTTTCGAAAATATTACAATAACCACCAATAAACTAACAAAAGCTGAAAGCAAAAATAAAACATCAAAAAGTGAAGTTGTATTCATAGGATCCGAACCCAGGACCTTCGGCATGCCGAGCAGATGTCTGAACCGCTTAGCCACCACTTCTTATTAGTCATTGAACAAAAATCTTAAACGGTTCGATGTCATTATTAAGGGGTGTATCCTTTTCTCTGACGCTTACTGTACTACTGAAATTTAAAAGCTGAAATAAAAAATGCAGTAGTGAACTACTGAATATAAACATTACTAAAATAAGACTTTTGGGTAACTCTGACTTGTGCTTAACTTTTTATACAGTAGTTCGAACGATACATAAGGCTCAAGTGACAAATTGTGACATTTTCACTGAAAACTGCCAAAAAAAGTTTGGCAGTTTTCAGTGGATTAGACACACTTAAATATGAGTTAATTAATAATAAATATGAGTTAAATATGAGGTGCGTTAAATAATTGACGCCCAAATTAACGCATTTCAGATTAAGGCGCATACAGCAGCTAAACTAGCGCCACCACCTACTTTATGTTATTATTCTGTTTAACAAAGGAATTTTCAAAAATCCATCGTCCAGTTTGTGATACCTATCATAAGCTTTTTTTTAATGCCTCTGTAATAGTTTTATTCTATTTAGTTTAGGAAGAGATACGAAGTTGCCCTTGGTGGCCACCAAAATCTATTTTCGTATCTCTTATCTTTAGTTTAGGAAGAGATACGAAAATAGATTTTGGTGGCCACCAAGGGCCTTAACCGCGTTTCAAGTTATGCTTTTCGACAGTTTTCAATGAAAATGTGACAGCAATTTGTCACTAGAAACGGGCCTGAATCAGAGTAGCGTGTGAGTACTTTGGCGTTATTGTACTTATCGGAATATCATCACACTTTCACTAATATTATACGTAAATGCAAAAGTTTTGGTATATAATATAACTTTTGATTTATTTAAGTCAAAACTGCTTTTTCTACGTACCTATCTGACAATTTGAACAATTCTAGGCCTGGAATCAAGTAAAGGCTTTTATTTTACTATACTTAAAAAAACCCTTTATAACGTTTTCATAGACATAACGCGTGGGAAACTGTAGGCTATCAACCACGTCAATAACAGTTTAGGTATTCCATGCGTTAACGCAACTGCTGCGGCACGTCGTCTATTTACTTAATTAAAGTCAGGTGTAATCAAATACACTCCATAGCGGCGAGTGATGGAATACCGATAGTGGATGGAAGGCACGGATGCAGCTTATAGATAAACTTGCAATTTAGAAATGGGTCCTCCCATTGGATGGGTGTTTCTTACGGTTGTCACATAGGCCGCAGAATATCCGCACCAGTACAAACCATGCTGACCGCATCTGTCCATGCACGGTCGGCAAAGTCGTATGATCATCAGAACTTTAGTTCTAGCTATATTCTGTTCTGTGCCTTATTAATTGATGGTGAGTGAAAGTTTTAAATACCTGCTAACTTCAATAAATCTATAAAACTTGAAACTGTCATGGTTATTAACACTAAAGTCACTTATAACGGGATATTTACCATGATTAGAGTTTTGAGTTTTCCAATATTTCGGCAGTTTCATGCGCCATGATCACGGCATAACTGTTAGTTGTTCCGTCGAACGGTCAGCAAAGAGCCGTTTGATCATCAAGAACTGTAGTTTTAGCTAGATTCTGTTCTATGCCGTATAATACTTATGACGGTTCGTGAAATCGTTCGAAGTTTTCAATACCTACTAAATTTAATAAATGATCAGGTTTCCAAAACGTATGATAAAGCCGCAAAACGCTCAGGACTCCAGTTTTTTTTCATAAATCGTAGCACATTGAATAAAATAAGGAGGTCCCAATTTAATCCTAATTTGCCCCTTACCTCGAAACCTAAAAATCATTCCGCCCTATGCCACGCGTTTTGTCAATCAATGGAGCATGCTAGAAGAATGACTCCTATCAATACTGGGTGCTTCCTTACGGCTATATATGTCTTACTGAGTCTCCGGTTGGGGTCCATGAATTACGCTTCAATGATACGCCTCTTAAAGTTAAATTGGGGATGAAAACGGTCGTATGCGGTTTTCCGATCTGACAAATTAAGAGGAAATGGTGTGACGAATAATTTTGTCATTATATCGACTCGATCAATTAAGGTTTTTATTTATTACTAGCGAACCGCTTTGGCTTCGCATGTATATTTAACAAAACAATATTTTTTCATTCGGAACCCCAACTTTTTTGAAGATATTCTATAATGGTGACAGAATTTTACAAATCGGTCCAGTAGTTTCGGAGCCTATTCAATTCAAACAAACAAACAATCAAATCTTTCCTCTTTATAATATTAGTATAGATATAGATTTGTGAGCTTGCTTTAATATAAAAAATAGTTTAATAATTATGCATAACTTTTAAAATTGAAAACCTAAAGTTTCGTTGGCAGCGCTGAACGGCGCTGAGGAATTTGAATACTATCCCGTAGTAAATTACGTTGATATTTGCTATTGACAAACACTCGAGCGACGAACGCGCGGTATGAAGAAAACTTTGCAACGTACAACCGCAGGCCCTGAGTTCGGGGAATGTTTCCAGTTGGACACGATGCGATAAATTAATATTGTTGTGTTCGAACCGTTGCAAAGTTATGCGTTGCGCAAAGTCCAGGCCCTGGAATTGATATTCTTTTGTTCGTTTTCTTAGCACTGAAACTTGTTACTCTGTTACTAATAACTCTACTCCTAACTCCATAAGGTACCTTAATTAATTAGACTGAGCTCGGAACGTTGCATGTTCTAGGTAAGACGTTGTCTTTCGAAATTACAGCATCAAATTCATATTATATTATGCTGAGCTTTAATAATGAAACCAGCCAAGTGAGAGTCGACTCATACCCAGAAGGTTCCGTACCATCGCACATCTATTTACAACTTGTCGCGGTCACCCATCTAAGTTCAGATCGCACCCGACGTTGCTTAGCTTCGTTGATCAGTGTTCAATTTGTGCTTTATTTTATCGTTATTATAAACTTATATTTGTAATAATATATAATGTATTTCACTTCAGAATTTCAACTGTCTACCTATAAGGGTTCAAGAGATGCAGCCTCGGCAAAAGTGGGGCAAGAACAGCCAAAAAAAGAAATAAGTTTTTTGTATCGAAGCCCCAAGAGTTTTAACATGTATTTCTTTTCGCATCAGTTAGAGAAATACATTTTCTGTGAAACTGTCTATCTTTTACAGTTTATGAGATACAAACTGTCAAGCGGTCTTTGTAGTAGAGTCCCGTTTCACCTTTTGGATGCGCAACCCTAAAAAACCTGTATCATGTTGGTTGTTTGTCTAGAGATAGTTATTAGAGCTTATTAAAACTAGTTTCTTCATTTTTATGGATTACATCGTAGCTCGTGGTCAGATAAATTATTACTAAAATGAGCTGAAAATTTTTAAAAATACTGATGCTGTAGGATATTTTCAAAAAAGTTAGGGATCCGTATGAAACCTTCAATATTGTAACCTAACGTGTATTTGTGTCAGAGTACTATAAATATTTTTGAAAATTTAGCTTAATACCCTGGACGGACCCCTAGTACTAAATAAAGCCTTTGCCATTTTGTAGGGACCATTCAAAAAGGTCTATCATTTCGGCTAGTATATTAAATGTAAAGATGCCCTTAAGGTACCCGGTATCACCTATGGCGGCCGCCATAGAAAGAAACTGCTGCCCTTCTTCTGGTAGATTCCCGAAACCTCTCATGATATTCACTGTGTAACAACCACGGAAAAATTACATATACGCGAGTGTGATGCCGCTGGCAGGAACATGTCATAAAATTTATTTTTTCAAAAGCACGTTTTCTTATGAATGTTGTACCAACAATCATACACAGGCAGGCAACATTATGTTTTTCCATTCAACATTTCGCGACAGACAACCCAATTACGTTTCGTCATATTAAGTTAATATGCAAAATTGGTTCCGTTGTATTTTTGCGTCAAATGAGTTTGTAACAACGTTCCGTCGACAACTTTTTGATTTCCATTTGTTTTCGGCTAACTCCGAAACAATTACCATGAGGGGTTTAGATGAAATGTCTAAAAAATCGGTCAAGTAAGTATAACTTTCGCGCGATTTTAATGTTTTTATTTTATTAGTACAAAAACCTTCATTCTTGTTTTGTGGCTGTAGTTGTAGTACCTATATAAGAGTAAGTAGTGATTTCAGTAAGTAGCATAAACACATAATGTAGCTTCGTAACTTTTTTCATAGATAGAGCTGTCAACTCATTAGACAAGACAGAGATATAGAGCCTGCGGTTAAATCGACTAAGAAAATAGATAGTTGAAGTTTTACGCATGCACGAAAAACTATATGAAATGTTTTTACATTTAGTTTAACGTAAAATCTCATATTTGGACCGATTCTATCAAGAGTCAAAATGAATAATGTTTCAAAATTTTACAAATCTTCTGTGACTAATTAAATAGTTACTGAATTTCAGTTTGTTTCTAAATGTCAGTTTTCAACACAAAAATCGCAGTTTAAAATGAACGTCAAAGAAGAAGTTACGAATAAATTTTTAACTCTTATTTTATGTTTGAAGTTAGACCGGCTTTGCAAATATGTATTTAAAAAGCTAGTCAGTTACGTCAAAACTTAAATAAGTACACTGCCGACGAGGCAGCCACAGTTGAAAGGAGCAGCTGTTACAATTGTACCTACATTTTAATTTTATTTTGTCCATCTGTAATTTATTGATGTTCGCTGTAAAAGTACATACGTACGTACACAAACAATCTTACAAAAAACCGAATAAGGGAGTTTGTGTGAGTGAGCTGGCATATTTTTATGAAGAAGTCTATAATTAAGTATCAGTGTCAAATTTGCTAAAAAATTACGACTTGCGAACTACTTTCCGTAGATTCTTAGGTCTGTAGAATTTTAATAATTGCACCGGCCATATTAATAGTAACTGTGACTGTATCGGGCAGCTTTATTCCGTCCCTAGGGTCTTAACTACCCGCAAAACATTATTTTGTTGTCTTCGACTTTTCTGTTTAATTTTATTGAATGCTCGTTCAAAGCTTGCGGTCTCATTGTTGTATTTTCAAGCGAGGTAAAAACGAGGTTATTTTCAAGGGAAAAGTAAATGAATTATTAAGTTTGCGCTTTTAATAAGTTTTCGATAGATGTTTGTAGTTAACAGTGTATTTGGAATTTTAATGGCATTATCAGGAAGACAGTGACATGTATTGTATTATATGGAATTTTAACGGTAACCTGGATGGAATTTTACTTCCATCTACACAACCTGATCTCATAAATAAATGAATGAACACTTAGTTCGCGTAAAATTTAACGACAGAATAATCTACATAACACGCCAAACCGTCTACACTTGTTCTATAACTTCCTGTTAATCCGAAGGTTGCCTGGAAGAGATCGCTTATAGCGATAAAGGCGGACTTTGTTATACGCAATTTGTATTTTTTGTTTCCTTTCCTGTATTTCCGTTATTATTTGGTGTGAAACAAAGAATATGAAAAATTAGCATAAAAATATTTACCTACGTCAATTGAAACAAAACGTAGAATAGCCGGCAACTGCTTAGCGCAATTTCATCCATTTTCCACGCAACCGCCTCATTGATTGGCTTGGTCACTTCATGGTCATAAAACAGTGTGGTGAGTTAATAACATGAATTTTACTAGATTTCCTGCGTAACCAAGTTCGAACCTTGAACTAAAATCATAGGTAAACAATATTATCCGTTTTGTTAAATTTTTAATTAGGAACCGAAGGTATAACTTGTAAACCTGACGTAGGGTAGAGCCGTGCGGTTTCTAAGAAGCTGGCTTTGTGATACAGCGACTGAAATCTGTTCTCAGATAATATCTTGGGAAAAGTTACTCACTATGATAATAAAATAATACCACGTTTCGTGGCGACCTCTATGGCGAGGTAGGTAAAGGTTCTCCTGCGGCGCAGGAGGTAGGGGGCTCGATTTCCGCCTCGGGGCTAAATGGTACGATCTGCAGATATTTGCCGCGAGTGTTCTGGTTGTTTTTATTTTATAAAGAATACGTTAAGATATTGAAGGTGCAATACAGAAATATTATATTCTATTCTACCAAGAAAAAACGAACGGAAACGTAATTATAGTACAGAGAAGGGGAAAATATTGCAGATTGACGTTAACTAATTGGTAACAGCTACCGGCAAAGGTCAGTCTAGAATTTAGTTAATATCTACATCGGTACCAATGTAAAGAGAAAAGATTTGATTGTTTGTTAGTTTGTTTGAATTGAATAGACTCCAAAAGTACTGAAACCGAAGTAAAAAATTCTTTAACCACTAGAATCCTACATTTTTCCTGATGAACATAGAATATTTTTAAAAAATGTTCGGAATCCACGTGAAAATTCCAATAATAAAACCATGCGTTTATTCAACAATTTTTTTTATTTTGGCGCCGTTTGCTTTCGCTATGACTCTGCCAGTGTCACTCCATAGAGTGTCATAAACTTCACAATTCCTCACTGGAGAGCGGGAGGAAAGTCAATGACAAAAAATAAAATGCGAGAGTCAATGTCAAAAAGTGCATCCGATGCAGCCCAAAAGTTAGGGATGTTGGTGTTTGAAATGTATAATATTTGAAGCTTTTGTTAAATACGAAGTCGTAGAAGGGGACTGCTAGTATTATAATAATAACCAATATTAATTAGGAAAGAGGTTGCAAGTTACAACGTTCCCCACCATAAGGGGCAAATAGTTGCAAGTTACAACGTTCCCCACCATAGGGGCAAATCGAAATATGTTAACTAGTAGGCTTATATTGCAATGTTTAATGACGTTGACCGCTTCTCAAGAACCTTAGCGAACCGTTCAAAGTTCAACCGTAAACTTCCCTTTGTTTATCCAAGTTCGAAAGCAGGTAAGTTTTAGAACATAGCGGTTTTAATGATCTAATATTAAACGTTGAGGGTATTAATTAAGGATTCCAAGTAGAATAGCGATAGAGAAATTATATGCTCCACTGAATTTCGTTGTTGTGTGATGTAGCGGGAAACATTTGATTTTGAACGATCGAAACATTCAGGTTGCATATTTTTCAGAAAATTTTCTGCATTGGATAAGACCAAACTGTTTTCTTACTTTATTTTTTTATTTCTTACGAAAACAGGGTAGAGACCCTGTTTTCGATTAAACGAAAGATGTGCGAAATTTCGATTACTATTTATAAACATACACTGACCTGCAAAGTTAAGTATCACATTTTTTTAAATAGGTACCTATCGAAACTTTTGATAACTTTTTGTAGAAAACATTTTATATCAAATTGATCAGCTTTCTTGCGGTTGCAAAAAGCGCAATTACTATATATATTTAAATATGTATATTATGGTTATAGTAAATGTATAAAAGTGTGATACTTAGTTTTGAAGGCCTGTGTACTTTTGGAAACACACTGTTATCTTATTTTTCCTTAAATTAAAGATATATGCGAAATTTCGTTATTTATTATTTTAATAACAAAAAAATTAGATTTAATAACAGAACCAAATTAGAACAAGTATTTACAATTGCAACTATTGAGCAAACTGCTGACTGTTGCAAACAATCTACAGGTATAGTTCAACTGATCCATATCAATAAGACGCTGGCTGCATTGTCTTGCATGACTGTCATCTTTTTGTTTTGGTTCACATCACATCAGTTGTGACATAAATAACAGTCTTGGTTATAAATAGGTAACTGTTCTTTGATTTCCCCAAAATTATAAATAACTAGCGGTCCGCTCCGGCTTCGCACGGGTATTTAACAAAATTAAAATTTTTCATGCGGATCCCTAAATTTTTTGAAAATATTCTATAATCTATGTTCATCAGTGAATATTTAGGATACTAATAGTGTTTTTTTTTCAAATCTGTCTAGTAGTTTTAGAGACTATTCTATTAAAACAAACAAACAATCAAATCTTTCGTCTTAGATATACTAATATTGCCACCGTCAAAAACTCTTGTACTCCTTATACCTGGCAATACCGCGTCGTCATCTATTTGCTGACGCGACGGCCGCCTAATCCTACCGTCAGCTTCGTGACCTCGGTAATCCTTCTCCCTTTCAGGTAAATCTTAATTCGACCCGACATTTTATTCAAATATCTCCCGTTATTTGGGTAGGTATTTAGGGAGCGTTTACATGTACGCGTATATCTTAGGGATCAATGAATTCAGCAAGATGTTGAACAATGACCCTTTCAATGCCAGCATTCACAAAACAATGCTGGCAAGAGTCATGACTCTTTAGTTCTTGTACACTCAATGTAGTAACTTAACCCTTAACTGTAGTGGTGAGACGGAGTCACGTTTATATAGTCGTGGGTCCACGGGACCCACGTCTATAGCTACCTACTTTAGATTATAATGTTTGAAAAAATACAAAGACGAATGAAATTTTTACACTTTTTTAATAATAACTATGTATTAAACTATTATAGTTTTACAAAAAATCATCAATAGGACTTTTATTCTTCTCTATAATGGCACTTCTTTAAATCATTCGTTATTTACTTAACCTAATAACATGCTTTAGAAAAAAAATCTGATTAAATGGAAAAACACCATAAAAATCTGAAATGAAACTTTTTTCATAAACATAACATAGCAAATTATAAGAGAATAAAAACAAAAACTAAAAATTATCTTCTAAAAAAATTTTGACATCACCAAATGATGAGCCAATTTATAAGCATGAGTTACACACTGTTTTAGCCCAAGTCATGCAAATAGGCAGTCTACATTTAGGACATAAATGTACAGTCTTCGCTATTTTGTTTGGTGGACAAAAAGAGCATCTCTTTCTTTTATTCCTATCCAATTTCAGGCTTTCATCGTTTGCTGAAACTGTCCATCCTGGTTGAATTTTCAAAGCCGTAGCAATACTTATTCGGAGTTGTGCAGGAAGTCTTTCATTGTAAGACCTCTCTTTCATGTTTGACTTTATATACATCATAGGTACCAAAGTAGTTTGCTAAGCACATTAGATCATACAAAGATGTAAACTTTTCTTAGTCAAATAAATGTTTTTTACTTTTTTTTACTTTACTTTTACTTGTATTTGAAAAAACATTCATTTGGTTTACCATCACAAATAACTGAAAAAAATAGTAAAACCACTATAAAACATAAACGAAAAAAAGTTACGTAATTATAGTCGTAATTATACTCCCACACCAATACTCACCTTAGCAGTAACGAGCGAAACGCGTCCGTCCCCTCACGGGTGCTTCACCTTACTGTAGGCAGGTACTTAGGAGCGGGAGACGCTGGGGGACACGCCGTGATTTTTACACGCGTTCAAAGATTGCACCTGGGTCCATTGGACCCACAACTACAGTTAAGGGTTAACTATCGCTGAACTGTTTATTTCTTTTTAATAAAAATTTGTTTGTGTAATTTGATTACTATTTTCGACGATAGCAAATTTTCTGTCACTCTTTGGTTGTTCATTATTAATCTAGTTGCGAATGCCTATTATTAGCTTTTTGTGTTTATTTTTTAATTCTAGTAATCAACCTGATGGCAATCGGAATTCAATAAATAAATATAATATAAATCATTCACATCTACACTTGTAGGGATAGGCCTTCAACTTTTGTGCCATCACCACTTGTACTAGTTTCTTCTAGTGTAGAGTCAAATGGCAATTTATAGATGGGATAAAGATCTGCGGAAGACTTAAGGCAGATCCTCGATGCGACAAGCAAAGACAGGGCGCAATGGCGCTCATTAATGGTGGTCTATGTCCAGATGTTCAGACATCTATTGATTAAAAACTTAACTAATACAAATACTTAATTAAACTAAAATATTTGTGGCGATAAAGATGAAACAATTCTACCTGTTCCTTCCTTATAGTTCCTAAGGGTAGGTCTGAAGGAAACAATAGGAACTACAATATTTATTAAACTAAGAAGCTCAAGGTCGTGAAGTCTAGAGTATGAAATCAGCTCGTCATGTGGTAAGAGGGTACCTAAGAACACTAACCTGAGCCGTACAAATACGATTTCCTTTGTAAATAGAGCACCTACTCTATAAATACGTACAAAACCAGCATGTGTTATGTCATTTCAAATCCTCCTTTACAGAATTCTAGGTACCCTATTAGCAGGCTAAAAGCCTGAATACAGTTCCCACACCATTTCCATAGTTAATTTCCAAAGTAACTGCAAAGTTGTCCCAAGGCCCCTAAGTAGTACTTCGAGGCACAACCTACTCAAAGTGAACTGCACTTAGTAGTATAACTTGCAGCGAATGATCATTGAGGTTCTTGAGTTGTATTAATGTGACTCGTGTGAGGTGAGATGAGATGAGGTTCGTAGCAGACGGGCTAGTTTAGCCACGAACTTACGTACCGAATTTGCTGTTGATAAAAAACAAAAAGATAGAATATTATAATTTTTGGTCCTCATTTGCTTTTGAAATTCAAAAAAAGAAATAAAATGTTGGTCCTTATTTGTTTATAAAATTTAAAAAAGGAAATAGCCTAAATATGAGGACGGTTTCTTTGTGTTCTTCCTTTATTATTATTATTTTATTTTAATGTACATAAATCAATGATTGGATTGAAATGAGATTGTTCTCTCAAATAATAGAAAAAAATAAAAACTACCAATACTTACTCAATAACTGGTAGTAATGATGCCATCTATGGCGCTCATTAGGGGAGGCCTATGTCCAGCAGTGGACTATTATAGGCTGGTGATGATGATGATGATGATGATGAACTGGTAGTAATTGAATCTATTGATAAATTGAGCTTCTCGTAACTGCACATATGGATTGGGCTACCTGTAGATTGTTAACAACACACTAAAGGTACCTATTATATTATGTTAATACACTTATACCCCTTTCTGTAATCACACAAATTGACTCTAAAATGTCTTAGTAAATCATCACTACTCCAATTTTGGCAAACCAAAAAGAAAAGCCCGCAAAACCAACCTTACATCATAGCAACACGGCATAATTTATGTTACAAAGTAAGGTAAATTGTTTGCAACTTGGCAACACAGTTGTTGCAATTTGGAACTAAGCTGAGCGCAGCGCAGTTAATCAAGAGAATTGTTTGTGCACTCAAAAAAGTTTCTTGAAATGTACACTGTTGGATATTTCATCACGCTGTTTTTTTTTGTCAATTTTAAAGTAACGGCTTTAATAAAGGAGTTATTATGGTTTTTCTATACAAAAACCTTCCCACAGAATATTAATATCTATAAATATTCTGTCTGGAAGGCACGGTGGACCGTCCAAAGTTTTGCGATGGGCAAATTAATTAGCCTGCCACCATTTGCCAGTTACAATGACTTTTCTTGTAACAAGCTAAAACTCAATAATGCACAATAAATAATGTATCGATGCTTAGTAGGAGGCTTTTAAAATGATTAGCCACGAACTTACGTACCGAATTTGCTGTTGATAAAAAACAAAAAGATAGAATATTATAATTTTTGGTCCTCATTTGCTTTTGAAATTCAAAAAAAGAAATAAAATGTTGGTCCTTATTTGTTTATAAAATTTAAAAAAGGAAATAGCCTAAATATGAGGACGGTTTCTTTGTGTTCTTCCTTTATTATTATTATTTTATTTTAATGTACATAAATCAATGATTGGATTGAAATGAGATTGTTCTCTCAAATAATAGAAAAAAATAAGAACTACCAATACTTACTCAATAACTGGTAGTAATGATGCCATCTATGGCGCTCATTAGGGGAGGCCTATGTCCAGCAGTGGACTATTATAGGCTGGTGATGATGATGATGATGATGATGAACTGGTAGTAATTGAATCTATTGATAAATTGAGCTTCTCGTAACTGCACATATGGATTGGGCTACCTGTAGATTGTTAACAACACACTAAAGGTACCTATTATATTATGTTAATACACTTATACCCCTTTCTGTAATCACACAAATTGACTCTAAAATGTCTTAGTAAATCATCACTACTCCAATTTTGGCAAACCAAAAAGAAAAGCCCGCAAAACCAACCTTACATCATAGCAACACGGCATAATTTATGTTACAAAGTAAGGTAAATTGTTTGCAACTTGGCAACACAGTTGTTGCAATTTGGAACTAAGCTGAGCGCAGCGCAGTTAATCAAGAGAATTGTTTGTGCACTCAAAAAAGTTTCTTGAAATGTACACTGTTGGATATTTCATCACGCTGTTTTTTTTGTCAATTTTAAAGTAACGGCTTTAATAAAGGAGTTATTATGGTTTTTCTATACAAAAACCTTCCCACAGAATATTAATATCTATAAATATTCTGTCTGGAAGGCACGGTGGACCGTCCAAAGTTTTGCGATGGGCAAATTAATTAGCCTGCCACCATTTGCCAGTTACAATGACTTTTCTTGTAACAAGCTAAAACTCAATAATGCACAATAAATAATGTATCGATGCTTAGTAGGAGGCTTTTAAAATGATTAGCCACGAACTTACGTACCGAATTTGCTGTTGATAAAAAACAAAAAGATAGAATATTATAATTTTTGGTCCTCATTTGCTTTTGAAATTCAAAAAAAGAAATAAAATGTTGGTCCTTATTTGTTTATAAAATTTAAAAAAGGAAATAGCCTAAATATGAGGACGGTTTCTTTGTGTTCTTCCTTTATTATTATTATTTTATTTTAATGTACATAAATCAATGATTGGATTGAAATGAGATTGTTCTCTCAAATAATAGAAAAAAATAAGAACTACCAATACTTACTCAATAACTGGTAGTAATGATGCCATCTATGGCGCTCATTAGGGGAGGCCTATGTCCAGCAGTGGACTATTATAGGCTGGTGATGATGATGATGATGATGATGAACTGGTAGTAATTGAATCTATTGATAAATTGAGCTTCTCGTAACTGCACATATGGATTGGGCTACCTGTAGATTGTTAACAACACACTAAAGGTACCTATTATATTATGTTAATACACTTATACCCCTTTCTGTAATCACACAAATTGACTCTAAAATGTCTTAGTAAATCATCACTACTCCAATTTTGGCAAACCAAAAAGAAAAGCCCGCAAAACCAACCTTACATCATAGCAACAAGGCATAATTTATGTTACAAAGTAAGGTAAATTGTTTGCAACTTGGCAACACAGTTGTTGCAATTTGGAACTAAGCTGAGCGCAGCGCAGTTAATCAAGAGAATTGTTTGTGCACTCAAAAAAGTTTCTTGAAATGTACACTGTTGGATATTTCATCACGCTGTTTTTTTTGTCAATTTTAAAGTAACGGCTTTAATAAAGGAGTTATTATGGTTTTTCTATACAAAAACCTTCCCACAGAATATTAATATCTATAAATATTCTGTCTGGAAGGCACGGTGGACCGTCCAAAGTTTTGCGATGGGCAAATTAATTAGCCTGCCACCATTTGCCAGTTACAATGACTTTTCTTGTAACAAGCTAAAACTCAATAATGCACAATAAATAATGTATCGATGCTTAGTAGGAGGCTTTTAAAATGATCGACTAAGAATAAAAATCAGACCTTATGATGCTGCCGTTTGCCGTGTGGTGACGGCATAATAAAGAATTTCACCACCCCAACTCATCCCGTGGGTGTCGTAAGAGGCGACTAAGGGAAACACACCGGGGGGCGGGCAGCAGCGCCCTCTGCAGAACTACTCCACTAAACTGCGATCCCCAACCCGCATGCCCAGCGTGGGGATTATGGGCAATACCCCCAAATGACAAGAACCGCCACAAAATGGCCCCCAGTTCCCGGCCGCCTCGCTATTCCTGGCCATGGTAGCGGCCACGGTAACGGCGGGGCAGGGGGTGCTAGGAATCACCGGGCTACATTAGGCTACCACACCCCACACACACTGACCCTGGCAACGTTTAACGGACGCACTCTGAGGCTTGATCACCATCTAGCGCAGTTGGAAGTGGAGTTAGAGAACATTAAATGGCATGTTCTAGGGTTATGTGAAGTCCGTAGAGAGGGGGAGGACACCGTAACCCTAGACTCGGGCCATCTTCTCTACTTTCGTGAGGGTGATAAAACATCCCAGGGTGGCGTAGGTTTCCTCGTCAATAAGGCCCTCTCTAACAACGTCGAAGAAATCTCCAGTGTGTCGACCAGGGTAGCGTACCTGATCCTTCGGCTGTCTAAGCGCTACAGCTTGAAGGTCATTCAGGTTTACGCACCGACCTCGACACACTCGGATGATGAAGTGGAGGATATGTACGAAGACATATCCAAAGCCTTACATCACACCACCAAGGCTCACTTCAACGTTGTTATGGGGGACTTTAACGGCAAGGTGGGAACCCAGACTGGCAACGAATCCCGAATAGGCCCGCATGGTTTTGGTGTTCGAAATCACAGGGGACAAATGCTCGTCAACTTCCTTGAGAAAGAGGGGCTGTTCTTAATGAACTCTTTCTTTAAGAAACGGCCCCAAAGGAAGTGGACATGGCGGAGTCCCGATTCTGTGACTAAAAATGAGATCGACTTCATCATGACGGATAGCAAGCATATATTCAGAGATGTCTCAGTGATCAACAGGTTCAATACCGGATCTGATCACCGACTCCTTCGAGGCTCTCTGAATATAAATTTGAAGCTTGAAAGAAACCGTCTGGTGAAGTCCACGCTCCGACCGAACCCAATCCAAATCATGGCGGGCACCGAGAAGTTTCAGCAGCTTCTCGGGGATAGATTCGCTGCCTTGGAACCCACTGATGACGCTGACGAGACCCTACACAATCTGGTAGAAACGCTGAGGGACGAGGGCATCAAGTTTTGCAAAAAGCAGCGTACTGGTAAGAAGTCCAAACTCTCGGATGAGACTCTTGGGCTGATGACAAAAAGACGGGAAACCACCCAAGCGACTTCGTCAGAGAGGTCAGACCTGAACAAGCGAATTGCGAAGATGGTACGACGCGACCTTCGGAGCTCTAATACACGCCTCATTGAAGAGGCGATAGAGCGAAACCGAGGGTCCAAAGTATTCACTCAGCAGCTTGGAAGGAGCCACCTGACGAAGCTTTCAACGCACGACGGAAGGACCGTTTTGTCGAAGCCGGAGATATCGGCCGAGATAGAGGACTTTTATGGCCGTTTATACGCTGCACATGCTCCCCGTTCCCAACGAGACGACCACGATTCTAGAGCCACCTTGATTCGCCACTATACCGACGAACTGCCAGACATCAGTCAAGACGAGATCGTGTTAGCTCTGAGGCAGCTTAAAAATGGAAAAGCCCCCGGTGAGGACGGAATAACATCAGAGCTTTTGAAAGCTGGAGGATACCCTGTTATACAGGAGTTACAGAGCCTCTTCAACGCCGTCCTTCACAGTGGGAGAACTCCAAAGGCGTGGAGTGGGAGTTTGGTGGTGCTCTTTTTTAAGAAGGGAGATAAAACCCTTCTTAAAAATTATAGACCCATCTCGCTCCTAAGTCACGTCTATAAGCTTTTCTCACGAGTTATATCGAACCGTCTCGCCAGGAGACTCGACGAGTTTCAGCCACCGGAGCAGGCTGGGTTTCGCGGAGGATATGGTACCATAGACCACATTCACACAGTGAGGCAGATTATACAGAAGTCCGAAGAGTATAATCAGCCCCTGTGTCTGGCTTTTGTGGACTATGAGAAGGCCTTTGACTCCGTTGAAACCTGGGCTGTTCTACAATCCTTACAGCGATGCCAAGTAGACTATCGTTATATCGAGGTGCTGAGATGTCTCTACGAAGCCGCTACGATGAGTGTCCGAGTACAGGACCAGCAGACTAAACCGATCCAACTGCGCAGAGGAGTGAGGCAGGGGGATGTCATATCCCCGAAACTGTTCACGAGCGCGTTGGAAGATATGTTTAAGACGCTGGACTGGAAAGACAAGGGCATCAACATAAACGGCGACTACATCTCACACCTGCGATTCGCTGATGACATAGTCTTAATGGCGGAGTCGCTAGAGGAGCTGAACCGGATGCTGGACAGTCTAGCTTCAGCCTCCCGATGTATCGGTCTTGGCATGAATTTGGATAAAACCAAAGTCATGATCAATGCCCACATTGATCCAAGACCGGTGATCGTACATGGCCACCTTCTCGAAATTGTTTCTGAGTACACTTACCTCGGGCAGATTTTGCAGTTGGGTAAAAACAATTTCGAGAAGGAAGCCAAGAGGAGGATCCAGCTAGGCTGGGCAGCGTTCGGAAAACTACGTCGAGTCTTCTCGTCATCCATACCGCAATGTTTGAAAACGAAAGTTTTTAATCAGTGCGTCCTACCAGTCATGACCTACGGAGCTGAGACGTGGACACTCACGATAGGGTTGGTCCACCAGTTCAAAGTCGCTCAGCGCGCTATGGAAAGAGCTATGCTCGGAGTTTCTCTGAAGGATAGGATTCGTAACGAATACATCCGACAGAGAACTAAAGTCATCGACATAGCTCAGAGAATTAGCCAACTGAAGTGGCAGTGGGCCGGCCATATTTCGCGAAGAACCGATAACCGCTGGGGTAAACGTGTTCTTGAGTGGAGACCGCGACTCGGTAAACGTAGTGTAGGACGCCCTCCGACCAGGTGGGATGACGATCTGCGAAAGACTGCTGGCAGATGCTGGATGCGACAAGCCGAAGACAGGGCGCTATGGCGCTCATTAGGGGAGGCCTATGTCCAACAGTGGACTAGCATAGGCTGATGATGATGCTGCAGCGATGCTATCGTAACAAGCCTAATTGGTGAGGAAGAAAAATTACCGCGATCGCGCGAGCTGAAGCGTGAAATTCATGAGGGTAAATTCGGATAGAATTTAGGCGGATTGACTGTCTGCACCGTGTATACCTCTACAGCCAATGGGTGTCGGGACAGTCGCAGACTGTTCAACCACTGAAGTAGCGAACATTATTTACTACATTTAAGTACTGGTACCTATTTTTACGTAGGGAATGACTTTTTAAATCGCCATCTAAACTCCACTATTGTTGCTGACCCTACAAACCTCATTAACAAAAGAGTTTTATTTAGAAATATTAAGGCATCATATCGCTAAATATTTCGAAGTCTCTTTTAACTAAGGATCAATATTTTTTCAGAAAAATACACATAATTTATAAGCAAGAACACAAAAGAAGGTTTCGATTATAATTTTTAAATTTCAACCTGCTCTAGACGCATACTCAGATATCTTATTACATTAGTTCATAACCTATGAAAAACTGCTTTAAAGATATTAGCCCCAAGCCACTACAGTTTTCAGTATAACGAGTTTAATATTTTAACCGACTACACAAAGCTAGTAATAATACTAAAGGGTAATGGAGAACAGATACAAATTAAACCGCTGCTTGCGAGTTGGAGATATAAAGTAAGCTAATCCCTTGCGGACCTGTGGTGCTCGTATGAACCCTTGATAGTTGGTCTAAGTGGAATAAAATAGAATAGAAAATACTTTATCGCACATTTAAATTTAATAGTACCCGCCTAAAACATATGTTTATTTAGGAATCAAATTCATCATAAGCCCATCTGTCCACTGATGGACATGGCCTACACAAAGCTAGTAATAGGTAATACTAAAGGGCACTAAACGACATGGCCTTCAGTCATCCAGTCATCTCATATCAAGTACCCATAACGCAAGCACTGCTTAGCTCGGGGCTACCCGAGAAAGCCCGTGCTTGCCCTACTGAAGATGATATCCACCAGTACGGCAAGCACGGGCTTTCTTGTCTTAGGTAGAATAGACAAAAATTACGTCACTTTGTCATCGAATGCGTAAAAATATTTGAAATTAATTTCTTCAACTTAATAATGTACGCAATGTATGGCGATGCGATGTCATTATTGTCTATTCTACCCTAGAGATCAATCGCCGTGCTTGAACTACAGGTGTAGAGACTGTTGCGAAGAAAAATGCGAAGAAAAAAATGAGAAACAAAAACCAGGTTATTGTGATGGAAGGTTAGATGGACTGGGTAATTTGACTATGGGAGAGACGCCTGCCATTTTATATAATATTATTCTTATTTCGTATGGACACACAACTCCAGTTATTGTTTAGTTTTACTGAATAGTTAATAATTAAACAAACTCCGGTATTCAGTAACCAAGCCCACGTCGGGATTAAATTGCAGGCAAAGTACGTAATTCCGCAAAATAACAAAGCTTTGTTTCCCGAAAGGCAGAGCCGCTAATGGCTGCAAGTTCATTCGGTACATTATTCCGTTTCATGGGTTCCACTGGATTGGCATAGCTCAGGTGCCTGAGGAGGGAATCTCCTACTAAATTTATTTATTTTATTTTATTTAAATATTATTTTTGCCGTGTGGTGCTGGCATAGAATTTCACCACCCCGACTCTTCACGTAGGCGTCGTAATAGGCGTCTAAGGGAAACACCGGGGGCGGGCAGCAGCGCCCTCTGCAGAACTACTCCACCGAACTGCGATCCCCAACCCATGCGGGGCCAAGCGTGGGGATTATGGGCAAAAACCCCCAAATGATGAATAATGCAATCTATGGCGCTCATCAGGGGAGGCCTGTGTCCAGCAGTGGACTGTTATACGTGATGTGATTTATTTTATTTACAAAATTTTAGAGAAACTTACAGCTAGGTTATACATAATATTTAGATACACATATAAAACATGCTTGGATAGACCTGTGCATATTTGATGAAGGTCAATTAAAAGTTTCCGCCGATAGGAAACTTAAACTATAATATTGTAAGAACACCACAGTATACACCACGACACGCGTACAACTGCTGTCTGTTTATAATGTAGGCTATCTATATCTATGCATTATGTATCATACCTATATGCTTTATCATAAAACGCCATTAATGCAATCTTCACAAGTTTTGAAATAAGCCAAGTAAAAAAGCTGTTCAAAGTCTTAAAAAAAACTGCTCCTATGTTATGAATTAAATGCTCTAGTCTTCCGTAATCTTTGTGTAATGATAATAAAGAAATATTGAAACTAAACTGAGTAAACATACAAAATGTCTTTTACAGTTATTAGATTGTAGTTCTGTTTAGATTTAGACTGTGGCATAGTTGTATTCACTTTCAGTTCAAATAATGCCTCGTTAACCGTTAAACCAAACAGATTTTGATTCGAATTACGTACTAAATGCAAATTCGGAAACATTCAATTGTTGTACAATGTAACATGCAACTTTTGATAGATCATTTATTCATTTTTCTATCGCTCATTTAGATGTTATTACAATTGAATAGAAGGGTGTGCTATGTGCATGCTATTCTATGAGATATGAACCTGCACTCCTATAGCCGGCATGCACTTTACAATTGAGTCACGGGAGTTACTCATTTTGCATCAGTTGCAAACTGGTTCACGGCTGATTTGGTAAATAATTGTACCTATAAACCTGATATTATTTATTAGGAAAATCGTTTATATTATTAAAATAATAATAATCTCGAAGAAATAAAATACCTACCAAAAAGTTTTAGGTTCGTCAGCCAGGGCAGCTTTGTTTGTTGTTGTAACTACATACGTCGTTATTTTCAACATTGGTATGCAGATAAATTTTTTATAGATTCGACATTTTCATACCTAGTCGTTATTCCTGATAGACCTAAGTCGCCAAAAACAATGTAATATCAATCTAAGCCTACATTTAGAACGTTCTCTCCATTAGAATTAATAAATGATTTCATTACTCAAAACAGCTTTGATCACAAACTAAGTGCGGAGCAGAACATTAACCGATCCAATGTAGCCAAAGTTTGGTCGCTAGCATGAGTTTTCAGAAAATGAACAAAGCTTTCGTTCGCCTATTACGCAGACTTGTTAAAATTGTATTGCTAAAATGAAAAAACAACACATCTCTCTAAATTATACAAAAAGTTTGTATGAAACTATTGGATCGTCATGCTATGAAAAGTAATCCTATGAAAGAAACCAGTTCTAAAATATGAAAAACGGAAAACTAGCGGTTGACCCCGGCATCGCACGGGTATTTAACAAAAATTTAATTTTTCATACTTTTTTGAAAATATTCCTATGCCTATATTCATTACGGAAAATTTAGGAATAGGATTCTAATCGTGGAAGAATTTTTCAAATCGGTCCTGTAGTTTCGGAGCCTATTCAATTTGAACTAACATACAATCAAATCTTACCTCTTTATAATATTATTAGTATAGATATAGATATAGAAGTATCGGTATAAATACCAAAATTGAAGCGTGCAAACTCAAGGCAAGGCCTCTGAGTATTCGGCTTTTATGCAACTTTATGGTAAGGCTTTGACGGAGTTGTACCTTTGATTGCAGATAGCAAATGTTTGCGCTAGCTCACAGGAGTTGCATCAATTATTCAAATAACGGCACTGACTGAAGACTGGCTGGATCTAGTGCTAAATTGACTGGGGCATACAAACAACGGCGAACAATGGCGGTGGCTATTCAATTGGGATTTTCGACTTTCGGCTTTCGGCTTTTGATTATGTTTATTAGAGGTATAATCATTTATTTTGCCGGAATGTATGTAAGTACAAATGTTGTACAGACTTAATTGGTAGATTGTAATTGTACATTTATTTAATTAGAACTTTATGAATCTACCTAAAAAGTTGTGCAATATTTTATGGTAGACACGATTTTAACAAATTTTTTAATGACGTTTTGTCCACTAAAATTTCCAAAAAAAAAATTGTTTGCAACAGTCTGCAGTTAAGGCTCCGGTGACGGATGAATTAGTGTATACTACCTCAAACTGCTAATTTTCAACTCCGCCGGATGTCCTTATCGTCTAAACTACTGAATATTTAACTTTGAAATTGATATATGATAAAGTTCAGGACTTAATATATCGATCATATGTTTCGAAAATACGATTCCATAAAATGTTCTCGATAGAAAAAAATCGCAAAGTTACCTCTAAATTTTTACTAAAACCTAAATTTCTCAATAAATACAGAAAGAAGTTCAGATCTTGACAATAAGCGTGGTAATAGAATTAAGTATAATAAAAATGTTATATGCTTCGGTTTTTTCAAATAATGTCCTAATTAATAGATAATAAGCTAAAACTTGATTTTTTGTGATTTTTGGACTTGCGTTGCAATGCCCTGTCCCGCTCTTATGAACGCAAAATGATATGTCTAGCCTTTTCGCACAGAGTTGAGGTTGTATGCGCCCTTAATGGTTTCTAATGAAAATACTAGTTCTAATTTTCTTTACTAAAAATAATAATTAAATCATAGTTTTATTTTATTTTATAATATTTACCGAGCGGTTAGTCTTCCACTAACATGGTTAATATAAAACAAAAGTTATATGTAACTCACGGCTAATCATAAGTATCCACCAAAAAAATAGATAGAAAAATAATTAACAGTCGAAGAAAGAACGGCGGCTTATGCTTATTATGATAAAAGCAGGCAATGTGCAATGCTTTCTCTCACCACGAGCAATTGGAATGATTGATCCATTTTGCTTGATTTTGTAAAATACTGATTCATCTGAAGAATGACCAAAATCTATCAATCAATCATATCAATCTTGTTATTTTCGAGGATTTTAAGCAACTTTCGCTTCTGAATACAAGACAAGACGTAAATCTTCTCTTACTAATAAAAATAAAGCTTTGTATGACGTCAGTGTATTACAAGTAATATGAAGATAAAAGATGAGACTTGTTGCTATCTACTCGTAGTCGATACACGCTCTGACGGCTTGTCGTCGGGATATTGGAGAAAATGAGCGGAGCTTCAGAAAATATAAGTTCATTTTACTTAGAGCTGGATCAACAGATTTATTGAGAGTGTTCATGAAGAAGGCGCTTTTATGAACGCCGTAAAAACTTCTGAAAAAGAAGCTAGATATTTTCGTACATCTACGGATATGCCTAATTTAGCCTGTATTTATTTATTTGTTTTCCTTTGGTGATTTAGAATCGCTGCGGCCATTGATAGGCCTGTGTTGTGATTGCCACTTTATAGGTTCACCGCCGAAGCTGCGGCGTTACAGTTTGCCCCTTACCCTTGCAGCTGCTATGAACTGAAGGATTTCGTTCGGGGTGATATCTCGTAGTTCATCTGGGCTGAGCAGGTGCTTGCCCAGACTGGTCCTACATTTCTGCATCAATGCTTCACACTCTCCTAGCAGATGGAGAGGCGTTTGCTCAGCCTCCTCAGTAAATCAGTTGAATTTCTATCGCTTAGCCCCAATTTGAACATGTGCTCGTTAAGGCGACAGTGTCCAGTTAGAGCTCTCGTAAAGGTTGTTGCTGCTTAGCGCTAAGATTTGGTTGGTGTACCATGTATCGGCTTTAATTTTGTCTGTAACGTTATGGTTGTTTTTTTTTGGGGGTAAAAAATGTTTTTTGTTTTTTTTTTTTTACGGATATTTGTACTCATATTTTAATTATTTTATCTATTTATTGTATAACTGGGTTTCAAATAAATTTATTTTCTTTCTTTCTAGTTTTATACTACTTCTACTTCAGGAAGAGATGAAGTATAAAATATTTCTTTGCGAAATTAAAATCAAACAATTTCAAAATCAACATTCAACTTCATGCGACAGTACCAATCATTCAATTAGACCTTCATTCAATTTACAAATGTAGTTCTTCGGTAAAACCCGCATCAAAATAAAAGCAGTTCAATCCAGTCGATATCCAGATTGGAAAACATCAATTGCTTTATTCGCAAACTCAAATAAAACAATCGCTGCAATACATATTTGTCCGAAAACGAAACAGACGTCTAGTTGTTTTGAAAAATTGCGATGATTGAACGAAACGACGGGGTTTTTACTATTCACCTCAATAAAAGAACTCTATTGACGTTAGAATGTCTGTATTTTTAAGCGAAATGAATAAAAAATTGTATGGCAGTCGTCTGTATGATTTATAGGAATGTAGGTAAAACTGTTGGATAAGCACAGCGTATGCGTAGCGTACTTTTCATTTTCATCATATTCTGGTTATGAAAGATTAGTCTTAGTAGTGTAAGGCATTAGAAAATAAAAAACAATGTATGTTGTGTAGGTAGTTAATAACTTTATTAATATGACTCTTAGAATATTTGCACGCCTGCGTGCAGGCTTATACAGTTGAAGTACTCATGGAATTGGTAAAAATTATTGATTTCTTGTTTCAACCTCAACAATTTACGCAATAACCCTGTCATATACCTTTTTTTTAGTAGTGGACGGGGAGATTGGCTGATGATGATGATGATTTATTGACATCAATCGCTGTGCTTTGCCTACTGTACAAGCACAGCGATACTTTCATCTAAGGTAGATTTAAATAAATAAGATAATAACAATAAATAATAATTATTGATAAACCTAATAAATTATAATACAAATATCATGCATAGAAAATAACCTAAATCATCGGACCTAAACATCTGAAGTGAGCGCATTAAAGCGATACGGGCGCAATGTTGGTGTTCAAAATAGGTTCTTATTCAACCCGCTTACATTCATAATGAATCTGAAGTTCGTACGAACGTTTGTCCTGAAGCGGAAATCGAACCGCGACCCCCTGCATCGCACTATGCTACCGCGATTGTCATAACGTAAATTGTCGTCATCGATTGCGTAGAATATTTGAAATGCATTCTAAAGGAATGTATAACATTTTCTCTGTTGTAGCCCAGACAAAAAACGCTACGTTAATAACAATAATTATTATCTGTTTTAAAAGTCAATTCCTATTCAATTTATTTAAGTTTACTTACTTTCGTCAGACTCAACTTCGAGTCAGCTTCCAAGTAATGTTACAATACAAAAAATCACTGCTACCAAGAAATCACTGATGGTAGTCACTGGAAATCGATCTCTATAGGACTGAGTGTAAATCTCGTAGAAACCGTTACATAAGTTAATAGACCATCCTTTTAGCTCTACCCAACAAGCTCACGCGATTAATCCTATGAATCTTTGATTCGGTACTGTTTGCGTCACTTGGTAAGGGAAAATAGGCCTAAAGACTGAGCGCTAAGCTCTATTTAAATGATGATTCTGCGCCTTACTTATATACTGTTTAACTAAACTTAAAAGGTACGAAAAATCTGCGATTGACACTAAGCAGGGAATATTTTTTTTACATGACTCGAAGATCCGTCTTCTTTAGTTCCTTGGGATGAGAATATCGCATACGTATATGTGCATGGTAGTAAAATCTTCCCATAAAACATTTTCCAACTCGGGAAGTCTTGGGTTTGCAAATAACATATATGCTTTATTCTGTAATTTCTGTATATTTTCTGGACCTTTATAAAAATACTTCGATAACTCACTTTGTTTCTGCCTTTTAGGCTTGTTTTATTGGAAAGAAAGCTACAAAAAAACAATATTTTTTGTTTTTATGCAACAAAGCAGATAACGCTACAATTAAAAAAAAATAATGGTACCTAATGGTTTTGATAAAATGATTTAAAGATACGAATGATCAACCTTTTGACACTGCCATGGATATTTACCATGATTTGAGTCATGATCGCGGAACAACTGTACCGTTGTGCCGCAAAAGCTACGCCCCGTAATACCGGCCAACTCGGCTTTAGGTTTACGTCCAACAAAACTAATTTAAGATATCTGTCTCGAATGTCATAAAACTTAATGTGTATATGCAACAGGATTTCTGGTCACAGACGAGAAAACTCTGTGCAGTAGCACCAGGAAACAAACAACAAAAAAAATTAACCTGTATTGAGTGTGTATCGGCGTCTGTCACCATTGAGTTTTAAAAGACCTACCTAAGCAAGAAGTTCGTAATCATCATAATAAAAGCAAATTGCAACAGTACCCTTCACAATACGCACGCGCTTGCACGAACTCCTGAAAGTAATGAAAGTAAGAACCGAAGATCCGGCCAACACAGCGCAGCGCGGGGATTTAATAAGCCCCGACTAAAAGAACTCTACCTAGAGGAAGGAAACAGCTTTCTTCTGTGTGTTTTTAACATCATCATCATCATCAGCCTATGTTAGTCCACTGTTGGACATAGGCCTCCCCTAATGAGCGCCATAGCGCCCTGTCTTCGGCTTGTCGCATCCAGCATCTG
This sequence comes from Eupithecia pulchellata, assembly GCA_963931895.1. Taxonomy (NCBI): domain Eukaryota; kingdom Metazoa; phylum Arthropoda; class Insecta; order Lepidoptera; family Geometridae; genus Eupithecia; species Eupithecia pulchellata. The sequence continues at coordinate 3,700,082 of OZ007526.1, read as the reverse complement.
CCAGCAGTCTTTCGCAGATCGTCATCCCACCTGGCCGGAGGGCGTCCTACACTACGTTTACCAAGTCGCGGTCTCCACTCAAGAACACGTTTACCCCAGCGGTTATCGGTTCTTCGCGATATATGGCCGGCCCACTGCCACTTCAGTTTGCTAATTCTCTGAGCTATGTCGATGACTTTAGTTCTCTGTCGGATCAATTCGTTACGAATCCTATCCTTCAGAGAAACTCCGAGCATAGCTCTTTCCATAGCTCGCTGAGCGACTTTGAACTGGTGGACCAACCCTATCGTGAGTGTCCACGTCTCAGCTCCGTAGGTCATGACTGGTAGGACGCACTGATTAAAAACTTTCGTTTTTAAACATTGCGGTATGGATGACGAGAAGACTCGACGTAGTTTTCCGAACGCTGCCCAGCCTAGCTGGATCCTCCTCTTGGCTTCCTTCTCGAAATTGTTTTTACCCAACTGCAAAATCTGCCCGAGGTAAGTGTACTCAGAAACAATTTCGAGAAGGTGGCTATGTACGATCACCGGTCTTGGATCAATGTGGCCATTGATCATGATTTTGGTTTTATCCAAATTCATGCCAAGACCGATACATCGGGAGGCTGAAGCTAGACTGTCCAGCATCCGGTTCAGCTCCTCTAGCGACTCCGCCATTAAGACTATGTCATCAGCGAATCGCAGGTGTGAGATGTAGTCGCCGTTTATGTTGATGCCCTTGTCTTTCCAGTCCAGCGTCTTAAACATATCTTCCAACGCGCTCGTGAACAGTTTCGGGGATATAACATCCCCCTGCCTCACTCCTCTGCGCAGTTGGATCGGTTTAGTCTGCTGGTCCTGTACTCGGACACTCATCGTAGCGGCTTCGTAAAGACATCTCAGCACCTCGATATAACGATAGTCTACTTGGCATCGCTGTAAGGATTGTAGAACAGCCCAGGTTTCAACGGAGTCAAAGGCCTTCTCATAGTCCACAAAGGCCAGACACAGGGGCTGATTATACTCTTCGGACTTCTGTATAATCTGCCTCACTGTGTGAATGTGGTCTATGGTACCATATCCTCCGCGAAACCCAGCCTGCTCCGGTGGCTGAAACTCGTCGAGTCTCCTAGCGAGACGGTTCGATATAACTCGTGAGAATAGCTTATAGACGTGACTTAGGAGCGAGATGGGTCTATAATTTTTAAGGAGGGTTTTATCACCCTTCTTAAAAAAGAGCACCACCAAACTCCCACTCCATGCCTTTGGAGTTCTCCCACTGTGAAGGACGGCGTTGAAGAGGCTCTGTAACTCCTGTATAACAGGGTATCCTCCAGCTTTTAAAAGCTCTGATGTTATTCCGTCCTCACCGGGGGCTTTTCCATTTTTAAGCTGCCTCAGAGCTAACACAATCTCGTCTTGACTGATGTCTGGCAGTTCGTCGGTATAGTGGCGTATCAAGGTGGCTCTAGAATCGTGGCCGTCTCGTTGGGAACGGGGAGCATGAGCAGCGTATAAACGGCCATAAAAGTCCTCTATCTCGGCCGATATCTCCGGCTTCGACAATACGGTCCTTCCGTCGTGCGTTGTAAGCTTCGACAGGTGGCTCCTGCCAAGCTGCTGAGTGAATACTTTGGACCCTCGGTTTCGCTCTATCGCCTCTTCAATGAGGCGTGTATTGGAGCTCCGAAGGTCGCGCCGTACCATCTTCGCAATTCGCTTGTTCAGGTCTGACCTTTCTGACGAAGTCGCTTGGGTGGTTTCCCGTCTTTTTGTCATCAGCCCAAGAGTCTCATCCGAGAGTTTGGACTTCTTACCAGTACGCTGCTTTTTGCAAAACTTGATGCCATCGTCCCTCAAAGTTTCGACCAGATTGTGTAGGGTCTCGTCAGCGTCATCAGTGGGTTCCAAGGCAGCGAATCTATTCCCGAGAAGCTGCTGAAACTTCTCGGTGCCCGCCAGGATTCTTATTGGGTTCGGTCGGAGCGTGGACTTCATCAGACGGTTTCTTTCAAGCTTCAAATTTATATTCAGAGAGCCTCGAAGGAGTCGGTGATCAGATCCGGTATTGAACCTGTTGATCACTGAGACATCTCTGAATATATGCTTGCTATCCGTCATGATGAAGTCGATCTCATTTTTAGTCACAGAATCGGGACTCCGCCATGTCCACTTCCTTTGGGGCTGTTTCTTAAAGAAAGAGTTCATTAAGAACAGCCCCTCCTTCTCAAGGAAGTTGACAAGCATTTGTCCCCTGTGATTTCGAACACCAAAACCATGCGGGCCTATTCGGGATTCGTTGCCATTTTGGGTTCCCACCTTGCCGTTAAAGTCCCCCATAACAACGTTGAAATGAGCCTTGGTGGTGTGATGTAAGGCTTTGGATATGTCTTCGTACATATCCTCCACTTCATCATCCGAGTGTGCCGAGGTCGGTGCGTAAACCTGAATGACCTTCAAGCTGTAGCGCTTAGACAGCCGAAGGATCAGGTACGCTACCCTGGTCGACACACTGGAGATTTCTTCAACGTTGTTAGAGAGGGCCTTATTGACGAGGAAACCTACGCCACCCTGGGATGTTTTATCACCCTCGCGAAAGTAGAGAAGATGGCCCGAGTCTAGGGTTACGGTGTCCTCCCCCTCTCTACGGACTTCACATAACCCTAGAACATGCCATTTAATGTTCTCTAACTCCACTTCCAACTGCGCTAGATGGTGATCAAGCCTCAGAGTGCGTCCGTTAAACGTTGCCAGGGTCAGTTTGTGTGGTGGATGGTAGCCTGGGGTAGCCCGGAGATTCTTCGCACCCCCTGCCCCGCCGTTACCATGGCCGCTACCATGGCCAGGAATAGCGAGGCGGCCGGGAACTGGGGGCCATTTTATGGCTGGTTTTATCATAAGGGGGATATTGCCCATAATCCCCACGCTGGGCATGCGGGTTGGGGATCGCAGTCCAGTGAGATTGTTCTGCAGAGGGCGCTGCTGCCCGCCCCCCGGTGTGTGTTTCCCTTAGTCGCCTCTTACGACACCCACGGGAAGAGTTGGGGTGGTGAAATTCTACGCCGGCACCACACGGCACCACGGCACACGGTGTTTTTAACATCTCCACTGAAATCATCAATCCATCTGCCAAGCGAGATGAACATGGCAAATAGACTCATTCCAGTATCTCCCCTAAAATACCACTTAAGGCGAAAAATTGGAATTTGAATTCAAAAACTGGAGTACAAAAAGTATTATTCCAGTTCTGCCCTTGAAGACTATTCAGATGGAAAAATGGAATGAAAAAAATTATTCAATTTTTCTACCTCGGTAATCCCCGATAAGGAGAAAACTAGAATGCTTGAAGACGTTTATCTATGTATAAGATGCCAAAGTTAACTTACTGATTTATTTCCACTGTGCCCTGATGCATTGCGATTATTCAGCCATTTACTTACCTCAAAACATTTGTACGTGCAACAAGAGTCTCACGTCGTTAGGCAGACATGTTTGGTTTAGGGAATACGTTATGATAAATAGCATTTAAATTTAATATTAATGTTTCTTGGAGATCTCCGTTCTAGTCTAGACGTAGATTCAAATGTTTTAATACTTTGGGATCTAGGGAGAAGTTTTTATCTTCTGGGCCTATTGCTTTTGTGTTTTAGAATAGAATGGAATATTTCTTTATTCCATCATCACTTTTATTATTATCTAGTTGTGAATAATTTTATGTATAAGATTTTAGGAGATCAGTTTAAAGGAAGATCCTACTAATCTAACGCGAAATTTTGTAAGTATGGATGGAAGTTTTCTTTCACGCAAAAACTACTGAACGGATTTTGATGAAACTTGATACACATATAATTTATGATCTGGAATAACATATGGAAACACTTTTTATCCCGAAAATCCCTGGGGATCGGGAGTTAAGCAGGTGAATACGCACCCACCTAGTATTTTTGACGATTTATATAGTTCCGCATTATGTAGACATTTTTGTACACATATACATTTTGACAGCAATAACAATTACGACAGTAATCGATAGTGAATCAGATCATAGATTTAGTTATTTCAAGCAAGCATCGTAGTATCTAATAAAATCCAATGATTTATGGAACAGTAACCCGTCGCGTCTTACCGTCAACGAATAGTACTGGTGCAAAGAACTTGCGAAATTGAATCTGTCGAAAGATGTTGCAGGATTCAGTGTAAACCTTGTTTACGGCTGTATTTTTACATTATAATGAGCAACCTATTTGAATCTAAAGCTGGTAGTTTCTGTGATTCAGTGTTTCTTCATTTAAATACGGTCTGACCTGGTTCAATCCTTTTTGCTTTGAAGCTCTGCTCAAACTTTAGTTTAATTTTGGGGATGATTTATTTGGTTACCCAAAGTTTTATATGAACATAATCAAAGTTCACTTCTGATGGGATTCGAACCCCTATTTTACTCTCCAAGAAAGGGGGTTGGGCTATTGTTACTGAAAATTATTAATTATTTACTACTGTAAGTAGTTAAATATTACACAGAAAGAAGCTGCTTCGTTTCCTCTGACAGGTTCCCTAATGCGGCTCTCACGACATCTTTTCCTTATGATGAATATAAGGGGTCAATTCTTACGCAGAGGCTGCTTTGGGCAAGACAAATGATCACCAAATATTAAAAAAAAATGATAGGTAAAGTGTGATATGAATTCATCTAAGGAAGGTACTGCAACCAGCATCTTGGAGATGCTTCTGGAGAGAGATATGGATCAGTTGAGCTACCTCTATACTGTTTGCAACAACAGTTAGCTCCATTGTTTCAATTGTAAATAGGTACTAGTTATAATTGGGCTTTGTTATTTAATGGTGATTTACTTGATCAAGGAGAATTCAATAAGTATTGGCAAACTGATTATCTGGCAAAAACCTAAATCTTTAGTAGGTGAATATAACTTTACTCGTTCTTTCTTAAAAATAACGCACAGTATCGGAAGTCATATCCATTTATTCTTTTCATGCTCATTCGCACGATAATAATTTACAAAAAATGGTGTCTTTATATTATTATGTTAGCGGAATTTATTAGTTTATTTACCAACGGGCGTATTTTCTTTTGACGTAAACGAACAACGTGAATGTTGAATGATTGATATTGTTTTATCTACATGTTAGTCGTAAAATATAGCTTTTTCTGTGCCTAGTATGCTTTTTAAATGGAGATATCGCTGACGTCTTCGGCGCAGTTGTCATAATGTCCTTTTCGTTTACAGATAGTTGTAGGTTCGATTACACTTTTGGGGCAAAGATTTTAATACAATTATTGACAAAGAAAATACAAATAAAAAACAGAAGGAGCACTAGTATTTACAATTGAAACAATTGAGCTAACTGCAGACTGTTGCAAACAACTACACGTAACTCAACTGGTCCATATCAATACCGTCGGAAGCGTCCCCAAGACGTTGAATCTCGATGTACCTATGTCAATACTGATGAGCTGTACCAGATATTGGCCAGCTCTCGGGTCGCACGTCTCGCTTCGACCAGAGGCTCAGATATGTTTTCGAAACCCGAAGGGCCTCGGTACCCCACACGGATCTAGGGTCTCAACTCCAATGGGAGTAATTTTTGCTTGATTTAAATAATATTAGGTATTAATTATTATTTGGGGGTTATTGCCCATAATCCCCACGCTGGGCATGCGGGTTGGGGATAGACAAATAATAACCCCCAAATAATGATGCCATCTATGGCGCTCATTAGGGGGGGAGGCCTATGTCCAGCAGTGGACTATTAAAGGCTGGTGATGATGATGATGATGATGAGGTATTAATTTATTGTACCGTACTAGTTTTAAATTTCACATTGCCCTAAAAAATTATAATTGTAACAAACTCTGACAAATCGCCAAATGGACAAGCGAGTGATGTTTCATTCGATTGCATACGATGTATTTATAATTTTTTTCCTTTGTCTCCCTCGAGGCTTTCAAATCAGATAATTCCGATTTACCTTTAAAGGTTTAACATGTAGGTATAACATATTATTTTATACATATGTATATGACGACTTGTGTGGCGTGGTGGGCCAAAGTCTGCCTGACGCAGGTTCTTACGAGTTTGATTCCCGTCTCAGGATAATTGCATGTACGAACTGCAGATATTGTTCAGGATTTTCTAATCGTTTCTTAAATAATGTATGATAAAAATATCTGCCTATGTAATATATTGTATTGTATTAAATATACCAGTCTAGAACTCATAACACAAGCTTTGCTTACCTTAGGGCTAGATAATGCTGTGTGGATTGTCCAATATTATTTATTTATACATATTTTGAAATTTTCCGGACCTTACGCGATTGATTGACATCAAGATTATTATTTACAAAATTGACCTTAAACCTTAGCACTACCTGTTAAAGCTTCTTTACATCAAACGGCATAACAAATTTATACATTATGTATAAACGGCTTAATGGAACTGGCATAAGATAAACAGTAATAATACGCATAGATGTGTAACTAACTTTTAATTTTGTGATTCTACTTTTTAAGGATTTTGAAAACTTTGAGTGTAAGCAAGACAAATAAGAGAAACATTTATTTTTTATTAGCAAAAGAAAACAAGCAGACAAGTAAAAAACCAAAGCTGACTAAATGAATCTAAAGCTAACAAAAGTTAATATATAATAAATAATAATTGAGTAGGAAACTATAAGGGTAAAATGGGTCGGAAAAAGAATCTGTGGCAACGTTCTATAAATATTTTGCAAAAATTTCGTATCTACATTTGAATACAGGGGTAGCAAACTTTGCGACGGTTTTCAATGGAAAGTTAGCATAACTACCGATATTCCCTGAAACATGTCAAAATTCTCGAATGAGAAATAAATAAATACAAAAAAATTAAAGCGAAAATATAGCATTATATTTTTTTTAGTTTTGTACATGAAAAGCGCAATCAAATATTGACAACAACAATGAAACAAGCATCAAACCAGCGCAAAAATTCAGCGGATTGAGGTTGCAACGGACATTTTATAACCGAGTTGAGTTTCACATCTCTTCCTTATTCAGTACCCCATGTAGCAAGCATGAGGTCAGGTCGAGTCGGCATTAAGAGCTTTCGGAAGGGACGGGCGGGGTGAGGAGCAAAGTGAATATTATAACAAGAGTTTCAGGCAGGTAGTGTCTTGTCGACCTTTGGGCCCAGATTGCGCCTATGGACTTATCTGATACAGCCATTAGTGAGATTTGGAGTGGTTTATGTTTGATGCTGACCTAGACGAGAAAGTTATAATAGAAATATTCGAATCCATTATTAGAAACTTAAAGTGTACAATAAAGTACTTACCCCTTATTACGTACAATACAATACAAAAATGCTTTATTGTACGCCTTGTCATTTTTAGGGTTTTGCCATCGGTTGCAAAACCCTTATGAAATCGCTTTGGGTCTGTTTTGTGTTTTGAATCCTTAATATCTCAGAAACTACTGCAGCTATTGACTTGAAATTTGAAATAATAATACATTTTGTGCGCCCGCACATATTTATAGAAAGATAAATAAAAATAAATGAAAAATCAAAATGAAGATTTTCCATACAAATTTTGAAATCAAAATTTTAAATGGGCCGTACAAAGTCAAAATTGGTATCAAATGAAAGGTACTCGTTTGTAGATTTCAAAATAATTTTGTTCGGTAAATGTGATCATTCCATTTACTCAAACAATTGAATTAAATGACATAACTCTGTTACATGACATGATGACATTATTATTTTATTTTAAATAATGTGTTTACCTCCTTGCACTTATGAAAGAGACTGTACTAAAATAGGCAGCATGATATTTTTGGAACGATTAAAAAAATATATGGCAAGCTACTATTTATCTGTGACAAAATAAAAAAGTAGGCGTGGTGCGATTTCGTATTATAGAGATTTCATTTAGTTGGCGTTATGCATCCTGATGTGTGAAAATTTGTAAAAGTCGGCTAAGTCCGATAGTAGGCATCTCGCTACTAAATCGTTTTTGAAAGGTAGATTTTATACATTTTAAAATATTTTGAAAAAGGTCAAAAAAATGACCATTCTTTTACTGTCCAAGATGTGTATGTGTGTTCATATGTACAAGAACATAACAAAACACATTAGACATTACATAAGACTAGTGTGCAGCCAGCCGGATCGATCAAAATCCATCTTTAGAAACAAACATCTATACTAATATTATAAAGAGGAAAGATTTGATTGTTTGTTTGTTTGTTTGTTTGTTTGTTTGAATCGAATAGGCTCCGAAACTACTGGACCGAGTTAAACAATTCTTTCACCATTAGAATCCTTAATTTTCCGTGATGAACATAGGCTATATAATATTTTCAAAAAAGTTAGGGATCCGCATGAAAAATTCAATAATTGAACCGTGGGCTGTATATTCAACCTCTTTTTCTATTATGGCGCGTCAGAATAGAAAAAGAGGTTGTATAGCGCACGGTGCTTGCTTTTTCTCTACGGCCAGTGTCAGTTTTGGAATGTCGAGTCAATGTCAAAAACCCCAATGCTGTTAAAAAAAGTAAAGATCCGTATGAAAACTGTGAAACCCATCGTTTTAGTGTGTATAATTTCTGAAATTTTTGTTTAATACCCGTGCGAAGCCGGGGCGGGCCGCTAGTAATATGTATATATTTATCGATAAAAACCGTTATAACAGTACTAAATATAATGAGTTTGGATCGCTTACCTTATAAATATTTATATTAAATGTCCGCGGCTGACCTAAACGTGAGCAAATATATGAAACATATTTACATTTTATAAAATATATAAATAGGTATTTTTGTCTGGCTTGCTCGGAAGACCAGCGCTACAGCATGATTTTATTTCCATAGAATCCGCTGAGTGCTTTGGCATTTTTGTTGTAAATACTTGATTTGATCTGGTTTTTATTATTCGAATTGTGCACAAATTAGAAAAAAAAGAGATTTTTTCATATTTTATTTAGTTTTATTTATTGATATTTTATATATTTTTCTAATAAATAGAAGGATCTACACCATAGAATAATTAGTGATGTTAGTAGTTCTCTACGTAACGAATATGGTAGAATACGTCTTGGTGGCAGTACAATTGTTTTTTTACTTAATTAAAACTCGACTTTCCAAATTTTCTCTAACCCGATGGCTATAACTTAACTGCATATACCTTTTTGAATATCACAAAAACGTATCAAATTTATCACCTTAAGAAATTAAACATTTTGGATATAAAAGTTACAGTAACATTACCGACGTTTTTGTTATCCACCAATTTCTAGTTATAAGAATGAACATGAAATGTTATCCTAACTTATCTCTTGTTTATTTCCAGGTAAGAAATGCTGCAAACCATGATTATGAGAAATCGTAGGTAAGTCTGAACACACGTCTACCCACCTTTATCGAATGTAAAGAGCCGAAGAATCTGAATTATGAATCAAAAAATCTCCCGTCAGCCATTTAATCACTTGTTTAAGAATTCGGGGTAAACGTTGAGTAACGTATTTCGAGAACGTTCGTTTTCGTCCAAAATCAGTAATACGCTATATGCCACGCTATGGCCACGCTTTCGTCTCCGTAAGTTTTGTTAGTACTAGCTACATGGCTCGTTTTTATATCAAGGATGCGTTGTACCAAAGAAAATGCATCGTCTCGTCCTCAATGATGCTTTCGAGTAATCAAAGTCAGGGTTCGGTTTACAGAGCATTATATACTAGCCCCAATAAAAACAACCATGTGATTGGAATAGGTACCTACTTATACATAGAAAACCACAAAACCCGGATAATACGGGCGTACTGGGTATCTAGCTGACCCTAAAAGTTCTAAACCAGAGCTTATTTGAGGCACTAAACATTTTAATCATCATTAAACGCGACATAGACGTTTTGGATGACGCCTCAAGATTATCGCTCAAGTTACGCTCATATAAAATAGTTTGGGATTGTCTGCATAAATTATAATACTAAGGGTAAGCGCATACATTGTGTAAAGCCGAGAAAATAGCTGAGATATATAACTGGTTAGACGGCAGGTAACCTTGACGTTTTTTCTCCTGATACGCTAACGCATTCATGCACCTATAAAAATCTCCTTCCTCTTCTGCCCAGGCACCTAAGTCGCCTTTGTGGCTGTTGCCGCAATAGTTCGACCCCAAGCTGTTTCTGGACCTTTCGGCCCACTACAAATTATGTGGCAACGTGTATTGGAAATTCTAGAAGTTTCTTACAATATCCTTTGCATACCGGCCCCGTATGCGTCTCCTCTTATATTCTCAAGGCCTCCTACCCGCCTCACGAACTCTTTGAAAGCTTTTATCATTGACTCTGCGAACACATGGGACATTACTTATTGAACAACTTTAATCGTAAATCCACAAGCGTTATTACAATGAAGGAATTTTCATCTTCAGGTAAAATTAATTGTGTTTCGAAGGAACGAAGGAACCAAACATATGACCAATATTTTCTTCAATGAGGGCTTTTCAACAACTTCCAAAAAAAGTGGTTGCCCTAAACTAAAATAGATAGCGCTGCATGTAACACAAGTGTCAATTATCTGCCAAACAAACATTTTGTCTCTCTAATTATTCCGTTATATTTTATGACACTTGACATTGTCTTTTTTATATAGTGTCAAAATAAAAAGAGTGATTGATTTTTATTAAATGCTTTGTCACTATTCAGTGTCAGGCCGCCGCCAAGCGCCGTTCGGCCGTTTGTGCCGTAAGAATTGAACCCTCAAACTTAACCCGTGGATCTGGAAAGTTGCGCCTAAGGGAACCTACCAGAGAAATGGTAGCCACCTTCCTTCTAAATACTAAGGTGGTTACTGACCAGTACGTACCTTACCATTCACAAAAAAAGCTACGAGAGTCTTATTCCCCATACTGATTGCAGGAACGTGGTGTAAAGGTCCGTTTATAATTACCTACAGACATTGACGTAATGTACTTGTGACCGTCCGCTTATATCCACAGACATTTAGCGTGACAGCCACATGCCGTGCCAGACACCGTTTATTTACATCTAACGTGACAGAAATGTACCGTGTTAGACAATTACAGACACCGTCGTCGGCGTCACGGCTGCTCACATCGGTTACTAAAACCTTTAGTAGACAAAGCACATTTCATATTGTTAAACATGTTCAGACACTTCTCTGTGGAAGATTTAATTGCATTGGTAAATATATGTTGTCTGTCACTGTTTCGTTGCTCTATTCACACCGGGCGCGCCCGGCAGGTAGCCAGACACGTACAGACAGTGCAGACAAAATACGCTCTCCGCGAATACTAGACGGGCACGACTATCGGCGTCTACGCAGCCGTGTTTATATATAAATTCGTAAATACACAGTGTACAGTATAATATTTTTTGTCTACCACGGCACGTGTCTTTCAAGCTCAATGTCTGTAGATGTAAACGGACATTAACACATTACATTACGTCCCGTAACACAGGTACAGACTTCTCTGTTACTCAACTTGAGAAAACCAAACAGGAGACGGCAATGAAATCATTAGCCCCAACAAAAGTTCAACAAGCCAAGACTAGCTACAGCAAATTAATTATTTATCAAGAAAATGGAGCTTAATCATTCAGGAGTGGTACCTACATATTAATGGCGATTCTCCAAGAAACGGGTCCAGAACTTCTCAGGCCTTTGTGTGCCGGTTATATTAGTGTGCTTAAAGCAACGAGAAGGAATTAAATATGAATATTTGTCTTACAACAATACTTTGAAGGGTCAAACCGTGAATTCTTTACTTCTGTTCGGGCCGGGTTTATTTAGGGATGGGAAAAGGGATTTCTTAGTATCGACAAATCGATTACTTTGGGAAGGGTATTATCTTGGAAAGTTGTAATTGAGATTGACTTTTCCAAAATTCAATATAATGTGATGAAACATGTTAGTTGATTCATAATGGATTGCAATCGCAGTCACGCACGACGTCAATTGTTGACAAGAATCGATAAAATAAACGTATAAAAATACTGTAATTAGGAACAAATCATAACTATGGTGATATACCTACTTATTTATGTAGTGTTAGCTCTGTCACTAGTGTGACGTGTTATGTCGACTTCAGTGGTGCGGTGGGTGAAGGACCGCGACGCAGGCGGTTGCGGGTTCGATCCCGCCCGGCACAAATATTTGTACCATCTGCATATTTTGTGTGGATTTTCCAGCATTATTAATTTATTTCAACATCAAACATCAAAAACTTCTAGTGTGAAAAGCATTTTTATAAAAAATCTTATCAGGATTAGGATATCTATACCTATCGATATTTTATCTATATTCGATACCCATCCCTGAAACATCAAGCGGCAGTAAGGACGTTTACTTAGGCCCTCCCTGCGGTGTGTTTCGGACGGGTCTATTTTACAATGAGTATGTTAAGCTATTTACATTTCCCGTAATGCCCCAGGCTGACTGACATTGTTAATAAATAAGCTACTTTTGTCGTTGTTTCGGGGTGTATTTTACCCATGGCCTGTGGGAACACATGGCCCCTTGAGAATTTGAATAATACAGTTAGAAAAACTTTGAATTACTTTGATCCCATTTATATTGCGGAAGCGAGAATTTTGTCAGAGACAGCCATATTCCAAAAGTGTAACAGATATTTCTAGTTTAGAGCAAAGTGTTTTATTATGTCTATCAGTCATCTAAATAACATAACATAAGCTCTGCTTAGCTTGGGGCTAGATGATGCGGAATGGTAGTCCAGCACTCTTTTTATGTGATTTAATTTTGCACCTTTCATAACAAAATTAAATAACTTATAATATATAAACATCTAGGTAAACCTCAACCCTGGTTCTAACGTTCGTCCGTTGCGTTTGTATTCCAGGTAAATCCATCTTCGCTTCCAAATTCGCCCGTCTACAAGAAATATTGTAAATTCCTCGACATGTTTATATATTTCTATATTCATTATGGATGTAAGAGGCAAACAATGAATTTTTTTTTGATGTTACACGCCATTGTTTTATGCCTTTACACCCTTGTAAAGGGATGAAACATTAGCGTTAGAAAAAGTTAGGTTGAAGTCCCTACTTGTGATGTTTATTATTACAGTATAACAGAATCAGGGCCCATGGATCAATATGACACGTTTATTTCGTAAATTCCCGCTACATTTTGACACGTAGCGATTGATGACATTGTGTTTGCGCACAGTTAAGTGCAGATAAAGCGGGCTCACAATCGCGCCGCTCATTAAACAGGGGGTGTTTGTAATAATTGATTAAAGCTATGCGAGGATTGATTAATAGGGCTGGAAAAGTCTTGTCGATGTGGGTCGAATCGAAACCTCAGTGTGACGTAAATGAATGTTTTAAAACTTACGCGATCTGAACACAAAATGATTAGTAATTAACGGGTAGGTATTAATCGCGTTTTTTTTTATTTTATTTTGTTCTCTAGGAAATAAAAAAAAATAACGCGATAAATACCCGTCAATTAACTAATCATTATGTGACGTAAGTGGTTAATATGCAGGTGTGCAGTTAGCTTTATGTTATAATCATATCATTGAATCACCAGGATGATCGATTTCAACATAATCAGTTTAAAAAAACAACTTTGTAGTCTTTTTTATGTTATTTCGAAAAGGTATTTCTTTTGTTTTTACTGAAAATTTGTTTCCATTATCAGATCTGTTTTGTCAGATTGAGTCCGAAAGGCGAAGGGTAAAAGGTATTTTCACTACTAATACTTAAAAGCCTGACTTCGTAGAATTGACTTTCGAATTCCTAATATTTTATCTATGGCTCATCTACTTCAAAAACCTTCGAGAACGGACTTAAAAGGGTTTCCTTTGTACTGTAACAATCTATAAATCATTTATTACATAAATTAGATGAATAACTGATCACAATCATTTATTATTATAAAATACATATATTAATCAAGCTTTTGATCAAAACCAATATCTTACAAACCTACTCATACTCCATAGTCCATAGGTAATCAGAATGCTGGCTTTTATTTCGATCAACGAATTAGCATCGCCATTCAACATGACAATACAGCCAGCATTCGGGGTACTCTGGCTTCTGGTGTCGACGGCTTAAATTGTTAGAGAATAATTATAACCGTGAAAACTATACGTAATTGTTTAATGTCACTGTAATTTTAATTATTAATAAAGCCCGATGGTCTCTCTAGCAACAAGCTTTTACCTAAATTCGCTTTCAGATATATCGGAAACGCATGAAAGTTGCTTAGAAGGAGTTTTCACGACCTCTGTAGCGCGGTGGGCGAAGGTCCGCCTGCAACGCAAAAGGTTGATCGATGGGTTCTATTCCCGCCTCAAGACAAAGGTTTTTTTTGCGGGTGTTCTGGTCGTTTGAATGTATCATTAAAAACTAACATAGATTTGAGTTGATATTGACATAAATAGATTTACTATTCCATAATTATTGACTTGGAAGTGCTATTTTCAAATTGGTCCTTAGGATCAAGAAACGAAACGTGCTTTTGTAAGCCAGAAATAAATTTATTTAAATTTGATATCTACAATGTTTTGTTTTATGCAGTACAGTAAAATAAATTATTTTTTGAACCTGCAACTGCGTTTTAAAGAATTTTTTGAAACTTCGCTGATATAAGTATTTCTTAGTAGAAATTCTTCCAGTCTATTAACTCCCGCGCCCCGCTGTTGTTTTATTCTCCAAACTAATTACCCCACTAGCCTTTCGTGTTAATCAAAATATCCTATTCTGTTTGTACAGAAAATTAGGCAGTGAAATGGTAGCAAATACACGAGGTGTGGTCACTGGGCTCTGCCCGGTGAGTATATTGCATTAATAATAAATGATACTCATAATCAATTCTGTTTTTAATTTGATCTGGAGTTGACACCAAAGAGCGTCGGCGCTAGGGGTTGCTAGTGTTGGTTATGAAGTTTGTTTTGTCGATAAAAGTTTTCCTCGAGCTAGTTTGATGTCATTATTTCTTTTTCATTGTTATTTTTAACCTCTCAGCCGCAGTGACCAATTGCATACAATAGCAGTGCTCGTGCAGGGCAAACGTAAGTGAATTTCTTTAAAATTTTTTTTGTAGTCTTACCTAATTAATTCGTCGTTTTATATGTATATTAAATAATATCTCTCCATGTGTATCTCTCAATGGGTTGCTAGTGTTGGTTATGAAGTTTGTTATGTCGATATAAGATTTCCTCGAGCTAGTTTCAGGTCATTATTTCTTTTTCATTGTTATTTTTATCCTCTCAGCCGCAGTGACCAATTGCATACAATAGCAAGCCCGTGCAAGGCAAACGTAAGTGAATATACTAAACATTTTTTTTTGTAGTCCTACCTAATTAATTCTTAGTTTTATATGTATATTAAATAATATCTCTCCATGTGTACTCAACGTATTTCAGTCATCTAGTACACATAACATAAGCTCTGCTTAGCTTGGGGCTATTATGGTGCTGTGTGAATTGTCCAGCATTATTTATTTAGGTCTGCTATGTATCAACATAATAAAAAAACAAGCTTGATAAAAATCTGAATCAAAGTACCCTACAATCAGTTACTTACTCTCTTTGCTATAATTTTTTACACAAATTAATTAATTACTAAATACCAATATCTAAAAATAATGATATCGTACATTATCGATAAGTCACCTTGTAATCACTAGTCGAACCGCAGTGTTGGGTCGACTTCATAAAGAATTCTAAGCAAAGTGCTTATAAGTGCCACACCTAAGGATCATGCAGCATGTTACTTAGCTTGCTCTTTAAAATAATTACGAACAGTCCGGCACTTTGGTTATTCTTAATTTAATTTCTGGGGGTAAATGAATTGGTTTCGGAATTCGGAGAGTGTAAAGGCGTTTCCTAATTAATGTCACGACTCAGTGAGATCAGAACACATAACATACATATATGAGTACCTAATTTAGAAATTTAGATAAGTAGTCTTTTTTGCCGTCACTTGAGTTTACTTTTATAACTGTGTCACTCTCTCGTTTGCTGGAAAAGAACTCATTTTAGGGTTAAGTGTCTTTGCTATTATTTTATATCTACATTTCATCGTATATTTAATCGTCCAATCGAATTAAGGATTGTGGCTTGCAATGCAACAAACGTTCTGAGTCTAAAACACGCAACGGTGCACAATAAGTCATATTTAAAAAATAACCATTATGAAAAATTATACTGCACAGTCAAAAAAAAAAACATGACTTAAAAAAAACTATTACTTAAATAACACAAGCTCTGCTTAGCTTAGGGCTAGATGATGCTGTGTGGATTGTCCGGGATTATTATTTATTAATTATTTATTTTATTTATCTTCTTAATATATAATGGAACAAGCTATTTTCTGGCGTCAACGCCCAGCCTAAACCGCTGAAGCTAGAATGCTGAAATTTGGAAGATAGATTCCTTTTACAACGCAACCACCCGCTAAGAAGGGATTTTTGGAAATTCCACCCCTAAGGGGGTGAAAAGGGGGGTGGAAGTTTTTATCGTCCTTTTTCTAACTCTGTAACCGGTGGCCCGATTATCTTGAATTTACAGGAAATACTAAACATACAAAAATATTGAACACGTGTTTTAGGATTTTTCATAATATTCCTGAAAATAGGGTGATATAGGTTATTCAAGATAAAGATTCGTAGTTTGGCTCCGTTTTTAAATGTCTATAACTTTTTAATATAGCACACTAATGACTTGAAACTTTCACACTTACATATTTTAGGATTTTTCAAAATAATCCTGAAAATGGGATAAAAACGGTTATTCAAGTTTGAGATGGGCTGAAGTAGAGTGTTTGAAGTCCATCGTGTCATTATCATTCACTATGAAAAAAATACAGTAAATGGTTATTTTTTAAAGAAAACCCTTATAACGGTATTACGGGATACATGATATTTAAAGCGGGTTTCAGGAATTTCCGACTCTTAAAATAGGGTATTAGCTGATTTCGTCAAGATTTTTTACCCTAAAGTCCACGCAAATGAAATTGCGAGGGGGTCAGGTAGTTTAAATATATAAAACAAACAAGAAATATGTCACACCACAGGTTGATGACACTTGTGTAGCCAGTACCTACCAGTTACAAAAGACCTATTTTGACGTTGGTTTCAGAACCAAAAGTCAGAAGGTATAAAACTCGACTAATAACCTCATTAGTGGATCAAACGGGAAATACAGAACCATCAAACAAACTCTTGAATACAATGCTTTTAAACACTTGAAAACCCAATGTTGTGAATTACGTACCCGACATGATGAAAATGAATTAATTGCAAAGTGCTTCCGTTCAGATTTCAATGACCTAGCAAACATGATATTTTCAGTTACATTACAAAGAGAACATTTTTTATTTCATACCTATATAAGTAGGAATAATAAGTAGGTGAGGCGAGATAAATTATAAATACAATTTTGTAAATATTGTACCATCTGCAAATATTTGTTCAAAGTGTTCTGGTCGTTTTTTAATTACAATAAAAAATATCAATGTACTCGTATATTATTATGTTCATCAGTTATCTGGTATCTATAACACAAGCTCTGCTTTACTTGGGGCTAGATAATGCTTTGTGAATTGTCCAGCATTATTTTTATTACCTATTTCATGTTTAGACATCTTCTCAATAAACTTAATATGTGAATACCGCATTGGTATACATTAAGAATATCTTTTGACTTTAAGATTATTTAAAGTTTTTATACAGATGTATTAACAGAATTTAGTCGCTTTTTATTATTTAATTAAATAAAAATATATAGATTAAAGCTTTTCCTATTTTATTTTCTAATGTGATAATTTTGTTTGCACATTACCTCTGATTAACATGTAAACAGCATTGTCTAAAGAGAAGTATATCAATCCCAAGTAATAACACAAATAACTACTTATTGACGTTGTCGAATTAATAATAGATAATGAATAAATAATGCTGACAATTCACACAGCATCTTCTAGAGCCAATCTTAGCTTATGGATTAATGATTCTATTGATGGCTACAACAATTATTATTCTAGTGTGTTTGTTATCCTGCTTAACTTTGTTGAATTTTCTGGATTAGATAGACCAAGGTATATATAATACTTTATTATACCTTAAGATATCATTATAAACAGACATGCGTAAAATAGAATATGTATAAAGATCGGCCTTATCGTTTTATGTATATTTAAGAACAAACTGAGCTAAATTTCTTAACATGCTTATTAGAAATGTTTACTGTGAGTTTTTGAACTATGCCATTTCGAATATAGGATAGTATCAAAACAATTGTCTTGTCTTTTTGTTTGGGATTTGCGTAGTTCCATTTCTACACGCTAGATGCGCTATTGTCAAATCTAAATATATAAAAGAAAGTCGTGTTAGTTACACTATTTAAAACTCAAGACTGAATCAATTTGGCTGAAAATTGGTGGGGAAATTAAAGCCTAAAACCAGGCGATGGATGTATACTTTTTATCCCGTTGTCATGTTCCCGCGGGATAATACACGGACACGCGGACGAAGTCGCGGACAAAAGCTAGTCCCTAACAAAAATACGTCACGAATACGTATAGGTTACGTCTTTATACATCGTCAAATGGATCGAATCTGATTGTTATTCAAACAAAATCATATCAATACTAACAGCTTTTTAACCCCCTTAAACTTTCGATACTAATTCCACTTGCAAAATCGACACCAAAATTCTAATCATCTCCGTTTTGATAATGCTGCATAAATAATTGCAATTATGCACTAAACTGCTCCAGCTATTATAGTATCAATGTTACCCTAACTGCGTGATACCAACCTCGAGTAAAGGTGTTTTACCGATGGAGGATAAACTAGTGGACTACTTACTACTGCTTCATACACAATTTGTACGTTAGAGGGAGCAAAGCCCTGTTTAGATAAATACGTCAGTGTTGGTACCATTCGTGCTATTGCTCGTACTATTTAAGTCATTGACAAAGTGTAACATAATTAAGTATTATTATACAACTATTATACAACCAAGTTGTAAGTTTAAGTTCTTTATTTGTAATTATAGTATGTTATACTTCGTGAAATATAATATTAATACTTACCTGTAAATGTCTCAGATGAAAATAATGGTTTAGCTCAATAAGAAAAAAAAATATTATGTCTAAACTGCATTTTGATTACGAATAAAAACGAAAAAAAAAACTAATGAGTGGTTATAATGGCGATACTCAGGAATACATTTGGATTGACCAGATACATCTCCTACCGGGACTTGTAGCCTCCTAAATAATAATGACTAGTAAAAGGTTAATACATTGGGTCTAGAGCATTAACCCTTTCACTTCACCTCATTTGATGTTCACTGGATATTAATCTGATATTTTAATTACTGCATGAACTTTGTATGTAAAAAAAATAATAAATGAATGGCGAAAATAGTACTCAGGAATATGAATTGTCCAGGTATCTACATGTGCCTCCTACCAGGACTTGTAGCGTCCTAAATAATGATGACTAGTTTAAGGTAATACATTGGGTCTAGAGTATTAACCCTTTCACTTCACCTCATTTGATGTTCACTGGATATTGTTCTGATATTTTAATTACTGCATGAACTTTGTATGCAAAAAAAAAAATAACAAATGAATGGCGAAAATAGTACTCAGGAATATGAATTGACCAGGTACTTACATGTGCCTCCTACCGGGGAACTGTAGCGTCCTAAATAATGATGACTAGTTTAAGGTATTACATTGGGTCTAGAGCATTAACCCTTTCACTTCACCTCATTTGATGTTCACTGGATATTGTTCTGATATTTTAATTACTGCACGAACTTCGTATGCAGGCAAATTAATGATAGTGCGATTATTTTAAAAGGCCGTGTTCATTCGCCAATTAATTTTCCATGCATATTATCTTTGTCATTAAAGTGTTCGCGATACAAAAGATTTTAATAATATCATATTTTTATTAATCGATTCTATTGGTGAAATAAATGTATAGCATAATTTGAAAAAAATAAGTAATATTGCTGTTAACCAAATTAATGGCATTATCTTTTCTAGGTTGAGGTGATTAATATTACCTACTTAGATTGGTTGGTTTATTTATTTGCTTTTGTAAAAAAAGCTAAAATAAATAAAAATTCTAAAAACTAACGATCTTCGCATATGTTGTTATGTCAATTTTGTATCGGACAATAGTAGTGCACGCGTAACTGTTATAGCAAATTGATATGCACATTGCAAAAGCATAGAATCAATACAAAAAATACACTTTAACCACCATGTACGGAGCTCAGCTGAGCGTAAATGCCATGGTCACCCATCGAAACGGCATGATCGCTGTCGATCTTAGGGTTCCTTAAGTATAACAAAACCTTATTCGTAACTGTTGTGGTTTTTCCACTTTTCTTATATTTTAAAATGACACAGAAATCAAGAATCAAGACGATTCCTGGTTTGCAAAAGAAGCTCACACATGAAAGCAGTAATAGAAATCTGCCAAGCACTCATTATAGAACTATCACACAAACATTTACAATGAGTGATTTTCTTTTATTTCGTGAGGTTAAGCATAACATTTGCTTCAGCCAATCCAATTTTTCATCTCCAGTTTTACCATGCTTATTCTAATCTAACAATGCGTTCGTTCTCTTTTCGGTCCTTTATATGCACTAAACTTTTAAAAACTTATCTGCAAACTCACTCACACAATTGTAAATAGTTTGAAAAAAAAAATTAAATGAAACTGAAAGTTAAAGGCTTTCAATCTCTAATCTCAAGATGGAGAACCTCTATAGTAACTAGAGATGAAGAAAACCCTACGGAACCCTACCGCTTCTCCATACAACGCACTTGGCGAGCTTTATTTTTTCTTCAATTTATGCCTTATTAAAACAATTTATTCGGTTTTGTTCTCGGCTTCGGACGATTTACTTGCCTTCTGTATTCCTTTCAACGTCAGTGGTTCTTGTTTTACATTATGCGTCCATCTGAATGTGAACCCTCCAGTATTGTTTTGGATGTTATGTTTATGTAAATAGCATTGCTTATTTATGATGAGGTTGCTTCATTGATTTTTAATTTGGTTTGAGAATCATTTTTGAGATTCGTTTTGTCAGATTTGATTTCGACTTTCTTGATAGCTATTAGTGGATGAAAATAAATTCTCTTATAGGATGTGTGCACCTAAAGCGGTTTCTGTTGGATCCTATTAGTTTGATGGTACTAGTCATTTACACTTCAGCAATCTCTTCCAGGTGACCTAGGAGAAAAGAGACAATGGGATGGCGGTTAGTTCATTCTGCGTATGATGCTTATTTCAATAATAATACAAACAAATAAGTGAATAAGATGACGAAAATAGAGCTCCTTAAAATTTTTCCATTAAAAAGTAACAAATCTAAGTTGTTTCTGAAGTTGCCTGATTCTGTTAGCACTTTGATGAGTTTTTGTTTGCGTGTTTTTGGCAAAGGGCAAAATTGGTACTTCCATGTCAAAGTACAATCGTTGAGCTACCTGTAGTTTGTTTGCAAATGTCTGCAGTTAGCTCAATTGTTTCAATTGTAAATACTAGTTGTAGTTTGGTTATGTAATCGTATTTTTTTTGTGAATAAATGTTTTTAAATTTTAATATGAAATAAACTTCACTGAGGTAAAATTTGCTGATTTATTTATGTGTCGTGATTATAAAGATATGAAATTCAATAATAAATTATTATAAAAAATACTTAATAAAGCGACGAAATAAAAATTAGGGTTTACACCAAACCCTAATTTTTATTTCGTCGCTAATGGCTAAATGGCTAGAATATGACAATTATTTGAAACATACATACAATAATATAAAAACAATTTCATCAACCCATTTTAATTTGTGTGACCCATGAAAGATTGCACAAGGGTAGAAAAGCAATACCCTAAGAACAGAAGTAATAATAAAATCAAAAATCAAAATCAAAGTGCTTTATTTCCTTTAGACCTAACAAGACTCTTGGACAATAGTAATGATAAATCATTTATATCAGGCATCATAAATGGATGGTAAAAAACTAACTCTGGGACCCATATTAACAAATAGCACACATACGAATATAAAATCTTAATAATAAAATAGTACACGGTAGGTAATGTTTTCTGATTAATCACATCAGAGCTCTACCTTCTAAACTTTTCTGAAACCTGCGCGAAGCAGGGTCTAGTCGCTAGTCACTGTACAAGTAGTAAAACTTCTCTACCTCTGGCCTTTATGTGTGTTGGTTTCGTGTGTGCCAAATTCCATGCCCACACTACACGATAAATTATACAATGCTCCATAAATGTCGTCACGTTAAGGTTTCTCTACCCAATGTTAAGGTCACGTTGCATAATAAGTACAGACAGCTTGGCGGCTTAGTGACGTCATAGGGGGCAATGACCGGGGCCCAGCGCGGGCGCAGGCCTTCTAACTTTGAACTGTGGAATTCGCACACATATGTATAAGTAGGTATAGAGTTACTGGACTAGTTTTGTACGCTGATTCATATAGAGATGTTGTTGATACGCAGGTGTATCTAACCTACCTACTTACCTATTGAATTATTTTATCATAAATTTTAGGCTGTAGGTATATTCCGGTGCAAAATAGAGAGTCTAAGTCAACGCCTTTTGAATGGTTTTTGAATAAATACTTAAGACTACTGTGACGTCTTAGGTGGTTTTGAACGCGCGGTTTTATAAAAATAATGAAATAAGCAGGTTCGATTTATGCCACAAAATAAATATAGTACCTGATCCTGAGTTTAAATACATGATTTTTTTTATGTAGGTACACTCAATATACCTTATTTCATAATTTTCCATCGGTTTTTACTAAAATTCGAAAAGTAAAATAAAAAAACTCTACCAACATTGCTATCTATATCGTGTCCAAAATCACATGAAACTACAAACTTCAACAACAGATCTCAGCCGCTTCCGTAATTAATGGGTAACCACTCTGGTTACCGAAATCCCTTTGATTGCTCGTACTTGGCTTGATTATCCTCTTGCCAACAGCAGTCTGTCAGACCTTTGCTTAACTATTAGCTACACTCTGTTGCGTGTTGGTACATAGACACTAATCAGCTATCACCCCCTACCCCCACCCCATGAGCGATGTAAAGTCTCTGGGCCTAAAATAGAGAAAAATGTTTTATTTATTTACTTTCAGCCACTACTTCCCACTGCGCAAAGGCCTCCCATCCTAGAGACTATTTTCTTATTAAACGTGTTGAAGCAATGATTTGCAATTATACTCTTATGATTTTAATTCATTACATAATCATTGTTTTGTAAATCACGTGCTAACCCGTAGATAACATTCGTAAGCTTTTAATTCCATGCTAGAGATGGACAAATCTGACAAATTCAATGTATTATTATTCTGAGTAAAATTATCCCAAAGGAATTTGTGAGACACACGTATACCTTGTCTTTGGGTTAAATAAATTGAGTTTTTACCCGAGAGATTCGTAATTAATTTGGTTTGAAACAATTTGAGGTGTCTTTAATTTAAACAATTTCATGATAATCCCTTTTCAATTAAATCAGGAACAAAATGATTAAATTTTATAATCTTGTATTTGAAAGAGAGTTATGAAATTGTCAACGAACTTAGTCGACATAACAATTTAATATTTTTCTGATGTCATGGATCCGTTTGTTTTATCCCACCGCGGATCTTTAATTCACGATTAAAATTTTATAATCTCTAAAATTACGATACCTCGATAAATTAATTAAATACTTAAGTACATGTGGTGATATTAACCATTATCATTACCATACAATTACAACCATACCATTATAGATTAAATTTGAGAACTGTACAGTGTCTTGATTACATTTCACGAATTAAATCAAATTTAATCATGTAACGAATCACTTGTCTTCATTATCTGAGTTCCAGCCCCAAAATTTTTCAACTTTTCTAAAATTACATGAACCCTAATCGCATTCTTAAATAAAAAATGACATGTTTTCTTGGTATTTGTGTAAGTATTTTCAAAAAAGCTTCACGTGTGTTCTGGATTTAGTCTATTTTTCCCAAACTAAACACATTAATCGTAAGACTTCCTGAATCCCCTCTTAAACTCTTACAAGGCCTATACTCTAAGTCTAAGCGTATTTTGTTTACCGACCGGCCACTAACGAGACGTGTAATCTTTGTCTCAGAAAGGTTCGAGTAAATACTGTGCGACGCTAAAAGGTGCTTAATCCTCTGGAGCACAGAGCACAAAATAGTACTAACAGAAATGCTTCACTGGTATATAAGACTAGATAGAGATAATAATGTATGCAAAACCTTTGAAATGAGCTTAATACTAAATAGTCGAAAATTTATATGATTTTTTTGTGTAGAGCTAGCTGACTTTAAGGTAAAGGTAATTGAAAATTTGAGTTCGAAACAAGAGCCGCTAAGATATGTTTAATCTATTATTTTCAAGTGTAGCGCCCAGAAGATGTTTCTGTTAGATTTAAAATTAAGTTTAAATTACGTAGTTTATGAGTGACTCGATCAGCCTACAGATCCCAGAATGAGCTTATAGCGTGCTTTAGACTTCAGATGTCCTCAAAGCCGGACTAGGGAGATCAATGCGATTTTTCTCGTCTAGCAAAGACTTTTCTCGTTTATCTTGAGATTTCCGCAAGATTAATACCATCTTGTTATTTGCGAGCCGACGCGCCAATTTGAACATAGATGATTGATAGGTTGTCTGTTTATTGTTAAAGGGTCTGAAAATGCGAAACAAAATGCTTATATTTTTTTGTTTTCGGTCCATTTTCCCTGTTGTCTGTTTAATTTCACAATATTGTCTTTTGAAATCGTTATTCATAACTCAGTAAATAATCTACCTGGATACCCATTAGAATAAATAAAATAAGTTACAGACAAGTTTGAAAAATGTGAGCTTAAATTGTGCAAAACCATAAGCGTCTCTTGTAAGTTGTAAGTTAGGTATGTTTTGGTAGTGTGCATGTAGATAGCGGGTGTGTGCGTGCTTGCGGAGGCTGAGCTGGTTGCGCGGCGCAGGCGCCCAGGTGAGTCAGGTGGGCCCGCCCCCAGCGCCCTCCGCGCCCCACGCGCACCTGCCGCCGCTCAGTCCACCGCCACACGCCGGCCTGGCGACTTGTGCTCCGTGCACGCCGCCACTTTCCGCGACACACTATCGCGAGCTCTGTATCGTCTCCGCTTCTCAGTTTCCCGCTCCCTCGCGCGAACCCGTAACCTTCACCGTCCCGAACCCACTTTCTGTAAACTTTTCGGAACTTTTCAAGTTCTCTTCGAGTGCAGGCTCGGTATCGTCTCGGCCGAGTTCGCCGAGAGTTAGGAGTCGGCCGCGTATGCGGTCCTAGAGCAGATCGCGAGGCCTCCGGGAGGCCGCCGGCCGCCACGCTGTTCCCGCCGCAGATCGGTTGCGTGTCCTACGTGACGCCGTGCACCTGCTGCCCGCCGCTGCTCGTGCAGCCAAGCCCGCATCCCCTCTCCTTGTCTCTCCCGTTGCCTCTCGCCCTTCCGCTCCAAGCCCTCGATCCTCAACTCGCTAAACACCACCGACTGCTGCTCTCAAACATGGTAAGTCCGTTTCCAGCTTATCAGCGGCAGCCGCCAGCGCCCGCGCCGCCACCGCCAGATAAGTTCGCCGCACGGTTCGCAAAGTTGCGAACAAACTGATCTGATAATAACTCTCTCGGCGGCCGCCGACTAATGTATGGCGATACGATCGCGCCCTCATGCCGCCGCTTCGCTACGCCGCATTACAATACAAACTTCTCATATACATTCATAACCATTACATATTACATTATGAACAAAAGTTACTCATGGATGTTCATAGTGTCGTCACTCCTCGCGCGCCTCAAACTATACAAGTTAAAGTTGCCACGCATTAAACGTATTAACGTCTCCGTAGTGGATTTAACTTGCGTCTGGCATATTGATCTCCCGGGAATATAGTAATTAATTGATCTAGTTAGAACGCTTCAAACTGTTCGTCGAACTTTGTAATAAATAAATTAAAATTATTAGTGAAATAGCTTCGGGGAGGCAAACTTGGAAAGGCTTCTAGACCGATAAAACCGTCGGAAGTTTATCTCGCGAGAGCAGAAAACGAAAACCGTTCGCTGAATTATTATAATAAAGTAGTAAAACTTAAAATCTTTTAAGACCGTCCTGCAGTTTCAGCTGATCGCGGAGTTTGTTATCCTTAACCAAAACAATGCTTCAACTCGACGTGCCGCCAACGAACTTCTTCAGCGCAAACTTTTAACACGATTCCAAATGCAATCCCCGCAGAGCTGAGGAAGGGCGGAAATCGAACAGTCCACGACAAAACACTTTTGTTTACTTTTATATTGAGTTATATCTACGGCTGGACTCCGGCCACACCCCGCCCACGAAAATAAACGCTGATGACAGAACTTTGACTTAAATGGAAGTCGTATCAAACTTTTCTCATTAAGACCACCCGTCAAAGGTGTGTTTATGTTATTTTATAACTTGCGGGCAAATCTGATTTGCTCTCAAGTACGGGCGCGTTCCTGGCATTCCTTCAATCTTGTCCAAAGTTATTACTTCTCTTATTTTACGGTGGCGGGAATTGCGCCTCGGATCGTACGCAAAATTTGTCTAAATAGCTGAAAAGCTTCTAAATTTATTGCTCTTTTGAATTTATTGTCATTTAAATAAATAGCAAACATTCATAAGTTCTGTCGATGTGTGAGCTATCAAATTAATTTGGATCACGCTCGTACAATTTAAAGGCGCGACATCATAACGGTCACAAAATGGTTTCAAAGAATCGACTGTCCACATTATTCGTATTCTCGAGGAAGTCTGGGTTTTGATACGGCATGGGCCATAAACAGTCTGGATGCCTGAATTCAAACTGTTAAAATTATGTATGGCCCACTGTGGCCCATAATTTTTCTGGTTAGAACTGGATTTTTGTGGATCATATTCCAGAATAATAGTACCTCTAAGTGCTGGTGCTAACTCCGTTTAACAGGAATTCATGTAGAATTCGGAGTTTGAAATTTACGAGTATAATAATAAAAATAATAATAATATAATAATAGTATAATAACAAAGTATTTTCAGAAAATTTTAGTTTAATTATTTTTTTACTGTTATCTCTAATAAAACGGACAAAAGTACTTTTTGTCCAAGATTTTGACTAACCGCGTTTATCTCAGGCACAGCACAAACCACAAACAATTTACTACAGCCAAGTATCTAATAATGATGCCATCTATGGCGCTCATTAGGGGAGGCCTATGTCCAGCAGTGGACTATTATAGGCTGGTGATGAGATGATGATGAAGTATCTAATGAACGGTAAAACATAAATTATTAAATACATCGCATGGTCGACTCCATTGTAATTTCTCGAAAGTCGGACGGTGTGCGACCGCGCGAATCGCTATTTGCTTCACAAGTATGCACTTAATTGCAACGTATTAATTCCAATACACTAATCATTTGTTTGCTACGGATTCTGTCACGAAGACGGTATTCTATTTGCAATTTTCTCTTGTTTAACTGACCACCGAGGAAATGCTACACTTATCAATAAAATTGATTGTTATAGATTATGTTACCTACGAAAATTATATTGTTTGTTAGATTTTCTCTTTCAAATCGACCGCTGCAACGATAGCTGGGTAGGATTTTATGTAAGTGGCGACGTGGAAATTCCAGGATGAGACGGCGAGAGAAGCTTGATGAACACCTAACAACGTGGCCTGTTTATGCTTCATAACACTAAAAATTCGTGTTTACCTAAATTTTACCAAGAAGAAAGAACCAACAATCTGAAGAATTCTAAATTGAGCGGAGGATTTTATAACCTTTTGAAATTCATTAGGTATCGGAGAATATATATCATAAAATCTGTCGTATAGCAGATTTATAAATTCGCTTATAAAGTCTGAAAGCTTTATAAATAGAAAACAATTAACTTCCTGGCTAAAAGGTTCTATAGCAAAAAAGTATTTGTTTCGCATGACACAGCAAAATGAAATAAAAGTGATTCAGTAAGATAATAATTATGATATCATTCCCGGATTCGAATCCCGCCGCGGCATTAATGTTGCATATCTTTAGGTCATAGTCTAGATGTATACGTGTAGTGAATATCAGTTATCTAGTACCCGTATCACAATCTCTGATTTCTTTGCGGTGGGTTTTATTTTAAATTCGATACCGACCGAATCCGTAAAAATAAAAACTAAAGCTCAACCTTATTTATTATCTGAAATCTAGGTGGAAAAAATCATGAATGTTTTGAAACAACGAGTTTTGTAGGGCGGGCGGCGATGGGCGGATTTGCTTTTTTTTTCCGTTAACGCGTGCGTGCCAACGCGTTCGTTAAAGCCTCCGTAAACAGTTTTAAAACGATGGTACTAGTTACATACCCTCGGGCAATTTAGTATGATGTGAGTTTTAGCCCCTCCGTCAGTTTTGGATCCGATATTTTCATTTTTTATTTAGATCATCTGAGTTTTAACTATGATTTTCTAAATCTTTTGCTAAAAATCTCTAGTTTCCAGGAATTGGAACATGCAAAACATGTCCTTTCAAGTAATAAAACCTCTGGTTTAGACCTTTTGTGACCTTTATCTCTGCTAGTCTTCACTCACTACGTCAAAGACGTTGTTATAAGAACGTTTTACGTTTCGATATATGATCGTAGAATGTTTCTCCGTGCATACCAACTATGCAGATGTAAGGCTTGTTTGTTTATTATTTAAGAAAAACATCAGCGATATGCTTGCATAACTAACGCTACAAAATCGCGTTTTCAACGGTAGGTACATACATATTGCTTACACGATTTGATATCGTTCATAAATAAAATTTTATTAAAATCTCACCCAAGTACTTCTAAGCATTGATGCGCCATTATTCTTTGGTTTCTTTAAGATATTATTATAATAAATAAATAATGCCGGTCAATCCACACAGCATCAGCTAGCCCCAAGCTATGCAGAGCTTGTGTTATGGGTACTAGATGACTAATATTATACCTAATAAAATATATAGATATTTTACCATATAGAAAACGACCAGAACCTACGAAAAATATATATCTGGAAATCGTTCAAACATTTGTCGCGACGCGGGAAACGAAGCCTTGCGCCGCACAACAGATGTCGTATTGTTTGTATGGTTCCTTCTGTTACTTTTATCATGAGTATAAACAATTTAAAGCTTGAGTTTAAATGAGGGTTTAATAGCGGTTAAGAGACATTAAGAAAAAACACAAACAAATTAAAACGATCATCTCCAATATTAATATCTCCGAGCTACACGGTTTTATTCAGCAAAATTGCAGTTAGAAAGATGCTATTAATGAACGTCGCTGCCGCCTTTGTCCGGCGCGGGGGCATTTCCAGCACAATCGCCCTGACACCGAGTAATTAGGGAGAAAAATTCGTTGCTCGGAATAGTGTTTCGAAATTTTGGGCCACGACATTATGTTTTCGGGGATCGCTCGTATGTATATCAAATTCTTTGTGGAGGACATAGGATGTGAATTTTAGTATTCTTCTCGTTGGAATAGAATTAAATCTCTCATTTGTTAATGATAGCTTATTTAAAATAAATCAGGAAAACAATCGATAGATACCCCGATTGCCGATATTTACTTTGATAATTCCACAGAACAAATTCGATTAAAACCATAGCGTATCGCGTTAGATATCCACATTTCAAACGTTCTGAACGATTAGTAAATAAGTGATTTATTAAATGTGTCAACAAAAAACCTGCAGACATACGCCATCGTAAGTGCCGAAGTGGCATGGAACAAAGGCGTAAGTCCAAGTGTGGCTAGTTTTTTTAGTTCTACGATCGTTCCGGTTTGAAGCTAGCGCGATGACCTTACATGGTGGGTTGGAGCAAAAGAGTTAGCGGGGAATACACACATCACCGTTAATATGTACCTTGATTTGTGATAATAAAAAATTTCGAGTATTTACTGATACACGCTGTTATTTAGTATCCCCAAAACAAACTTTTTTTATAATAAATAATTAACACCATTCTACAAATCAACTAAGTTTCTACAAATAAAATTAACTCAGTTATTCCATAGCAAAGAACCACCAATGGCATTTACCTTTTTGAAATGAGTAATATAGGTAGGTACTCTTTACAGAATGGTAGTAGCTGCATACATAAATCCGCTTTACGTTTATCACATATGTACATATCAGTACCTACTATGCTTTTCTTGGGCAAAGGGGCCCCACAGAAGTAACTTTTTATTAAGGTATAAACTCAGTGGTCTCTCTGGAATTTTTATAGCCTCACCTACTTGTTAATGAAAACTTAATTGATGATTTTTTACTGCACGAGTGAATGTTGAAAAGCTAATTTCATCTTGTTTGATGGGTGATAAAACCTTGATTGGGACAGAAAATATATTCGGAACGTGTAAATAACTTTATCTATAACATATTTAATCACGCAGCTCACCAAAGATGAAATACAAGTATATACAAAAATCCGAAAAAAACAGATAACACAGTTGCACAATGGTGGCGGCCTTATCGCAGAGAGTGATTTACAGACAACCTCGGGGTAGACACGAATTGTTGTATATTCTGTGGCATAATATTAAAATATATTCATACAATACCGCACATAAAATAAACATTAAATACATAACTATAACAATAACTACTGGATTCGCATGCATAGAATTTCCTGAGATACAGTCTTTCTTCTTGTCAAATTTTATTTAATCAAATTTAGTAACAACCAACCGGTCATGGCATTATTATTTTTATGTAGGTATTGCTTTTCTATCATGTCAGGTTTGAATTAGTCTAGAAATCTCTTATCAATACAGATTAAAATAAAAACCATTCACTAATAGGTATTCAAATGTTTTACAGTAGTATTATGCATAAGTCTCTAGCACAGGACAAAAGAGCCATTATCTTGTCAGAAAAAACCAAAAAGCAACAAAGCAAAAGGAACGAAAAATAGAATGCCCTTCTACGATGCAGGTAATGAAAAAAATGGTCCGCAGGAAAATGTAGTAGTCAAAGAAGATTGTACTGTAAGCTTATTAACTTTAAATTTCTTTTTGCAATGGCTTTGTGATATTCCCTTTTAGATTTGATAATGGTATTGAAATTTCCTTAATTCGTTTCAACTGAATGAAAACTGGAAGGCTTTGAAAGTCGGATTTACTAAATGCAGTGTATACCTACTGCCTAAAGAAATCAAAGTTGCCTTTCCAAATTTAACATCTAAGAAAGTACAAATGATACTTCTAAGTGGGCGCAAAAATCTTTATAGGTCGTCGGACATTACTTTTATTAAAAAAACTGAGAATTCTACCAAAAATTTAATAAAGCAGAAAGAGCACCTTAAAGCAATGTCGTTTTGCAAGGAATTGCGAAGGTAGAAATATAAATTTCACTACCGTTAAATATTTCGTACATTTTTGCAGTTTTGCTTTGAAAAGAGTAGAAATAATAATTACGATGACTCTAGTCTTGTTTTTTTAAATGATAGTGTTAATATTAATATAGAACTAAAGTAACATAGTTATTAAAATAGTTCAACCATAGATTTTTACCACTAACAAAATACTTAGTACCTGATGTTGTTAAAGGATAGATAGTCGTGGAAAAATCCCTCAATGCTTATTTTGATCTCATATTCTTCCGATCTTCTTTTTTATTCCCATAACCACAATGTGATGTAGTTAAACTTCAAGAAATATAAATATAAAGCGACCCGCTAAATACCCGATAACTTTAATTATGTTCCAACAAACTAGGTTAATATACAAGGTATTTTATGAAGGGGAATTTACAAGAGAAAAGATTTGCCCGGGATCCAAAGTAACAAGTTTTAAGGCTTCAGTGAACCTTTCTGTAACTAATGCCCACATTGTTGGGTGATGAGTTGCTTGTAAAGTTTTTCACGCTTTAATTCTTAGAATTTGCTTTGCTTTTCCTAAAACTTGTATATCAGATCGGAACCAATAAATATGGAAATAATAACATGTTATTGCATAGTTCTAACTAAAATGTTCAAGAATACCAAATATACTGTGTTTTTACAATGTACAGCCTCTTAAATTCTTAAATTCCAATTTCTAAAGTAGATCAGTCGAGGATTTTGTTCATGTTAAAATTAACATTAAAGTGATTAAATTAATTCATTAATCATTTAATAATTTATATTAAAGTTAACTTTATAAAAAATTATTTTCATCTCACATGATATAATATAATGTATACCTACTTTAGTTTAACTTATTTCATTCTTTCAGTAGAAATTAAGCGTTTCTGAGTTCGCGGTTGAATAAGATGATAGGAATCAAAATTGATCTAAACATGTAAATTTAAAAAAACATGTACATATTAATCAATGATGTTTTGCCATTCGTATAAACTAAAAAATTTACACAACGCAAAAAAATAAAAAAAATATTGATCGATGGGGCGCAGCGGGCGCAGGATTCCATGCGACGCAGAAGGTTGCGGGTTCGATTCCTGCCATGGGACTTTTTAAAATCTAAATATATTTGTTCCGGAGTTCTGGGTATTTTCTATATACTGTAAAAATATCTTTGTAATGTAACTCAATCCTCTAGTAACCATACCATACACATGCTAAACGTGGGGCTAGATGCTGTGTAATTGTAAAAGCATTAAAACATAGCCACTTTCCCGCCCATGCGGTCCCATGGACATTTATCTCTAGAATCAATCATTGCAGTGACTTGCATTACGAACATTCAAACCGATATGAAATAAAATGAAACATTCAAATGGCGGGCACTACCATTAGCGGCGATATTGGTTTACGTAGAACCAATAACGATACTGATTGTAGCTCGGAAATATAGCAGTTTCTATTTCAAAGTTTGAAAATGTAAAACAAACTTTACTTTGATAATGATATTTTACGATAAGGCAGGAATAACTTACCAATATGCTGCTATTTTATTATTCTTGAACACAGCAAACATAGCTGGTCCAAATTTCAATTTCGAATCGGTTTAAATTTGGAAACGCAATAGCGGATTAAGTTCCGCAAAATCTTGAGATATGTTTAGATATCGAAAAAATCTTCATGGTTGAGCGACTATGCTTGAAGTTATGTGATCTATTCTCAAAAAAAGATAAATGAAGAGCAATGGTAACGGTTACTCAGGAGATGCCTATTTCAACAAGGAAGCTAAATCCGCCTACCACAGTTCAATTGCTCTCGATAATATACGTTATATTTGGATTATAAAAGCGAGTGCGGACACCGCAAGCGGTAGGTAGGAGTATGTTTATTTTCCGGGGCTATTTCTGACCGGAGCAGCATTGTTCCGTGAGTTATAGCCGATCTCGGGAAGGTTAAACAACAAAACTAGAGAAAATGAAAGTAAAATATTGTACAATACAAAACATTTGCCACTTTTGCTTATGAAAACTGGAACGATTTTGATAAATTCAAAGCCATTTTGGATTTTGATAATTTTATTTCGTAAGGCGTACAAAATAAGCAGTCTGATAAGTCAAATTTACGGTTAAATCTATCAAAAAAGATAAATCTTAAATTTTCTTCATTTCGTAACCTTTTAAACAAAAATTAGCTAGGAGGCAGCCGTCAATAAAAAATCGTTTAAATTCAAGCTCTGTTTTCGATTTTCGTTATTGATCTGTAAAATAATATTATCTGATTCTGTAAAATTAAATTATCTTTTTCTGTACAGTAAAATGATCTCTCTGGATTAAGATTGAAATTACCTATAGTCAACCTCCAAGAAAAGGCTTTGCTACGGCAGTCAAACTAGTTAAAAGAGATTCATAAAGTAGCAATAAAGTTTAAATAAAATAAGTTCGCATGGACTTCCGAGAAATTCATAAAAATCTCACTAAACTTAGAAAGCCGGTCTCACGAAAAGATGAATAATAAAAAACTTGCTCTTCTGTAGTTTTTGGATATAATTTTTCACTTTTTTATTGGGCTCTCTCATTCTACTTTTTGATTTGCGCAGTCTCAAGGAATTTCAGAAATATTTCCAGTGAAAGGAAAACGCTACACAATATAATTCAGGATGGATCCAATGATTGAAAATGAACAATTGCTTACGGAAAACAAACAATCGCTTGTATCCCAATTACGAAACAATTCCAGCGATTGAACTGGATCGAAAAAATGCACCATTTGCTTTACGGCCTGCCCTATATTTCTAAACACACCAATTTAGGTCAGTTTTTGTTGCCTAACTAGAAAACAAATTTACTTCGTAATATAAGACAAATTAATCTTTGAGTAAGTTTTACTCTTTGTAGCCAATATCTTTTGTATTCCCTTATTAATACTCGTACTTGTATAAAAGTGATTAGAGGCACAGCAGTGAGCAGTATAGAGCTCAGAGAATGCATATTAAATGTTAGACCAGGGCTCAAGTGCAAGGGTTCAAGTATAACCACTAACAACAAGTTTTGGAAGGAACCCTGAATCCTTAAGTTAGTAAGAGTGCCCTTTTTAAGACCTTCGAGATACACCAACGACCACAGCGTCACTTTCCATCAGGCGTCGAGGATTATGGTCAAAAGAAGATATTAAGACTATAAAAAAAACTACAGCTTATAATTTACCTGCAAATACAAATACAAAAATAAAAAAGATGGTCGTTTGATCTCCATCCGCTTCCTCTTCCACCTTTAAATTTACGTGATCAATTTCACCATCGCAATCAGACAGTTACAAAATATGCTGTTAAAAAACAGGTATACTCGGCCGATTGTTTCTAAAAACAATTTAATAGGCGGCTGAACTAACTGCGCATTCCGCGTAGTTACTGAATCTGTTTCAGCTTTATAGTTGACTGCACTTCCAACGAATGAGTATGCGAGTTGTAAACGCATGAGGGAATCAATTGCTTTTAGGAGCTCCAGGTTAGGAAGGTGATGTTGTGATCCTATTGGTTTTGGTGGAGGTAGCGAATAAAACTTTAAATTTTTTTGGCAATTGGGCCAGGGGTTTTGAAATTCTCCTTTTTGAAGATGTTGCTTGAAAGTTTTTATAACGACTTATCACGAGTTATTTGATAACATCTCCGAACCTAGGCAAGCCACGACTCAGCGAACACATAAAAAACTTTTCTTTTTGTTCAGGTCCTTATAAAGAATTTTGTGTTTTTTATATATGAATGAATCATTTAATAAATCACAACTTTGAAATTTTCATCCATAAAATTTTCAAAAGCAGCAGTAACTTAACGTAGAAATAGGAATCGTACGGGAAAATCTTTCATCAGTTGGAAACGAGCTACGTCTAGTCCTAATGTAAGCAAATTGCCGTCACTGCCTTTCAACGTCCGGTCGCGGCTATCATTCCAAGATAAGCGCTTAAAAGCTCCACGGAAAGCGCTGAGAGCGCTGGCTATTACCGACTGCCATACTTTTTAGAAGCTTTTATTGTGTATATGCTTATTTGTTTGGTTCAAATCTTGAGGATTTTACAGCCTTTTGCACTATTCTAGACTTTGTTGGAGTTACGCTACCCGTAAACTTTGCAACGTGTTCTGTAATTATTTCTTACTGCGGGATTTCGATAAAAATAAAATACATAATGCTGGATAACCCACACAGCATCATCTAGCCTCTAGCTAAGCAGAGTCTGTGTTATGAAGTGATTGATAAATGTACATACATTTACAATATTTTTCAAACCATTTGAACTGGTTTAGAGATTTTTTGTCTTGTACTAGAGGTATTGTGCCAATAAATATTACTTTTTTTACATATTGTATAATATAAAATTCCGGTAAAACGTATAAAGGTATAACGAAACAACTAAGTTTTCTTGATACATTAGATTTCAAAGGGCAGGAGGGTAGCGGAGGTCCCCTTATTTTTCTTGATATTATTAGATTTTTGTGATTATTTTTAAGAGGGCAAAGGCGTATCAAAGATGCCATTGATCAGTTTATCGAATTAGGTGATTGCGTCGGAGGGTATGGAATTTTCGTCGAATAGCTAAAACCTTATATTATAGTACATATAATGCTTTACGAAGTTTACGATGGAAAGTAAAAACGTATACCTAACCATTCAAGAGTGATTTTGATTAGTGGGCGTTTTTTCGTAAAAGTTTTTTAATTTTGTGTCGGTTTCAATTGAAAATGTTATCAAACCTTGAGTGAAGGCTGTTATTCCAACTGCAGTAACATTTATTTTACAATTTATGCCTTTATTGCGGATCTCTTCTAAGCAATAGTTAAGTGTATTGTTCCTGGTGACCCGTATTATAGGTTTTTAAACTTCTCACGGGCACCAGTCTCTTGCAAAACAAAATTCTCAAAAGCCTTTATGACATAACTCTTCTGAGCAATAGTTAAGATGCCTGTATTAGGATGCACTTTTTTTTTAACCAACGCCATCAAATCACTAAGTATTGCGTGCATTTTACATATTTTTAATTGCTCCTAACCATTCGTTCATCTGTTCCGCTTTAAGTACATCAGTTCAAATTAATATGTTTCTTACTCAAACTACACATTACTAAGCTGGTCTTTATCCCATTTTTATTAATCTTAAACCATACTAGAAAGACAGAATCTAAATAAATAACTACCGCTGGACAATTCACACAGCATCATCTAACCCAACTCGAGCAGTGAAAAGAGCTTGTGTGGAACACAGCTATTGTACTCAAAACGTTAGAAACACACAATTCCAAGCCCATAAGTACTAGTCAAAGGCTGTTTGGTACTCTCAGTAATGGCGGTACACTTGCCCCGGCCAGGAAGCGCTGAGGAATGCAGTCAGTCGCGTCGCGCAAGGGTCCGAGGGCAATGCGCCCGCGCAGCCAGCCCCATTCACTGGATGCTGGGGCTATTTCAAGGGAACTGAATGTGCGAAATTCTGAGCTAAGAAATTTGAGAAACTATCAAATATTGAATCTGACAAAACTAGGCTGGATGACGATGATTGAGTAGTATTATTGGTTATGATTCTTAGTAAAAATATACATTCGATTTATTTTATTTATTTAATTGTAAAGACTTGCGAATATTTAGTTTTGTGATATAGTAGAGTAGACCTTTGAAAATAGTGAGATGTGTAATCAAAACGCAAGCTATTTTTACTGATTCGTCTAAAACCTGGACAGACTAACCTTACAGCAACTCAAAAGGTACCTAAATAGGTAGTCTAGAAATCTCAAACAAAAAGTGACAAAAAAAATAAGTATCTATTCGGGAATGTTGCACGGTGTCGCTTTCTAACCGTCTTAAAGTCAAAATCGAAACACCCAAAGCATAGTTGGCTTTTCTTTAACAATGTACATTTATCTAGTTAGAACCTAGTTAAGTCCTTTGTTTGCAAGTCTCATTGAACTGGTTAGCGCTTCGGTGGTAGGTACCCAATGCAGCTCGCGGTGAAAGCAGGGGCAGATGCGCACGCGCCTGTATTCAAGTGCATGCAATTCTCGTCTCTAAACTTTTAGGAATACGGTGGACATTTCTTTACAGATTCATTGCTATTTTTCCTAAGAAAAACTTATTTGCTAGGGTCTGTGGTAAATTTTTTTAATGCTCATGAATGATAGATGCAGGTCTAAAGTGCAAAATTTTGGTAAGTTTGCTTAAAGCCGATAGGTTTCTGCTCTTTGATCTTTTGGGCCTTTCATTATTCAGTAATTAATAGTTTGTTAAAGTATTCAAGATGGAAATAGCATTGGACCACATCCACTACCTTCAAAGGCTGTGGTCATGGCCCATCAAAAAACTCAATTCAATTTTGACAGAGACAAACAAAGCTAAACACCATTGCGCATTCCGATCGAAAACTAGTTCCACAAACATGCCCACAGCCCAACAAATAGTTAGTAAACAAAGCCACAGTGCAACTTACAGTTGGTACTGAATGCCACAGTGCCAGTTTTCTGTGCTGCTGCACATCATCCGATGATACGGCCTCGTCAACGCTTTGAACCGGCGGCGAGTGCCGCAATTTCACTGTAGGCAGTAGTGACTAGTGGTAAAGAAGGGATCCAGCTGGCTCAGTCAATGTAAAGAACGCAGTGAACCGAAGGTAAAATGGATTTCCCCTTCTACCAAGCTTTGACCACAATTCTATCACAAAAGGTACTGAGATGTTTTCAAATATCACACACTTCTTGAAGATTGAGGTCGATACAGAAATCAGGAAAAGGAAATTCTCTAGTCCTTTTTAACAGTATTCTCGGCCTATGTACCACTATCATAGTTAAGAGTAGACCCATCGGGTTAGACCATTTTTGGATGATGCCTTATATAGGTAAACCTCGCAAATTTTGCTCCATATACCAGGATCACTGCCCATAACCTCCTGCGTCTCTGGCAAACCCTACCCACCACATGCGTTAGTAGAATGTTAAATAGGTCAATAGCATGAAACAAAACAGTGTGCTATCTGCCCACAAGCTTCGCCGCAATTTCACTGGTCTGCGTTCGGCGAGTGCGCTACGGAATGCAGTCGTTATATGCACACCACTCGAAAGGATTACCCACTGGTTGGCGGCGATTAACTGAGCTCGTGGTTCCCCGCGCGCTATTGGCTTGTTTCTGAGAGTATGTTGCGTTTCAATTTCGAATGCGACGTGTGCCAAGTTTTATTGATGCTTTAACGATGGACTACGAAACCAAAAAGACTAAGCAGGTGGGGTGTTCGTTTGAATTTCGAATGTTACAACCGCCAAGTTTTCCACGGATAAACTGAACTCGGGTTTCAGAGCATATATTCCGTTATGATTTCGACGATGACGTATAGTGGTCGAATTCCACTAAATAAATTGCTTCACCATAACAATGGTCTTAGAATTACACATTATGCCATTTTACCATTCATGAAAGAAACTACAGAGTCAGCAGAGGAGCATTTTCTTTGATTGTTCTTCATTTCATTTGTTTTTGAACATAACTTACTTATTTTTCTGTATATTATATCATTTTTTTCTCTTACAGGTAAGTGGCTGTCAAACAATCAAGTCATAAAGTCAAGTTGCGTCAGTACGCAATTCGATTCTACGTTGAGTAAGTCACAGCAGGATTTTCTATAACAACAAACTGCAAGAAAGCTTTTATAATTTAACACTTTACAATTGCAAAGGAAATTAACTGTCGGAACCGAAATATAGAACCTAGTCAGGTACATTCACGTCAAAAACTTCAAGACAAACAGCTATTTTTCAACGTCTTCGAACAACGGTAGCTTCGTTAGTTTAAGTAAGCGCTTCATTAATATTGTAGTTGCAGATCTGGACTTAGTGTCAGTGAGAAACTGTCTTGAATTTGCGATTATTCGTGGCGTTTTCCTAGCAACTGAAACGCCAGTTTATATCTATCCATCTATGTTTGCAACAAGTATGTCAGTAATCTAGTGCCCATTACACAAGCTTCCTTAGCTTAGGACTCGACGCTGCTGTGTGGATTGTCCAGCATTATTTATTTATTACATTTTTGAACTGAATTGACGATATCCAGATTTTTTAGCGTTGACTCGGTTGATCGTACATACAATCGTCACGAAAATGTCGTTAAAGAAACTTGATAGATGAGGCTTTTTTATATTTTGACCCGACTGAACATAGTTTGCTCTTTATATTGGGCTGTCAAATAATAATGACGTAGACACTACATGGATGTTTATTGTAGGGATTATTTTTGATTTTTGAAAAATGCCTTTTCGGAACCATCCTTTCTTCCTTTGATTCCTTTCCAATTCTTCCTTCGATTTCTAGTCCTTCCTATACATATGGCGCCTTGCAGCGCTCCTACCAATTCGAGAGGAACTACTTTGCGTAGTATGAAAACCATCTATTGATCACTATGATGGTTTTTGAATGATTTTGAGAGATTCGTTGCGTTTTGACATGACAGCGGCCGTTGCGTTCGCGCCATAGATGTTATACAAGTAAGTGGATACAAAATAAACAACACTGCTTGGTCCGACTAAGTCCATGGATTTACTTACTCTCGCACCAAACGCTAGCATCACCTTGCTCGGATAAAAGTCGTCATCAATCGTAACAAAAATAAAACTCCCTGAAACATTCATAGAAATTGGGCCCCAATATCGAAACCGCGACTTCTTCAACTGATACATGTGCTACACAGACAAGTAAATTACTATTAAAAGTACACTCTCCAAATAGAAGACCAAACTCAATGAAAAAAAGACAAACAAAAAACATTTTTTTATATAGAGACTTTTAGCATTTTCAATTCCTTGATTGAATATGAACGCACCTTAGTTGATTGTTAATGAGGCTGATTGAAACAGTTATAATACTGTTAATAAATAATCCATTAGATTTTAGTAGGTATATTTAATGAGTAAGTTTTAAGTTTCATTTGTGTTTTTAAATTACTTAATTAAAGCTGATTGAAATTGTGATAATACATAATCAGTTAGTTTTAGTGCCTAGTATTTTAGATTTTAAATTAATAATGTTGATTATCCCTGATTCTCTTACTGGTTTTTCCTTTATAGTGTATGGTATAAAATAATTGCAAAGATAATTCCTGCTTTTTTATTTTGCATTATGCTCTTAAATTTTACCTTACTATAATGTACTATAACTCCATTAGAATATTATATTAAGGATACTATATTTTATTAGAAGATTGTCGTGATGACTCTACCTCAACTTATTCTTGGATGTGGTGGGAACTAATGTAAATATTTAAATTAAATATTTTTGACAATTATATTAAAAAAATGGTCTTTGGATGAGGTTAGGAACATAATGAAAGGTTTTTTTTTCTGAGAACAATGGGTTTGGATGTGATAGAAATGAGCTAAATTATTACCTATAGGTTATTTCAGTGAATTCATGCATACGCACACGATTCGAATAGAAAAATGAGACTTACATGTCACATTTTTAGGCTTTACGTCGTCAGTGTCTAATGACATTCTATGCATTTTTCTTTTATGAAGTCAATAGTTTTCGGAAAAGTATATGCGCGCTTATGCGCACAACTCAAAAAAAGGCTTCTGATT
This sequence comes from Eupithecia pulchellata, assembly GCA_963931895.1. Taxonomy (NCBI): domain Eukaryota; kingdom Metazoa; phylum Arthropoda; class Insecta; order Lepidoptera; family Geometridae; genus Eupithecia; species Eupithecia pulchellata. The sequence continues at coordinate 3,659,079 of OZ007526.1, read as the reverse complement.
TCAACTTGACTTCTTCGATATGGCAATATGCCTCTGATTTTAAGATCAAGAAAGAAAATATATAACTGTCAAGACCATGAAGACTAAACCTCTGACTATTTGACAAAAAACTATTCACAAGAATACACAGATTTAGATGGAGCTGTATAAACAAAAGGCTTTTAACCCTTTCAGGGGTTTCGATACAGATTTGGGTCGGGTAAAATTTAAATTCGCGCTCCCAACGTATCGTAACACCATAATGCTTTTTAGACACATCTAGACTACGTCATGCTGTCTAATGCTTCAATATATTATTTCAAAGACCCATCATAATATTCTTAGTGTATACTCGTATATTGGACATGGTAGGTACACATGACAACAGCACATTCAATTGCATATTATATCATTAAATGGGTATTTAGTCATTGTTTAAATTTTGCTAGCTATTAATCTAAAAATATGAAATTAAAATGCCTTTTAAATCAAATCAAATCATTAGTTCCCAGAAATGTTGGTACAAAAGCTCTTTATAATAATGGTAACTTGGTATTACGTCGCTGAGGGTTGCTAAATAGGTTTATGAAGTAATATTCTCAAAGATAACTATAGCAAATTATACTTAAAAATGCGGGTCAAGAAAATTCTTCTTACCATCAAACTCAAATAATAAACATCAAGTATAGTAATATCAAGTAGTTGTTGATTCCATTATATCTTCCAAAAGACAAGTACTCAATTCACGGAAAAGTGAAAATAAAATAAGAATAATTCCATAATACCTACAAGATTATTGCCCGCACAAAACCCGAGCATTAACAAAACTTCTTATCCCTTCCCAAGTACCTCCCTAACACAAGTTTTCTTCATGAATAACGTGTTCTCTGCCAACTTTTCAATTCACAACCACTTTACACGAATTCGTCAACCCAACTCTTGATATATTGCCTCCCGCAGAAATTTACATTTTGCCGGGCAGTTTATTTTGGCGGTAAGGTATCGAGTAGTGTCGCCTCGCCGGGCCCAGGTGTCTCTGCAAACGGGGCAAGTTTCACTAATGTGCGGCGTAAATGATGACATTGTTGTGGAAGCTACCTGGAAACTGGGGAAAAATATTGGTAATGGCAACTATGAGAGCGAAGAGCACGGTTTGTATTCTGGGGATGCGTGTACGGGGTCGGTTTGGTGTAAATATAAACAGTAAAGAAAATAGGCGTGACGAAAATAGAAACTATTTAGTTAGACTTTTTTAGATTTTAGTCCTAGGCAACTAGAAATATCAAGAACAAATAGCCCACCTGAAACCTTGTAAGTACATCAACTATCTTAAAACTTTATTCAAACACGCTAAAGTTTCCACTATTACCCCTACTTAGGGGTGAATTCGGACTGCTATTTAAACAGTGCCAAATACCTACGTGTGTAAATTACCGCGAGTGTGGTTTGCACCCCGTATGCTAGGGTTGCCAGGCGACAAATTTGTTGAGAAATTGCCGGGTAATTCATCATCATCATGTTACCGTACTTGTTTTAACAGAGACTTACGAATTCGTGTGTACTGTATTATTTTAGCTGCATTTACACTACACATCAAAAAAAAATGTCCAATCGCTAAATACATACAATGTATTTACCTACGTATGGTTTTTTTGTCGTAACAATGAAGGCAATATGAAAAACAATGAGACAAGTATCACTGCATGATGGCTGAATTTATAATGATATAAATATCGCTGTGATTTTATGGGGTTTTGTCCTAACAAATATGAAAAGAAATGACACAAGTATCACCTGATTGACTCCTTATAACTTAAGCCATTAGTGACAGTCATCATAGTATGGATGTATGTGCCGATGAAAGTTCAAGCCTTCTAAATTGGTGGATTGTTTTGTTGATCGTTTTAGAGTTTGACCCCTCAAATACCAGAGTATTATTACAGATAAAACCCGTTAAAGATAAATTTCGTTGCATTATCCGACTTTTCACGTGGTTTATGGTAGCCCTTTTATTAACCCTACTCGTCCGGACGAGAAGGATATAAATCTCGGACGGGATCCGTACGATTTATACACACCCGGTGATTTGTAAGAAACCCGCGGGGAGCGCCGATTTGATTACGAAGGAAAATAGGCTTGAAATTTTGCAATTGTGAGGCTTTGTTTGGCAAATGTGGGGTCGTCCTGTAATTGTTCTTTTAGGTTATGACTGGGGCGAACGGTTATGATGCCCAATGAATTTACGCTGGCCACATGAATTGATGTTGTTTTCATTTGCAACAGTCTAGCAAGCGCTTATTACGAAATAAACACTTTATATTGAAATTAAAAAACATTACGCGCAGTACCCAATTTGAGTTCGTAATTTTAACTGTAGTCACAGGCATCTAACACAAGTATTTCCTCAATACCTAAAAGGTATCTTTAACTATGATTAAGACTATGTATATTTTATAATTAATTTCAGTTATTATTAATTATAGTTACTAATTCGGTTCGGTCTAACTGGAGTCCGGCGCAGACAAACTCAGAGCGGGGTTTAAATTTGGTATGAACTTAGGTACCTACTTACCTAAATATTTCAGGTGCACAAAATACAAAATTATAATTTAACATCATACTTAAATAATATATACGCATGTACAGTGCGCGTCAGTATTATGTATCCCCCTTGATAAAATATTTTCGACTTCTTCTAATTTCCTTGTAACTTGTCACAAATTTTCACATGCAAAAATGTATCACGCTACCGCTCAGAATCGAACCGCTCACACATAATACTGAAAAGTCTTAATTTCCAATAATAACAACTACTGTCCCAAATTGAGAGAGTGGGAGGGGGGTGGGGGTACTTATATATGACGTGGACTGTACATTAAAAAAAGGAAAATATTTAGGAGCTAACCTATTATTTAACTATTGGCCGTACAGAAATTGAAACCTGACACGAATGGACAAGGTTTTAGGACAACAAAGAGAGATGGGTACGCTAAGTGCGTACGATACCACTTAGAAAATATGAAACGCGTACATTTTTCCCTCCTGGCAACCTTGATACCTGTATCTAATCCTGAGATTAGCGCGGAGAAGTTCCAAGTCTCCGGCGACAGATTTATTGACAAGCGCGAGTCGGTACGTGGGTCGATTCGATGATATATTTACACTGTTTACGTAGAGATCGTTTCACTGTTTGTTTACTGTATCCTTAATTAGAGTGTAATGGATATTGAACTGTGTTGTTCTACAAAACTAGAAGCTATTTTTAAATGGTTTTATTTGCCTTCTGGTAACGCATGTGAGTTGAAAGAAATTAATATATTGATAGCTTAATTTGCAGTCCAGACTAACCGCAGAGTAAAGTGAGCAGCGATTATGCTAGTGGTTTATTTGAATCTGCTGACTGATTAAAGTAAGAATAAATAATTTTGATACAGACTTAAACGAAAGAAAATAATTATTAAGCCAATAGTTACAATAAATTATAGGTACCAAAGTGGCTCCGCTAAGATGTTGGGAGATAAACCCAGAATGTTCCTCCCAACGCAGATTTTCAGCTGCTACTTACTAAGAATTGACAAAACTTAAAGTACTGGTTCTGTTTCAAAGAGGCCCTTTCTATTTAAATAAATAAAAAAACTTAAAAGTAATGATTCTATGTTACTTAAAATGTTAATTATAGATCGATAGTGGTGACAGTTACACAAAATCAATAGATTCTATTGTTTGTCCTTTTATCGCGTCCCTGTTGATAACACGCTACTGATTGTGTTCCTAGATAGTAGATAGCGGACAGGCAAGAGTGAAATGTTTTTTTTTGTGTTTGACGAACTCTTTGGTGTATTGAGCTAAGGTTTATCTGCGATGCAGAACAGATAAAAAACACCAAAACCGGGGACAAATACGAATAAAATATTAATTAACTAGCGGTGGCTAATTTATATATTATATTTTTTTTAAGGTGGCTATTGTGACTTAACGATAATACTCGTAATTGAACATAGTATCGGGAAGTTTTTTATAGTTATTGATATGTTCTTTAATATTGTAGAACATACGTTCGGCACAGTAAGTAGTTTTTGAGTTTATTCATTACAAGTATACACACACAAAACTACAAATCGTTCCTTTTTATAAATTAGTGTAGATAATGAAAACTACACATTAACTACTAAATGTTACCAAGTACAACTCAAGTAGTGAGTAAACAAGATCGCAAGTTCGTTGCAAGTGATACTTTGTACTGTGTACTTGAAACATGAGAACTCATGTGTGCGCTACTTAAATACAAACTTAAATCTACGCGACCGCATGGTAAGCTCAGGTGGGACACTTGGGCTGCTGAACTTACCTAAAGATAATACTTAAGTAAGTAAGTAATAACTGACTCTCCTGAGGCTCAGAACGCCACTGAAATTTGGTCTCTAACACGCCTTCAAATAAGAAACAGTATTCATTATATAGAGTTCAGGACGCGTTAGTTTTAAAATTGATTAATACCTTAAAAAATTGATTATTAAATTAATACCTTAAGAAATTGATTAATACCTTAACAAAATTATGATTTTGGTGAGACTTGAACCCGTGAAAGTTTTTAGCGCATGCAAAGGGAAGGCGAGAAGAGAAATCATTTAACGCCGCAAATTGAAGAATATTTTGGGATATTATAATTTCTTATAAATTACCCCGAGTGGTTTAAATACTGATAACAAAAATATTACGCCAAATACATCTTCAGAGATATGCTCTCTCGCTAGTAATTTCAAGAAGATCGTTTTCTATCACATACTCCTGTAGTCCAAAACAGTGGATCCTATTCTCCGAAGCAAAACTTCTCCAGGCTTCTCGGAAGTTTCGAAGAAATAGGTAACGTAACGTCGATTTCCCGGAAATCGGCTTCGAATTTGTCAATCTAGTAGGGCTGGGGCGGACTGGTCTACGCCCCATGGTTTAACCTTTCTTGAACGCCTCTTTCGTATTCCTTGAGAATATTTATATACGAAAACTTACCAATATTTATTATTTAGTGAAATAAAAGAACCATCATAATTACTACTTGTAATTAAAAAACTGATATGTTTATTTTTAATAGCGAAAAAAAACCGCTGAAGCAACTTTCCTATTAAATTTAACCCCTTTGCTGCCTCGTCGGCGGAATCACAGTACAAACAAAAGGTAGTCTCCCGTAACGTAATAGGGTTCTAAGTTGCAATTAGGTGCTCCCAAGATTTAGCACGTCGATTAAGTTCAATATTCTTTGGCAAGGTTTTCGCATACTTGCAACTTACTTATCGGTGCCGGCCAATTGTTTGGTTAGGTAATAGACATCGTTTCCAAACTTCTGTTGAGGTATGTTGTCGGCTACAGCAGTGTAAAATGTAGCTTTGTTTATAATTTAAAAAGCTATTTTAAATCGAACTACATAATTTAGAAAAGGATAAAATTATGAATTCAGCGGCAGTATTAATATTCAAGATATAAGCGTTCCAGAGTATACCTGAATTAAAATGGCATTACAACAGCATTGCCTTTAAAAATCCTAGTTATAGCAAAAATTTAGTGTCCAGCTTTAGTATCGTACCTTTAATTTGCATAAACATTTAATCACCCGTTAAATTTCACGCGCAAACGATTAAATTATTCAATTTGTTGAAATTTTACGTTTGATTACACAAATGATTGTGGAATGTTTAATTCCCCTTTGCATGAACAGTTTGTTTGTAAGTATACACCTGCTGATATTGCACTGTTTTAAATGATACACTTTATGTATGAGAGCATGAATTGCTGATGCTGACTGTACAAAGTTTAGATTGTTGTTTTAAAGTGTAATGTAAAAGGACGGGCACTCGTTTTGATGAGTTATGTTTTAAGTCACATTTTCTTAGTATATCGCATCTAAGGATACGATGTTGAACTTATACGAATAATATTATGTGTGTGATTTGTTACAGCTCGATTTATCGGTCAATTGTTTTTACTGTACATTTTTTTTTTAATAAATGTCCCATACTTTGGACTTAGTCTTTGATCAGAGCAAACAACTGTGTAGTTTTATATTTCGAATTATATTTTTTTAGCATATTTGTATGTTTCTATGAATTAATTTAAATTTTTACCATTCAATATTGACGCTATCTAACAACTAAAATATTTTTAAAAGGTTGATTTTCAATTCAACCAATAAAAGTAAAAAACAATAAATTCCGTGGCCCTGACTTTTTACAACAAACAAGTGGCAACAATAGGTACCGTGTAGCAGTTTAAATGATAAATTCATATGTAGTTGTTTTTACGAGGGCATTTTCAGCTGAACACCTGTCCATAATATGGTATGCTCTGGTAGCGAAATACGAGAATGGCGCATTTTTTGAAATGTAAATATTTTTATTATTAATGTACTGTTACAGAAAAAAATTGAAGATAAACATATTGTTTTGAGAAGAGTCACCGCGCAACTATTGTGTTTTTGATTTCTCAAAAAAATTGTTTTGTTTTATTTAAGTTGGATGGTGCCAAGGAATTAGTAGGTAATGTAAAAGAAATTGAATACTTTTGCCCAAGTATAATAAAAATAATATACATAGATAAAGGGGCAAGATTTTTTATTAGGCTAGAAACTCGGCGTAATGAGACAAATTTAATGTTTCAGTATGTTTTATAAATCTACATAAAAAAAATATGTCGTTCTTTATCTGATAGTAGTTAATAATCGAGAAAAGGCAGTCAAACAAATCGGCGTCCGTTAGTCATACGTCAATGTAAAATCAACACCTATCAATTAAATGGCCTGGTTGTCTGTCAAAGGGCACGATATTGAAACCATTCATTTCTACATTGTACACGATTTAATGATCGCTAACACGGAACTATGTCGTTAAAACGTGGCAATCCCTGTAACTACTAAAAATATTTTAGTGTAAGGAAATTTCAGTCGAAAGTGGTATCAACATAAAAAGGCGCATTAAAAAAAACAAAAGTCACTTTGAAAATGATTTAGGTAATAAAAAATAAGAATACGTCAATATCCTATATATAGAAAGAAAGAAAGAAAGAAAATCATTTATTTGGTTCACAAGAAAACTTAAGTTAAGTTAAGTTAACTTAACTTAACTTAACTTACTTACTTATATATATACGTAGTAATCCTAAAAGACGTGAAATTTTGAGATAAATTTAAAAGTAAACTGTAGATATCACAAAATCAAAACATAAAATTGACATTTGCAAGACAAGTTCGGAGCACGTACTTCCAAGTCAGTAATTGGGTTGACATCGGATGACGGACGACATGACAAAGGATTTATTTTGCTTAGAGGGTTAGAAAACCAATTGTTTATCAACAATATCAGCCCCACAAGTTTTAGCCTGTCAATACAATATATTCAGTTAAGCCTTCCTTACCCAATTAATTAGCCCTTTTGAAGATCAAAGAGGCGCAGTTCCCGATTTCGGCGCTAAGCCGACCTCTGAACTTGGGAACGATACTGACAGTTTAAGTTTCTACCAATCCCTCTTATGATACTGCGTGACTTCTGTCAATCAACTATCCACCTATCTCATTTCGATCACCCACTTCTAGCGAATGTAACACCTACGACATCAGCAGCAGAGTTCAAAATTTGGTAGCGTTCGGTTAGAGTTGTAGCGTTCTTGATGATAAAGAAAGTTTATCTGATTTATTGGCGCTGAATAAATTTATGTGGTCTTTGTAATAGTGTTTAGTGAGGATTAAACGGAGCGATCAGCAGTTCGACCGCGTCCGTCGGATAATATTGGCGTTAATCTGTTACCTATAGGATGAGGAGCGAATCGTCAACAGATCGGCTTTGTTTAATATTTGTAGTTCGACTTGACTTAGAATTCGTCAGGTGCTTTGTTTCGTATCTTATAGAGGAGTAAGAATAGATAATGGATTCTGACATATACGGCTCTTGACTTTATGCGTGAAACTTGCTTAAATTTATCTAGATATTAAATATAATTAAAAATGCAGTAGTAGGTAAACTTTGAAAATTTCACAAGGAAATATAAAAATATTTTGCAGTGATGGTGTAAATTAAAAAGATAAGAAAACAAATAGTGAAAGAGGACCGTCAAATACAATTAACTGAATCTACGTAGCCAATAGCAAACAGATTATCTACCTGTTACCAGCAAATGTGTTTGCTTTATCCTAATTAATGGCGTAATTAAGCTCGACAAAGCTCTAGAACATTCTGGACTAAGTACGAGTAGTTCCTCTAAGCTGCTGGAGACGTGTAAAGTCAACCAATAGAACTTCGATTACCTAAATGATGTTCAATGTTGGACTTTACGAGATTTACACTGAACTGCAAAAAAAAATTTTTGCATAACAAAATGAAAGCAAGATTGTTCATGGATACTCAAGTTTCGGTTTATTCCCAGAGAATAGCTGAGATAAAAATAACAGTTCGGCAGGAATGATAAAATGAACGTGAGCGAATTCGCTCTGTCAGCATAGTTTGACTGACAGAGGACAGAGTGAAGTGTTAACTTTTGATTTGCATCGACAGACATTCGTTGAACTGGCTGTAAAATGGCGTTTGGGATGGAATCTCTGTTCGGTCAGGTATTTAACAGTTCTTAGTTTTCTTTGGTTATTTAGAGTTTATGCCTACACCAAACATCTGTGTTTCGTTTAATTTGGGGTTTTAATTTGGGGTTTTGGGGTTTTGGGCAAAAGAACACTTAATTCAAATTAATTTAATTTTAAAAAGAATCCTCCTAGGAGTCTCGTTAGCTTCCCATCATTTGAGGTGATAAATTCAAGGGAAAAAACCTCCGGTTAAATTATATTTATCTGCGAGACCGCTCAAGACGCCCGAAAAACAAATTACACAGTGGTTTCTAAAGGAAATATTTGCCGCAGCGAGACAAAATTGTACAAACAAAATCCTTCTACGTGCAAACAAAACTGGTTGATAATTAACGCACCTACCTACCTACTTATCCGTTTCTAAACAGTGGATTTTAGCCAATTTGCTACCAAACTGAGTGTTTTATGTCGAGAGGTAATTTTCAGTCCTCTGGGATTTCTCGGAATAGAATCTAAGATTCTTGAACTAACTTGAATTCTCACTATTTAGGTATAATACCAATAACGGTAACTGAACTTGTATATGCCTCTTTGTAGGCTCTGGTAAATTGAAATTGAGGCTGATCAGTTGTCAGTGATGATCAGTAAAGCTAGAAAGCTAAATCATGACCATAAAAATAAAAAAAAAACAGCTGATTTATGAAACTTCCATTCCTTCCAATCCAAGTATGATAGATTTATTTTCTTACGTATTATTACATTAGTAACGTATTTTATGTTTTATTATTATAATGCATTTCATTGGACTGAGGCAGCGAATTTTCGACACCATTAGTACGCAATACTCACCGAAAAGTGTCGAAAATCTGTTCACACACAGCCCGTAAAAAATCCTGCATCCTGTAGATAGGTAACCACCTATCTACAGGATGCAAATCAATCCCATAATGTTGAAATTCGTTCTAGACCGTGCATTGGTGATACAAAATAATTGGTCGAATCATTATAACGAAGCAATAAACGGCCAGTGGTATTTTCATTTAGTTTGAGCAATTTTGAGGGTTATTGCTAAAATTGAGAGCTTTGATAATCTAAAATAGCGATGGAATAGTTTAGTCGGAGAAAATACTTTACGGGTTCACGGGACTTCTACAAAAATGTTTCCTCCTTTTTCATATATATATACATAGTATACATGATTAAGATAATTAACATTAAACGATATATCTAGTACTTGCAGATGCTTTGTGAATTTTATAAAAAGGAAGAATATTTGAGGAAAAACGAACCAAACATTGGATATTTAACAATGGGCAATTGTACATCCAAATTTTATGTTGAGCCTATAATGAGCATATCCATCTAGTACCGTGCTTTGCTTGGGGCTACGTAGATGAAGCTGCGTGGATTTTCCAGCATCATTTATTATTATAATGTTTTATAAGGTGTTCTTTCCGAACCTTCTGCTGGTGTACTTTTCAAATGGGCATGACGACATGACACACCCATGACGCATCTTAAGCAGTTAATGTATTCACTGTCGAACTGCAGCCATGCTACCCCAATGAGCGCGTGAACTACCGCTGCGCCGCCGTCTAGGAAAGCTACCTACGTCATTGGCAGTCTAAGTGTTAAGCAGTTGTGCTCTGGGGCAACAACGTTGAAAAACTGTGTAAAATGATAATCTGATTGATGTGGATTAAAATAGCGATCTATTTATCATGCAGCGCGTCGCAGCGTCAAGAGTCGCGTTTCGCGCTACACCGAGCGTGAGGATATCCTATCGGTGTCAGAGGAACTCCGAGATATCTTGTTGCAGCAAATAAATACTGGGAATTTTCTACTTGCTTGTTTTTATTGAAGTTGCTCGGGTTGAAACTTTTCGGTTAGCTTGGAAACGAAGGAGGCTATTTTGGTTTGGCTATTTTTAAATTAAGTATTCTAAATCTTTGTCAATTCAGGGGTTTCTTTTGATGACGCTTATAGCACGTATATTCATAACCATTTAATATATTTTGCTAGGATTGCTAAATAAAATAACATACAATACGCGCTAAAGTGCAAGCGCAGTTAAATCTTTCTAGATTAGATGAAAGTAAAAGAAAAGCGCACTAACACGGAGAGCTTTCAGCATTCAATCTATTTACGTACTCGTCGCATTTTGAAAACTTACGAAACGTGCACTGAAACAGATTACCTCTACAAACAAACCACTTCAGTTTTGTTGCAGATAACTGAAATGTCTTCTGAACTGAGTAATAAACAAGCTCACAACTCAAGAGCACAACATTGCCTTACGTTATGTATTAAACAAATTTTAATTAAACAAACATGCGCTGTTGCTAAATTCTATCCGTCATTGTTATAAAAGTAGACGGCTTTTCTCAACTACGAGAAGGATTTTCTCAAACTACGTTTTAACGACTGAAACACACTCTGCGGTTCAGGTGAACAAAGTTGCGATGCCGCGGGCGGTTTAGTTGATGCAAGTTGAACCTGCATCGTCGTGTCTTAAACGGATCTTAACCTTGTATTAACTTAACTAATTGCTCAAACCATACTTGAAGAATAGTTCCGTGTGCGAGGTTATAAAGCTAGTTTCAAGCTCTGTTTGTTTTGCTTGATTGTCTTTGGTTTGAAGTGCAAGAGAGATTTCGACGTTGAATTTGTTGAACAAATCTTTACTACCTTCAGTTAGCTGAATGTAGGGAGCGGGAAAGCTTGAAGTGAAATTAAATCTGTCCGCAAAACCCAGCAACACATCTGTTTTTTTTTCTAATCTGCGAATGGGTCTTCCGGCGGTAATGTTTACAGGGTGAATAAAATACGCCGAATCCACCCCTGCCCTCGTGCAAAGATCTTATCTCGAAAACTCCAATACATAATTCCTCTGCTCAAAAGAAAACGGTTGATATAAATTATTAAAATCGTTTCGTAGAGCAAATAATGGAATTCTTAATATTTATTCAACGTAAACTCTCACAAAGCTTCCAAAATTATTTAAGCTCCCGAAACACTGTACTGAGAGAATAACTAATGATGAAATCATTTGAAAAGACTATAAAGAGGCACCTTAAGTTCGGTTCATCAACTATTTGACGTCGACTTACGTCTTACGATGTTCAAAACTTAATAAACTTTAAACAATACCCGGGAAGATGCGTTGTCAGAACTTGTGAAACTCCAAGTGAAACAGCCAACCAGCAAACTTGTGCCCTATTAAGATACACATTTTGTCTATTTAATATCGTTCCTCCGTTACGCGGCTGCGACGAACACGTATTAACGAAGTTGGAAACCCCCAGCGGACCGGGTAAAGGACATTCATCAAAATAGTTTCACAGAGACGCTCTTACATTTATTAAATCGAACAACAAACAGAACTTTCGACAAGATTACCAACTACAAATTAGTTTCTTCAAAGCAGCGGATTCCTGCGGTACGTAAAATGTCGGAATTAAAGAGGTTTCGAAAGTCTCGAGAATGTTCGACGATGACGCCAATTCATCTGGCCTTTGATCACGGAATACTTTCGGACCCTCAACGTCAATTTTTCAGGAAGTTAGCTTCGTGCGAGTTGTTTGACCACTTCTTTCTTTGTTTTCGATGAGAATATTCCGCTAAATTAGGGAACATTTTGATTGGTAGGCTGGGTTTCGTTAAAGTTTTGTACAAAGCTTTTATCTTATATGTACTTATTGGTCGCTATGAAATGAGTAACAGTCTTATATAATATATCTTAGTTTTTATAAATATGTATTAAGATCCAGTGCAGTTTCCTCCTGTATTTAAATAGGGCATTATTAAATTGGGCCATAAAGCGAAGCCAGGCAGAGCCTCCTACCCAACGCAAGTGAGAATTTTAATAAAAAATAACGTCCACTTTATTGTGAATTATTTTGCAAAGTTTCTTTTTATTTGCCTATTAAACTAAGTACTTACCTTCTTCATTTAAATTAGGTTCTGTAGGCCGTTTCTGTAAATTCCGAAGTTAGTTGAATTCTCAATCATTGCAGTTAGGAAACCGATCCAGAAATAGTAAAACGTAAATTATAATGCCGCTCGGTTCACTGTAAATTCAACACGTGTTCAATGCACCGACTTCCTAATGATAAAAATAGGTAACTTGTAAATAGTTTGAATACTTACTTAATGTACCTGCAGTAAGTCATTGCTTGGATGATACTTGGTGAGGTTTTAGGCTACCCCTCTTCCTAGCCAAAATCATGTGTACATTTTCGACAAAAAAGTATATATCTGCAAAGATATCTGAATTTTGTGTCCTAATACAGGTATTATTTAATTTAATTAGGGAAAATCAAGCTTCGATTGAAATGTCCATATCCGGTTTCGGATTCGCGCGATCAATGTAATAATAGGTAAGTGTACTCCTGTTTCCGCTTTTGTAGTCAGTAGTGGTCCATTATGCTTAAATGTAGGTGCACGTGACATCTTACTGCCCCTGGTGATATTTCATAGGTATCCGAATGTCACAAATAGCTTTTGTAAACATCGAACTTATAAGTCAGAAACGATCGCTAAATGGTTAGACCACACTTATATTGTGTAGGTATATACACAAAAAACGTAAAATACAATGTAAAAAATAAGGAATTCGAAGTTGATAAAAATTGTATGTTGCTATTTAGAAATATAAACATTCCACTATGTTTTGAATATGTGAAGATGCCACAATGTGAAAGACTGTTTTTACTAGTATAGAAAGAGATAGATAAACCTCAGGTGAAAATATTGAATGCTTAGTATAAATTATACTTTGAAAGTTTAATTTATAAAATATATTATAAAGTAAAGACTTTTCATGGTGGTATAATTTTCAACCTAGTCAATTATATAATATAGGTATATAATAATATGTTTTGCCAATATTATATGAAATAACTGTAGTTTGTTAGTAAAAATCATAATTAATTATTATTTTCGGTACCTATATACCTATGTGAATATGGTAAAGGATTTGCCAGAAAGGGATGCTTATTTCGGATGATCTAGAGTTTGCTTATAAAAAGCAGATGCTTATAAGTTACGACTCTACTTCTCAATATTCATGCTCATATGTAAGCTTCAACCCTAACGCAGCACGGACTATCTTTATTGCGGTCCTGGCATACAAATACAAGTTTATTAATCCAACGAGTTTTTGCCAGCTTTCGACGTCGTTGGTAATCTCCCAGTGCTGCCAGCTAGGCTTTAAACTATTACGAAGTGATATCATAGTTTTTACAAGTGTTATCATAAAACTTGACAATATTTTGTTTCATGTTTGATATGAAATCGCGGGTTAATCGAGTTTTTTAGGTATCTATCATATTTTCCTGAAAAGAGCGCTTTGCGATTCAAGAAGCGATTTTTGAATTATCTTATTTTATAGGTATAATATATACATATACATACATAGTATGTATGTCTCTAATGCTCTATTCTATAGAAAATCGTTTGTAAATTTGAAATGAAACCAAAACTTACACCGCCAAGGCGGCAACACCAACCTGGTTCATTCAGTGCACGTCCAATGTTTATTAACATATCGACCATAAAACGGGCAGGCGCGAAACATTGTCGATTTTTTCGTCGATTTTTGTAGTTTTTTCCCGACTTTCCGGTACAGACGACTATTCATCGGGAGTTTTTGCAGCGCGACTATTTTTGCTGGATTAAAAGCGATGCTGTTTACGTGAGAGAGAAAAGACTTGGCCGACTTTTCAATGTGCTTTGAGCTGCTCATCCCCTTCTGATGCTAGTGGGATTGATTTATTTCTTCCGATATGTGTGCTTTACGGGTTTTCAAACACACATGAGCAAATATTTTGATGAAACCAGAAGTTAATGGCCGGCGTGTAAGTTAGGGGTAATATTTTATTAACAATCAAACAACCAGATTAGAAATAGAATTTACAATTTGAAACAATTTAGCGTAATTCAGTTTCCGTTTATATATTTATTTATTTCAGTTTCAGTTTATTTATTAATCCATAGGAACACAGTAGCAACACTTGGTCATGTCAAATTTACAAAATTAAAAAGCAAACATAAAATAAGCTACTGAAATAAAGTTAGGTATAGAACAGTTACAATACAATAGAAAATAAGATCAGCTGTATAGAATATTATGTAGATGATAGAGTTATCAATTACATACTATTTGTTAACAAACTACAGGTCAAGTGATCCATATCAATAACAGGCGAAATGTCCTCAAGATGCTGGTTGCATTGCCTCGCTGTATGGCAATGCTGATGACGCCAGATACTGACCAGCTCTCGGGTCACAAGTCACTTCGACCAGATGCTCAAATAAGTTAAATTCCCACATATGCATGAAAATTTACCGACGTAGAAATCGACCGACATCTTAATATTCGTAAAAATTCATGCGACCTATATAATAGCAAACCCACGATAAAGCTCTCTCATAGAGAGCCAACATCTTGTTATTTGTAAAAAGAAAGCATTGTCTTATTCAACGTTTCTCCTATTACCCTAGTAAAAATACAATGTAAACTTGAGACATCAGAAAACGTAAAAGCAAAGACATCGATAGGAATGAATAACACGCGATTTCACTGTTTACATTTGCTTGTTTGTTTAGCATACAGCAGCTCGAGACGAGCGAATCCCAAGTATCCACATAGTCGAGCAAACAGCGGAATGAAAATAAATAAAAACACACTTATATCGTTCTTCTTGGGGCTGCGAGAATTGCGACGGCCGCTGGATACTGCCAAATGGTACCAATAAATAGGTACAAGTAGAATAAAATATATTTATTTATAATATTAGTAATAATAATATTAGTCATCTAGTAACCATAACACAAGCTCTGCTTAGCTTAGGGCTAGATGATGCTGTGTGGAATATCCGGCATTATATAAAAAGAAAGACAATATTTTTACTGACTCAGTGGAATAATATCTCAATATGGTACTTGATATAATACATTTAACTTTGGGTAAAAATAACGGTTAACAGAGAAGAGTATCTTGGTACCTACTTTAATATAATAACTAAACACAAAATGAAAAAAGAAACAAAAACAATCAGGCATAATGTTACTGGGGTCCAAATAGGTCTTAGCATAGTGCCGCATCAAGCAAAAGCTAGTGGCGCTGATTTTCAGACAGGACCTGACTTGGTAGAGTCTGTCGGTACGGGGTGGCACAAAGTTATATTAACAATAGATAGATATATTCAAGAATATTTATCGGGTATTTATCGCGTACCTTTTGTTTTATTTTCCTCCTACGTTCACATCGCGTTGCAGCGATTCTTATCATGGAGATTAAACAGTTTCGAAAAAAAAGATATAAAGAAATTTTGTTCATTTTAGTATCAGTATTAAGCTGAAACACGCAATACCATTCAAATTCATATTAGGACCAACTCGATATTAAAATCTTTAAACCGCTCTATCATTTAACCTCTAATGTGCGTTTGGAATTATAGAATTGGAAACCATTATTGGGTCACTCAATCTGAAAATAAATAAAAACACTCTTAGCTGTGCGACACAGAAAAATGAATCTGTCCAACCGCAAAGGGGACAAAAGATTAATTGAAAATCAATATGCAGTACCTAAGCGTATCTATCATAAACAGCCATTGCTTCCCTACATAGCTAACCACAGGACGGCTGAGCTTCAGATTGTAGTATCATACGGAAACCTTCAAAGAACTCAGCCGTAGATCAGAAATTAATAATGCAATAATTGTGCTAATAATGACGTAATATGCTTATTAAATAATATTTCCTTCGTAATACTTCAAAAGGTTGCCTGGGAAAGATCGCTGTAAATATGCGGTAAAGCTTCCAATTGTTCCGTACTAGATTTAGTTCGTATTGAGTTATTGTTCAATTGTTACTTATTTACGGATGGTGCAATGAAGTAAGAGTCGATTTAAAAGGAATCAAAGGAAGACCAGCAACTTCTGTGAATTTTCGACACCACTGCGATTATTAGCGCGTCTGCCAAACCTGACGATTATATCAGAAACATCCAGGCATATGGTGGATGATGATGACGATGAATGAGGACGAAAGGAAATATTCGCTAAACTGGTAGCTCTTTCAAATAGCCTGTGTGGTAATGATAATGTCAGAATTATGTTGTCATCGATGATTTATGTGGAATATTGTCTTTATCACATCGCTTTGGTTAATGTAAATGAATCAAAATGTTCGTGTCATTGGAATGAAATGAGTTAAATGAGTGAAAAGGTGATTTATGTAAACTGTATCAATGGGTCTTTTTAGCTGCGATTTTGTGCTGGTTAGGACGAGTTCAGTTGAAAGAAAGATTGCTATGTCATCGTCAGCATTACTTCCTACCGCCCATTGGTACTATTATTAAGGGCAAACCCTCTGTGCTAAATTATTTCGGTATTTAGCTGGTCTCATAAAAAAATTGTCGAAGAGAAACTTGATGGTAATTTAGTCTGCAATTCTATTCGTACAAATTATTTAGGCCCATTATTTCGCTTGCCCCAATTGTATCTACATTTAGATAACTTTTAATTTTACAGATGAACCAGGACGTCCTTTTATACTAGAATATGTAAAGAAAGATATATTTTAATTTACCTTAGTAGATCTCGATACGTACCTAAGTACCTATTTAAAAGAGCATCATGATCATTTATCAAAGAGGAATTCAAAAAATCACATGCTATTTGAAAAAGTTCTTCCGTAATGAATGGTTCTTTCATACCTGAATATGGACCGTGAATCAGTGATATGAATCAATGGATCCGAATGAATCGCTTAGAAATTGACTAATGAGGAATGGTTCTTGATAAAACATGCGATTTTGAGGTTAAATCATCAATAACACCTTCCCATTTTAACTTCTGTTACTCTAAATTTAAAACAGACCTGAGACAAACTTGTCAAAAGATAAAAAAAAGTATGTAGCCATCGTACTTTTTAAAATATGTGGAAAAATAATAAATAAATGATTATTCCCGCGACTACCCAAGGCACACTCGCACTTGACAGATCTTGTTTTATAGATACTTAATAATTAAAAACCAGGATGAGAACAATAAGCCTTTACAAGAATAATCAGGCTTTACGAGCAACACTAAATCAAAACAAACTTTAGGATCCCTTTTACCAACTTTATAAATAACGGCGAACAATCTTTTTCATTAAAAATCTCCATGAGGCCGATTATTAGGGAGCGAAATGGTTGGTCCATAGGTCAAGTAGTGCCGCTAGATAACTACAACCAGGTGATCCTTGAACCTGTCGAGATATTTATTGATTAAATGAATAATGAATAAATTTGTTTGCTGTTATACTACTACTAAAAATCCCTATTGGTGACGTCAATAGCGATCTTTTTCTTTTTTTTGTTACCAAATTACAACTAGTATTTACAATTGAAACAATTAAGGTAACTGCAGACTTTAGCAAACTAACTACGGGTAGCTCAACTGATCCATTTCAGTCAGAAGTAACCCCAAGATGTTGGCTGCATTGCCTCGCTGTATGGCAATGTTGAATTTTATTTTTTGACATTGCTATCGTGTCAGTAAGGTTTATTCCTCCTACTTTCAGACAAAATTTCATAAAAATACTTCAAACTACTCTTTCCTAATCTCCAAACAGAATCCTTCTTAGTCAAAACCACAAATTTTCCAGTGATTTCACTTCTACCGATAAACAATTGACTTCTCATTTAGAGAGAGTGAGTCAGCTACCCTTACCGGGTTCTAACCGACTAGAAGTTGTGAATACCCGCTTAGCCCAAGATTTTCGCGAGGTCAAACTTGGGAATGTTAACAGATAATTACGGCCAAGTTTCAGCAAGCACGAGACATTTAACAGATGCTTTATTCGGGAGCGGCGGTCGCGAGTGCACGATGAATGCTAATAAGACAACCCCCCACGCTAATCACACCCTTATCCCATTACAATAAGCCCCGGATTCCCGCGGACATTGGCTTTCGGGGATTCCTGTTAACACATTTGGACTCGTGTAAGGTTAATTATATTGGTAGCCAAGCATTCTCAGATGTTATAGGAAAACAGATTCAGGTTAATTGTTCAGACAAGGCTAAGGATTCGGAAAGTATATTTGGTAATGAAAGCGGCTTCCATTGTTTTTGTTTGGAATAAGATAGATTTTTTTCGTTTGGTGCGAAAAATTTCCTTTTATTAGAGACTAAATACCGAGTACATTATAAGTACCACATACAACTTCGCTGTTTATTCAAAGAGCTCTGTTGTCGTTCACTTGTTTATTTTTACACGCGCAGCCGCTCGTACGGTGCCTTTACAAAGGTCACGTTATTTTAGTATTATTTTCATACGAAATGAAGCTTTTACGGAACCAGTAATACATGAGACAAAACTCTCCTAGCTGCATTTCAAGAGTAATAGCGAAGAAAATAGTTGTCTTGGTTCCCCCGTTGGTACCGAGACATCTCTAGGATGAGTAGTCGCAGCCATACATCCTTCCTGCTGGGGTTACAGCCAATTAATTTAACGCGGGAACGGATATAGGTGTGTAGTCATCACGTGTAATTTAATGTCTGGCAACATTTGTTTCTGTTTGTATTTGGAACGCGAAAATGGCGTCGTTTTAGGCTCTTTGACGCGAGTTGTAGCCGTGAAACTTTTTAAAAAGTGGATTTATGAGAGATGATTATTTGATTGTGTTGTAATAATTATAATATAGGTAACGTCTTAAATGTAGATTTACTAATTAAAAGTTATATTTAAAATATCTTCCTCTTCAATTCGTACACGTGTTCTCAATACCAAAAAATATGAGTGCTATTCCATTAATGGAGTCTTCTTGTAAAAATCAAATAAACAAATCACAAAATCTAGAACGATACTTATTGTTTTTTCCAAGCTTAAGTATCGTACTTACAAAAGCTTTCACAATAATCTGAAACAAAACGGATATCAAGTTATTTTCTAGGTGAACGCAGATGATCATTTAATTTTACAGAGCAGTGCTATTATAAATAGCGCAATATAAAATAATCCTGAGGTTGTAATGGCTTTGTAATTTGGAAAGGATTCGGTTGAATGTTATCAGCTTTTAGTGGGACAATATTCTGGGTTGAACTAATAACCGTTTACATTTGCGGGGTGGTTTTCCTGAAAGGGTTTTCAGTTTTGTATAAAGAATATTGGTATTTTTGATCTTTCTTTATTATAATGGATGGTTTATAAGAAAATTCGATGCAACTACCTACCTATTTAATTGGTTTATAGGTAACAATAAATTCTTAAAATAAAACTGGTCTTATTTAGTCGCCTTTTGGCCTTAAAACCATTCTATTATGCTAGTCTAGATACAAAAGTGTCGCAAAGAAACGAAACTGACACAAAAAATTATGCCATATTTTTCTTATGGCTTAGAACAAAAGGTTTTAATGTAGATGTAATGTTTTTTATGTAGAGTTTTCAAATTAGTTCTATCTGTAACTGAATCGACACCAAAGGCGGAAAGAACAATGGCAGAATTTGGTCTGGACTTTTTTTTGCGTCCATGGATCTGATGTATATGAATCAAATTTAATAAATTTTCTACGATTTTTCAATTATTCACTCCTTCTCGTAAAAGCCGGAGTCATTTTATGATATTTAAAAGCTTATCAAATGATATTCGAATTAGGTACATTCGAAATGTTACCATTTTATTAGTGGTGCGGGTACAATTATTGAATGCAATGTATCATTTGTCTTTGATTTGTCTTTGATAGTGTCATGTTGTCAGCGGTTGTCTGTCAAGACGCCATAGAATCTAGAACGTAGTGGTTTTATTCTCTTTGACAGAATCCTTCCGAGACTTCGGCGTTTTTCATCTCTGCTGTGTTTTGTGTTTATATTTTGGTTTTCTATTTATTTTTACCCGAATTACGGAAGCCACAGGCGACGTATGTAACACCCGAACTGGACTGTTTATGGACTGATTGATACTGCCCTGTGTCTGGCTAGTGCGTGCCCTTAGGACTCCGATATTGTTGTTTTGGGTGTTCTGGGCATTTTCTATGTAAAATAAAAAAAATATCTATTAATGTAGGTATACCTATATATATTGTTTTAAGTAGGTACCTATATAAGTTATCTAGTAGGAACTCATAACATAACACAACCTTTGCTTAGCTTCGGGCTAGATGATGCTGTGTGGATTGTCCAACATTATTTATTAAAACCCTCAGTTTCTTTGTGTTTACGGGGCAAGTAGGTACATTTTTTAATACACGCCCAGCTTTCGTAAACAAGAAGTTTAGAATTTGTTTTGCTCATTTTGTTTATCATTTCTCATTTCGAATATATAAGGTGGCGTGGTCTAATTGATAAGACCAAACCCAAGACCAAACCACATTATCCATTTCTTTATGATTTGATTTCAATCTGCGATGTTTTATAGACAAATATTGTTTGACGTTCATTCATAACCAAAAAATTAAAACACTGAAATCTTTTTTTTCCGGCTTTCCCCAAAGAAAATAGTCTCATTTATAGATTCTGGAGCTAACGCCAAATCTTTTAACATTTTTTTCATTACGGGACGCTTCAATTTGATCCCAGACAATTCTTAGTATGGAGACCTGCCATTGTTCTTTGTATGTTTAAGACTGTTCTTGACCCTATCAATAATAAGTTGAACACTAAATAGGAAGTACCTTGAAAAAAGCTTTTAAGAAGGTAATTTCACCATTAATGCCAAGACCTAATTAATTCAGCAGAGGAAACGGAAGGGCATCAGGTCGCGTCATTAGATGCATTATGCAACACCGTCGCATACGACGAATAATAATTGCGATTGTTACGTAATGCTACCTTACATGGGGTGTCCTTTTTAGATGTGACGGTATACTCCGTGGCTATGGATATTTGTGGTCATGGGCATCCATTCACCTAGAGATTTTCTCATTATTTTACAACTAGCGGTCCGCCCCGGCTTCGTTATTACTCGCGTAATTAACATAAATTGAATTTTTCACGCGGATCCCTAACATTTTGAAAATATTCTATAGCATATGTTTATCAAGGAAAATTAGGATTCCAGCGGTGAAAAAATTTTCAAATCGGTCTAGAAGTTTCACAGCCTATACAATTCAAACAAACAAACAATCAAATCTTTCCTCTTTATACCTAATATTACTTACTAGATAAGTCCTAATGCAGTCATAAGAACGCAGGAATAAATGTACTTTTAAATAATTTTTAAGGAAAGCATTTTCCCAGGAAAACCCTTGAAGATCACGTTTCTAGTCTGAAGTAAAGTTAGACATAGAGTCAGAATTGCCCTATTTCGCAATAAACAAATTGAAAAACTAGTCGCATGGTTTCGGGGCAGACTGAATTCAGTTCACAGCAACAGTTTCCTAGGATGACGAGTTCGGCTCAGAAATGACAAAGTTGCTTTCTCGCTTTACCTATCCAATTCACAGCCTCTGCGTCATACCTCTACGGACATAAAGACGTAAGTACGTGATGGTGTTAATGTATTTTTTTATAACTGATAGACCTACGTTTGGCCACGATCTCACCTGTTTTAAAGTGAAGATGTACCCGACCGTGTATCGAAGATCTAGAAAACCTATTTACTCTAGTCTTGAAAGACCCAGGTAGTTAGTCGGAAAAACCTAATATCGTATAAGAATATGAGTTTACCTCGCCAATAGCGGATTGTTTTAGGTAAGTAATACACTCTTGCTGTATCTACCGTGAGATCTTTCCAATCCTTCCTTAGATTCCCATTTCTTACGTAAATGCGTAATGTTCGTAAACAATATAAATGTTTGCATCTGGTTACTCTCAGTCGGCCGGCGCTATCGTCCTAAATTAGTACACACCTTTTATACTTAGCTCAGTGTTGCTAGCTACGAATTTTATTTTCCCGTGTATGGTCGTCAAAAAAAATTAAGTAAAATTGCAGATTTTAAATGCAAACTAGCCTTGAAACTTGTTGCAAAATATTTGATCCATTATTTTTAGGCTAATAAATTATAATGTTTAATTAGATCTCACTGTCTTTTTAATTAATAATTATAAAAGAGCAAGAAAAATATGTATATTGATTTAAAAAGAACTTAAGTTATGGTCTTAAAAAGCGAGTATTAAGTAATACTTTGATATAAGTACGCTGAATGGATTCTATTGAAGAATCGTAATGGTTGCTTCATGGAAATTACGCGTCTAATTATTTTCTTCATATCTGTAGTAAATCCCTAGAAATCTTATAGATACTCTACAATTTATTTAATACGATGATACGGAAATTGTATTGACTATTCTAAAGTAGGCCACAAACTAAAGCACCATTTAAAATTACTTTTACACTTTGCATATCCTTTATAATACATATAATTTACAAGTCTATTGAATTTTATCATATTGTATATTGTTTACTGACAGGACTATATTTAGGAAATTAGATAATAACCCAAAAATGTTGTATTTCGGCGGGAATCGAACCCGCGAACCTCTCTCATGTACGGAAGTGCGCTGACCACTTTATGTGCCTGAAAAAACAGGTTAAACCTGTTCACTACACGTTCATTTATAGCATAAATATAAGACTATCTGTTATTCTTTTAGTCTTTATTTATTTTGACTAAATTATATTATTTTATTTATTTATTTATGGCAACACTGGTTTCTTCGTGGAAATTTATTTTAAAAATGTACTTATACATAGCTCTGTGCATGGTAGGTGGGCACGCATGCCCATTTTATGGAGCTAGATAATACGCAAATGCATATTCATATGTATATACAACGTGTCAGAAAACTTTCTAAGGGCCAGAAAGACCTGACAAAAGCCAGCAGCTTGAACTAACACGGGCAAATTGGCTGATATTCAATACTATTCCTTTTTTCCATGCGTGTAGGAGTCAAATTAACAGAATACAAATCATCTTTCTTTGACGACCTCTGTTGCGGGGTGGGCAAAGGTCCGCTTGGGACGCAGGATGTTGAGAGTTCGATGTCGCCTCGGGACAAATGTAGGTATGTGCTATCAGGTTTATTTGTTCAGGGTGATCTGATCGTTTTCTATGTATATAAAAAAAATATTTTTCCATTAAATATATTGCAATAATTATAATCAGTCATCTAGTACCCATGGCACAACCTCACAGCTTAACTTGGGGCTATATTATAATGCCATGCATTGTCCAGCTTTATTTATAATTATTATTTTTATAAGCAGGTTTAGTTTCCTTACTCTTCTTGGGATATATGCGAAGTTTAATGTTTCTAAGTACTTTTTATTAATGATTGGGGATTATGGGCAATAACCCCCATATAATGATGCCATCTATGGCGCTCATTATGGGAGGCCTATGTCTAGCAGTGGACCATTATAGGCTGGTGATAATGATGATGATGATGAAGTACTTTTTAATCGAATCCCTTTCGCACGTAACTTACGTCTCCAAATCAATAGCTTACGAGTACTTGGCATACATAATCCTTACGCACGGTTGAATAATGCAATTTACAATAAATTACTTGGATATTAATAAGCGGGTAAGGGTTACATCCCATCGTTCGATAAATCGCGGAGGGTAGCTCCCAGATTATGGGAGCTAATATCCGGTAGCTGGCGGTCTGCTCTGATGGAATAAAAACCAAACTTGAGCGTGTGGAATAATAATCGACCTGTGTATAATACCTAGTTATTAAAACAAAGGTGCTCAGATTTTGTCAGATTAGAGGGATTAAAATAACATGGATTTAAAATTAGCTTTCCTAAAAATAAAGCTGTCAAAAATAAGTAATAGAAACATGTCTTGAAGAAAATTTTTCGTTCAAAATCATCGTTGGAACTGTAATAGAACGTAAAATTATGTATTTATTGAGTTGAAAAGAAGTCTAGTAGAAGTATGTATCAAAATCTTAGTAAACTTAAATTAAGACAGGCAAAACAAACATTAGACACATAAATGATATACCCATAAATGTAAAAGAAACCACTAGATTCTTCCACAAATGGACAAAAAATTTCAATGAAAAGAAAATCAGTAACTCTTTATTATACAGGGTGGAATTTTGTAATGCCACCTGGAGGGAAAGTACTCTTAATACATTAATTGTATACATTAATTAATTGTATACATTAATACATTAATTAACACATTAATTTAAGATTTCATGGTTTTCCTTTCATTTAATTTATTAAGTTTGTTAGAGAGATTAGGGTCAATAATAAGGATGATTTCATCCTTATTATTGACCCTAACGATCTATGCAATTAAAGTACAGGGTGTAATTTTTACAGATTTTAGTCGGTTCGATTCCCGGGTGTGGCAAGCAAATTTCCGAAAATCTTTGAATGCAGTTTTCTTTCTTTTCAAAATTAAAGGGATGTTTTCTTTGAGTACAATTTTCTATCTACAGTATTAAGAGTACTTTCCCTCCAGGTGGCATTACAAAATTCCACCCTGTATAACAATTTACTGTATGAAATTTACCTTGCCTAATTCTTATTTTGTAAGTACAAGAATAAATAAGTTATCGAAATCTGAAATCTTGCCTATCACACGGTAATAGCCCCCTCATTCTTCTCGATCCTTACCTCATCTACTCGACATTGTCTTTTCACATGCTTTTCAACCCAAGTGTAAGGTTTCCGACCTACACCTTTAGATGATAATTGATAGATGATAATAATTGATAAAACTGATAAACTGATAATATGATTTAATGATAGGAATACACGAGACGGCGGTCAAACGAGTACTGATTGATTTTTGCTTAACTAGGTAAAAATGCATTGCTTGCCAAAGTGCAAATATGTTGATTGTACGTAAATCGTACATGCTCCCGAGGGAGAAGAATACAAAGTTATTAATAAAATTATAAAGAAATGATACATGTAAAATGATAAGTAAATATAAAAATTCACAAATAAAAGCAAAGTCTCTAATAATGTCTATAGCTTAAGATATTTTCATCACTGCACTTCACTTTTAATGAATCTATTTATAAAGATAGGCGAAGTAGTTGCGTCAACACAATTAGAATTACTACGCGCACTTTGATTAATTTGATTGTCTTTGTCGATGATGTTGGTGCTCACTGATGCCGTCGGCGCCGGAGTCGTCGTGTAGAGGACACGCAGGTTGGGGTGCTCGCTGCGGGGCGCAGCCGCGGGGGCGGGCGCGGGCGGGGGCGAGATTCGCGCAGTGCAGCGGAGTCGCCATCGCCGCCAGGCGAATAGCAAGATAGCCAATAAGCCTGTGCCGACCACGAGATACAGGACCACGAACTGATGCACGTCGTGATATGATAGATCTGATAGCTCTACGCTGTTTTCGGCAGATTTGAGCGTTTCTATCTGTGTGCCAATGTTCTGTAGATCCTTTTGATAGTTAGGATTCTCCGAATCATGGGATATAGTCGCATTGATAGGTATTGTTAAATTGATGATATTATTGATCGGAGGAATCTCTATTTGCATGATATCTGGTCGAGTTTTTAACTGATTCGTTTGTCTGTTGTGTGCGAAAATTTCAAAGTCGTCGCCCTTGATAATACAGCCGTCATCGAGTGTCATAATGCCGGCCTTGCTGACGTGTACAGCCGTTACTTGATGCTCACATATGATTTTTATGGTATGTTGATCGCAAATAAAATACAGGTATGTATTCAAGTGATTAAGTTCCGACCAGTGGGCTGTACATTTTTTGATGTTGGTTGTGCATTGATTTGATGATTGATCCATTACACAAAGATTTTCGTCAGACGTCATATGATGTATAGGTCTCTGTAATGGGCACAGCCGTGTTGATGAGTCATAGGGAAGACAGTTTTGAATTTCATTTTCTGATAGTGTGATATACGAATCCTTTTGAATGTTTAATGCTACATATTCTGATATAGGTGAGATTACGACCATCTCTCCTCCGCGCTGGTGAGGTATAGGTATGAGCTTGTATATGTCATAACTATCTCTAGTAATCAGCGGGATTTTTATTTCGAAAATGAAGTAAAGTTTAGTCATTCTTGCTTTCACTTTCAATAAATGATAAATGCTTGATAGTTCAGTTTGCATGTTGTTTACGGGTATTGTCAAATCCTTGGAAAGTTGCCCTGATATGATATTGAGTTCGTTTCGTAGTTGCTTTGGGGTCAACAGATGGATATTGAATTTCCCATATTGGATATCTGTTATAGTATCTACTAACGTTTCTTGTATGTTTCTTAAGTTCATCATGATGTTGTTAGCGATAACTGATGATAAGACGAAATCATTGTTATTTGCTACCGTCTCGATTTGTTTTGATAGAGTATTCGAATTTTTCTCGAGGCTGACAATTTGTTGATGAAATAATTTATGCTGATTATTCATTGATTGTTCGACTCTTTTTAGTAGGTTATATTCGGATTCAACTACTGATGTTTGATTTTTCCACAATAGTGCTAAATGTTTTTGATTGTTTCGAATTGACTCTATATCTTGCTCATATTGCTCTGCGAACTGTTCATCCAGTATTCCAAACAGACTATGTGCCAGGTACCCTACTCCATTGATAAGGCCGCGACGGCGTCTCGTTTCGCGTCCCATATGATTGCCGAGCATTAAGCTGTTGTAATACTGTAGTTCTTCGAATCCGTGACGTAATTGTAGTAAGACAACGTCACAGTGATTGAGTTTTGATGTTGTTGAACACATGTTTTCTAGATGATAAATATATTTCATAAATAACTGCATTCCTTGCCAATAAGGGTCCATGTCATAATAAACTATAAGTTTCCACTGATCTCGGACAAGGTGCATGTTTGATAATTTATCGAAATAAATGCTTTGATTGTTGTTGATATTTGATAGTTTGTAGTCACATTGGACGGGCGTTATGAATAACATCATTGTCATCATCAGTAGCCCAACAAAATTGATTGATTTTGATGTTTTTGATTTTGATTTTTTGTTTGGTGATTCTTGATATTCATGTGCTGGTTTATTTTGATCTTGCTGTTCCTCTCTAATTGAAGGCTCATTTACTGGCAGTTTTGATAATTTTACTATAGGCCTTTTCATAGTACCATTTTTAGTTTTTAGCGTGACTACGCGGACATAACCGTCTTTGCCGGGGTGAAGCTCTATCACTCTTCCGATGGCCCATTTTCCGGCGGGTACAATCGCGTCGTGAATGATTACAATGTCATTTAGCTCGATGTTTGCTTCTGTTTGCTGCCATTTGCTTCTGTTTGATAATTGACACAAATACTCTGCTTGCCACCTCTTCCAGATATCTTTAAAAGTTTTCTGTACTAATTGCCATCTTGTGCGTTGATCTGTTTCAGTTTCCACAATGGTGAGAACCGGGCCGCTTGACAAAAAGTGAGATGGTGTGAGACAATTTATGTCATCTGGATCTTCTCTCAGTGCGCATAAGGGCCTAGTGTTCAGGCATCCTTCGATCTGAGCTAGAAGTGTTGATAATTCTTCGTAGGTGAGCTTCTGATCGCCAATCACTCTACGAAAATGATGTTTTAGGCTTTTAACTGCACTCTCCCATAGTCCCCCAGCACTGGGCCAGGAAGGAGCATTAAAATGCCATTTTATCTGCATTTCAGCCACTGTTGAATAAAATTCATGATCTAATGTGCTTTTAAGGTTGATAGTTTCCTGCTCTAGACGTTTATTGGCTCCGACGAAATTGGTTCCGTTGTCGCTGTATATGTGACGCGGGGTACCTCGCCGGGCTGCCATACGCCGTAGCGCTGATAAGAATGCTGTAGAGCTTAGATCAGACACCAGCTCCAAGTGTATGGCCTTCGTGGCCATACAAACGAAAACTGCTACATAACCTTTCGTGGTTTTTATGCCTCGACCTATGTTTGATTTTACATCGATGAAACCCGTGAGGTCCACTCCAGTGTGATAAAATGGACGTGTTGGATTACAACGAGCTGATGGTAGCTCTCCCATGATTTGCTTTAGTTTGATAGGTTCATGTTTTCTGCAAGTGATACAGCTGTGAACTCGTTTCTTGACTGCTCTGATTCCTCCTATAATCCACACTTCTTGTCTAATGTAATTCAGGGTTAACCTTGCTCCTCCATGTAGAGTGACCTTGTGAGCTTTATCTATCAAAATGTTCGTAAAATGATGGTTGTGTGGGATTATGAAGGGGTGTTTCATGCTTTCACTGATATTGGCATTTGTTATTCTGCCACCAACTCTTAATAATCCATCTTTGTCTAGAAACGGGTTCAATGAGAGAAGCTTGCTGTTAGATGATAATTTTTTCTGTTTTTGTAATGCGCTAATTTCTTCCGAAAATGATTCTTGCTGTACGCATTTGATTAACTTAATTTTTGCTAAATTGATTTCTTGCGCTGTTAGGTATGCAGGCTGGCGGCGGTTGCGTTTATAACTTGATACACGTGACATCCACGCGACAATGCGCGTCACGCGAGTGAGACAGCTGTGTTTTAGTATAAGCTCGCGGATGACGTCACCGCCTTGACACTGTGTGATAGCGTTTGATTGATATTTATTTTTCACTTCTTGATTAGTGTCGTAAACCACTGTTTGATATACTTTTGGTGGCGATAATAACAACGTAGGTCCATTCCACCAAAGTTTGTGCTCTTTTAGTTGTGTTGCAGTAATTCCACGACTCGCGCAGTCAGCTGGGTTTTCAGCTGATTTTATATACTGCCAATGTTTTGCTGGTATGATTTTGTTGATTATTTCGACTCCATTCGCTACGAATGGCTTCCAACGGTTAGGATCGCCGTTAATCCAACCTAATACCGCTGTCGAGTCTGACCATCCAAATAATTTAATGCTGTGTCCTGATAGGTTTTGTTGGACGATTTTCATTAGATTTGATAGTAGGAGTGCCGAACAAAGCTCTAGTCTCGGTAGTGATACACTTTTCTTTTTCGGCACTAATCTTGATTTTGCTGCTATGATCACAGGTTTTTCTGTGTTTTTGATTTTGCTGTAGATAACACAGGCATATGCGCTTTCGGAAGCATCGCAGAATCCGTGTAGCTCTATGTTATCATTTTCGTGACTTTCTAGCCACCTTTGGATCTGAAGCGTGTTGATTACTCCAAGATCTTTCTTGATATTCGACCATTCGTCATTTAATGATGAGGAAATCTGTTCATCCCATTGAATGTTTTGTTGCCACACTGACTGAAAAAGTAGTTTCAGCTTTGTTGTTACGGGACTCAGCCCAGCCAACCAAGAGGATCGAAGATTGTTGATATTTCTGATAGAAGTGATCGTTTGGTGGCTGGCCTTGATGATGATAATGATATTTTCAGTTGAAACGAAAACATGTCGTCTTTAGGATCCCATCGAAGTCCAAGTGCTTTTGTTGATTCTTGATGTTTGAAGTCGAATGATGATGATGATGATGATGTTTGTTCGTTTTGTTGATCCAATAATGCCCTCTCATTAGATGTCCATTTTCTAAGATTGAAGCCTCCCGACTTTAAGAGGTCAATCAAGTTTGATATGATTTGCTTTGCTGATTGGATGCTGTGTGCTCCGCTGATAAGGTCATCCATGTAGAAGTCTCTATCCAATATTTTTGCTGCTATCGGATATTTTTCTCCTTCATCAAGTGCTAGTTGCTTGAGGGTCATCATGGCTAAGAATGGCGCTGCCTTGGTGCCGTATGTCACCGTGGTTAGTCTCCATTCCCTTAGTAATTGATCTTTGTCATCTCTCCAGACTAAAAGTTGATATTTTTGATCTTCTTCGTGGCAAACAATCTGTCTGAACATTTTTTCGATGTCCGCAGTGAATGCTATTTTGTACTGCCTCCATCTTAAAATTAATGATAATAGATCTGCTTGTAGATTAGGCCCACTATACATAAGGTCGTTAAGGCTATAGCCTGATGACGTTTTCGATGACGCATTGAATACGACACGAAGTGCAGTAGTAGTGGAGTCGGCGCGCTGCACACAGTGATGCGGTAAGTAATAGGTAGGTTTCGAGTTACTTACGCTCGACCTCATGTGACCTAATTCCTGATATTCATTGATAAATAACTTATAATCTTTTGCTATATTTTCATGCTTTTGAAATTTCCTTTCAAGTTGATAAAACTGTGCTACTGCTTTTTGTTTTGATTCACCTAATTTTTCTTTGATTTCAGGTTTCAGGGGCAGACGGACGACGTAGCGGCCATCTTCCTGACGGCGAGTTTCTGTCTTAAATTGCTGAAGACAGAAATGATCTTCCGTTGACATATTAATGGCGGAGCTCTCGGCGATGTCTTCTATTTGCCAAAATTTACTTATTTCGTCGATGTTATTAATGACGACATTGCAATGATATGATTTCATGTTTCCACAGATGATCCAACCGAGGCGACTTTGCTGTATGATAGGGGTTGATTCACCCTCTCTGATGAGGCCGCCAAGGATGATGTTCGAGTAAATTTCGGCGCCTAATAAAATGTCCACGGGACGACTTATATTGAAATCTGGGTCGGCCAATTGAATACCTTCAAGGTTAGACCAAGTCGGTTTTTGGAAAGTTCTATTTGGCAAATTGTTGATTAAATTTTTCATTATAAGTACGTCAGTGCTGAATGTGTAATTGCTGTAAATTGATTTTGCTGTGATCGTGATTACGCCCTTACAGTTATTTTCTTTTGTCCCGATTCCAAAAATAACTCCCTTACAACGCTGACGTGCCAACCCTAGGCGTTGTGCGGCGTTTTCTGTTATCAGTGACGTCTGAGACCCTTGATCAATTAGGGCACGCATTTTCATGATGGAACCATCTTCAGCCACTACATTGATTAGTGCTGTTGCTAAAATGATCTCTGCTATGTTGTCTTGAGATACGTGCGTCACATTATTTTTTCTAGATGTACCGGAATCTGGCTGCTCTAAATAGGCTTCATGCAAAAGTGTGTTATGATTACATTTGCACTGCTGACAGCGTTTTTCCGAAAAACATACCTTGCCTTTATGATCATACAGGCAGTTTTCACATAAATTTAATTTTGTAACTAATTTAAGTCTGTCAGCTGGTTTTAGTTCATTGAATATTTTGCATTGGAATATACCGTGCTGATTGTTGCATTGTGGGCATTTTGGTTGCGAAACTTGGCACGGTTTTTTAATAGAATGATAATTATTTGATTTTATAAATGGTTTTTGATTTGAGTTTTGATTGTTAGGTTTTTTGTTTGATTCTTGCTGTTGATTTGATTGATTTGATTTTGTTGTTTCTCCACGACTACGGCGAGACGCTTCTAATGCAGTGAATTTAGAGTCCAAGAACTTTAAGAAATCTGATAGAACGGGAACGTCCTTGGGATCTTGCACATACTCGACGTAATCATTATGGGTGTCCGTGTCTAATTTTTGAGACAAAAGATAGATGATAAGCGGATCCCAATGTGAAATGTTAACGCCTAGATTTTTGATGGCATTTAGACACTCGTTTGTTGTGTCGTGAATTTTTTTGATTGATGATGATGATTGCTGCTGCATATTTGGTATTGATAAAAGAATGTTTAGATGAGAGTTGAGAATAAGCTTTTTGTTGTCATATCTCTGATTAAGAATCTCCCAACAAACTTCGTAATTATCTTGGCTGATGTTGAGATGCTGTATAAGTTTTTCTGCAGCGCCTTTTACTTTACTTTTTAAATATTGCATTTTTTGCGAATTTGATAATGATTTGTTTGTGTGGATGGTCTCGATGAACAAGTCCTTGAAAGACATCCACTGATGATAATTGCCGTTGAAGACGGGAATCTCCATGGCAGGTGTAGATCGCTCACGGTGCTGAGCCGACCACATGCCGCTATTGATAGATTTTTTGATATTGTTGTACTTCTCTTCATACTCATAATACGTTTGTTCGTAATCAGGGTTGTCGCACACTAGTTCGCTGTCAATCTCCCAGTGTAAAGAGTCAACAACGGACCACCGACCTTGAAGAGTATGAAGAGCGTCTTCGAACTCCCACTTCTCTGATAATGAAGACACATTGATGCTGCGGATTGCTCTTGATAATGCTTTAAAATTGCTCTTCTGTTTTCTTAACATTTCGTCTAGTTTGGTAGAGTTACCTCTGTCGACCATGCCTGACGACTGTCCAGAAGTGCCTGCTTGCTGATTGATGCTAGCTCCACGCTGCGGTGCCTGCGGTGTCGCCGGGCCGGCGACGGGCCAGTCGAAGGAGCGTGCTAATCCCGGGCTCGCCGGCTTCAATAAAGGTTCTGCTACTAGGAAAGGTTTGATTTTACCTTGATATTCCTGGGCTAGTTTCATAAATCCCTCATAGTAGTTGTCCTTGAAGTAGGGGTGATCAGACTCGAACTCACACAACCTTTTATGATTATTGTCGAACTCTGCACAATAGGCTTTGAGAGTTTCAAGTCTCTTCTTGGCATACTGCGGGGTTTTTCTCTCCGGCCCATCCTTCCCAAAATTGATTGATAATTTTTCTACTTCGCTAATGATTTGCTGCTGGTTTGCTAGTAGGTCCTCCATTTTCTACTACTTACAGATGCTGCGCAGAAGTTAAATTCACTCGGAGCTGGATAGCAGAAGTCGAATAGTAGGTACCTACTCGCCGGTGCTAGATGCTAAGTAGTGATAGGTAATGCTATGATCTGTCCCAGTGATCCCTTGCGCGATATATGCACCTTCTCAGTTTAGCCGGTGAGACCCGCTGGTGGGAGGCCAACTAAACCGATTTGCTATCGCAATCGAGATACCCAGAACAGTTACCTTGATTCTGCAACGTCACGAAGGCTTCAATACTACCTTACTCGTTGCCAATGATGATGATGAAGTCACTCACAAAAAGTCACACAACACTTCTCGCGAATGATGATAATGATAGTTATGATATTTCCTTGATAGTCACTTTGATTGCTAATGAACGTCACGTCACACGGCAAATTCACAGGAAACACGATGATTTCGTAACTAGGTCACTGCACCGCGTGGTCCTGAATAAAAACTTTTCCGCGCGCCGGGTCAAATGTCGAAGGACCATAAAGATGTAAGGTTTCCGACCTACACCTTTAGATGATAATTGATAGATGATAATAATTGATAAAACTGATAAACTGATAATATGATTTAATGATAGGAATACACGAGACGGCGGTCAAACGAGTACTGATTGATTTTTGCTTAACTAGGTAAAAATGCATTGCTTGCCAAAGTGCAAATATGTTGATTGTACGTAAATCGTACACCAAGCATCGCAACCAATTACAAAAGCAAACGCCCAATCAGCATCTAATTCCACTCAACACCCTAAATTCAATAGCGATCCAAGCAATCCATTTGCAACTACGTTAGTCATAGTTTCTTCGGCAAAACAGCGGAACGCATCCCAAGGGGCCTCGCTCAATGTCTATTTGCATGACTAACCCCAAGCAACCCCAATGTAGCCAAAGCCAGTCGTGGTCAACAATGGGAACATTTAGCAATTCGCCCCCATAATGAAGTTAGGTGAGATTGCGGAACGTAGTGCAGTTCCAGTTTTGCATCGGCCATTGAGGATTGGCTTTGTAGGGGATTTTAGTGACGCGTTCGGAGCGTTTTCACTTCTATGTCGTTATTTGATTACAGCTGTTGGGGAATGACGTCACTGGTCACTGTATCTGAAAATTTTGCGTCAAATTTCTAGCACGGATGATTATTATATATCCCTTATCACATGAAATATGGTTCTAACTTCAGTAATGCAATCATTATTTTATGCTCTACTTTATGTTTCACACACAGCCTTTTTCTAGCTATAATGTTTCTTTGCATATAACAAGGAACTTAGAGTGACGTTATAAAAAGCTATTTTTGAAAATGACTTATCTATCTGAGCTTTACTTCGCTCGTACCGTGTGCACCTCCCCTTACCCCCGACCTAACACTCCGACAGTCTGCACAATGTGTTTGTACATCGACGCTTTTGCCGAGGGAAATGATTGCTTGATTAGTAATAAATGGGCAATGGTTAGTTTGTTTGCTATCTGACCAGAGTTGGTAAACAGAGATGTTTAGTTTTCAAATAACGCGTACGCTGACCAGTTGACCAACCTTTTGAAGGCTTAAGCATTATTGGTTTTTGATGACTTGATGAGTATAGGTATCCAAGTCTATCTAGATTTTTATTCCATGGTTAATAGAGTTTGTTTTTTCCAGGTGAGTGAATCTTCACTACTTGAGTGCAGCAGCGGGCGCTACACAGCGTCCGATACGGTGAGTCCAATTCAATTAAACACCCTGTATTTCATACTTCAACTTTTTTGCTGACCGCACATTTGGTTGATGGGGAAACAAGTTCAATGCAAATAACCACTTGCGTTGTTTGGTTAACTTTTTCGTTGACCGTAGGTACTTTGCTTTTATGAAGGAAAAGTGCTTATTTTCTTACTTTTCACTTATTTAAACAATAGGCTAAAATACGCATTATAGGTCATCATAGGTACTCTACTTTATGTACTTTAAAAATAGAATTAAAAAAACAGGATTTGAATTCCACAAGAGGGACGCATGTCGAAAGTTTGAAGGTTAAAAGTAATCTCTCCATGGACATAGCACCACACGAACTATCTAGTTACAGTTTATTTCATCTATGAACGAATCTGTGACAATAAAAATACCAAAATATAGCAATTCACTAGCAGAAATCGGCCCTATTTACTCATTGGTATACCTAATGATAATTTCTAAGAATAATTTCATTAAAATTTTCATATTAATAATTTCTTTGATGGGCAAGTATTTCAATTGTCCAGCATTATTTATTTATTATAATTAAGATAAAAACGAAAACCGTACCAGAAAGTAAATACGAAACATAGACATAACTAAACAAAACTCTGCGACGATACCATTTTCATAATAAAACGATTCGTTAGCAGAAATCGGCCCTATTTACTCATTGGTATAATGATCATGCCGAAGAATAATTTTATTAAAATTTTCATAGTATTCTTTTCTTTTACATATAGGAAAGTATTTCAATTCAGATAGGTAAAAACAAAAGAAGTACCAGATCGTAAATACAAAACATAGTCACAAATAATCAAAACTCTGCGACGATACCATTATCATAATAAAGCGATTGTCTGGAAAAAATTGGACCTATGTATGATGTATCAGTGGCATTAATGATCATAGCTTAGAATAATTTTATTAAAACTTGCACTGTATTATTTTCTTTAATAGGCATGTATGTATATCAATTCAGATGAAAACGAAAGAAATACCGGAACGTAAATACGAAACGTAGACATAACTAAACAAAACTCATTAGTATTTCAAAAGTAATATTTCATACGACAAACTCGAACCACTCGGAAGGAGCAGTTCAAATCTTAATAAGACGAAAAAAATAAAAAGTCCAAAGCTAATCAACGAGAGTTTTCATACTTGTAGAAATATCAAAGGTACTTCGAATAAAAGTTATTACGTTTTTTTACAGAGCACTTATTATACACTTGCCTTTTGAGATTTGGGTATTAATCTGACTCATTGAATAAAAATGAAAACAAGAAAATAAAGTCATATTACTTCGGCAGGAAAAAAAATCTATTGTAATAAGAACTCCGTGCGTATTCAATAAACAGTAAAAACGTAAACAAAGTATGTCAGTTTTCAACGTTGGCCCACTGAGATATATTTATTTTAAAAACTTTTTAAAAACTGAATCCGCTCTCGCTCGTCACTAAACACGCATCCTCAACCTCTTTCCTCAACATTTTTTAATCGCATAAAATAACTCGAGTGAAATCCCCCAATGACCGCATTGTGGTAGGTATACAAATAACAATTCCGGTTCGCTAACTCGGTTCCAGTTTTAAAACTAATAAATTCTCCCGCCGAGGAAGGTAATTCAGGAGCAAGTCGGACGACCTGATCCCACCACGTACTAACTACGTCGCAAGCTACGCCACCACTCCGCATCTGTTCACGGTTCGACTCCAAAGACTAATTACGGCCCAGTTTTTACCACCTCCCCTAACATGTTTCCACTGCATCTGTAAGCGAACCTCAAATAAAACTCGAATAAATTTTAAACTCTCTCCCATATCGATTCAGTTGAATATCCTCTGACTCCGATATCCCTTGCCGCTCCACCAAATTGACACTTAACCGTATTCTTATAAGGCTGAAGTTCTGCTTCCTATCCGCGGAAATTAAATTGGAACCAACAGACCATTTTAAACTCTATTGTTGCTTGCGTTAAAACTAAAATTGATCGCGATACTGCGAGCCATTTTCGAGCTGGTTAGGTTTCAAGATTCGTTGTACACCTCGAGTTTGTAATTACTAATAACTGTAATTATTTTCCACCCACTTTTCATTGCGAGTTCGCTTATTATTTAAACGGAAAAACGGATTTCTTCTAAAGAAAAAAATACAGTAAGCTAGAGCTCGAGTAAACAGAATTCTTCATAATGGAGGCTAGTTCTGTCTAACGACGCTGTTACTGGTAACATGTCAGATGGTAAATGCGATAATGCAGGCAGGCAGGCTCTCGACATGTACACAGCTTTAATGGTTCATAGATCGAGATAAGACTTGCACTGTGTTGCATTGCCCCGCTCCTGGGAAAATTATGACGACTCTTCCCATTTAAAATTCCATAATTTGCATGTGAAATACGGATTGGGCATCCGGAAATATCATGGCCCACCGCAAAACAGACGTGTACGACGCATCGAATAACGACTGAATAATTAAATCGCAATCAAATACTACCTATTTGGGATTCCAAACACCGACATAACTCGAGTTCTCTGTAATTATAACGCAGAATATATGAGTGGAAAGAATTTTATTTAAAAATAGTGTAGATAGCGAAGCGCCCGATCGCGGCAATTTGTTCGCGGCATGTATACCATTTACTAGCAAATACGGCCGATGTTCAAGAGGATTTCGTCTTTGCTTTCCAATCACATACAAGCCTATTTCCTTCCTCAGTCAGACAGACGTTCAAGACATTGCACTCCAATATCAAAGTGAATTATGATTATGATCCAACAATGTTTGTAGTTTCAATCAGGGTCGTTGCTGCGCTCCGAGTAATGCTCAGCAGAGCTGATTCACGTAACCGTGTTATTCATCGAGGTGGATTATTTCTGTTGTACGTACGTTGTGGAGCAGCGTGCAGATAACAGTCTCAATTGCAGAGCGGCACTCGTCGGATCGCCTCACCTCGCATACCGAGCCTCGACGAGTTTTTGAATTTTT
This sequence comes from Eupithecia pulchellata, assembly GCA_963931895.1. Taxonomy (NCBI): domain Eukaryota; kingdom Metazoa; phylum Arthropoda; class Insecta; order Lepidoptera; family Geometridae; genus Eupithecia; species Eupithecia pulchellata. Next base: position 3,621,341 of record OZ007526.1, on the reverse strand, counting down.
AAATTACTCATTGTGCGATGGAATGCTCCCAGTCGCATTCTACCGTATGGGCTCACGTCGTGCCGATCGAATCTCCACCCAAATCCTCAGCTTTATGCCTCATAATACAACACCGCCCTGGAAGCGCTTAGACCCTCACGAATCTCGGCGCTTAATATGCTCGCGAGCCTAGAACGGCGTCCCTCGAGTACGATGCTAACGAATGTCGTCCTAAATTTTTGATAGATAAAGTCGAAATATCAGTGAAGGCTGATTGCACACTTGACATCTCTCCTCCGAAGTGTATGGGATCATTCCAGCGTACTCCCACTAATCCGTAACTTGACTCACGGTTGCAATGCTACGAGTTTTCTACAGACTGTGGGATTCTGTTTAGAAAATAAACATTACGTGGCTCACAATAATCCAAGGGTTTTGCATGCTAACAAAGCGAATCTGCAATTTCTCAGTTGAATCATAAGAATGTTGTGTTAGATGATCGCTCACCTGGAATGGGAATAGATAAAGTATATTTTATAGAGCACTCGTTGCGATGGGGAAGCACTCGTTCTATACGCCTTTGTAAAACCAGCCGATATCATAAATACTTATTATGTTTATTTATAGTGTCGCTGTTGCTGTACGCGGGTTTGTGACGCTTATTCGGTCTGTTTCGTGCAGTCGTTGATATCAGCATGTAGGTCGTCACTCACGCTTTATCAACCAGACGTGACGTCAAACTAAGATCGATAGGTACCTCAGTAGAAGTAAACTCAAACCAGTCTTCAATGCATTGACCATTGTCTCTCATACGAATAATCGTCAGAACCCGTTCCACTCCGGCGGTGTACCGCGTCGTAGAATGTTATTACCTCGGTACCAGGGAAGCGCAAGCGCAGCGGAGGTTAGAAAGAGAGGGTTTGCGAAGAAAGTGAGGGGAGGGAAAGAGAGGACTGCCGTGGGAGGAGGCATGGGGTCAGCGAAAGTGCATTGCCACGGACGCAGTGCGCCGCACCCGATTGGAAAGGTTTCTTGTACCTACGGTGAATATGCGCCATCATGGGAAATGTTATGGGAAACATCTAGAACAGATATCTGGTTCCTTTGTTGCATTATAACGGTAGTCGCATTATAACGGTAGTCGCATTATAGGAGCTGAATATGGTAGTTCAGATCAGCAAAAAGTGACGATTATTTTCTTTGGCTTAAATATCTGCAACAGTAATCACAGTAACAAAACGCTTGTTAACCAGAGAAACGCATCATACGATGCTTGTTTTGAAATCTCGTCTTGTTTGGAATAAACAACATTGTTGATCTTACCGTTTCCGAATCTCAATGATTTTGTGATCGATAAGTTATGTACACATAACTCGTCGATAAATTTTTATTTTTACAATTTGCTCAGGAAGTAACACTTTAATTTGTACCCAGAATAATTAATGGGATGAATACAAAATTTCTTTCAAAATATCTCTTACATTTACTAGCGTTTCAATTCAAGCAAAACGTCCTAGCTTTTTAAGCTGTCGTAATTGGCAAGATAGTTGCTTTTAAGCAGTGAAAATGCATTCAAAATATTATACGAAATATTCTGCTAATTTATATTAAAGTCGGCTTGATACACGGTCCCTCGTTCCAGTTTCAATTTAAAGAAAAGGTAAAAATGAAGCGTGTCAAGTGGGGTTCAGTACACTCACAGAGCCTGTTGGCTGTTGGGAACAAAGCAACCATTTTTCGACAGAGCTCCCCCATTCTTTGGAAATGAAGCTGCGAGTGAGATTCGTGCACTCGATATCGATGAGTCAGCTCTCTTCAATTTGTTTAATTATACCTTTGCTAGTTTTATTTTGAAGTCAAAATCAGACGCTTTTACCCCACAATCACTATCCTCCTTCAAGTTTATTAAGGTCTCGGCTCTGTGTTTAAATTAATATTTTTCTAAAGCGAACCCGCTTGAACTCAGCAAAGCCAATTATGAGCTGTTTGTTTTAGAAATTGCATCAACCTTTAGCAGAAACCGTCCGTTCAAACTTGCAAAAGCGAGAGCGTCTGACAACTCGACCATCTGATAAGTATTTGGTCGAGTTGTCGCAAACTCAAAAACTGTTGAAGACTCCCCAAAGGCTTGATCAAGCCTGAGCCACTGGATTACACCGTTCTAAGGTTGTAGTTTAATATGCAACGAATTTAATAGTTAATGTTAGCGACGCGAAGTAAACTGGCGGGGGCAAATTACTCCACACTTATTCCCTGGAGTGTGTGCATGAGGATTTATGTGTGCTTCAACTTGCTGACACAGGTCGGCGCCTTCGCAATCTGATTTGGGCTGCAGACACTCGTGAGTGAAGGTTTATATAGCTAGCCTACCTTGCCTCTTTACATGACAGTACATAAACAGTTTGAATTTCATTTCATTTAATGTTTTTTGTACCCTACGTCCATTTATTCCATAATCACAGCTTAGATTTATTTGCGAATTTGGAGAAGCTATGAAATCTGATAATGACTTTGAAACGTTATGGAGTCTACAGTCTTCATACCGGACCACACATCGGGCTCCACGTCCCTGGTCGGCGACAATTTTTCAAAACACTGTCGATGTCGGGTGCAAAATATTATGTTCACCTAGACAAGCCGAATCTTTTCTACTAAACTTGCGCTGCCACCTTTTTTATCTTTTTTAAATATCTGTTTAACCTAAATCAAATCAAAATTAAAGTAGATTCTCATTTAGACCTTACAGGACTCTTGGGCACGTCACAAGTATACAAAATAAAAGTATTTCAGAAGCATTTAAAAAAGCTTATAACAGGTATTACAAACCGCCCAAATTTTGCAAATTTATTATGTTCTACGTAATGACATCTTTGTACGGAATAATCAATTGGGTCTTAAGTCCATACCTTAGGTCCTTGTTAATTAAAACACACAATCGGGGGTAACAGTTACGAGCACCAGTCCATAGCACAGTCGGCTGAAAGGTGAAATGGGTCGACATAATTAGCGACATAATAATTCCATAAAATAAATATATTAAACTTGGTAGTAAAGGTTTTAAAATTTTAATGCTGGTATGTTCGCACTTGAAGTATTTTTAAGTCGCGTAAAAATTTAATCACTTTTGTTAATTGAATGGGGGAGATTCCGTGTAGTTTAATAGGGTTTTTGTTTTATGGGATGTCCAAGAGGACATGCTATTAAAAAGGCAAAAAAACCAGCGTGCTCCTGAAATCTTATCACGGTGTTAACTTAGTAATGGCAAAGCTTTTGACTATGGATATGTCTCTGCTCTATCGTAGAATCAGGCTTTGCAGGTGCTTTTTCGGGTTAAAAAGCAACCTATGTCCGTCCCCGGGATACGATCTGCCTCCCTACAGAATTTCATTGCGATCCGTTCAGCCGTTTAGGTATTAAAAGCAAATAAACAGACATACAGGCAGAATTCCTTTTACTTTTATAATATTAGTTTAGGTTTATATGGATTTCCGTCTACAAACGAAGGGGACGATTTTCCTCGTATCGGCTTGGTTAATTCTCGCAGCTTAATTTCTTACAGTTAGCAACTAATTATGAATTAATTTCACAACAGATTACATGTTCTTTCGAGAATTCTTTCAACTTTTTAATTAAAATTCTTGTTCGTCTCGAAATAAACCTTGACTGTCTGATAATTTCTCATTCAAATTAGGAAAGTCACCTTATTTTGTTGAGTTTTTTTTATTGCTCATATTTTTTATCGGCCAAGAAAATTAAAATAAAGTGTTTTTCAATTAAAAACAATTGCAGACTGTTGCAAACAAACTACAGGACTGATCCACATCAATGCCAGTCGGAAGGATCCATAAGTCGCCGGCTGCATTGCATCGCTATATTAGATCCTGATGCTCTGCGCCCGATACTCACGATCTCGGGTGACGCGTCGCTTCGAATATTACCTAGGCTATCAGATAATAAAAAAAAACTGGAGAGGCTCCGTAGTCTACGGAATCCAATGGGCTTGTTTTTTTTGATTGATTTTGTTTGATGTTTAGCTTTATCTTATAATTCGTCTGTCCTTTATAATTTTTTTATCTTTTGTTAAGGTTTCCCCTATATATATCATGATATCAATATTTTTGTGAATTGATAGAAGATTATAAAATAGTTTTGCACGATTTTCATTCCTCAATCTCGTACCAACCCGATTAGTAATGTATAATAAAATAATTGATTGGTTGTTTCGTAATATTTCTGCACTTTCTATTTATGAATATTACGGTGAACCAAGCAATCATTATTATGCCCGTTTGCTACGAAATCCTCAATTTTTGTGTCTAAACTTAATTTGAAGTGCGTAGCCGTCTTAAATCCTCACACTCAGTAAAACCCTTGAAATTTTCATCAAAGACAGGTGATTTGTAGATTTGACTTTCAGACGATCAGTTAAGATGAAAGGGTGTCTGTAATGTACCACTCGAAAAGCACCACCCTGTGGTTTCAACCCTATTTGTCTCGTGTTTCGCGCGTCTTTGCGAATTTACATACCCCCTTTTACTGTGAGTATTTCTTGTACCGTATTTAGAAATGTCATAACGAGATATTTCCCTTCATAAGCTTATGCATATTATTACGAGACGACGCGACGTGTTTAATTGTTTACAAATTTCAGATGTTATATTGAAAACGTATGAAGTATTATTATGATATGCCAACGTAGGAAATAAAATATTAAAAATTTCTTGTTCTTGAAGTAGATACTTAGTCACCAGTTTATTCAAAATCAAAATCAAAGTGCTTTATTTCCTATAGACCTTACAGGACTCTTAGACTCTATTAAAAATACTTACAGGTTATGAAGCATTTACGAGCATTTTACATATGTGTGTGTGTGTTACCACACTAACGCTACCTAAACCACCCTTCACGAACGTAACCTTACTTGATAATGAAGACGAATTAATAGGAAAGAAAAGTGCAAAAACCTATTGGTACGAAGTGAATATAGAATATATCAGTGCAGTTTTGACCTGCAAGTTGTACGAAAACAAACAAGTATAGGAAATAACTCCTAACGAACACTTTTTTCAAAACTTCGCGTAGTTGAAGAAAAAGTTGAATAATATTTTTTCCAAGTTGCTAAGGTAATCTTTAGAAACGAGATCAGATTTAATGTAATGAACGAAGACTAACCCGATTCAGAGACTCTTGAAAGAGCTTACTGTGTCGACCTATATTCAAGGAACGAGTACACGTATTCCTTACAATTTGCGTACAGTTACAAGAAAACTGTAATCCTATTAGTAAATTGCGGACCCCGCATGGGTTTTTTAAACCTTCCTTTTTACAAACATTTCTGTAAAGACCCTCAACGGGGATTCAGAATGACAGACGTCGTGTCTCTTTCAAAAAATCTATTCATTTGACCTCAAGACTTGGGGTGGCCGAAAACGAGTTTCGTATCATGATTTTGATTTAATTTCAAGGAAAGCGGCCGTGACAAAGTCTGTGCAACCATTATTCTCTACCTCCGAGGTTGTTTAATATACAAATGACGTGGGGCAGGTAATGACGTCCTCCTCGCAGAATACACAGCAGTGTCTATGCCCTAGAACCTATTCTCAAGTTGATGGTCTGTCGTAAAAACGGATGCGGTATCGGAGGCTTCTTTTGCGACACCTGGACTATAACACGAATATTTCAAAGAGTACAAAATCTTGGAAGGAAAGGTATACCATTAAAATTTTCAATTTTTAAAAAGAGGTGACGAGTAATTTTCAAAAAAGGAAAACACATGTTAATTTTTAAGCCTCAAATACATGGCATGGATCTTTCGCGAAAAAGTTTGTGTCGTGTCACGTCAGCCAAGTTCCATTTAATTTAAGACTAATCGCACTATTTTCAGTCTGTTCCATTAAAAAAACAGATTGTAGCTTTGTTGAGTGCTGTTTTGTTTGTTAGAAACTAAAGCACATTAAAAACCTTCCAAAATTTTAACCTCCGTGAAAACTAGGAAAATTGTAATCAGATAAAGAAAAAATTATATATTATCTCAATTTAATTTATGTAACACCTTATCTGTCTATTTTGCATTCAACCGGTGAATTATCGGGAATTCATTTAAACCTAAGACCCTTTAAACAATAATTTTTCATGCAAGTAAAGTAATAATGATTCATATAATTAGCAAAATTGGAGTCGCGACCCTATGTCCGTAGGATACCAACGCTCTTGAGGTTTTCAAAAATGTTGTTTCAATTGTAAATACTTGTTTTAATTTGTTTATTTTATTATTATTTTCTAATCTTACATCAATAACGTAAGTTACACAATATGTTACTCGATACGGACGCTTTAAGCTTTCAGTTAACCGGTATACTCCATTTACAATAGAAAGGAAACCTCTAATGTCCTTATTAACAAATTCGATCCAAGTAAATACGTCTCACTGGAAAGTTGGGACAGATAACAGAATGCCTTCTCCCCTCAGTTTATTCTCGAAACTTCTTGTCAGTTTACTATCTAACATTATTCGTGGGCTTATACTTTATCCCCATAATATCTTTAGCATATGGGTAGGTACGGTAGCGTATTTACTTGTTTGCGAATGAATCTACTTTGACGAATTTGTGTGTGATACAGGTACGTTTGTGGGATTAAGGGCTGGTTTAACCAAAGGAAAGATAACATCGGAAATTATGTCACTAGGTCGATACGCTGGAATAGGTGTCATGATTTGATTGTTTTGATTAAACTTAAAACTTAAAATTTTTAGTATATACACAGATCTTTTCAATATTTTATTTTTATAAGACCACCTCGGAATCTTCTTTAATAGGAAATTAATTTTACAATTCGGGTAAGGAAAAAATCCACGAACGTCCATAAAAGTACACAGATCACACAGAACGTACAGACGAACATGAATGTACTCCTCATTTATTTTTTGTCGGATAAAAATAGCGTTACTTGACCGATAGTATTTCATCGGCATCAGAATAAAAATATCCTTTACATACACTTAGAATATCTGTTTAGGGCTAAGATATGGAAGTTTTTTTATTATTATTATTACAAAAGTCACCCAATGCCGACCCTTTAAGAAGGGAAACGTAGTGGGCCCAACCGTCCCCTTGTCAGCGGTGACGTGACGGTTGGCATTGACCATGTTTGTCGCTAAAATATCTGTAATAACTAACTGTTTATCATCAAGAGTCCTTTTATTGTATTTTGCGACTTCTCCTCTACTTAGAGAAGTTTCAAGAGAATATTATCCCCATATGTTAATATACCCTCTGACAGGTGAGGGGATATATACCTTAATAAAGCCTTTTAGTTCGCGGACTGTAAGGTTCATGGAACTTCCTAGAATGATTTCCATGCCGAGGTTTTCCCTCAGGACTACAACATGGATTTTTCAAAAGGGGTCTTCTAAGACATAGCTACGATCGTGTAATGTCCCTGATGATGCAGGCGTCCATAGGCTGCGTTAACAGCTTCCCCTCAGACGAGCCGAATGTATGTTTGTCACCTAAACAATGTTGGTAAATCCTTTATTACCAAAGAACTAGGAAATATAATTGTAATAAATGATTTAACTGCAGACTGTTACAGGCAGCTCAACTGATTCATATCGCTACCAGTGGAAATGTCCCCAAGACGCTGCATTGTCTCGCTGTATGTAAATGTTGATGCGCTGCGTCAGATACCGGCAAGCTCGAGTCACACGTCACTTCGACCCAACGCTTTATTTTTACTTATTTTGCTAATAATCGTGACAAGCTCCCTCCGAACTTAAACGTTCAACAAATTACAGAAGCGTTACCCTACTTATACGAAAACCGTAAGTCATCTCAGAAATGGGTTGAGGGTATCGACGATCTTAATTCTGTTGACATACGATGGAGTTGATATTAATTAACACTCGATTAACTATTAAAAGCTGTGTACATATTTGCTCTAGACAGAATCTATGACGTGTTAATGACTTTTAGAGTGCTTAGCCTAGCTTGTACAGGTTTGAATGTTTGTGTCAAGGCTAGGGATGAGTATATCTAAATTGGTATGTCAATATATTTTTTTTCTGGCACACTGATGATTAATACTTTCTAGAAATTCATGAAATGGCTTTTTCGGAACACAACCGTTGTAAGTACAACCATTTTGTGACACTTGCAAACTGTATTATGTTTTATGCTCTTTTCTTTTAAATTTTTGGTGTCTGAGTTATAAGTTAAAACTTTACTATACATATATTTATATAATATAGAATTTGTAAGTAGTAACTTTAAACTGATTTTAATGAGAATAACTTGGACTTATTTATTAGAGTAATCCATTATTTCGTCCAAAATCTAACATGTTCAATAGTAAATCTAGTACAATGTGAATCAAAGCTAATTTTGTGTTTTCATACGGATCCCTAACTTTTTTAGCAGCACTGGGCTTTTAGACATTGACTCGACTCCCGCACCACGGTGGCGAATTGTGAAGTTTACGACTCCATAACTGATACTGGCCGTAGAGAAAAGCAAGCAGCGGAGCCATAATTAAAAAGAAGTTGATAAATATAGCGCATGGTTTTATTATTGAATTTTTTATGCGCATCCCTAACTTTTTTGAAAATATTCTATAGATAGGCTATAAGTGTTCATCAGGGAAAATTAAGAAGAAATAATTTTTCAAATCGGTTCAGTAGTTTCGTAGCCTATTCAATTCAAACAATCAAATCTTTCCTCTTTATAATATTACTATAGATACATTATTCATAGTAAGAAGATTATGATGGTTTCTATACATCTACAGGTAGCTGTCACAGCAGTCATAACATCTATTATTTGCATTCACTCCGTGTATTAGGACCTGTCAGCGAGGCTGTCTTAATGACAGTGTTTATAAGGAAAACTCGACCGAACACGAAAATACAATTTGGTGAAGGTGGAAGGTAAAAAGTTGTCACAGTAACGCGAGTGAAACATTAGACAGGAGGGGCGCAGTCACGTGATCCGCCCAAACGCGCTTTGACTGGGGTTAGAGCTTACAGTGTCCCGGGACGGAGACTGTACGGGATTCGGAAAGTAATTATCGATATTCATTTTCCCATTTCATTTAATTAATTTAGGGCGAGTCATTGGGAAGACTATGTCAGCCCGTTGTAATAACTAAACTAAATATTTTTGCCGTAGCATTAGACAGTGGTGCCATTACAATAATTTGGATTTTAAGTAGGTTTTTTTATTCAAGATACTTTGGCCCAATGGTTTATTTGCCATTTGTATTAGCTTATCAAATTGATCCGGTTTTTGTAGTCGCTTGTTTTGTTTTCTAACATAGCCGACACTCTACCCTGTGTCTAGATAATAGTAATATTTTCACAAAGCATCTTAAAAAGCCGAACCTAATATTCGAAACTAGTTATCAAATAAACCAACTAGGTACTTTAATTTAATGCAAAGATAAGTCGTGCCGGGTCCGTCCCGTGCCAACATAAAGAAAACTTTCACAAAATTACTAAGAAATTAACGTGTAAATGTATGTTTTTACAAAAGAAATATCAAATATTCAGAGCATTGTTTTTAAGCACGCACGTCTCTCATTTGCGTAACCTACCTCTTGGCGATGGTTAGCTTCGATTGTTAATGCATTGATGAGTTTATAATAGGACAGAAAGGGTGCCCAGTACTTAAAGAGAAATACTTTATGAAAAATGCCATCGATCAGCTAAATATACAGGGAAGTTCGACAATCAATGTCGTCTTTCATTGTTATTTTTATACAACTGTTTGGAATAACTACGGATTTTTCTTTCTGTCTTTCCATTCAACTCACTAGTTCTATGTCTAAACCCCTTGTTCTAAGGGTATTTACCGTCGAAAAATTAATTGGGAACGTCACTCTCAGTATTTGTTTTTACAGTCACCCAGGCGTTTGAGTCTAAATGACACACGATAAGGGCTATCCACTTCCGACAAAAGGGGCTATTAACGCAACAGCGCTAATGTATGACGCAAACAGCCCCAGAGGCCCATGGCCAGCAAATCGTGGTTATACCCACAAATTTACCCGAAACAAACCACCTCGTGAGAGCCAACGAAGATTAATCGACGGAACTGGATTACCTTGGTTTCAGACATTTTAAACTCTAAAGTTTTACAGATAAAGTTGATAGTGGAGTTTGGTTTTGGGTGTACCTTAAAGTTCTGGCACAGTGTTATATCATCATGGTCTAATGCAGGTGCGATTATGAGGGTAGTTGTACAAGCTCGCTTGAAAAACATTTTCACTTTAGTATTAGTTGTATACAAAAGCAAAAGATGTGACTAAACTAAATATGCCAGAACATAACTGTCAGACAATAGTTTTTTGACTGAATCAGACGCTTTGTACTGACTATTGGATCTAGATCAGCTACCAAGACAAATCAATAAAACGTAATTCATCACCATCATTTACAGCATGACGAAAACATTGCTCCGTCTTAATTTATCAAACCTCAAGTACCTAATAATGCGTAAGAGTTACAAAGCACCGAAGAGGTCCGGATCTCATTTAGACAAATCGCTCGTAGCGGTCAAGTCAGATAGCAATAACAAGGGCCCACACGTGCTATTGTACTCCATGTCATTAGGCCGCTTCCGCACGCCCCCTGCCGGCCTCTCCCGGAAACTATCTCAAACCTTATCTCGACCCAACAAGACCCAAAATGGAATACCCCACGCAAGTTTATCCTTGCAGAATTCACTCTCCCAAAACCCAATAACGGTAGGACTCGAACTGAAACAGATTTTTTGACTAATAAATTGTTGGTTTTATACGACGGCTGTTGAAAAATGGTATGATTTTAGGTGGATATTGGCTGCATTGGATTCTATGAGGGTATTCCTGAGATATGATAACAACTTAACAAGATTTCTGATCAACAATCTGAATTAGAGCGGTTTTAGAATTTTTAAAATTAAATATTGCCGTAACCATCTTTCAATCTACTTTTTCGTTATAACTTTTCTTGAAGAACTTCGAATCTTTCTCTACTTCAGCATATTTAAAACACAAAATTGCAATTAATTCCACGAATATCATTACGGACGCAATACAATCTGAAGTTAGCTACTTACTTAATTCAGCAGCTTCCTAATAAAACAGTGTCTCGAGTGCAGAGCAAACTGGGACTTGTTGCATTTAAGTTAATTAATCTAGCTAGATCAGAAGTCCAGCTGACGACGGCGAGGCGTATTTGTATGAAGATTCAGACGGTTATTTGTATGCCTTTAGTTTCAATTTCGCTCGTATAGCTAAGTTTCGATTAAACTTGTAGCAATCCGATGGTTAAAAGGATTTGTAAGTCCATTGGAACTTTGATTAGATCTTCAACTGTTTTTGGAAGATTTTCATGTTTCTATTTTTGAATTCATGCTGAATTTTGTATTTGGAACATAGAACTGCATCTACAAAGTGTGCGTAAATCTTTAGTAAGTGGATGCCAGGCTCTTAGGTGTAAATCAAAAGAATTGCCTTGAATGTTGAATCTCGCTTCGCGTGAAAGATTATCTAATAAATTTTGCTCATTTTGGCTGAGATATTCATTCATGTGACAACCATACAGTTGACTGATAACCATAATGAATTTATTGAATTAATTTTGGCTGATAAAATGTGTTCCATCTCTAATAGTTGAACAATAGAATCTTTTAAAAACTCAAAACGTTAATATATAAATTTCGATTACGGGTATTTGATAGCAATAACTAAAGTAACTTAGTAAGAATAGGACAAAAAGATGGACAAAGAATCCAGCTAAATGACTTTATTTAAACTACAATCCACTTTGAATCACAGTCGAAAGGTTTGGTGAGCACTAGACAATCCGAGCGTCGTTTTAGTTCCTTTGATACTTTATTACTTATTCATGCAAAATACGGAGATAAATTAATTGTAAGATTATTACTAAGAAGGTGAAAATTAGCCAGAAACATGCCTAAGGTTTATGTTACAGGGTACGAAATTACAGAGGATTTGTTAATTACGCAATTACTGGACTGGGTGAATAATTCTTCACTTTGTTGCTTTACGAAATTAAAGCTTGTTAAACTGAAAGTTTTGTTCAGTTGCTGATAGGCATAAGGGCTTATGCCATGTCATTAACTGATACCAAAGTATTACTGATATTTTAGGCAATTAAAATTTTACCAAAACTGGACTAAATAAAATGAGCAGTCAAATTAGATGATAAATAAAAATGACGCCAAACTCTTAAAATTTGATCTTTGCGAAATTAACATTTAAGTGATGTCATCACTTTTATTTATATTTTGACAACATTTTTAACATGGTGTATCAAATGGACAGTCATTACGTGGAAGGTTGAATATATGTAGTGAGTTCGTACTAGGTACCCGCTTTGCTTACGTAAAATTTTATTATTTCTCCAATAAAGATAATTTAATCGGTCCAGCAGTTCTTCAAATATAAATTGTATAAATAACATCATCATCAGCCTATGTTAGTCCACTGCTGGACATAGGCCTCCCCCAATGAATTCTGCTTATCACATCCAGCATCTGCCAGCAGTCTTTCGCAGATCGTATAAATAACACGTCTTTGTTTTATTTAAATAGATTATTTAATCAAAGGGTTTGTTTTTAACAAGACACGTTTGACACATATTGTACAGCGTGACGTTGGTAGACATCAAACGTGGTATTTGTTCATACAAATGATAATTTACAAGCCCGTCTTTCAGTTTAATTTAAATAACGTAAAGGTATTTTTACTTCCTATTCCTTCGTTCCTTCGTACGTAATGTGATTTTATAATTCCCTTACTTATTGAAAAAAAATACAAACATATATTGCGTATCATTAAGGTACAGGTGAATTTCACTTGGTATTTTTTGACAAATGGAACTGCGTTGTTTTTAATATTTGGTATTATTTTATTACAGTCCTGTATTTATGTATCTAGAAAGAAAGAAAGAGTAATAAATTTTCTTAGATGTTTTAACAACTTTGAGCACATGTTTGTCGTAGGTACATTTATTTATTTATTATCGACTAAAGAACCCAAAACTGCAAAGAAATAGTTTAAAAAATGTACTTCTCCAGAAAATCTCAAAAAAATATAGTTTTTTTTAACGCAGATCTTTTTTTTTTTAAGTCGAGCTCGTAACTCCGTTCACGATTTTTCGATCTCACGGTTTTAGATTTCCCCTTAGTAGCCCTGAAAAAAACTCACCTCGTATATTTACATTATTTTATCTTAAAAAAATACAGCTAAGTTTTTTTATACTTACGTATACTGACAAAACGCTCGTTTCGGAAGGGGCATCATACTAACTTAGTGCAATTATTTACTGTTTACCCCAATTATAATAATATCATATATATTAAATTTGTCATAAGATTAGTACCCTGATTGTACGAGAGATAGTATCTGGATTCTAGAATGTGCGGACTACGTGACGTGCGAGAATAATTAGATCTAAGTTTAAGTTTAAGGGCACTTTGAACTGGTTTACAGCTGCAAGTTTGAACATAAAGCTGGTTTTAAACTCGTGAAACCGGTCATCTTAGCTGTTGGGTCATTCTGTCGGTAGTCTTCTCAACAAAATATATAGGACAGTAGAAAAAAAGAAAACATTTTCAGGAAATAATTATTTTAAGTGCCTGGATTTTAACCTACTATCTGCGCTTATTCATAGCCTAGAAAATCGAGGCTTTATCAGATTGAGGGCTCAAACAACTTTACGTGCGACCCTAAAATGTAAACCACTTAACAAGTACTGAAGAAGTTTCGCAAACTTTTTCGTTACTTAGCCGACAATTTGTAGACTAGACGAAAATTATCTTGTTCATTTACTCCTCATCAATTTCTTTCAGTTGAGTTTGCTTGAAGTCGAAAGTATCAACTCGCAGTGAATAGCACAAAAGTTGAGTTTGTCTTATTACCCGAGGGTCTAATTAAAAGGACTCAATAACTCAAATGAAGAGTACTAAACATTATCATCGCGCGAACTATCCAACGTCAAATGCGCGTTAAAAAAAACTCGTTCTACAAAAGAAATGTTCCACAAAAAGTACCGAACCTCGCAATTAACACAATTCAACTTTGCCGTGACGGTTTCGAGATAAAAGTGGGGAAAAATGTAATGGATTGAAGTCAAACTTACCGTGAAAAGTTTTAGTCAATGGGGGAGATAATTTCCTCGTCGCTACAGGAGTGTTTTATGAAATTCTAGTGAAAATGGTCGTGGCATGTACTCAGCTACCTTTTTATCGTAAAGCGCTTACTCCACCGTACCTAATTTATTTATATGGGCTGTTACTTTGTATAAATTGACTTTTACCTAACTCCGTTACTCAAAGTTGTGAAAAAGTTTAAGGGGAATTTCTACGATAGAGAGTAAAAAGGGATATCTAAAGATTTTTTACATCGCGGACACTCATGTGGTGTTTTGCTTTAAGTTTCTTAGAGTTTAGCTTTATCTGAAAAAAATATCGTAACGTTATTGTGCCAACTGGAAGTACCCAAATATTTTATGATTTCTCAGTCATTGAAAGAGTGCGTGATGAAGAAATAGTGAAACTATGAGAAGATTTATTTACCAAAGTAAATGAATCAGAAATTAGTTATTTTAGAGTTGGCTACGTAATAGATATCGAAACGAAAAAATTGATTGTAACTCAGACGTAAAATTTAAAAGAAAAGAACGTAGAAGAGGGCTTTGAAATTTTTGTTTGACCGCTAGTTACTAATATATTGAAATCATAATAGCTAAAAAGGGCTCAAGATGGCTCGAGAAAATTGTTCTCAGTGACGGCCGTCTCCTCGACTCAGGAGAGCCACTATCGTGATGACCAACCACCGTTTGTTTTATGAATATTTATTGGTGTATCCGAAAACAATGAGTATTGAAATCCAATCGGATCCAGTTATTTTCATTGAGTGACATGTTGAAATAACTGCCTTTATCTGATCCTGATCTGCGACCACTTGTAATTCGTATCGGGAACACGTTCGAGTTATGAGCTTTTATATCTCCCGTTGTTTTATACATAAAACTGCTGATGAGAGGTAGATAGATACATGTTAAAGCAATTAACATGTATCTATCTACCTCTCACAGATAGCTCTGTGGTCGTGGTTGGTGGTTACTTCTTGACCACAAATAAGACGGTCAGTTTCTAGACTTTGATAGGTTGATGGGGGTTTGGTCGTGGTTTGTGGTCGCTTCTTGACCACAAATAAGACGGTCAGTTTCTAGACTTTGATAGGTTGATTGGGGTTTGGGTCAAATCCTTACAGCTGAAGACTTTTCTTGTAGTTCTCATAGCAAAATCAGTCAGCTGGTCTTGTTTGCTTGAAACTTACTCATATTGCGATCTCAGCCTACTGGCCATAAATATAATTAGTCCAGGCTATAGTTTCGTTTTTAGATGGCGAGATAGGCGTTGATCTTAATTAAGTAGAAAACAAATGCATATGCATAAAACAAAAGCCTACCGCAAAGAACAGTCTACCAAACAAACCGGCGCCGAGGACCAAACTTGAGTAGACAACTAATTAACAATACAAACATGAATCAGAGGCTATTACGTATAATTGAATTGTCGCCGGCGGCAAAGTTGCCGCAACGGATTTAAATATCGCGCTTTAAGGCTTGTACTTTTGCCCGCTGTATTATTGCGTTATGACGGTAGTTGTTTGACGAAGTTTGGTGGAAGATATCGCAGGGAATTAATTTATGAATATTTTAAGGGAAGCGCGGGCGCCTTCTCTTGAATACAACTTAGTTCTACCCTCTTGGTAACGCGTGAATCCGCAAAGATGTAATATGAACTACATTTGTTTACAAAAGCAGAACCAAAATATTAACAACCACTTAAATCGTATAGACAAGATATACAAAAGTTTTAATTTACTCCTAAGACTCGATTGCATAAAGATTTAGATCGAATCGAACAAAGTTAACGATAACATTCAATGAAGCTTCTCAACAGATAAGCCTACTAACCTTGGGTACATTTAAAACTAACATAAAACCATAAGTTGCAAAGTTACAACAGGAAAACCGCGACCAATAGCAAAGGGTTACTTACAAGTTACAACTTTGCCAAACACGGTCGCCAAAGTTATATAAGTTGTACCCCTGTGAAAATATAAGCATTCTAAGTTCCTGACCAATAGAAGAAACTTGTAAATCCTCTGTAACCGCTAGGTAGCATTTATTCGGCGGGGGTATTAAGGGCGACATTCGAGCTTTGTGCTACTAAATAGTGGTTAGCTTCGGTCATGTCCAGGCTTATCTTTGCTTAAGTCGACGGATGTTTATAAATAATGAAACATCTTTCAAGGTTTTTGCTAACGCTATAATTGAGGATGACTTATTTTTGTTTTTTTTTTTTTCAATTTATTTATCACTATAGAAAAATGTTACTATGTTAAATGTTTCAAGGAACGAGTTACGAAATAAAATTTGTCAACTATATCCTTATATATATCGAGAAAAAAGCTCAGCGAAAGCGTCTATATTTCATCAAATTACTGTTTTTTTTCATATTATATAAGACGTATTTTTTGATATGACATACGAAATACCTATGTCTAATACTGTGATCCTATATCAAAAAAATATGTATGATTACTAACTTGATGGTTCTGAACACAGAACAGAGATTTTAGAACACAAATAGATACTCTTTCATCGAGCTAAGTGATAAGCTCAAGCCTAGCATCGATAAAATTTTACAGCCTCTAAGGTATAATCAATACATAACGTACCTTCGAGTGCGTCCGATGGCAAAACAATGCAGGTTGGACGTGAAGAGCCTCTCAGAGAATATAATAGAGTATAGAGAATCTAGACTCTAGATTCTCTATACTCTAGATTCTAGAGGCTCGAGTATCGAACACTAATCGAGTAAGTGGATAGAGCGGTGCCTATGGCCAGCTAGTGTTGTCGATGCTTTATTTTTTTTCCGTCCCGGAACAAATATTTGTGCGATCTCCAGATATTTATTCAGGGTGTTCTGCTCATTTTCTATATATACCAAAAATATCTATTAATGTTATTATTGTTTTATGTATATCAGGCATCTATCTACCTTTAACACAAGTTCTGCTTAGCTTGGAGCTAGATCATGCTGTGTGGATTGTCCAGCGTTATTTATTTATTTCGAGTTTACCTGCGTGAAATAAAAATCCTCCTCCTCCTCGCGTTGATACCTTTATCTGTACTATGTGTCTCCATCGCACAGAACGGTCTTCCGCAGCGCGTATAGCATCGCTCATGCTGTACTCTTAACGTGAGTTGAGTGGATTTGGTCGCACCAACGCATAAGGCTCCAATCTTGTGATCGTTTTCCGTCCAGCTTGCCGGTGGACGTGGCTTTCCAGGTGGCTTCTGTCTTTTCTCGCAATGTGTCTAAAGAAATCAAGGACTTCTTCTAAGACAGGTGGTGGAAATATAGAAATAGAAATACTTTTTGCATGCCATCTTAAATAAACATGTATACTTAAAACGGCGTGTTATGGGTGCTCTATTTTAAACGACGACGTTTACTTTCAAATGTACCTACCTAAAAAAATAATGGTATAAGTTTCTTTCTGTTGTTGTATTTGAAGTCACACACTTATGAATTTAGCAAATCGAATTTAAATTTGTCAAAACTTATTCAAAAACAATTTGAAAAAAAACTATAAATCCAATATTAACGGCCTACCTATCGATAAATTGACCGTCTTAAGTACATCACTAATTAACATATTGTAAAATATTCAAAGGCTTTTCCCATTTTATCTTCTTGAGCGTTTATGCGCTTTAGATTATACCAACTGCTTTTAAAAGAGAAACAATACCTGTTCAAATTGTTGTGTCAAGCTTTTTCCATACAAAAGTCAATTTGCATGAAGGTAAAATCCCTGAATCTTCTAAAATCACTTTGCTCTACTTTCCTTCGCATGGAAATATGAAGAAAATTGTTTATTTAAAGTGTACTTCTCATAGAGCAAAGTAGTCCAGTTCTTTTATACTTTATAGCGTCGTCTTGTAAAACTTGGATAAGTTTTGAAGTTCCTATCTTTACAGCTGACAGTTAGTCTTGCGCGATTTATGTTTGCTAAAGAACTCTAGAATGAAATGTAAAGTAACATATCCCCTTTGATGTTAGCAATAAACAGAGTTTCCTAAAAGGTCAGTTTTAAATAAAAACTCACCAAGAAATCTATCAAATTTCTAGATAAAAAAAATATTTAAAACACTTAACAAATAAATTAACATCTTTTAGTCAGACAACTGTGGTTTATTAGTCAGTATAACTACACTTTTAATTAAAGCAATTAACATGTATCTATCTACCTCTCACAGATAGCTCTGTGGTCGTGGTTGGTGGTTACTTCTTGACCACAAATAAGACGGTCAGTTTCTAGACTTTGATAGGTTGATGGGGGTTTGGTCGTGGTTTGTGGTCGCTTCTTGACCACAAATAAGACGGTCAGTTTCTAGACTTTGATAGGTTGATTGGGGTTTGGGTCAAATCCTTACAGCTGAAGACTTTTCTTGTAGTTCTCATAGCAAAATCAGTCAGCTGGTCTTGTTTGCTTGAAACTTACTCATATTGCGATCTCAGCCTACTGGCCATAAATATAATTAGTCCAGGCTATAGCTTCGTTTTTAGATGGCGAGATAGGCGTTGATCTTAATTAAGTAGAAAACAAATGCATATGCATAAAACAAAAGCCTACCGCAAAGAACAGTCTACCAAACAAACCGGCGCCGAGGACCAAACTTGAGTAGACAACTAATTAACAATACAAACATGAATCAGAGGCTATTACGTATAATTGAATTGTCGCCGGCGGCAAAGTTGCCGCAACGGATTTAAATATCGCGCTTTAAGGCTTGTACTTTTGCCCGCTGTATTATTGCGTTATGACGGTAGTTGTTTGACGAAGTTTGGTGGAAGATATCGCAGGGAATTAATTTATGAATATTTTAAGGGAAGCGCGGGCGCCTTCTCTTGAATACAACTTAGTTCTACCCTCTTGGTAACGCGTGAATCCGCAAAGATGTAATATGAACTACATTTGTTTACAAAAGCAGAACCAAAATATTAACAACCACTTAAATCGTATAGACAAGATATACAAAAGTTTTAATTTACTCCTAAGACTCGATTGCATAAAGATTTAGATCGAATCGAACAAAGTTAACGATAACATTCAATGAAGCTTCTCAACAGATAAGCCTACTAACCTTGGGTACATTTAAAACTAACATAAAACCATAAGTTGCAAAGTTACAACAGGAAAACCGCGACCAATAGCAAAGGGTTACTTACAAGTTACAACTTTGCCAAACACGGTCGCCAAAGTTATATAAGTTGTACCCCTGTGAAAATATAAGCATTCTAAGTTCCTGACCAATAGAAGAAACTTGTAAATCCTCTGTAACCGCTAGGTAGCATTTATTCGGCGGGGGTATTAAGGGCGACATTCGAGCTTTGTGCTACTAAATAGTGGTTAGCTTCGGTCATGTCCAGGCTTATCTTTGCTTAAGTCGACGGATGTTTATAAATAATGAAACATCTTTCAAGGTTTTTGCTAACGCTATAATTGAGGATGACTTATTTTTGTTTTTTTTTTTTTTTCAATTTATTTATCACTATAGAAAAATGTTACTATGTTAAATGTTTCAAGGAACGAGTTACGAAATAAAATTTGTCAACTATATCCTTATATATATCGAGAAAAAAGCTCAGCGAAAGCGTCTATATTTCATCAAATTACTGTTTTTTTTCATATTATATAAGACGTATTTTTTGATATGACATACGAAATACCTATGTCTAATACTGTGATCCTATATCAAAAAAATATGTATGATTACTAACTTGATGGTTCTGAACACAGAACAGAGATTTTAGAACACAAATAGATACTCTTTCATCGAGCTAAGTGATAAGCTCAAGCCTAGCATCGATAAAATTTTACAGCCTCTAAGGTATAATCAATACATAACGTACCTTCGAGTGCGTCCGATGGCAAAACAATGCAGGTTGGACGTGAAGAGCCTCTCAGAGAATATAATAGAGTATAGAGAATCTAGACTCTAGATTCTCTATACTCTAGATTCTAGAGGCTCGAGTATCGAACACTAATCGAGTAAGTGGATAGAGCGGTGCCTATGGCCAGCTAGTGTTGTCGATGCTTTATTTTTTTTCCGTCCCGGAACAAATATTTGTGCGATCTCCAGATATTTATTCAGGGTGTTCTGCTCATTTTCTATATATACCAAAAATATCTATTAATGTTATTATTGTTTTATGTATATCAGGCATCTATCTACCTTTAACACAAGTTCTGCTTAGCTTGGAGCTAGATCATGCTGTGTGGATTGTCCAGCGTTATTTATTTATTTCGAGTTTACCTGCGTGAAATAAAAATCCTCCTCCTCCTCGCGTTGATACCTTTATCTGTACTATGTGTCTCCATCGCACAGAACGGTCTTCCGCAGCGCGTATAGCATCGCTCATGCTGTACTCTTAACGTGAGTTGAGTGGATTTGGTCGCACCAACGCATAAGGCTCCAATCTTGTGATCGTTTTCCGTCCAGCTTGCCGGTGGACGTGGCTTTCCAGGTGGCTTCTGTCTTTTCTCGCAATGTGTCTAAAGAAATCAAGGACTTCTTCTAAGACAGGTGGTGGAAATATAGAAATAGAAATACTTTTTGCATGCCATCTTAAATAAACATGTATACTTAAAACGGCGTGTTATGGGTGCTCTATTTTAAACGACGACGTTTACTTTCAAATGTACCTACCTAAAAAAATAATGGTATAAGTTTCTTTCTGTTGTTGTATTTGAAGTCACACACTTATGAATTTAGCAAATCGAATTTAAATTTGTCAAAACTTATTCAAAAACAATTTGAAAAAAAACTATAAATCCAATATTAACGGCCTACCTATCGATAAATTGACCGTCTTAAGTACATCACTAATTAACATATTGTAAAATATTCAAAGGCTTTTCCCATTTTATCTTCTTGAGCGTTTATGCGCTTTAGATTATACCAACTGCTTTTAAAAGAGAAACAATACCTGTTCAAATTGTTGTGTCAAGCTTTTTCCATACAAAAGTAAATTTGCATGAAGGTAAAATCCCTGAATCTTCTAAAATCACTTTGCTCTACTTTCCTTCGCATGGAAATATGAAGAAAATTGTTTATTTAAAGTGTACTTCTCATAGAGCAAAGTAGTCCAGTTCTTTTATACTTTATAGAGTCGTCTTGTAAAACTTGGATAAGTTTTGAAGTTCCTATCTTTACAGCTGACAGTTAGTCTTGCGCGATTTATGTTTGCTAAAGAACTCTAGAATGAAATGTAAAGTAACATATCCCCTTTGATGTTAGCAATAAACAGAGTTTCCTAAAAGGTCAGTTTTAAATAAAAACTCACCAAGAAATCTATCAAATTTCTAGATAAAAAAAATATTTAAAACACTTAACAAATAAATTAACATCTTTTAGTCAGACAACTGTGGTTTATTAGTCAGTATAACTACACTGACTATTAAACAACGGTTGTGTGGTCTATCAGTTGATAAGTCTCGAAACACACAGACACCACTTTAAACAAAATAAATAATGATATACAATCCACACAGCAGTACAAGCTATGCATAGCTCCAAGCTAAGTATTATTATTTTATTACGGGGTGACTGATAATTATAATATGTACAATATAATAAATAGATATTTTCTATTATACATAGAAAACAGTGGAACTATTTTCAGATACAATCATTTTTCCCAAGGCAATGAAAAGGAATCTATCTGTCAACTTGCGCTGCACTTGGACCTTCGTCCGCCATGCCACACAGATCGTCGTCAATTTTACAAAAAACTGTCTACTTACGATATTCATATACTGAAATGTCGCAGCAACCCGCAGTAACATCGGCTCCAATATGTAGACCATAATACTAACTTTCAAGTAAGAAGCTTTAAAGACCCACAAAAAATATACATCTAAAGCTAACCGACGATCTAAGCCAGCTTTACAGACGTAAGCCAGCGTGCAGACCGCACAATGCTAACCGCTATCTACGAAGAGAACAGGTGTATAAAAAAGAGGTTTGCGTTATGGCACAGCGCCCTAAAAGAGGAGGTGCGATAAAACGATATTAACTGAAAGTTGCTTCAAGATACTAGAAAATTTAAATAAACTCAAGATTATTACGGATATTGTTACTAAAACGTTTAGTGTTAATTCTAAATCAGCTGTATAACTGATTTAATAGCTGAGTAATTTCATTGTTTTCGAAAAACTTCTAGTTTTAAACTGTTTTGTTTTAAGTTTTGCAGGATAAATAGTAATCTTAATATATAAAGGAACGAGCGATTTTCTGGCGACAACGCCCAGCCTAAACCGCTGAAGCTAGAAAGCTGAAATTTGGAAGGTAGGTTCCTTTTACAACGCAAGCACCCGCTAAGAAGGGATTTTTAGAAAACTCACCCCTAAGGGGGTGAAAAGGGGGTTGGAAGTTTTTTTGGTCCTTTTTATAACTCTGTAACCGGTGTCCCGATTCTCTTGAAATTTACAGGAAATACTAAACATAAAAAATATTGAACACGTGTTTCAGGATTTTTCAAAATATTCCTGAAAATAGGGTGAATGGGTTATTCAAGTTTGAGATTCGTAGTTTGGCTCCGTATTGAAATGTCTATAACTTTTTAATACAGCATACTAATGACTTGAAACTTTCAGTGTGTACTGAAAAAACTATAAATCAAACCACGTGTTTCAGGATTTTTCAAAAATGTTACTACATATGTATAAAAAGGAAGTCAAATTATTGAGGTTATTGTGGTGAAATTTATCAACCATTGACGCTATTGGCTTGAAATTTACAGAGAAAACTATACATACAAAAATATTGAATACGTATTTTAGGTTTTTTTTCAAAATAATCCTGAAAATGGGATAAAAAGGGTTATTCAAGTTTGAGATAATCAAATATAAATAGATATTTGGAACTTAGTGGGATACCTCTGCATCATTCTCTACATCATACATTATACAAAAATCATCCAAATCGGTTGATAAATGGCGGAAACATCATAGAATATACCTTCGAAGATAAAACCTCCTCCTTTTTTTTAATTCGGCAAAAAACTTAATTGTAAAAGTAAGCAAAAGCTTTAAGATCTTAAGGTAAAAAATATGGCGTCGTATGTTAACTCTAAAATGACGAAAGTTCCAATCAGAAGAACAAAAGGCTACATCGCTACGATAGTCCGTCACATAGTTTACTACAAGTAGAGAAGTCACAAATAACTTCACAAGTCCATAAAAAGCTAAAGATGTTTGCACATTTTGGCACGGCGCCCTAAAAAGGCAAAGGCGCCAATAAGTATAACACTCCGCGTAGAACACATACCATTTCCATTGTATTGCTGTGCCAGGCGTGCCAACCTGTTGCTCGCACTATTTTATTAGCTAGTGTGTTGGCGGGCCATTCTTTACAGTGCTTTTGTTGGTGTTTAGTCGCACATTGTACCCACAGTGATTGGACGGGTGTAGTTTTATTGAGTTTATTATGATTGTACTACATATTAGAAGTTTGAGTAAAAGTGTTATAAGAAATTGCTTGGAAAATGCGGCTGGATTTGACTGAAAGGTGTGAGGTGAGTTGAAGTTTTGAATTTGAATAGAAGTTTTTGAATATTTTAGGACCGTTCGGCTTCAGACAGGAAGTTTAGTTTAGTTTTTTTTTAGCCTGTAAGGTACCTTGATGCGGATTACTTAGTTGGAGATAGTTTTACCGTCAAATTTTATCAGTTTAACACTCCGGTAGTTCCGTCTATTTAAACTGTAAAATCTTTCACTGATCTTAGCGTCTTCATATAAAATACGGTTCAAAAGCCTTACTGTTTATAAACCTTTTGCTTAAAATGTATCCCAAATGCAGGTCTAACAACAAAAATGCATTGTTCTTCCGTATGTCAAGATTGCCGAGATAGACAGCGGCCCCAGCATAAATTGAAGGCTTTGCAGTGGCTGTACGTAATTTCCCTCAGGGTTTTCCACTGTGAAAAAACCGGATTCATCCAGTTCCAATACTTCATTTATAATTCAATAGTCCCTATTCAACGACTATTTACAATTGTAATTTACACGGCTAATTTTCCCTTATACGTGAATGAGTCCTGGCTGTTTTGAGGGGATTTGAAAATTTCATTCGTTGTTTGTTAGTCTCAATAGAGTATGTTCAATAGCATATTTTACTGTTGATTCGTTCGGTTGGATGAGTTCACGTTATTCCGCGTAGTTTCACTTCGGTGTTCAATAATGAAAATGCAACGATAATTTGCTTGCATTCTACTCATAGTTATTGCGCGCAGGCTCGGGACTAAATAGTTCCCACTTTAATTATTTAATGGGGCTTAAATAAGCTTCTATTTGTTAGTCAGTTCATTTTCAAAGGTTTCATTGTCATTCAAAAAATCCGTGACTGTTTAGAACTGTATTGAATACGATTAAGCGACCAAAAAAACGATGCTTTTTTTAGAATTAATCCCTCAATTAATAAAGCTTTATATAAATTAAGTTCCCAGAAGCTACCAAAACAGAGTCAAAACAACAGTTTAAACATCTATAAGTAACCTTTTTCCCAGCTAAATCTCAATATCCTTTACTTACCGACTAGACAATCCTGTAGCTTTATATTAAGTTAGGAAATCGCTTAAAGACTGCCAGACATCGGTATCGGTGTTTTCTTAAAGCCAAGTTTCCGGACTTAGAATTCAATAAAGCGGCCAAAGGAATTTACTTCTCTTTGACTAAATAGCTTAAGAGATTAATTAAGATAAACTTTGAGGATCTGGTTAATGTAAGGGTAAACTGCAAAGTTCAAACATGGGAAAAAACATGCATTGTTGGACTCAACGATATAGACTTTTCTATTTTAGTACCTTAGATATTCGGAGTCCTTTTTTCTGTATGTAAAGTAAATGTACCTTCTTTTATGTGTCCTAAGTCCCCATTTCGGGCAGAGTTGGTACAGCGTTCCGCCATTTTCTTCTGTCGGAGACTGCTAAGATAGATAACTATATAAATGTACTGTACATAATAAGCAGCACAGTAATAATGACATTTGAGGAAAAACGATACACAGAAATCTCTAACAATACTATGTTATGTTTTCTCTTATCATTGTTGTCCAAGAAATAGCTGAGCAAAAGCATTATGGTATAAAAATAACAATTCAATTTTACCGGCACTAAAATAAAATCGAAATTTCATACTGCACAATGGAAAGATTTGCACAGGTGTCCTAGGATTACCGCTAGATGGAGTCACGTAGAAATGCGATGACATTGCAATTGTGGACTGCAAGGTTCCCAGTTACCAACATAATCTCGGCTAATTGTCTCTAATACGATATTGTGTTAAAATACTTTGATAACCGGCTTAGTGTGCTGTCTTCTCACTTTATTGCGGATGTTACAGTGTAATTCGGATTTTTAAGCTCCGGAGCATGTTTTTCGTTATCTAGTAAAATGTTGCGTGAATCCATGTAAAGGACAACCACTGCATTAATAAAGGTCCATTCGTGCTTTATGCTGTGTTCTAATACAAGTATTGAACTTCGCTATACGTGCTTTATAAGCTAAGTTAAATGTATTTTAATACTTGATTGATGCATCTGATTTGCTGTGATTCATGCATAACGATATATATATTGAATAGGATGCAAAAACAAAGAAATTTCACAAAAACAAAACAGTAAAAACTAGTTAACCAATCCTTACAACGAAAATCTCTACCTGCAGTTTTTCTAGAAAGAACCAAGTTTCATCTCTCCAACTTTCCTGTGCAAAAAGTTTTTGATACGCCTGAAAAACTTCATAACTACACTTACTTGTCAATTAGCATGTTTTGAACGCATCTGTGCGTACTCGAGAAAAACGGCTGAATCAGTGGACCGTTCAAATTATATTTCTTATAAATAGAATGCGTGGTAAAAAATACAATATTGCGTGACTGGGGTATAAGATAGGCGGTGTGTGTGGAGAAACGAAAACACCTGCACTCAGTTCTAGAATTTTAGATATATTTTGTAAAAAAAAAAAGACAGTTATTTATAAAAAGGTGGAAAAACTGGAAATAATAGCGGAAAACAACAAGGTTACCGCTAAAATAAAAACTTCCACAAAGCAGCGAAAAGGATGGAACTTTGCGTTCGACATCGGAGAGACGAATGAAGTGATTTCATTCATCAGCTGTCAAAACCAAAAATTGTTTCAAACTACTGCAGTTTGCTCCGTAAAATATTTTAGAATATTCATTTGATTTTGTAACCTCTTTTATCCAAAAAATGTCTTGGATTCTGGAACCGAGTGTGTAGATAATAGACATATCCGAACTGAACACCTTTCCGCGCTGAAGGAGTAAGGGATCCAGTTGAAACCAAATCAATTCGGACGATTTGTATGACCCGGCACGGTTTCATACACCAAATTTGTAAAGTCGATGTCTTACACTCGATATCGGCCCGTTAGGCACGGAAAAATTTGCATTTAGCGTACAAAATTGTGTGTAAAATATATTTATATTGTTTTTATGAATAAAAAAATAAACAAAACCTTAATTTTATGCACATTTAGGTTGTTGTTAATACAAAATAATTGAACAACTTATAAAAAATTGACAGTTTTAGTCCGCAAGATTTTGCTTGTCTCATATCGAATTTTCGGGGCTAATCTCATATTTCTGCGGAAATCAAACAAGGAAATTGTAATCAAAAGGCAGGAATAAATTCCTGTCTGTTATACTGACAGACAGCCGTCTGAAATGTTTAATTAAACAAACATAATATATTTTGATCTTTGGGACATCAAATGCAAACACCCCCGTGTTTGGGAAAACAATTTGGGATTTACTTATTTGAATTGTACAGATAGAAGAATGTGACTGATGATATCTTGTTTGCTGCAAAGTAATGCCTACAAGGAATTAATAAATACACCTAATTCTTAAATATAGATTTATTTTGGGACTTGGAAAATTTATATTTTTCGACTTATAGGTATGCAGTTATGTAATGCCTGCAGGGAATTAATAAATAGAACAGACCTAATTCTTAAAGATAGACTTATATTGGGACTTGGAAAATTTTCATTTTTCAACCTTTGCGGAGTTCCTAGTAAAGCTGCACTATAAAGTGTTATAAAATTAAAACTCTCACTTAAACCTACTCAACACTACGAAATCCATTTAGGTCAAGCATAGTACCTATAATGCAAGTAAAATTTCCATCATCCTTAGTTTCTAAAGCTGTTATAATTACGTGCTACTTAAAAACACCGCAGGCTTTTTATGCTATAATAAAAACCATTGAGCCTTCGCTACTTTAAATAAAAACCTGTGCATACTCCAATTACAACATTAAAAGTATTCATCCGTATTCATAGTTTGTTTCAATTAAACGTAAAAGTTAACCGGGGCGCATCGACGCCAGTGGACGATTTGCAGGAAATGACCTAGAAAATTGCTTTCGCCTCATGTGGACGCAATATCCTACGATGAGTGCCAATTATGCAGATTATATCTATGTTTTACTTATTATTTTGTAGTTGCTTTTAAGATTACAACTGAGAATTTGAAGAACAGGGTAATTCCCTAAGGATTTTAGAAATTTAAGTCTTATGCAACGACGCATCAAGTCTTGTTTTGTTTTTTGTGTAATTCTGATTTATACAGGTTTTAATTACAACTCCATTTTAAGAAATTGACCCAAACATTGAAGATTAAATTGAGGTTAAAATGCAAACTGGACTTAGATAATAAATAGGTTTTTAAACATACTAAAGTTTTACGCAAGGTGGCCATCCTTGCATAAATCTTTAGTATTTTTTTTACCAGGAATAGTCTTTCGTTTGGCCACAATTTCACCTGATAGTATATCAGGTGAAATTATGTATCCACCTTATAGTAAGTGACTTTGTGTCCGAAAATTTATCATAAAAGTCTAGAAGACACGTAAAAGCAGTGGAATAATAATAATATCACCAAAATCACCTGCAAAAAACTAAAATCATATTAAAGGTATATCGCTTCCAAATTGACGGTTCCATAGTCAAAGGTTCACACACGTTTTCCGAGATTTTATCTCAAAAAAGATTGCTGAATTTTTGCACCACGAGAAGCAAAACCGTCGCTCGCAGTTACAACAATTTGCAGCCAGCGACTTGCTTTCGTAGGAAAGTTTAAAGAAACGGTTTGTGAAAATCAAATGATCAGAGAAGCTTAGTGCAGCATGAGAAGAGAATCGGAGGGCAATCTACATATTGAAAGCTATATTGCGCGTGTCCGGTATCCGAGTTAGTCGGCAATTTCAGGCATCGATTGTTATGGAGTACGAACATTGATTCCTTTGCTGAGAGTTTAACATAATAAACTAGGCAAAATGTGATAGAAAATGCATTGGCTGGGTTTAAAGACCGTGTTTCTTTACATAATAGGTTACATTATCTTAACCTGATATGTATAGTGAGTCAGCTTTATTTTTTAAAACAGATTTCATAATATGCCTCAATCACGCCTGTGTGACTTAAATGTCAATCATAAATTTAACGCTAGGCGCTCTGATTATTATCATACCACGGAATTATAACCCTTATTTAAGGAAAATTAATAATGCTGAACAATCTACAGAGCATCATCTAGCCCCAAACCATGCAGAGCTTGTGTTACGGGTACGAGATGTTTTATCAACATCATCAACATCACCAGCCTATAATAGTCCACTGCTGGACATTGGCCTCCCCTAATGAGCGTCATAGATGGCATCATTATTTGGAGGTTATTGCCCATAATCCCCACGCTGGGCTTGCGGGTTGGGGATCGCAGTTCGGTGTAGTTGTTCTGCAGAAGGCGCTGCTGCCCGCCCCCCCGGTGTGTTTCCCTTAGTCGCCTCTTACGACACCCACGGGAAGAGTTGGGGTGGTGAAATTCTATGCCGGCACCACACGACAAAACTGATGTTTTATATAGGTACCTAATACAATATAACATAGATAGATATTTTACTATACATAGAAATGACCAGAACACTTGGAACATAATCTGCAGATCGTACAACTGCACTGACGTCACGACCGTCAGCTGGTGAACAACTGGTCCCGTTGTATTATTTTATTTACAAACAGTAAAAAGTTATTTGACAAGTTTCAAGTTAACAAATCAATAGTTTATAGTGTTCTCCATGGACAGTACTGTTATCAACTATGTTTAGTGCCTGACAAGGATTTTTGAAATCAATCTCTATATTGCACTAACTAAGTGAACCTACTCTACCCTCATTTTTCTGGACGTATTAAAACAAAAAGTGATTAATAGTTATTTGATACTTCTTGGTGGACTGTGCAATTTAGTACGTGAGTACCACTGGCTTAGAAGAAGTGTACGGCGCCTTACTCAGAAATAACTCGAAAGTAATCAAATTCTTTACCACAACCCTTAACTAAATACTGCCAGCGCCATCTAGTGGTGAGTAGCAGTACTACGAGCTTTACCGGACGTGCTTAGATAAATTAATTGATCGGATAACGGATTCTCACCTCGTCCATCAGTGCGAACACCATGAGCTCCACGAGCTCCAAATTAAATTGTGTTACCTGCGGGAAATTTACGTCACGCACAACAGATGGCGCTGTGTGTCCGAAATGCGACTCGGTAACTCACCGAACTTGTGCTGGTTTTAAACAGGGAACTAAAGTCCCCTCTACCTGGCGTTGCGCTGCATGCATAGCTAATGCCCCAAAGGGGAGGGATCCCTCCACACCTGTCCGGAGTATCCAGGATGCCTCTACAGGCCAAACTAGTGCTGAGCCTGTGACTTTGGGTAACAAAATCATTTCGCCTGAAGTGGACAATATGCCGACAGGTGTTGCTCAGGATAACCAGCAGGCTGCACCACTTAAAAAACAGCACGTTACTACATCTGCCTCAACTCCATCAGCACCTACTTTGGATATAAGTAAGATGCACAGTGAGCTCTCGGAGTGGATGCTAGAGATGCGTGAATTTCGCCAGGAGATGTCCGATTTCAGGACTTCATTACGTGGTCTATCCACTCGTATGGACTCTATCGAGAGCAGGCTGAGCACCATTGAGCAGGGGCACCAGGAGCCCTGTGCTGAGCTTGTTAGCCTCCGGACTCACGTGGCGACCTTACAGCAGGAGCTGAATGAACGAGATCAGGATGCTCTACTGTCCGATCTCGAAATTGGACAATTACCTGAGGAAAAGGGGGAGAACGTGATTCATACTGTGACCGTACTTGCAGCAAAGCTTGGCGTGGTTATTGAAGAGCGTGATATTGTCTTCGCCGAGCGTGTAGGGGCTGCACAAGGAGCGGGACCTGGAGCTGAGCCGCCACGCCCCCGTAGAATCGTGGTACGGTTGGCGCGGCGGGGCCTGCGCGATAGCGTTCTGCATGGCGCGCGCGTTCGTCGCACACTGACTGCTGGTGACGCTGGGCTGGCTGGAGCCACTGGGCCGCGGATTTTTGTGAACGAGCGGCTTTCGCGTTATAATCGCCACCTCTTCTATCGGGCACGTGAAGAATGCAAGAAGGCTCAATGGCGATTTGTATGGACCAAGCGCGGCCGAGTTCATATCAGACAAGCGGATGGTAAACAGGCATACCCGATCCGATCAGAAGCTGACCTTCTTCGGGTTTTTGGTTCCACCATGGTTTGATTGTGTCTCGTCTGAACTAGTGTGTAATTTACCTAATATTATTTTAGTTTTGTTATGGTCAATAGGTCACAAGTTTTTAAAGAAACTGTGTATGTTATTTATCTTGTTTTTGTTTCAAATATGCGTCAAAATTAATATTAGCTTGAGAATAGTATCTGTGTGTGCAGATAATGTTTTTTATTTGTTTTATATTTTCGTGTTATTATGGCCTTGTAGTAAAAACTATTTTAGAAAACGTAATTACCAGCTCGTATGCTTTTTATTTAAATATGTCTCAAATGTACTTTCTTTGAAATTTTTATTTTTGTGTGCAGAAAATTATCGGAAATTGGAAAATGGTCTTTCCTCATGCTGCAGCATGCTAAACCTAGTTCATACTGGTCGTCCCTTAATTTTGTTTTATTTTATTTTATCTACATTATTTTTCTACACAACAATGAAATTACCAATAAAATATTTATTATACATTATTTTACTGTACATGATTTTCTTATATGTGAACATTGAGTTAATGATTTTAAAATTTCAGTGTCCCTATTATAAAATTTGTTTGTACAAAATACTTAATTTCATAATGATCTTATTTTTATGTAGTCAATCAAGGGCTGAGTCTAGGCATAAATGCCACATAATTGAATGCCTTAATTTTTCTGCTATATTATGTTATGTGCCTCTTAATTCAGATTTACGGTTTCGACTAGTTATTGTTAGAGTAATGAAAAATGATTTTAAAATCTCCTAAGTTAAATTTGAAAGTTGGTTTTTTTAATCCAGGATCTTTAAATACCGGCCATGACGAATTTATAATAGCCATGGACCATACGGACCCTGACCTACTTGCAATCAATGAATCTTGGCTGAGACCAGGTCAAGAAGATTGTGCACCAAAGCTGCCAGGGTATCGCTTATATTTGTCTCCAAGACCCTATCATATAAGACATGGTCGTGGTGGCGGGGTAGCGTTTTATGTTAGGAAAGGCTTAAGGATAAAGTTGGTCCCTTATCCGGTTGCGCCGATGGTAGAGCAGATGTGGTTAACATTAAATATCTGTGGTAAAATAATTATTATTGGTACTGCATACAGACCTCCGTGGTTGCCAGTAGATGCTTTTCTTGATGCTATTGGCGATTCTATTGCATCGTTCTTAAATTGTGACAATATAATTCTTTTGGGAGATTTTAATATTAATTTATTGGATAAAAGTGATAATAAAACAAAGTTACTTGAACAATTTCTTAGTTATCTGAATTTAAGTCAATGTATTAGTCAACCGACACATTTCACGTCCCATAGTCAAACTCTAATCGACTTGGTCTGCTCTGATTCTAGAGTTACTAATGTGTTAGTCAAGTACAACCCTGACCTTGGGGCCCATGCCATGCTTTTAGTTGAATTTAAAATAAAAAAAGATAGACCTAGCCCTCGTTTTATCACCTATAGGCCACTAAAAGATATTTTAACGAATATCTTTACAGATGACCTTAACTCTGTGGACTGGGCTCACTTTCAGCTTCCTTTGGATTTAAACACTTTAGTTTCTGAATTCACTTGCATCATTAAGGCATTGTTTGACATACACGCGCCACTTAAAAAAAGAAAGTTTAAGGGACCTCCACATCCGTGGATTACTGATACGGTCAAAGAAATGATAAAAATTAGAAATGATTATCATAATAGGTATAAATCTCAGAATTGTCAAATCCTAAAGCAATGTTATAAGGATATGAAACACATTGTTCTCGCGGCAATCAAAAGTGAGAAGACAGCTTTTTTTACCAATCAGATTAATAGTTATGTTAAAGATTCCAAAAGGCTATGGAAAAACTTAAAAAATAATATTCTACCCAATAAAAAAGATGCCGCAGAGCTTCCACCACAATTTTGTGATCCTGATATTATTAATAGTCACTTTATGAATGTCCCTGGAGATGGTTCTGTCAGTATTTCTCAGCTTACCTACTTTGAATACCATAATTTTAGTCAGGTATCAGAAACTTTTACCTTAAGCCCTGTCAATGAAGAGACTGTTCTAAAAATAATTCAAAACCTCAAATCAAATGCTCAGGGTATTGACGGTATAAGTCTCGATATGATTCTCATGACTCTCCCACAGTCATTGCAAGCCATAACTGCGATCATTAATGGTTCCCTAACACGTGGCGTTTTTCCTGAGTGTTGGAAGGTGGCGGTAGTCAAACCGATACCTAAAAAAGGTATTCCAGAAACCGTCTCTGACCTAAGACCAATAAGTCTACTGCCTTGCCTGTCTAAAGTTTTAGAGAAAGTGGTTAGCTTGCAGCTTATTAATTATCTTGAAGACCACAATATCTTGCCTCAGTACCAGTCAGGTTTTCGCAGAGGTCACAGTACTGCAACTGCCCTGTTGGATGTGGTAGACAATTTATTGTCTGCTCAAGATCGGGGCATGTGCAGCTTGCTTGTTTTACTGGACTTTTCGCGAGCTTTCGACTCGATCAACATATCTTTACTTTTATCAAAGCTCGTTTACTATGGTTTTGACTCTACCACGGTCAAATGGTTTGATAGCTATCTCAGTAGTCGACAACAATGTGTAGAGTTGAAGGAGGCGGATGGAGGAACTGTTAGGTCATCCCTACAGCTGGTCTCTCGAGGAGTTCCACAGGGATCTATCCTTGGACCTATCCTGTTCATCCTATATAGTGCCGACATTGTTACGAAGATTTCACATTGTCAATACCATCTGTATGCTGATGACTTGCAGTTGTACCTCTCGTTTCCTCCATCTGAGTACTTGAGTGCTGTGAATGAAATCAACGCTGACTTAAATAACATTTCTAAATGGTCTCTGTCTAACTCACTTGTTTTGAACCCTAAAAAATCTTTATTTCTTCTAACAGGGTCAAGATTCAATCTGCTCAAACTAGATAAAGATAACATAAAAATTACTGTGGGTGGTGAGATAATTGAAAATGTTGCTGAGGCTAAAAGCTTGGGCCTGATTATTGACGCCCAGCTTAGGTTTGAAAATCAAGTGGCTGAGAGTGCACGTAACTGCTTTTATAGGTTAAAAACTTTATATAAAATTCGTCCACATCTGAGTGAAGCAGTACGTATAACTTTGTGCGAATCACTTATTTTGTCAAAGCTCAACTACTGCGATGTAGTGTTCGGGCCCTGTCTACTCAGTCGCACTGAGAAGTTGGTCCAGCGAGTTCAGAACGCGTGCGCAAGATTCTGTTTCCATATACCTCCTCGATCACATGTCACACCGTACCTGAATTCGTCAGACTTGCTGAAGATGAAAGCACGCCGTGACTTGCACTTGGCGACTCTTTTATTTGGGATTATTAAATTTAAATCACCCCCTTACCTCTACAAAAAACTAGAATGGGCGTCTGAGACTAACTCTAGATATCCGCGTAGAGCCCACTCTAGTCTAATTTTACTTACACAAAAACACAGAACTGCGGCTTTCCGAGGTTCATTCCGCTTTGCAGCGTCTCGCTGTTGGAATGATTTGCCACCCCCACTGCGCGAAACCCAATCTTTATTTGCGTTCAAATCTAAGTTTAAAAAAATGCTCATTTCAACTCAAAAAAGTTCCTAGGAAACCCTATATAGATATAGCTCCTGTAACTAAACGCTAAATTGATAATTATACATACTTTCTTCATGCATGCTACACTTCTTTTCTCTCTATATATACTCAGATTCAGATTAAATAACTTTATTTCTTTAGGCTTACAAAATAAGCACTTAGACAAGTCAAATTTCATAAAGATAATTATTATAAAAAAGAAATAATTCGTTATTGATTTCTCTTATATATCAACGACCATGTTTGTTTTTAATTCTACTGTTATTATTTATTTGTTGTGTGACGTCACCCAGAGGTTCTGTCTGAAAACCAGCGTCGTTAGCGTCCTCGGATGGTGACGACATTAAGCTGAGACTGGACCTATTTAGCCGCGCACTAGAGAAAGACCAATTTCCAACATCTGACTCTACACGTAGTGTTTTTTGATTGTTTATGTTGTGTTTTAGTAGTTATCTATGTTTAGTTTTAGCTTTCTAGTAGTTTTTCAGTGTAGATTTTTTTTTTGTTTTTATTGTAAGTACTTTCTCTTATATTTTGTGTGTGCTAATAAATTTATATTCTATTCTATTCTATTCTATTCTATTCTATTCTACAAACAACTTTCTTTGCTAATAAGAAATACGATACTCAAATAATGTTTTGAAAGACCAAAAATATCTTAAGGCACTTGACTTGTAACATCGACGGTATCGTTTTTCTCAATTGACATGACCCCAATTACCAATCGATTGATAACCGAGATCGCGACCGCCTTCATATCAAATGTCGACCACTTCTCACCCCAAACACCCTCTGACAGCTACCTTTTATTCCCTCCTCGAGCCAGACGCTTTTGACAGATTTGTCCCGAACCCGAATTTTATTGACCGGTTATTATTTCATTTTATGGTACATCTACTCCTATTACATCGGCACTAAGACGTTACACTTTTGTGGCCCATTCTTAGGACCATTATTAGGGCGAATCTCGACCGCCTCTTTATGTTTTATTGAATCGAATTCGGTGTAGATGGCTCATGTTATAATCGTAGACCACATATAAAGTGAATTTATTCCCTGACCAATCGCAGAAAGCCAGAACTTTTGAGCTATATAAACTATCTCAGCGCCTGCCATTATTCAAGTGGAAACATAAATAAACGTGGAAAAATACGATAAAACGTTCTCGGAGCGTATCTTACAAACCGTTCAACGATATTGAATTGGATGAAAATAAAAACTAAAGTAGTGTCCTGTAGAGTTTTCGATCAAAGAAAATTACGCGAGGCGTGGACGGGTGCTTGGTCTTTTCCCGGCGCGGAGCTCCATAAAATCCCGTTCCTCGCAACATATCGTACTTTCCCCCCGAATTGCGGCTGTCCCGACGCGGTAGACACGTCCAGGTAATAACGCAATAAACCACTGAGAGCTTCCCACTGGAAAAGCGATCGAGTTTTCCTTCAACCTTTCGAAAACGAGTTGTCTCGACTTTCGTTGGGTGATTGGATGAAAAGGTTCTTTATTTCTTGTGTGGTTGAGTTTGTTTTGGCTTGCCTTTTGTGTGTTGTGAGTGGTGTGCGATCGGTTAGGTCAGGTGACCGCGGAACCCAGCGACCATCAGTGTAATTGAAAACTTGATGTGCGCTTGTACTGAATGCCGTACAAATAAATCTTAGCAAAGATTTGCATGTGCATTTTGCTTGTACTTTTTTGAATTCAGAATGCTGTTCTGCGGGTTGAATTTTGCCGGACCTAAAGTCACCGGCGGCGTAGAAGTCATATTTGGCTTTGTATTCGCTACGAATGGCTTAAAGATAATATAATAGTTTAATAAAAAAAGTGAAGGTGTAATAATAAAGCAACAAATAACAAAAAAAAAATTTTTTTTTTCATGTATTGTACACGAATTCTTATGTCAATTCAAAGTCAGTTATTTGTCCCGTGAAATTAGTTATAATTGTAAATTTTATTTAAAAAAAGTACCTAGTATTTTTTATGAAGTAAGAGATTTACTTCGCCATACAGATCGTTCAGGTACCGTACGAAACGTAATAGTACTTATGAACTCTGCATTTTGAATTTCTAAAACTTTCGATCTCACCCAGCTATTGTACTGCTCACGCTTTGCGAACACAAAACAAACCTGTTTTTCTTTTTCCAAGTCTACGTCTGGTTTAGACCATTAAGTAATCTCCTACAAAAGCACCAGCTAATGCACCTTCCACGGTCTTGTATTTTCGTTTTCTTTTGGCTTTTTCTAAATAAAATCCGTCCGGAAAGGTGTAGTTGGTTAGTGTTATCCGAATTTTTGTTGAATGCACCTCTCTAATTGAATAAGAGTTTGACAAGATTCAACAAATATTAAATTAACTTTATGCAGTTCCAAAAGTGGCAAACGTGTTCTTGAGTGGAGACCGCGATACCGTAAACTTTGTGTAAGACGCCCTCGGGCCAGGTGGGATGACGATCTGCGAAAGACTACTGACAGATGCTGGATGTGAAAAGCTGAAGACAGGGCGCTATGGCGCTCATGAGGGGAAGCATATTATGCTTATATTATGACATTATTATGTCCAACCGTTGACTAACATAGGCTGATGATCATGATGAAAAAGTTCCACTTCAATGACCTTAAGTTTTTTTTTCTACATTATCATTATTTAACACTCAAGTTCAATAGGTAGACTTGTTTGGGAAAGCGTGGAAAGTATTTTTAAAAAAACAATAAAAATTAAATTGATTTTGAATTTAATAATTAATGATTTTACAATGACGACTGAAATAAGACTGGGGCTTTGAGTCCGGAGTTCTCGCATCACAGGACGTCGATAAGAACGGTCTAGACGCTAAGTCAGCGTTAGATTCGTGAGAATCTAACGTGGGCGTTTCTTATTAAACAAGTGATGTCCGATCTTATGTGGACCTGAATACAGACCCTGATGCCATAACTCCTCCCTCCTGTAGTTCGAGATTATCCTCGGGATTATCTCGAATTTTCCCCCTTTTACAAAATAATTTCTTAACTCTATGTTTAAATGCTAACAATAAAAGACAAACAGTTAAAAGAACGCATAACGTTAAGTTTCCTATACTAACACTTTTATAATCTAGAGCACTATGATTAATTTCACTATCACTATAATTTTCACTTCCACTTTTCTGCAATAAGTAATTCAAGAACTGGATGTCAGCAAGATCAATTCCATTGAGATTGACGGGTTTTCTCTCGATATCCGATGAACGGGTCAATATTTTAGGTAAGTTAACAATAGGAATCTTTGTAAAGATTATGTCTTTTCCATGAGTGAGATGTCTTTTTAGTTTCAAATTACTAAATTTAACTTGACAATCATCGTCTAAAGTTATGAGATATGTTCCACAGATATTTTCCTGGATAATCTCGTTCTCGCAATATTTGGTGAGTGACGTTTCAGTTTTGGTGTAAATTATCCATCGATTAGGCTGTATGAGAAAAGCCTTGATTTCATTAATGATAACAGGAACCGGGTGACAGCTAGAGATGTTGGTAGAAAATGTCATGAGCTCCGTGATGCATAAGTCTTCCATAAGTGACGGATCATTGCTCTCAAAGCACAGGAAACGAGCTTCATCGATTTCTCGGCATGACTGGGAGAGCGGCTTCGCTTTCAACCCTTTCATTAGGATGTAAGGATATTTAGGGAGTATAAGGACTGTCTGGTGGGTAACTCTATCGTCAATTGGTAAAGGTGTCAATTTAAAATAGTTAAAAACTTCATTTCTTATTAATGGTATTTGCATTATTAACTTTATCTGATTTTGTTTTATATACGCTTTCATTTCTATACACTGTTCTAATTTTACAATGTTTTCTTGATTTACAGGATAAACTAATTTACTAGTTTTTTCGATTTCTTTTAACAATACAATCAGTTCATTAGTATCTAAAATAGATGGATGTAATAATTTATTCCTAGCAAAAGTTATAGCCGTTTCAATCTCATTCAATCGCATGTAGAGAGTCTGGAAGTTATGTAAAAAGACGTTATAAATGTGTATAATTTTGTTAGCAGTTTGGGTTAATTTAGAATTATTTAAACCACGATTTAGATCTTGAATACTAGTCTCAATTTGAATGAAATTGCTTTTGGTAGAGTTGGCTATTTCAGAAAGTTTACCCATCATTTCAGCGACTATTGTCATTTTCTTATCAACGGCATCTTGCTTAGATTTTACTTCATGAATTAGCTTTTCATACAACACAGCGTCGTCATTATCCAAATTACCTGTAATTGTCTTGATAAAAGTACCAAGAGGATTTATGAGACCGCGCTTAGATCTTACCGATGGAATCAATTGCTCATACTTTTCTAAAGTTATATTCATGTTAAAATCAGTTTCCAATTCTACTTCATTAAAATCATAATCGAAAATTTTGATATCATAGCAGTTTTGAACTTGTCTCTTAAGTCTTACGTAACTATCGATATTTAATTCCAATTGATCATGGATGTGTTGTAAGTCTAAGATTTTGATTACAGTCCATGTATCGTGGCTAACAACAGCTTGACCTTCCTTTACAGGTAACAGCCCTGGGTTCTTGTCAATCAGCTGCAGTTGAAGGGCCTGGCTGTGGATCACTAGGACTGCCAGAAGGACCAACCTGTGGAGGACGTCTTATATCTTTAATTGGAACTTTTGTATTCCTATTATGAGTAGTTACTGGTACAATATTTCGTTGAATGGCTCCGATGACTTGAGCTTTCTGATATCGAGGTTTATCTTTACTACGCCTAGTATTCACTCCTTTGATAAATACCGTATCGCCTACATCTATGTCAAAATCCTTTTCTCCACCACGTTTTTCGATGGCCGCTGATTTTTTATCGATTATTTTCTCTGTAAGATATTCGTACAAAAATTTTGTTCGTTTTGCGTGTTCTTTAACCAATTGTTGCGTAAACTGTTTATTAAAATCTACATGAAATGCGCTATTACTTTCTGTGTGGCCAAAAACTACTTCGAAAGGTGTAAGACCGGTGGTAGAGTGGATAGAATGATTATATGACATTATAGCGTAAGCCATAATAGATGCAGCATCAGTGATTTTTTGTTCGTACTTTGCTATACGGTAAATCTCTATAAGGGTTGAATGGAATCTCTCGACTATCCCCATAGAGTTGGGGTTATGTGGAGTACCGATGTGCAGGTCGATTTTATAAAATGACATCATTTCTTTCATCAATGTATTATTAAACTCGGTCCCTGGATCCGAGCTTATTCTACAAGGTGTTCCGTATAAAGAGAAGTATTTTATGAGTGCTCTTATCGCTTCAGGGGTGGATTTAGTGCTGATTTCAAACGCTTGACCAAGTTTGCTGAAGGCATCTACTATTGTCAGGTAATGTTTTCCGTCGATTGAGAATGTATCTATAAATAATTCCTGAAAAGGTTTAATTTGAGTTTGTGATAGTTGTAATTCCGGTTTTAAAGGTTTTCGATCGTATTTCATTTTTTTACAAAGTTCGCATGCGTTGATAATACTGGCTACTGTTTGATCCATGTTATTCCAGTAAAAGGTACGTCTTAGATGTACTAACGTTTCTTTTATTCCCCTGTGACTGTTCTTACCTTCGTGATATTTGAGCACAATGTTTCGTTGTTCTTCTTCGCTATCTACATAAACTACTCTCTTAGTACACTCATAGAATTTAACCGTGCCCTTTTGAAAAAGTGACAGGGTGACTTCTGAAAATTGTTTGCGGTGTAATGAGTCTTCAAAATAAAAGAAATATTTTATTTTGGGTCGAATATAGCCTTTCAGAAATCTTTTTACCAAATCCGAGTTATTTGTTGGTAAGTGTACTTCCAACACCTTTTGTTTTGACCTAGATATGTCTTTTACCGACAATTCATTTCTGTTCCAAGAATGAACCAGAATCTGGTTTGGTTTCGTGTCAATGGCCTCTTGGAGGATAAGAATACCATCAGTATCTAAGTCACGCGCCGAATGTACCGTGCCTATGCTTTCCGGCTGACCTTCAGAGGCAGTGGCAGTGCTACTACCCAAAGATGGAACCGAATACGGAGATCGCCTACCACCCGCTACTGACTTATTGCTTTTTTCCGATCCAGATGATATTGTTATCGGAGACGGTGTTCTTTGACGAGGGGTAGAAACTCGAGAATTGTGCTTTTCATCTTTACCTAACCGAGCAATTTCTTTGGTTAAATCGTTTATGTGTTGCTGGAGTTTTTGCTCCTTACTGTCAAAATTTACCTTCATTGAAACATCATCATTCTCTCCTAGCACGTTTAATCTAATTCGAGATAAGGCATCTGCGTTTGAATTTAGTCTGCCTTCCTTATGTTGAATATCATAATCAAATTCCGATAATCTTAATTTCCATCGTGTTAATTTACTATTGGGTTCTTTTAAAGATTTAAGCCATGTTAAAGGTCTGTGATCTGTATAAATCATGAATTTACGTCCATATAAATAGGGACGAAAATGTTTCACAGCCCATACTATTGCAAGAAGTTCTTTTTCGATGGTACTGTATCTCGTTTCGGCGTCATTCAAAGTCCTACTCGCGTAAGCTATCGGCTTATCATTCCCTTTAGGTCCTTGCGATAAGACAGCGCCTATTGCAAAGTTGGAAGCATCCGTCGTGAGTACAAATGGCTTGGAAAAGTCAGGAAATTGCAAGAGCGGCGCGTTTGTTAAAAGCTCTTTACACTTTTCAAATGCGTCGATGTATTCTCTTTTAGTGTAATCAATTTTATTCCTTTTTTTTAAACAATAGGTAAGTGGTTGTGTCAATTTAGCAAAATCTTTAATGAATTTACGGTAGTATCCTACTAGACCAAGGAAACTTTTAATTTCTGTTGTTGTTTTTGGTAAAGGAAAATTCATGACTGCTTTGATTTTATCGTCGTTAGGTAAAAGGCCGTCCTTAGTGATGGTGTGACCTAAGTAAAGGACTTCTTTTCTGAGAAATTCGCATTTATCAAGGGTTACTTTCAAATTCGTTTCCCTAAGCTTTTCGAATATTTTTCGAAGTTTGTCTACATGTTCTTGCAGGCTTGAGGAATATACTATGATATCGTCAAGATATACTAAGCAGTGGATACCCTGAAGACCTCGCAGTATATTATCCATCGCACGTTGAAACGTCGCTGGAGCTGTTTTCAAGCCAAACGGTAGCCTTTTAAATTCATAATGACCCGTCTGGGTTGAAAAAGCAGTCTTTGGTCTATCCGCCTCATTAACTTCTATTTGATGATACCCACTAGCAAGGTCTAAAGTGCTAAAGTATTGAGCTTTGCCAATCTTATCAAGAAGATCAGTGATGTTGGGTAGCGGATACTTATCATCGACTGTGATCTCATTTAGGCGACGATAATCGATCACCATTCTATATTTTCTTTCCCCAGATGCGTCTAGCTTTTTTGGAACCAGATGAACTGGAGCGCTCCATGGAGAGTGTGAGTCTGTAATTACGTTATCTGCCAATAGTTTTTCTACCTGTTTATTAATTTCTTGATTAAGAATAGGTGGGTGTCGATATGGTCGAATGTAAATCGGGTCTTCGTTGGTTGTCCTGATGTTATGTTTCACTTGATTCGTGAAGGACAAAGGAATCTTGTCGCTATAAAATATGTCACGGTATTCGTTGCATAATTTATATATGTTTTCGCGCTCTTCCTTATTCATGTGATCTAACCGTAACTTCCCTAAGTTTTCTTTCAAAATGTCATCAATCATGCATTCATCTTTCGTAAAATTTACCTCACATTCCTCATTTTCGAATACAGTGACTTCAAATGGTTTCTTTAACTGAAATTTATAGGTTTTATCTGTTACATTTTGAATGACCGTTTCTGCAAAATAGTTCTCACACTTAACTAAAGCGGTAGGCATGCGGACGCCTTCCTGAAACTGAAGAAATTCAATAATGGCATCACCTGTTTTCAGCGTCGTGGGGATTTTAACTCTAGTCTCAGATCGTGGCGGTACATCAATCTCATAAGGTGGATTATAGACGATTGGAATAGCCGCATTGTGTGTTACTAACATTTGGTTGCACATATCGATGTTAGCTCCTAACTTCTTCAGGAGGTCGGATCCTATCAAGCCATCATATCGTCCATCAACATCATAAACGTAGAATTTATGAGGAAGTGTACTTCTAAAGGTCTTAAGTAGTGGTATGTATATGATCTCATTATGCATGCTTTGAGCATGAGTACTTACCACTGTGAACGGCTCGTAGTATCTGAATTCGTTGAAGAATTTATGCGCCTTTGCAGGGCTTATAAAAGACCTACTACTTCCGGTGTCAATCAAAAACTTTGCGCCTATTTCAGGGATGTCAATGTGAGGCAATTTTAATATACTGTTACAATAGTTTAGATTTATCATTTCACCGTATCGTTCGAGGCCTTTTCCTGAAAATTTTCAGGTTTCTGTTCCATTGTTACTTTATCCGTGTTTGTTATTTCCGCATTAAAGGAGTTGGCGTTATTTCCATCGAGCTCAATGTAGTTGCAATCACCTACTGGATACTCTACATAGTCATACATATCATTCATACTCGTGTCATAACCATAATCACTATCAAATCCAGTGCCATCCATGAAATACAGATCATTCGCAATCATGTTTTGTCTAATCGGGGCAGTGCGCATTGATACATCGGTATCTTGAAGCCTAGGTGCCTGAACCTGTTGTTGGGGCGCACCAAATTTATTTTGGTTTTGAGGTTGGTTTTGTGGCATACCGAATTTGTAAGCTCCATATTGAAATGGTGCACGTTGCGGAACAGCCTGAAAGCCTGTGCCGAAATTACGTTGCGGTAAATTCTGAGGTATACCAAAACGAAAGCCTTGAGGAGGCGATGCGAATCGCATTTGTGGAACAAAGTTTGGTCTGAATCCACCTTGATTTTGAGGAATGCCGAATCTAAAATTGCTATGGGGAATTCCAGGTCTGAAGTTGTTTTGTGGAATGCCAAATTTAAAACCCTGGCCTTGAGCCGCCGCCGGATTTGACTGAGCAGGCATGGGTTTTGGTGCGTTTTGTGAATTTTGCACACTTGGTAACTGCGTCGCAGTTTGTTTTAGTAACTTAGTCTTTGCATCATACTGAAATTTGAAATTTACCTCTTCCGTTACAATGCTCAAAGCATTTTCCAAGTTAGAGCAAGCTTTTAACCTCACAATACGAATCATGTCCTCTGGTAAGTTGAACAAAAACGTATTTAGAGCCATATTATTATACACAATCATTTTCGCAGCTTTGATTCCTTCATCGGTAAGTCTATTGACTTTCGCAAACAGAGAGCTACGCACATTCTGAATTCTATGACAAAACTGTATGTATGTTTCCCCTTGCTTGATTTTTAACTGTTCGAGTTCAATAGCTATGCACTCCTCTGATCGAGGATCACCGAAATGTTGCGTAAGTAGCTCCTTTAGTACATCGTATGACTTTATATTCGGGTGGTCGCTAAGTAGAGTCGCAGCTCTACCAGTAAGTCTACTCGATACTGCATGAAACAAGTACAGATCTTGTTCCAAGTTTCCCGAAATAGATGCACCCTTAACCACATAATCGCATTTAGAAAGGAAAAGGTTCAAGTGATTTTCCTCTCCGTCATATTTAGGAATAAGCGACAAAGTGTCTTTTGGTATTGCCTTGACAGTCAACATTTTGCTTATACTAATTTAATCTATTAATTACTATTCTATGTCTGAAAATAACCTACTTCACAATTATTTTATTCACTGATTTTTAGTTTTTCTAATTAAAATTTAAAATTAATGTAATATCTTAAAAATACACTGGTTCACCAATTTTTGTGCAAACCAATAAGCCTATTTTAGAGCTAAATAAAGTACTTAAAACTACACAAATTAATCGCGAGAATGACGGAATGCCGATTTCTAGTGCAAACCAGTTTGCCAATTTTAGTGCAAACAAAATCAGATAAACGCAATTAATAAGCCCGACGATTTAAGTTCGAGGAAAAAGGTGGAAAAGACACAGGAATATAAACACAGGAAGTGAAAAGGTTTACTCACAAGCTGCTCGATCCCATGTCCTCCAGGAGCCGAATCAGTGTCACAATCACGATCACACGCGTTCACCGGGAGTCGAATTTATTTGGTTCTTGGTTTCCACGTCCGCGTAAAGACGGTTCCGGAACGTCGCTTCGGTTTTTACGATTGCGAATTCACGGGAAATGCGTGGAAATCCATTAGGCTGCGCCAGACTTGTTTGGGAAAGCGTGGAAAGTATTTTTAAAAAAACAATAAAAATTAAATTGATTTTGAATTTAATAATTAATGATTTTACAATGACGACTGAAATAAGACTGGGGCTTTGAGTCCGGAGTTCTCGCATCACAGGACGTCGATAAGAACGGTCTAGACGCTAAGTCAGCGTTAGATTCGTGAGAATCTAACGTGGGCGTTTCTTATTAA
This sequence comes from Eupithecia pulchellata, assembly GCA_963931895.1. Classification (NCBI taxonomy): domain Eukaryota; kingdom Metazoa; phylum Arthropoda; class Insecta; order Lepidoptera; family Geometridae; genus Eupithecia; species Eupithecia pulchellata. Next base: position 3,576,591 of record OZ007526.1, on the reverse strand, counting down.
ACAAGTGATGTCCGATCTTATGTGGACCTGAATACAGACCCTGATGCCATAACTAGGTACTTATTTATTTACCAAACAAAAACAAACTTTTCATTGTAAACCAGCCAATTTCCGTGAAAAGGATTACAAAATATCAGTTAACAGCTCAACAAAGCAAGGCACTCGAAGGAGCTGCTACTAAACAACCCCGTCGATCACTAAACATAATAGTCACCCGAGCGGGGTCTAATTAAACCCCCTCCTCTTTGTCAACTGTTCCTTTAATTTTGATGAATAAAGAAAATTATTTATTTGTCCGCGTTTGCGCTTTCCGTGATTTAAAGTGATTTAAATGATTTATGTTCTTAGCGTTTATGGGGTGTAGCCCCGGGGAAATATCTTTTTCGTAATTTGTTAGTTGACAGATTATATTTTCGTTTTGAGATTTATTAGTGGTTCTGAATTCAAAGTCTTGATTGTCAGATCATCTTTGTTTTGCAGTGATTAACGAAATTACTGTTGCTTCTGTTGTTTCTTCTTTTGTTTGAAAATCGATTTTAACCTTCTTTTGTTTTTTTTTTCAGGTAAGTGAACCTCTTTATCACAGTGCAGTAAGTCAAATCGATACACACATGAACATAAAATGTAAGTTACCCTACACTACATTACGGATATTTTTCTTTTTATATTTTTTAAAGTTGATGGCATACCGATACCAACGGATGAGTGATATCACCTGATATAGCATGAGATCTAAGCCTACCTGCGTGTACCTACGTTTACGTATACATAGATATTCATTAAATATACGGAAAAGAAATAAATAATTTACAGAATTCATCACATTTCCTAAATATCATCTTTTAATAATATGTTACAAGTTTCAAGTTCAATCTTTATCTTGTTCTATAGTCCGGCTTTTCCTAATGATACAAAATTAAAAGTTTACAAAATAATAGTTTCGAAACTATTTTAACCAAGCTAACATAGAAAAAATATTATATGCTGATCAACGTAAAGCCACGTAACCCATTGTTCTGATAATTCTACTGGTTACATTCGTAGTAAATCTTTTAATCTCTTTACTGTGCTTCATTGTCATAAATACACATCTGTGACTTTTTTATTACGATATTCGGAGCCTTTCCCCATGGTGTGATAAAACGGACTTTATGGTTGGAGCTGTCGGTTTATTATTTTATTTGTGTTGTAGGTATTTATTAATTTCACTTATTGATTATTGAAAAACCATAGATGTAATAAGCTGCGTAATGATTTTTAAAAGAATTAAAAAAGGAATTACTACGCTCGGCTGTACGACTATGTTTGTTTTTTTTTGTTTTAAAAATCTTTGATTTTCTATTTTTCCGTGAAGTGCGGACAAATATCAATGGTATTTTTTTTTCGTGTTGAACATGATCCTCCAATGTTCCAATAATAATGATTCCCGAGAGGTGAATAATATAAATATTAGCCTATAAAACTAAAAAAACATTTCAGTTTTTTCACTTATTCATATTTAGCCATAAATTTATTAGCAAACTCAAGAATAATACACAAAAATTCATGTTTGCTACGTCGAACAGTAAAAATATCAACAGAATATCAAGAAAACAATCCAAACGTGCCATGAATAAGTAATTTCTCTCCAAACTCTTTTGTTATGTAAACATTTTTAGATACTCTCTAAGTGTATGAAAAAACATTTTGAATGGACAAAGCCCGGTGGTTACATTGTGATTTCAATACATTTTTCCTTCACAAGTGATCCTATTTTGTGCTCGGGGCCGGTCCTCCGATGAATAGATAATATCCATCTAGCTAACTGTACCTATCATGAATTGGCAACTTTTCTTCACAAAATGTTTAAGGAAAAAACGACATTATTCCTTATTTTGTCATCGATATCAAGATTTTCGGATAAAGAGAAACTTTCTTTGCTTAGGATTAAATCGAAAGAGAAAATTTGAAGAGGAGTCCGATGATTTCGATGTTTTGTGTACAAAAAACTAAAAATACTTTAAGGGAACATTTCAATATTCAAGTGGTACTTTCTTCTGAATACCACGAAGTACTTACAAGTAAATGCCACTTCGTAGGAATAAAATAATACCTAGCCGTATTATACGAAAAGTAACGCCATTTAAAGTGAGTTCTCGTAAAATGTTATTTCACTATTATACCAACATTACCTAGTTACTCAACTTTAACGTGGAAAAGTACAGTCAGCGTTATTGCGACACTCTTTCACTGATTTTCTTTCTTCCAAAACTTGAGCATTTTTATGCTCATCCGCGGAACTTTTGCAATCCACTTATATCAACAGTGAGCGTTAAGTAAATACAAAAAGTTTTTCACGTTTAATCTTCCCGTTTTGAAGATATTCATTGGAATTTCACGCTCTTGAGTTGTTTTAAATAATCCTTGGGTTTTATTTGTTTGTACTTTGTACTTACTTCAAGTTTGACTTAGCTCACACGTCCTATTTAAAACATTTCGACTTCTTTAGAAAAACAAAAGGGGAATAAAGTTTGTTACGAATTATATAGACAACGCTGCTATCAGGTTAAATATAATTTTTTTAAACTTCTGTCTTCATAATGTACCTGTATTGTCTGGATCACTTAGGTACTTACTTTACTTACTGCTGTGACTCAGAGACACAAAGTGGATCTTAGCCTTCGACACAAGACTTTCCAGGCATCTCAGTTCTGTAATTGCCAGCTATGACCAGATAAGGTATTTTCAACATCAAATTATATTAAAGTTTCCAAAAGGTTCGCAATATGTTGACAAATTAAAGACTATTTATCACGTAGGGTATAAAAAAACAAAAGGTACGATAAATACCCGATAAAATTAAATATACCTTTATCAAACAATCTTAATATAATCATAATCAATAATCATAATTCACCTGTTAATTTCTTAGAATACTTACTTCTTAATCTACAAAGACTTTATGGCTCACACCGCAAATCCGATAGAAATTAATTCCTCGGGATTCCGTACTAAATTCAAGAAATAGGCATAAGTAAAATCGAGCACAAAACGTATAATGAACGGGGAAATCCCTAGTATGCGTAGAACGTGCTTATGATTTCAAATACAATACCGGATTAGATCCGTATAATTATATAACGTAGGCTTGGCTTAGGTAATTGCGGGGCAGATAGCTCACTCCTTGTTCAAGCTTAGTGTTGAGTTGAGATAGATGGCGCTGCTTAAAATGCTGGCCGATTGGCATAAAACACAAAAAGCAAGAAGGACTCCTTAAGCTGCTAACCTTTTTGACGGTTCAATTATGTGGCCAAGTATTTTTATTTACTAACTAACAAAAGGTGTATTTATTTCCTTCAGACCTTACTCTTGGACACGTCAGAAAACATAAATTACATAGCTAAAAGTAAGAAATAAAGTGATCACTTTGATTTTTTGTTCACTTCAATGTTTTAAATGCAAAGTAAAGAAGGGTACAAGAAACCTTTACCTTGTTAGGTTATTGCTAATAACCTTATTACTAATTACTCTTCTAGTTTTTTTTAAAGCGCAAATAGCCTTTATTAAGAAATAAAATTACAATGATCTAACTAAATAAAAAACTAGTATATATAATTGAAACAATTGAGCTAACTGCAGACTGTTGCGAACAAACTACAGGTAGCTCAACTGATCTATATCAATACCAGTTGAGTAAAATGCTTCCTAATATTTTTTATCGTCTAGCTAAAAAATTAAAATTAAATAAACAGAACCAAATTATAACTACTATTTATGAGTGAAACAATTACAGATTTCTTCATTGTATTAAGTATATTTCCAGTTAGTTTAATAAAAATTACTTTAAATCTACAATTTAATACCTAACATTTAAAACCCAGATACTACAGATACTATTAGAGGTATTCGTTCTGTAACTGAGTGGTGGAACCAGTATTTAAAAAATATATTTATTGAGTATTGAATTATTGAAGCTTCAAAGATTGAGTGGAAGTGGATTAGCTGTTTTCACAACAGCAGTGGATGAAGAGACCGAATTGTAAAATTGCTCATTTCGTTCCCTTTCTCGAAGAATTTTAATAAATAGCTGAGTAAAATAATTTCGTTCGTCGTTACGTCTCCACTACGTTAACGTTACCTTAGGGATTCTTATCATACAAACGCAGCACTTTGATTATGCTAAGGGTATAAATAAATAAGGAATATTTTTTTTTATGCATGCATTAAGGTATGTTGTCTTTGTTTGTTTTCGTACCTACCAAACTTAATACTTATATATTTACTTAGGTAAATACCTAATTATATAAGCAATGTCAATGCTAGAAGCTGTAAAGTGCGGCTTTGGTTCTCTTGAGGTAAAAAAGATTTAAGTGAAGGCGTCATATCTATGAAAACGATCCTTTCAATCCCAAAAAGCTGTATGGATATAGGTTATCTATGCACCCTTCATAAAAATGTGTATGATAAATCTAAGTAGGCCTAGATATGTTCCTCCGATTTTTTTTTCTGGTTACCGCCTATTATCACCACGCTTGACAGAAATTGGTAATTATACCAAGGTTATTATCAAATTCTAATAATACTCGGATTCAGAGACACAAGTTTAGCTGATCTGCCGCGCCTAGTAGGTACGTATGGAGAAGCACGCCCTCGACCGGTTAGCACATCCGATGCCCGTGTACATTTAACATTTAGAATGCTACAGTGATCGCATTTAAAGAGTTTAAAGAAAGAAGCTGCAGCTTTCCTTTCTCTGATAGGTGAAGGTTTTTACGAATTCCACGGGTTGTGTCGAGGGTTCAATTCTTACGCCACGAGCACGGTTGGTACGTGTAGGTATTGTAAAGTACCTCAGTAGATAGATTTTGTCACAACCTGTGAAAACGAAAATATTCGGATTACCTGACTAAATAGTAGTTAAGTACTCTTTACTAAAAAGGTTTTCAGTAACAAAGTAAAAACTACCAGTATCGAATTTTATTCCTTTGCGCAACACTATCCGGGAATGTGGCCAGTAATCGTAAAATTCGCTCACTACATTTAGGAAGTAGTTTGGGGAACCGAATATACGGATCCTTGACAAATGTATTCGATTTCACATTGGTAAGAATTCCTCTCTCAAATTACTATTACTGTAGGTACTCAGGTCATTTTAGTAAATAGCGTACAGCCTACACATACACATACAACCTTTTTGATTTTTAGCTAGGTACAGATCTTTTTTTAAAGTTTGTCCGGGATTATTTATTTTATTTAACGATGAACACAGGTTTTTAATAAAAAATAGGAATGGCAAGTCACAAAATGCATTGAAAAAATAATTCCAATTCATATTTCGAACGCCTCCGTTCTGAAACAAGGACACATACACACGTAGTCACGTTCGCCCCGTCAGCTGATATAGGTCTATTAGGTCGGGTATTCACATGCCATCGTTGATTGCCGTGCATATGCGTCTGCAGTCGGAATCTAATCCCAATTTGCTCCCTCGGACGGCGTTACATGACACTGTAATCGACGGCTATTTCACCGTAAACTTCTATAGGTAGGCTTTTGGTTTTGTTTGAAGTCGGCTTGGCTCACGGCTAGAACCTATTAATTTACTCTTGAGTAAGGGTGATTACATTGACTTCGAATCGTATGATGAGGTCACGATAAATTTGTGTACCGTAATGTACGTGTAATGTTGTGTATTTGCTCAAAAAAAGGAAAAGCTTGACATTCTTACTTCAAAAGTTTAGCGCCATTAGCTCCATCACGGCATGTCACGCATCCAAACCGCACGCGTATCAAAGTGCTTACGGAGTGCTTGAATGTTCACACAGCCGATTAAACAAATCAGGTAGGAATGCCAACCCATCTCACATAGCTAACACGTCAAGTGATCGAATAAGCAAACGTGATAAATGATTTCTAGTGTTGTCTATTAATCAACATAATATACAGAATAGGATGAACTGGTTAGGTTAGAAATAAGGGAGGATTCAGAACTAATAAACTTACATCTCAATACGTATATCTAAGTAAGTAAACTTATTCTTGTGAGGTAGATCGGTAGCACGTCGCAAAGCTAAAGGATATCTGAAGAGGTTCATGCCCTGAAATTTGTCGTTTTACACCTCCGCTCCACCGGTCCGAACGCGTGCGACAGCTCTTCCGCTGTGATACAGGTACCTGGTTCAACACGTCGCTATGTGGAAACATGCTGGAAATCATAATCAGATTTTGTTTTATAAAATAATAAAGTTAACAAAATTTCGTAAAAACCGCCTGTGTAAACTCAGCCTAAAATTCGAATAAAAGAATGTTTTGAATTTTCAAATTCCTCGTTGTGATATAAAATTTTGAAAACAGAACAAATCTTTTCTCTTTTGTCATGCGTTCCTTTTCTATTGTTTAGGTTCTATTGATAATGTACCATGCAAAACTCAGTGCAAAAACCGAACGCAATGCCGTAAAAATATCTATGCCCGATCCGAGGGTAGCAGGCTGCATGAATTGGAACGTTAGTCGTCACGCCACAACCACGCCATTCTGTTCGCGTCTTATCTTTCCTCTGTGCGTCTTTAACTGCATTTCTAATTTCATAATTATTTCTGTATCTATATTTTTGCTGTGTGAAAGTGCAGAATGATGTTCAGTCTACGTGACATGCTATCTAGTCTGAGGTACGTGCATGACGAGCGGGATTGCACTCACGAAGATGATCAGGTAAATTATAAAACCAGTATTTTTACTTAGGTTTAAAAAGTTTTCAAATAAGCTAGCTTTGATTTCAAGGACTTGAAATGGCCTTGATTTTGTTTACAGTAAAACGAAAATTGATGAACATTACGTGGTTTGTACAAAACTCTCGCCGTTCGATGACTGCCCGTGTCTACCATTTTGTTTAGTGATTTTGTTCTTATGATAAAACGGCGATAGTAAACTATTCTAGGAATCAATCAGCTGCCCTAGTAGGTACATTTTTTTAGCTAGTAAGCATACGAACACTAAGTTTTTTACCGAGCAAAAAGTCGTTACAAAATTTAATTTTTGTCGAAAAAGAATTCATCACTTTTTTACCTATCACACAAACTTTCCAAGGTACCTAGAAAATTACACCCGTCATTCTGTCTACCAATTATTAATGAAAAGGTAATAAGAAGCTCCTTTCAATTCCAAAATGATTACGTTAAATTCAATACTTTTCGCGAAACCATTATAAGGTAGGTACACAAATCATTTATCATTTTACTCGTAGCCGGATTTCTTCATTTCGACATCCCGAAGTTAGATACAAAACAATATTTTGGCGTACAATAAAGTCCGTATCATCGATCCATCAATCAAGTCGAAAGAGTAAAGGTATGTTGCAAACTATTGTGTTTTTAGTATTTCATAACGTTCCATGTTTTTGGAACAAAGTGATGCGAGAAAATGAATTTTTATTGTTAACGTAACATACACAGTGGAGTCTATGCTAAATTTACCTAATGGTGCGAACTATTTTATTGTTTATCAGTAAAGTAATTTGTATGAGTAGTTTTATGTTTCACAAAAAGGTGTTGATGAAAGCCAAAAAATATTTCAACACTGCTAGTGATTTTCCTCTTGTTTTTATGTAATACTAGCGGTCCGCCCCGGCTTTGCACGGGTATTCAACAAAATCCCCACTCCCCCTCTCTCAGAACCCTAACTTTTTTGAAAATTATCTATAGCCTATGTCCATCACGGAAAATTTAGGATTCTAATGGTGAAAGAATTTCTCAAATCGGTCGTAGTTTCGGAGCCAAACAATCAAAACTTTCCTCTTTATAATATTAGTAATATTCTTTCTATTTAGTACTAAAGTATCAGTAATCTAGAACCCATGATACAAGTTTGGCTTTGTTTTGTGGTAGATGGCGTTGTGTGAATTATTTCGCCTATGTGATTTGTTTATTCATTAAAATTATTTAGTAATTTGTTACTTAACCTCGCACCAGGTAAGCCTGGGCACCAATTTTGCTTCAAACATATCATCTAATATCTACTCCTTTACAAAAATATATCACATAGATGTGAAGACGCAATTCACGTGTAGCCCGCAGCTGTAGGTTTTAAGTCTAAGCTCTACGCTGCATTCACACAGAAACCTGAGTAGACTGTTACCTGTTTCTTTGACAAGACAAAGTACCGAGTCTACGTTCTTATCCAAATCCTGCCACTTTAATATATGTACAAAAATAAGCAGAATATTTTAAACGCGCATTGAGTTACTCAGAAAAATCTGCTTTTAAATGGTGAAAACGTAGAATGCTGTGATGCCTTTTCCCTACCGTAGGATAATATGAACTTAAAATTTAACGAACATGTTTATGATAAAAATAAGTAAATAGCCTGTACAAAAATCGAGAAAAACACCACTGTAATCAGTAGTATTCTCCCACTGTAAATAAATTCATGTGGGTTGACAACAAATCTTGTTTTGGCAGAACACCAACGTTTCATCGCTTAACGAGGGACTTCTTTATGTGAGTTCGCACGCGTTCAACCCGCAAATTCATCAAACTACGATAGCTTTTATCAGACCAGCTGTAACCGGTTTTCTGTCAAAATGCAACCAAAGACAAGCCATATTCTCTCGTTATATCGTCTAGGTATGGTATATACATATATATATATCAAGAAAACGTATAGCACTCGTACAGTGCATTCGCCGTGTCACCTCGCCAACATTAATCATTGAATGGTACCTGAGAGGTTATGTTTCCTAACAATATTATAGCACTTTTGCCGAATTCAAGCTAGTGTGTTTGTCGTTTGTGTTAAGTCACTGTTTTGTTTTGGGGTGGTTTATTAGCTGGTGTTTTTTGATTCGATGAAATTATGGAAATAAACTCGGTTCTAGAATCCAATATGTTTTATAGCAACAAATGGATTTATTAATGAAACTGAACTTGACAGTTTATGTCAGTAGTGTAAATAGTTCTCTGAGGTTGATATCAGTTTAAAAAAAATTGCTAGACAATCCACACAGCATTATCTAGCCCCAAGCTAAGCAGAGATTGTGTTATGGGTACTAGATGACTTAAATACTTAGTATATTATATTGCATAGACAGATATTTTTTATTATATATAGAAAACGACCCAACACTGCACAAATATTCCTCAGATCGTACAAATATTTGTCCCGAGGCGGGAATCGAACCCGCAACCTCCTGCGTCGCAGGCAGACCTTCATCCACCGCGCCACAGAGGTCGTCTAGAGGCCGTTGCCTCTTATCAGCTTCAAAATAATATTTTGAAGCTGATAAGAGGTATAATATATTATATTAAAACTAAAACCCGCAAAAGGACAATACTTGAGTTCCCAACACCATCCGGTTAAACTTTGTTTTTGTTTTAAAACGATCGCAAACATAAATCAAATGGCCGAGCAGCGCCGGAAATTGATACCATTCTGACAACAGCAATGCCCTCGAACTTACTGTTTTTATTCGTGCATAGATAAACTAAAGCGGTGTACTGTAGCTTGCGGTTTTAAAATCCAACTTTATACCGCAGAATGAAAGAAAAATATAGTATAATATATTTTGGACACCTACATAGTAGTAGCGATAAATGTATAGGTGTTCTTTCGGTTACTACTGAATTACTTTGATTTGTAAGTAATTCCATATCCGTACAAAGTGATTTAAATCATCTATAAAATTTTATAAGTAAAATGAAGTTATGATGAATACCTACAACAAATGGAAGCCTTAATTTAATATGTTTACAAGTCTGTATGCCTACTTAATTTCGCAGTACTTAGAAAACATTAAATAACTTGTATGGTGGTGGTATAACTGTTATTAAAAGTATACCTAACGCCATCTTGTAAAAAATTGTGAATAAATATTCTTATTCTTATTTTATAAATAACGAGCTTCTTCGTAGCTGAACAAAGGTTGGTTACATTGAACAGAGAAGCTTGTTTTGTGCTTGGGTTTCATGATAATAAACGGTACGGAACAAATATATTTATAATAAAACAAAACTAGCTCCGATATAGGTTAAATTAAAATTAATATCCTAGCAACATGGTTCATAGTCAATCCCGAGTTGCAGGATATTGTCACACTATAATAATTATAAACGCAAAAATTGGGATGAACTGATAGGGCTAAAATTTTGGAATCAAATATTGGCTACTTTTTAGCCCGTTGATAAATTCCCATGGGATAGAAATAACCTTAAAACTTTTGCATAGTACATCGCGGTCGAAGCCGCGGGCAGGAACTAGTTTTAAAATAAAACAGTTCAGTGCGGTTGACAAGAATTCTGATCAAAGGTATTGATACAAACAAAAGGCAGTCCCCGACCCGAAGGCAAAATAGGAAGTTATATTCAGTCACGAGTTCTGGTGATCTTTGTCATGTCACGAATATTTTAGCTATTATTTAACCAATGACACTGGTCACAATAAAATGATTATATATATATTGATAAAAACTAAAATAATTATTTTATTTGAAACAACAAAAGTGCTGTAAAAATCCATAAATAAAAATCGGAAAGTAATGTTTTGTTCATAAATTCGTACCCTTTTTCCTTAAATGTTTTGTTATTGTATTATAAGTTGTAACAAATAAAATAATTTCATTTAGTTTTAATTAATATAAAATAATTTTACTATGCGAGAAGTAAAAAAAGTTTGGTGCCCTCATAAATAAAAATCTGAAAGTATCTAGGTATATCTTGTTAGTACCTATTACCGACACCTGCACTTAATATTATATTATATAAAGCTTAATAACCACTCACTGACTGACATAATTGTTCTCCTTGATGGTGGAGGGGGAGGTATGGTTTTTTTTACAGAATCATATACTAGGTGTCGGGGGGACCTAGGGAAAATTCCGACTTTTCCAAATTTGCCCCCCCTTCTCCCCCCCCTTTAGGGGGGCTCCCGAACAGAGCCATACTGAATGTTCTTTTTTGTGGGGTTGTATAGAGGGGGTCAAATGGTTCAAAGGCAGGTAAAATTTTCCCCCCCCCTTTGCCCCCAGACCCCCCCCTTTTAAAGTTGCTACCAAAAAGAGTCGAAATAGAAAAAAAATGATTGCAGCACCGTATAGAGGGTTCCTTCTCGTGTTGAAAAATAAAAAAAAACACCCCCCCCTCCACCCACATTTTCACCCCCCCTTTTTGTATCTCCCAAACGGATCGACCTAGAAGAAAATTTTTTTCACAGTCATGTAGAGGAGAAAAAGTCATTTTGAACGCCAAAAAAAGTTTGACCCCCCTGACCCCCCAGACCCCCTTTTTTAATAAAAAACCGAAAATTGACCAAATTTTGACCTTTTTTTTCGGGTGGAGCATTGCGGCGAGCGAAGCGAGCTGCAATGCGACTACGGGGAACAGCACGGCGAGCGAAGCGAGCTGTGCTGTGACCCCCCATGATACCCCACCACCCCCCAAAAACCCCCTCCCCCAGCAGGGAGCGGAGCATTGTGGCGAGCGAAGCGAGCTGCAATGCGAGTAAGGGGAACAGCAAGGCGAGCGAAGCGAGCCGTGCTGTGACCCCCACGACCCCCTCATGACCCCCCCAGCAAGCGGATGGAGCATTGCGGCGAGCGAAGCGAGCTGCAATGCGACTAAGGGAACAGCACGGCGAGCGAAGCGAGCTGTGCTGTGACCCCCACTCCCAGCAAGCGGATGGAGCATTGCGGCGAGCGAAGCGAGCTGCAATGCGACTAAGGGGAACAGCACGGCGAGCGAAGCGAGCCGTGCTGTGACCCCCACGACTCCCCATGAGGAGGGTCGGATTGCGGTGAGCGAAGCGAACCGCAATTCGACAACTGTTACACTGCAAGGCGAGCGAAGCGAGCCTTGCTGTGACCTCCCTCTTCCAGCAGGCGTGGAGCATTGCGGCGAGCGAAGCGAGCTGCAATGCGACTAAGGGGAACAGCACGGCGAGCGAAGCGAGCCGTGCTGTGACCCCCACGACCACTCTGTTCCAGTAGGCGGGGAGCATTGCGGCGAGCGAAGCGAGCTGTAATGCGACTAAGGGGAACAGCAAGGCGAGCGAAGCGAGCCGTGCTGTGACCCCCACCACCACCCTCATTCAGCAGGCGGGGAGCATTGCGGCGAGCGAAGCGAGCTGCAATGCGACTAAGGGAAACAGCACGGCGAGCGAAGCGAGCTGTGCTGTGACCCCCACGACCCCCATGACCCCCCCAGCAAGCAGATGGAGCATTGCGGCGAGCGAAGCGAGCTGCAATGCGACTAAGGGAACAGCACGGCGAGCGAAGCGAGCTGTGCTGTGACCCCCACTCCCAGCAAGCGGATGGAGCATTGCGGCGAGCGAAGCGAGCTGCAATGCGACTAAGGGGAACAGCACGGCGAGCGAAGCAAGCCGTGCTGTGACCCCCACGACTCCCCATGAGGAGGGTCGGATTGCGGTGAGCGAAGCGAACCGCAATTCGACAACTGTTACACTGCAAGGCGAGCGAAGCGAGCCTTGCTGTGACCTCCCTCTTCCAGCAGGCGTGGAGCATTGCGGCGAGCGAAGCGAGCTGCAATGTGACTAAGGGGAACAGCACGGCGAGCGAAGCGAGCCGTGCTGTGACCCCCATGACTCCCATGAGGAGGGTCGGATTGCGGTGAGCGAAGCGAACCGCAATTCGACAACTGTCACAATGCAAGGCGAGCGAAGCGAGCCTTGCTGTGTGACCAAACACCCACACAATATGGGTATCGTTTTCGACTAAATCAAACACGTAGATTACGAAAAAGATGTCAATTTTAAAATCCAAGATGGCTGACAGTTTACTATCGAAGATTTTACACATGGATATCGATTTCCATCAAATCAAAGACGTTTTAGGTTATGAAAAGTAAAAACTCCAATGCGATAAGGCCGCCAAAGGCAAGCACAACCCCCGAGCTGCTTGCAGCTCGGGCACATATACCCTCTAGTTATATTATATATAGCTTAATTACCACTCACTCACTCACTCACTGATTGACATAATTGTTCTCCTTGATGGTGGAGGGGGAGGTATGGTTTTTTTTATGGAATCGTATAGAGGGTGTCGGGGGGACCTAGGGAAAATTCCGACTTTTCCAAATTTGCCCCCCCTTCTCCCCCCCCTTTAGGGGGGCTCCCGAACAGAGCCATACTGAATGTTCTTTTTTGTGGGGTTGTATAGAGGGGGTCAAATGGTTTTAAGGCAGGTAAAAACTTCCCCCCCCCCTTTGCCCCCTGACCCCCCCTTTTCAAGTTGCTACCGAAAAGAGTCGAAATAGAAAAAATTGGATTGCGGTGTCGTATAGGGGGTTCCTTCTCGTGTTGAAAAATAAAAAAAAACACCCCCCCTTCCATACCCATTTTCACCCCCCCCTTTTTGTATCTCCCAAACGGATCGACCTAGAAGAAAAATTTTTTCACAGTCATGTAGAGGGGAAAAAGTCATTTTGAATGCAAAAAAAAGTTTGAACCCTTTGACCCCCCAGACCACCTTTTTTAATAAAAAACCGAAAATTGGCCAAATTTTGACCTTTTTTTTCGGGTGGAGCATTGCGGCGAGCGAAGCGAGCTGCAATGCGACTAAGGGGAACAGCAAGGCGAGCGAAGCGAGCCGTGCTGTGACCCCCACTTTGCCCCCCACGACCCCCCAAAAACCCCCTCTCTCAGCAGGCGGGGGAGCATTGCGGCGAGCGAAGCGAGCTGCAATGCGACTAAGGGGAACAGCAAGGCGAGCGAAGCGAGCCGTGCTGTGACCCCCCATGACCTCCCACGACCCCCCAAAAACCCCCTCTCTCAGCAGGCGGGGGAGCATTGCGGCGAGCGAAGCGAGCTGCAATGCGACTAAGAGGAACAGCACGGCGAGCGAAGCGAGCCGTGCTGTGACCCCCCTCTTCCAGCAGGCGTGGAGCATTGCGGCGAGCGAAGCGAGCTGCAATGCGACTAAGGGGAACAGCATGGCGAGCGAAGCGAGCCGTGCTGTGATCCCCCTCTTCCAGCAGGCGGGGAGCATTGCGGCGAGCGAAGCGAGCTGCAATGCGACTACGGGGAACAGCACGGCGAGCGAAGCGAGCCGTGCTTTGACTACCACCCTCTTCCAGCATGCGGGGAGCATTGCGGCGAGCGAAGCGAGCTGCAATGCGACTAAGGGGAACAGCACGGCGAGCGAAGCGAGCCGTGCTGTGACCCCCATGACTCCCATGAGGAGGGTCGGATTGCGGTGAGCGAAGCGAACCGCAATTCGACAACTGTCACACTGCAAGGCGAGCGAAGCGAGCCTTGCTGTGAGACCAAACACCCACATAATATGGATATCGTTTTCGACTAAATCAAACACGTAGATTACGAAAAAGATGTCAATTTTCAAATCCAAGATGGCTGCCAGTTTACTATCGCAGATTTTACACATGGGTATCGATTTCCATCAAATCAAAGACGTTTTAGGTTATGAAAAGTAACAACTCCTACGACGATAAGGCCGCCTAAGGCGAAGCACAACCCCCGAGCTGCTTGCAGCTCGGGCACATATACCCTCTAGTCATAATATATAAGCGTCGATTACCACTGACTGACTGACTCATTGACATAATTGTTCTCCCTGATGGTGGATGGGGAGGTATGGTTTTTATTACTAAACTTTAAAGAGTCATTCAATGGGACCTGGGGAAAATTCCGACTTTTCCGATTTTTCAACTTCTTGTACCCGAAAAGACGATTTCAAAAAGGGTCGATTTCGAGGTCTTTTTTGAGAAATTTGAATTTTTTTTTTCGTCATCCCGTAGAGGAAGCGATTTCGCATCGAGTGCTGTTCATCCGCCCCCTCCAGGGTGCACCACCTCGACGTGGTGAGGGAAAGCAGCTTCTCCGCGAGGGTTTTCGCCCCCTGGCCGCCGAACCGAGCCGCGCCGCATCATGCGGTGGTGGAAGCCAGTTTACTCGTACCAATCGCCATCCGTTTCAGTAAAAAAAAATCCTCCAGGGTGCACCCCCTGGACGTGGCGACCGAAAACGTGACTGCGGTTCCTCGAGTGAATAGCGGCCCCAATCGGCCGCGCGCTCGTGCGAGTTTCATACAAAAATCTTCCTCTTGAATTGCTCTATTCATTAAAAAAAAGTTCTTTGAAATCGGTTCACAACTTTTCGAGATATAAGCATGCAAAGAGCCGAAAGAATGTCGAAGTCGAAGGCGAGCCGACGCGTGCCGCGGTTGACCTTGACAAACAGTGCAAACAGCTACAACAGCCATGCAGTAAAAGATTCAAACGCATACAGAATAAGGTTCAATATAGAGTGGCCTGCTACTTGCCAAGTGTGTGTTTCATGTGACGTCATCTGCTTTATTTTTCTGTCTTTGTTTTCAACGTAGGCATTTGCATATGTTAGAGTAGGACAGCAATTGCGCTGGGTCCGTCCGACGTCATCCCATTGTTTTCAATAGTGATGTGATGGTTAGAAAAAAGAATGAATGTAATAAAATCGATTACAAAAAAAATCGTTGGCATTTATAAAATCGATTATATTTTGGTAAATATAAACAACGAAGTCGGTACAGTGTTCAATTGAGTATTCTATTTTATTTTATAAATGAGTATTGAGTTTCTTCCACTTATGTTTGTTGATTCATACAATGAGCATTTCTCTTCTAAATTATAAACATTGAAGGGCAAAATGATTAAATGTAATTTATCATTTTATAGTTTGACCGAAACTTGACCGCTGCTGTACCGCGCCTGAGGCGCGGCCGTTGGGTAGGTACTTTTCTACCGGACTGTCAATGTCAGACGCACACGAGATAAAGATCCATAGATGGGTCGATCTCTGTATCGTGATGTCAGGACCGCCATTTTTAAAGTGGCCGAATATTTTAAGAAAAATTGAGAAAGGTTTGAGTATAAAAGTGATGCGATTATCGCCAAAATTGTGCCAGAGGCTATGGTATACTAATATAATAAACTTAACGTTTTATAAAATAAACATGATCCTTTTTATATCATAAGATAGGATATCTCATGTGCATTGTTGCTCATTTTTCCTCGCCATTCGCCTCTCACCTCGCAGAACTTTCCTAAGTAGTGGTACAACGGTTTCAATCAAACTTATAATTACCAAGCAAATAAAGGAAAACTTTAACATCATTTTAATCTACTAACCCCTTCAGATAACGTTACTAACATGTAATGAAATATGCAATAATATTACGTTGAAATAATCGATAATCGTTTTTATTTTCACACGAATCAAACCTTGGAATGTTGTCCCCTCACTACACTACATTCAATTCCTTCATTCTCATTGTTTCCCAGTGTTGCTGATTTAGAATTTTTCAAGCTAAATTTGGCATATTTTCTTTCTGTCTAGCACATTATTTTGTCGTTTATGCTAATAGCATATTTTTTGGCATATTTTTTAAAAAACATGAAACGTACAAACATTTATTAAAATTTAAACACGAAACGAACAATCTTTTTTGTGATTTCTGGGGGATTCTCCAATAAAACTGTTTAGTTTTGTGAGATGGATACCATAGACAAACAATATTTCTTCTCTCCCTCTTCTCTGTAGAAATGAGTGAGAAAAAACATCCTCAATCACTCATTACTTATCTAAAACAATAATTGAAAGTGGAAGCAGAAACAGTGTGAACCTGGAAGCAAATGCCCGAGTTCAAAGAGTGGTTACAGCCCGTTGAAAAAGATACGACAAATATTTATTTTACAATAGGCACTTACAGTAGGTACTTACGCTCTGTAAGTGCGACATTATTGCTGAATAATATTATTCAAAGCAACTTATTACATCAATCTGTCTGTATAAGCAATAGAGCCAATCAAGCCACAAGATTAAGAAGATTCGAAACTAATTGGAATAATGCTACGAACAAAACATCTGTATGTTTTTTATTAACTTTAATTAATTTGGCATATTTTTTTTTAGCATATTTTAAAAAAAATAGCATAATTTTGGCATATTTTTTTTAACATCGATTTAGCATATTTCGTAGTAGCTCAGTTGGCAACACTGTTCCAAACTTTTGTAAAAGTTCTGGACCGTTAGAGAAAATTTGTGTTATTTTTCTATTATTGGTGATAATAAGTGTATTGTGTGTATAAATAACTCAATTTATCGTGCGCCTTATCTGGTAAGTGAATTTTTATTTTGACTATGTACTAAAAACCAGTTCAAACCGTTTATTATGTCTTCGAAAATGCGTCGTCGTTGTATTCAGAATTTTGATTTTCTTATTCTTTCGATTTAGCTATTAGAGTTATCTTAATATAGAGTAGTAGTGGTACTTTACTACGATAAATCAGACTCATTTTGCCATATCGAAGAAGTCACTTAGCAGACCGAAATTGGTTTTGAATATCCTAGGACAGTAGTCTTACCTATTAGTAAATTACCCTTTTCACTGCCACATTCCACCGCAGAAGTCGAAGACGTCCATGTTACTATTGACATTTAAATATTAAATCATAATACTGCTTACCTAACCTAATAAATTCTCATTTCTTTCAGATTGGTTCGGCTGCATGGTCAATAATTTTTGCAGTAATTCGCATTGTCAACTTCAGATTTCTAACCAGCTTCAGAACCCAGCTTTGAAACTATCCATTTAAGGTAAGTAAACGAGTTTTTCATACACATTATCTTACATTTTTTTAATACCTAACTACTTGTGAGTCTTCAAAATGTTGAATATGAATCAACAACAACATCACCAGCCTATAATAGTCCACTGCTGGACATAGGCCTCCCCTAATGAACGCCATAGATGGCATCATTATGTGGGGGTTATTGTCGCAGGGACGCAGGGGATCGCAGTTCGGTGTAGTTGTTCTGCAGAAGGCTCTGCTGCCCGCCCCCCGCTGTGTTTCCCTTGGTCGCCTCTTACGACACCCACGGGATGAGTTGGGGTGTTGAAATTCTATGCCAGCAACACACGGCATAATATGAATATAAAATAACATTTAATCGTCCCTCCAAATATCATTTATTTCTTTAAGAGGCCGCAATTGAATAAGCATCCTCCTACGTGGCTGACCTTCGGTTGTGCCTCATCGGTCTTCAACTATATCCTAATATTGTAACTTGAACATAATATTTAATATATCCTCCCTGATAAAAACTAATTCCAATAAAAGTGTAATGAAATTACATTAATAACATGTTGATTTTTATGAAATTGAACCTTTATCATGGCGACAATGACGATGGATGATATAAACACTTTTACAGACTTCCTACTGAGAGCTTGCAAATGTTATAAGAATATGTCATGATCAGCAGTCATCATATTATAGTTTGATTTGAGATATAGACAACAATCTATAAAAAACTATAAATGAAGCAATATAAGAAAATAGTTATCTCTTCCAGATGACTTAGATTTTCTAAATCAATTACCATCTATCAAATCTGTCTTACTAATGATTTATTCAGTGAAACTTTAAATAACAGAGAATGGAATAGAATATTACTTTATTGCACCATCAATACAGTCAAAAGTTTACAATTATACACAATCTTAATACTAACTGTATCTTAAATGGCAAATATGTGTTCTATATTAGATAATTGGCAATTTCAGGACTCAAAGTACCACCAGTAACACCAGGTCACCTAATAACTAACTGATTGTGTAATGAAAAGCAAGGGGTGACGACGGACGGACTCTAACATGCACTTCAAGATTCGAAATAATGGTAAATATAATCATTCAATAATAACTTTTTAAATGAATGAATTCAACAAAACAGCCACATGGAAATATTAAGACATAATACTACCAACAAAAATTAATTATATACAAACACTTGTCCCGAGGCGGGAATCAAACCGGTAACCTCCGGTATCGCAGACGGACCTTGGTTCACCGCGCCACAGAGCCGCGCCACACATATGTAATGTACCAAATTATATGTGCTCCAAATTTCAAATGCACATTATTTTATCTAAAATTTATGTATTCGGACCAATATTTGGAAACCTCTTACATACATTTATTTAATAGGAATATAAGAAAATATGGATTAATTATATAGTATGTTAGCAATATGTTGATGAATTCAATTTTTCAGTATGCCTGTAATGATAGCTGTACAATATATTCAATAAATAAATAAAATACAACGAAATGACACCAAATAATGCTCAGAATCACGCTCAAAAGCTTGATTTCAGGTGTTTATCTTGATTTTCTTGACGAAAATATATTTATAGACTGGCTTCTATTACGTAGACAAGCTCAGCGATAAAAAGTGTCACAGAATAATTTGAAAAGGTACATTTACACTTTCTTATTATATAACTGTAAATTCCTCACACTGCTCATTCTTTGTGCTGCTACCTGAAGGGCGCGCCATGTTAATAATAGGCTTTTGAAATATTAAAACATAACTTTTATTTCAGGGTTTGGCAGAACCATCAACTTCAGAATTCCACACACCTCATCTTCACCACTAATCGCTACTTACAAGAATCTTATGAAACTATCAATGCAAAGGTATGTAAAACTGGTTTTTTTTACACATTCTTTAATATTATTTTATAACCGCATTGCTTGCGAGGCTTGAAAATTTTGAAATATAATCTATTTCTTTGATAGATAACCTGGAACTAATATAATACATACATTTGTGCCAAGGCGGGAATTGAATCCGCATCCTCCTACGTGGCTGACTAATCTTTATATTATAACTTCAACATAATATTTTATGTTTACTCCCTGGGATATAAAACATTTTGAATAAAAGTGTTTGTAATTATGCGAAAATTTTGTAGTAAGTTAAATTAATACCATGTTGATTTTTTAGAAACTGAACGTGAATCATGGCGAAGTCGGTCGACTGAGGAGTACTATACCACGTAACAAAAACAAGACGCGGTTACCAGCGTACCTACATTGCCTTCACTGACGACGCGGCGTATAATGATTTAGTACAACTCCAAACAAAAGGTAATATTTTTTATATACTCATATAAAATAATTAACTGGGTACATTAAGAGACGAAATCCCGGTTGTCGATTGAATAGCGGCCTCAATCGACCCACCCGCGAGCGTTTTATACGAAAACCATCCTCTTGAATCGTTCTATCCGGTAAAAAAAAAGCGCTTCGAAATCGGTTCACAACTTTTTGAGAAGGCGAGTACACTGCACTATGAATAAACCAATGGTTATTAGTTCATATTAGTTTCAATGGCGATCTTGGACGAGTTGGACGGCGGGTGGCGGGGCGCGGCGGCGGCGGCTGCGGGGGTTCAATCAAAGAACTTTATAATATTAAATACTATGGAAAGTAACCTACTTAATTAATATATTTAAGTAGAGATATTTATCAGTATTTGTTATTATTACGTGTGTCACGCAGTGTCTCGATTTTAGTGGGATATTGGATTTGTTGCGTCTGTTCGAGTGACTTTTTTTGTTAATTCTGCGCTTGCTATACTCAATAAATTAAATACCTAACTTATTCATATAATTGTAAAGAATTCGTTTGTTATCATTAGGTATATTTCCTTTGTCTAAAGAAAATAAAATTAATTAAGAAGCACTAATATAAAATATAATTGTAATCTGTAAACGTACTTTAATCAATTACTATACATATATCAAATCTGTTTTACTAATCATGTATTCGATCATACTTTAATTAACGGAGAAAGAAATAGAATATTACTTTATTGAGAAGATATTAGTGGTGTAAGTACCGATTTTTCCTACAGAGCTCGCAAATGTTATAAGAATATGGCATGATCAGCAGTCGTCATTTACAAGTAGATTTAAGATATAAAAAATGCACACAATCCTTTCTCATCGTATTCCGAAAAGACGACCTGACTCCAGTTGATATCATACTAATCTTCAGTTCTTCCAATTTAATAACAAAAATACAAACCATAGATAGGTACCAGTTGTCATATAAGGCAGAAAGCTAAATTAATATTTTTTATTCTTTTTCAGGTAGTCACAAATGGAAGATGGGAAATTCTATTACTTTTGTAACTGAAAAATTATATTGACAAACATTTAGGTACTATCAATCAACTTAGATAATCTACCTAAACATTTTATGTTGTTTTATTCACTTAAATACAAAATCTGATTTCATATGTGTCCCGATTCAGTATCCTTCCCGATTCTCGCAATATGTAATCAAAAAGTAGGTGCCAAAGAAGAACTAATCAAGAAAATTAAATGATACAGCAGAAAACAGCTACGTAATTATTTATTGAAATTTTAAAGTAATCTATACTAAAGTAGATGTATCTAAAGGTACCTTGTTTTTTGACTTAGGTACATACGGAGATTACTTGGTAATAGATCAATAGATAATATTATGTCAATATGATTGATTTTATAGCATAAAGGTGACGTCTGGAATAGGCATGGAATGAAACCTTATTTTTTATGTCGGTAAATTTCAAACATCTATACAATAAGTAAGTAAGGTACCTACATTATGTTTTTGATAATTTGATAGTGAGAGAACTGAGAGATAAGTAAGTGTAATAAGAAAGTATGTTTTTGATAATTGCCATCTATCGACCCTTAGGAGAACTTTATAAGCGTATGAGATAAATCGAATTCTCCGCACTAATTAGGTAGTTTTGATGACCTATTGGAGATGGCGCTTTTCCTCAACATGACTTTCTCTGCACTGCACCCATGATAGTGACGCTACCAAACTCACAATGTAGTATTGTATATATCTGTCAATTATTTCAATTAGGTACATTTTAGTTAGGTAATTGATTATGCCTTAGTTTCTATACTGTCCATAATATGTGTACTGTGTTCGTGGTGTAGGCGTATCATGCCCGCTTCATGAGATGTAACGCTGTAAGATTATTCGAAACATCTTGTGGTAGGGATCTACCTATTTTATCTGCTTTGACTCTTAGTATGTATTTCGCGAAGAACCGACAACCGCTGGGGTAAAAGTGTTTTTGAGTGGAGACCGCGACTTAGTAAACGAGATGGACACCAAGCGAAAGACTGCTGGAATGATGTACGCTCGAAAGAGAAGATTGTGTAGAACGTAAATAAATTTGAGATCTTTGGTGGTTGTATGTACGCAACCACAACCACCAAAAAAATAAGTGGTTTCGATGGCGATCTTGGACGGCGCGCGGCGGGGAGGGGCGCGACCGACGACGGGGCGCGGCGGCGGCGGCGGCGGGGGTTCAAAGGACTTTGTTATCATATCACAAACAACCCTAAAGTATAAAGGAAGGTAGCGCGACAAACGTGATATGTAAACATTGTGTCTCTAAGATATTATGTTCAATTATAATAAGGTTAATACACATTGGCCTGCTAAGTTGCCAAGTAGTATTTCTTGCGACATGCTATGATGGAATTTTTATTTTCGTCCCTTATCCTAACGGCTCCGCGTTGTAGGCGTATAATGTACGCTTTTGATGCGAGTGTATGCGAGTTCGAGTCACAAAGCGCTGTGGCACTTTTTGCACTTTTAAAAATATATATCGATTTTATTAAGACGTGCCTTACGTACTCATACTCAATTTCAATCTGTGGCAGGCGGGCCCGGCGAACGGATAGTAGAATCAAGTAGTAGGTATTTCTGATGACATCATCAGTGATTGTGACGCAATATGTAAACATTATATCTATAAAAAGACTAATGTACAAAACGAACAGTACCATAGCCATACAGTAATAGTGTTTAAATGCATATGCAGTAAGTAAGGTTTGAAACAGATTGAAGTGGATTACATTGAAAAAAGGCCTACTAACGAAAAAAAAATTACCAAGACGTAGTGTTATGCTTAGAATAACTGTGTTATGTATTTTTCATTAGGTAAATAACGAATGAGAAATGCGATGCATTTTCAGCATAAATAAATAGGTTACTAAAATATTAGGTTATCTTTCATACTAAAATAAATAAATATTTTTTGGTACATATAAGTACATAGTGTCATTCATTTAGAAACATTATTTTCCTCAAGCCACCATTGAGCATTTCTCATGGAAGATGGGAAATTCTTTTAAATTATATTGACAAACATTTTAATTACTATCAATCAACTTAGATAATCTACCTAAACATTTTATGTTGTTTTATTCACTTATATACAAAATTTGATTTCATATGTCTCGATTCAGTATCCTGTCCGATTCTCGCAATGTAATAAAAAAGTAGGTGCCAAAGAACTACACAAGAAATGATACAGCAGAAAAAAGTTACCTAATTATTTACTTATTGAAATTTTGAAGTTATATATTATACCAAGGTATATAGTGTGAGATGTATCGATAGGTACCTTGCTAATCTTTACGTTTTTTGGTTATAGTTTTTGACTTAGGTACATACGGAGATTATTTGGTAACAGATCAATTGATAAAAGGTCAATTTGATCGATTTGATAGCACGAAGGTGACGTCTGCCAAGTTAACACTTGGTTTATTACATGCTGTAACAGGTAAATAGGTATGTACTGGCACCTTTATGTAGGTAAATTTCAAACATCTATACAATAAATTAGTACCAATGTTTTTGATAATTTGATAAGTAAGTGTAATAAGAAAGTATGTTTTTGATAATTGCCATCTATCGACCCTTAGAACTTTATAAGCGTATGAGATAAATCGAATTCTTCGCACTAATTAGGTATATAGTTTCGATGACCTATTGGAGATGGCGCTTTTCCTCAACGTGATTTTCTCTGCACCCATGACAGTGACGCTACCAAACTGTCACAATGCAATATTGTAATACCTGTCAATTATTTCAATTAGGTACATTTTAGTTAGGTAATTCACTACGCCTACATACTTATATGGGTATCGTTTTCGACTAACTCAAACTCGTAGATTACGAAAAAGATGTCCATTTTCCAATCCAAGATGGCTGACATTTTTTTTTATCGCAAAATTCACACACTCGTGATGCCTATCGATTTCCATCAAATCAAAGACGTTTTAGGTTATGAAAAGTAACAACTCCTATGGCAAAAAGGCTCTCTAAGGCAAAGCACTACTCCCGAGCTGCTTGCAGCTCGGGCACTTATACAAAACTAGTTATATTATATATAGCTTAATTACCACTGACTCACTGACTGACTGACATAATTGTTCTCCCTGATGGTGGAGGGGGAGGTATGGTTTTTTTTATGGAATCGTATAGAGGGTGTCGGGGGGACCTAGGGAAAATTCCGACTTTTCCAAATTTGCCCCCCCTTCTCCCCCCCCTTTAGGGGGGCTCCCAAACAGAGCCATACTGAATGTTCTTTTTTGTGGGGTTGTATAGAGGGGGTCAAATGGTTTTAAGGCAGGTAAAAATTTCCCCCCCCCTTTGCCCCCTGACCCCCCCTTTTGAAGTTACTACCGAAAAGAGTCGAAATAGAAAAAAATTGATTGCAGCACCGTATAGAGGGTTCCTTTTCGTATTGAAAAATAAAAAAAAAACACCCCCCCTCCATGCCCATTTTCACCCCCCCTTTTTGTATCTCCCAAACGGATCGACCTAGAAGAAAAATTTTTTCACAGTCATGTAGAGGGGAAAAAGTCATTTTGAATGCCAAAAAAAGTTTGAACCCTTTGACCCCCCAGACCCCCTTTTTTAATAAAAAACCGAAAATTGGCCAAATTTTGACCTTTTTTTTCGGGTGGAGCATTGCGGCGAGCGAAGCGAGCTGCAATGCGACTACGGGGAACAGCACGGCGAGCGAAGCGAGCTGTGCTGTGACCCCCCATGACCCCCCACGAGCCCCCAAAAACCCCCTCTCTCAGCAGGCGGGGGAGCATTGCGGCGAGCGAAGCGAGCTGCAATGCGACTAAGGGGAACAGCAAGGCGAGCGAAGCGAGCCGTGCTGTGACCCCCACGACCCCCTCATGACCCCCCCAGCAAGCGGATGGAGCATTGCGGCGAGCGAAGCGAGCTGCAATGCGACTAAGGGGAACAGCACGGCGAGCGAAGCGAGCCGTGCTGTGACCCCTCTCTTCCAGCAGGCGGTGAGCATTGCGGCGAGCGAAGCGAGCTGCAATGCGACTAAGGGGAACAGCAAGGCGAGCGAAGCGAGCCGTGCTGTGACCCTTACGACCCCCATGACCCCCCCAGCAAGCGGATGGAGCATTGCGGCGAGCGAAGCGAGCTGCAATGCGACTAAGGGGAACAGCACGGCGAGCGAAGCGAGCCGTGCTGTGACCCCCACGACCACTCTGTTCCAGTAGGCGGGGAGCATTGCGGCGAGCGAAGCGAGCTGCAATGCGACTAAGGGGAACAGCAAGGCGAGCGAAGCGAGCCGTGCTGTGACCCCCACGACCCCCTCATGACCCCCCCAGCCAGCGGATGGAGCATTGCGGCGAGCGAAGCGAGCTGCAATGAAACTACGGGGAACAGCACGGCGAGCGAAGCGAGCCGTGCTGTGACCCCTCATGACCACTCTCTCCCAGCAGGCGGGGAGCATTGCGGCGAGCGAAGCGAGCTGCAATGCGACCAAGGGGAACAGCACGGCCAGCGAAGCGAGCCGTGCTGTGACCCCCACGAACCCCCACTCCCAGCAAGCGGATGGAGCATTGCGGCGAGCGAAGCGAGCTGCAATGCGACTAAGAGGAACAGCATGGCGAGCGAAGCGAGCCGTGCTGTGACTCCCCTCTTCTAGCAGGCGGGGAGCATTGCGGCGAGCGAAGCGAGCTGCAATGCGACTAAGGGGAACAGCACGGCGAGCGAAGCGAGCCGTGCTGTGACCCCCACGACTCCCCATGAGGAGGGTCGGATTGCGGTGAGCGAAGCGAACCGCAATTCGACAACTGTCACACTGCAAGGCGAGCGAAGCGAGCCTTGCTGTGTGACCCAACACCCCTACATAATGGGTATCGTTTTCGACTAAATCAAACACGTAGATTACGAAATAGATGTCCATTTTCAAATCCAAGATGGCTGACAGTTTACTATCGCAGATTTTACACATGGATATCGATTTCCATCAAATCAAAGACGTTTTAGGTTATGAAAAGTAAAAACTCCAATGCGATAAGGCCGCCTATGGCGAAGCACAACCCCCGAGCTGCTTGCAGCTCGGGCACATATACCCTCTAGTTATATTATATATAGCTTAATTACCACTCACTCACTCACTCACTGATTGACATAATTGTTCTCCTTGATGGTGGAGGGGGAGGTATGGTTTTTTTTACAGAATCATATATTAGGTGTCGGGGGGACCTAGGGAAAATTCCGACTTTTCCAAATTTGCCCCCCCTTCTCCCCCCCTTTAGGGGGGCTCCCAAACAGAGCCATACTGAATGTTCTTTTTTATGGGGTTGTATAGAGGGGGTCAAATGGTTTTAAGGCAGGTAAAAATTTCCCCCCCCCCTTTGCCCCCTGACCCCCCCTTTTGAAGTTGCTACCGAAAAGAGTCGAAATAGAAAAAAATTGATTGCAGCACCGTATAGAGGGTTCCTTCTCGTGTTGAAAAATAAAAAAAAAACACCCCCCCTCCATGCCCATTTTCACCCCCCCTTTTTGTATCTCCCAAACGGATCGACCTAGAAGAAAAATTTTTTCACAGTCATGTAGAGGAGAAAAAGTCGTTCTGAACGCCAAAAAAAGTTTAACCCCCCTGACCCCCCAGACACCCTTTTTTTATAAAAAACCGAAAATTGGCCAAATTTTGACCTTTTTTTTCGGGTGGAGCATTGCGGCGAGCGAAGCGAGCTGCAATGCGACTACGGGGAACAGCACGGCGAGCGAAGCGAGCTGTGCTGTGACCCCCCATGACCCCCTACGACCCCCCAAAAATCCCCTCTCCCAGGAGGCGGGGGAGCATTGCGGCGAGCGAAGCGAGCTGCAATGCGACTAAGGGGAACAGCAAGGCGAGCGAAGCGAGCCGTGCTGTGACCCCCACGACCCCCTCATGACCCCCCCAGTAAGCGGATGGAGCATTGCGGCGAGCGAAGCGAGCTGCAATGCGACTAAGGGGAACAGCACGGCGAGCGAAGCGAGCCGTGGTGTGACCTCCCACGACCATCCTCTTCCAGCAGGCGGGGAGCATTGCGGCGAGCGAAGCGAGCTGCAATGCGACCACGGGGAACTGCTGTGACTCCCACGACCCCCATGACCCCCCCAGCAAACGGATGGAGCATTGCGGCGAGCGAAGCGAGCTGCAATGCGACTAAGAGGAGGGTCGGATTGCGGTGAGCGAAGCGAACCGCAATTCGACAACTGTCACACTGCAAGGCGAGCGAAGCGAGCCTTGCTGTGGGACCCAACACCCTCACATATGGGTATCGTTTTCGACTAAATCAAACACGTAGATTACGAAAAAGATGTCCATTTTCAAATCCAAGATGGCTGACAGTTTACTATCGCAGATTTTACACATGGATATCGATTTCCATCAAATCAAAGACGTTTTAGGTTATGAAAAGTAAAAACTCCAATGCGATAAGGCCGCCTAAGGCGAAGCACAACCCCCGAGCTGCTTGCAGCTCGGGCACATATACCCTCTAGTTATATTATATATAGCTTAATTACCACTCACTCACTCACTCACTGATTGACATAATTGTTCTCCTTGATGGTGGAGGGGGAGGTATGTTTTTTTTTACGGAATCGTATAAAGGGTATCGGGGGGACCTAGGGAAAATTCCGACTTTTCCAAATTTGCCCCCCCTTCTCCCCCCCCTTTAGGGGGGCTCCCGAACAGAGCCATACTGAATTTTCTTTTTTGTGGGGTTGTATAGAGGGGGTCAAATGGTTTTAAGGCAGGTAAAAATTTCCCCCCCCCTTTGCCCCCTGACCCCCCTTTTTGAAGTTGCTACCGAAAAGAGTCGACATAGAAAAAAATTGATTGCAGCACCGTATAGAGGGTTCCTTCTCGTGATGAAAAATAAAAAAAAACACCCCCCCCTCCATGCCAATTTTCACCCCCCCTTTTTGTATCTCCAAAACGGGTCGACCTAGAAGAAAAATTTTTTCACAGTCATGTAGAGGGGAAAAAGTCATTTTGAATGCCAAAAAAAGTTTGAACCCTTTGACCCCCCAGATCCCCTTTTTTAATAAAAAACCGAAAATTGGCCAAATTTTGACCTTTTTTTTCGGGTGGAGCATTGCGGCGAGCGAAGCGAGCTGCAATGCGACTACGGGGAACAGCACGGCGAGCGAAGCGAGCTGTGCTGTGACCCCCCATGACCCCCCACGACCCCCCAAAAACCCCCTCTCTCAGCAGGCGGGGGAGCATTGCGGCGAGCGAAGCGAGCTGCAATGCGACTAAGAGGAACAGCAAGGCGAGCGAAGCGAGCCGTGCTGTGACCCCCCATGACCCCCACGACCCCCCAAAAACCCCCTCTCTCAGCAGGCGGGGGAGCATTGCGGCGAGCGAAGCGAGCTGCAATGCGACTAAGGGGAACAGCAAGGCGAGCGAAGCGAGCCGTGCTGTGACCCCCACGACCCCCTCATGACCCCCCCAGCAAGCGGATGGAGCATTGCGGCGAGCGAAGCGAGCTGCAATGCGAATACGGGGAACAGCACGGCGAGCGAAGCGAGCCGTGTTGTGACCCCCACGTCTCTCCATGAGGGTCGGATTGCGGTGAGCGAAGCGAACCGCAATTCGACAACTGTCACCCTGTGTGACCCAACACCCCTACTTATGGGTATCGTTTTCGACTTAATCAAACACGTAGATTACGAAAAAGATGTCCATTTTAAAATCCAAGATGGCTGACAGTTTACTATCGCAGATTTTACACATGGATATCGATTTCCATCAAACAGAGACGTGCTGTGACCTCCCACGACCATCCTCTTCCAGCAAGCGGATGGAGCATTGCGGCGAGCGAAGCGAGCCGTGCTGTGACCCCCACGAACCCCCACTCCCAGCAAGCGGATGGAGCATTGCGGCGAGCGAAGCGAGCTGCAATGCGACTAAGAGGAGGGTCGGATTGCGGTGAGCGAAGCGAACCGCAATTCGACAACTGTCACACTGCAAGGCGAGCGAAGCGAGCCTTGCTGTGGGACCCAACACCCTCACATATGGGTATCGTTTTCGACTAAATCAAACACGTAGATTACGAAAAAGATGTCCATTTTCAAATCCAAGATGGCTGACAGTTTACTATCGCAGATTTTACACATGGATATCGATTTCCATCAAATCAAATACGTTTTAGGTTATGAAAAGTAAAAACTCCAATGCGATAAGGCCGCCAAAGGCAAAGCACAGCCCCCGAGCTGCTTGCAGCTCGGGCACATATACCCTCTAGTTATATTATATATAGCTTAATTACCACTGACTCACTGACTCATTGACATAATTGTTCTCCTTGATGGTGGAGGGGGAGGTATGTTTTTTTTTACGGAATCGTATAGAGGGTATCGGGGGGACCTAGGGAAAATTCCGACTTTTCCAAATTTGCCCCCCCTTCTCCCCCCCCTTTAGGGGGGCTCCCAAACAGAGCGATACTGAATGTTCTTTTTTGTGGGGTTGTATAGAGGGGGTCAAATGGTTTTAAGGCAGGTAAAAATTTCCCCCCCCCTTTGCCCCCTGAACCCCCCTTTTGAAGTTGCTACCGAAAAGAGTCGAAATAGAAAAAAATTGATTGCAGCACCGTATAGAGGGTTCCTTCTCGTGATGAAAAATAAAAAAAAACACCCCCCCCTCCATGCCAATTTTCACCCCCCCTTTTTGTATCTCCCAAACGGGTCGACCTAGAAGAAAAATTTTTTTACAGTCATGTAGAGGGGAAAAAGTCATTTTGAATGCCAAAAAAAGTTTGAACCCTTTGACCCCCCAGACCCCCTTTTTTAATAAAAAACCGAAAATTGGCCAAATTTTGACCTTTTTTTTCGGGTGGAGCATTGCGGCGAGCGAAGCGAGCTGCAATGCGACTACGGGGAACAGCACGGCGAGCGAAGCGAGCTGTGCTGTGACCCCCCATGACCCCCCACGACCCCCCACGACCCCCCAAAAACCCCCTCTCTCAGCAGGCGGGGGAGCATTGCGGCGAGCGAAGCGAGCTGCAATGCGACTAAGGGGAACAGCAAGGCGAGCGAAGCGAGCCGTGCTGTGACCCCCCATGACCCCCCACGACCCCCCAAAAACCCCCTCTCTCAGCAGGCGGGGGAGCATTGCGGCGAGCGAAGCGAGCTGCAATGCGACTAAGGGGAACAGCAAGGCGAGCGAAGCGAGCCGTGCTGTGACCCCCACGACCCCCTCATGACCCCCCCAGCAAGCGGATGGAGCATTGCGGCGAGCGAAGCGAGCTGCAATGCGAATACGGGGAACAGCACGGCGAGCGAAGCGAGCCGTGCTGTGACCCCTACGTCTCTCCATGAGGAGGGTCGGATTGCGGTGAGCGAAGCGAACCGCAATTCGACAACTGTCACACTGCAAGGCGAGCGAAGCGAGCCTTGCTGTGTGACCCAACACCCCTACATATGGGTATCGTTTTCGACTTAATCAAACACGTAGATTACGAAAAAGATGTCCATTTAAAAATCCAAGATGGCTGACAGTTTACTATCGCAGATTTTACACATGGATATCGATTTCCATCAAACAGAGACGTGCTGTGACCTCCCACGACCATCCTCTTCCAACAGGCGGGGAGTATTGCGGCGAGCGAAGCGAGCTGCAATGCGACCAAGGGGAACAGCACGGCGAGCGAAGCGAGCCGTGCTGTGACCTCCCACGAGCATCCCCTTCCAGCAGGCGGGGAGCATTGCGGCGAGCGAAGCGAGCCGTGCTGTGACCCCCACGACTCCCCATAAGGAGGGTCGGATTGCGGTGAGCGAAGCGAACCGCAATTCGACAACTGTCACACTGCAAGGCGAGCGAAGCGAGCCTTGCTGTGTGACCCAACACCCCTACATATGGGTATCGTTTTCGACTAAATCAAACACGTAGATTACGAAAAAGATGTCCATTTTCAAATCCAAGATGGCTGACAGTTTACTATCGCAGATTTTACACATGGATATCGATTTCCATCAAATCAAAGACGTTTTAGGTTATGAAAAGTTACAACTCCTACGACGATAAGGCCGCCTAAGGCGAAGCACGACCCCCGAGCTGCTTGCAGCTCGGGCACATATACCCTCTAGTTAGCTAATATAAAGTTACCCACAGGGCAATTACATACAGAGTACCTTTTGCATTTGATTGAAAATGCAAAGGACGGACATTTACGTAAGCTAACGTTTGAATCAGATTGGGTGTCGACACATTTACCCTACCCCAATAAATATTCTCTAACGACTAGTATTTTAAAATTCAGCAAAGTGGTGGATGGTATTAAACATTAATGCACCAACAATATTCTTCAGTTCAGCCATCGTAAAAACTTTGCCCGTAACCGCTTCTGCAGCGTAAATAAGAAGAGTCATGCACTTTCACATTGTTTAAAAAGTAAATTTCAATAACGTTAGAAGTTTTCCGACACCGGCTGATGGGTTTTCTCGACGTTAGATTGATGACTCTATTTTGCATGAACCTGTTTGTACGGTAACTGTTTTCAGGTATTATTAATCTCTGTGAATTTATATTGGGAAGGATAGCAATACTAATAGCAAAATGTTAAGC
This sequence comes from Eupithecia pulchellata, assembly GCA_963931895.1. Taxonomy (NCBI): domain Eukaryota; kingdom Metazoa; phylum Arthropoda; class Insecta; order Lepidoptera; family Geometridae; genus Eupithecia; species Eupithecia pulchellata. Next base: position 3,545,086 of record OZ007526.1, on the reverse strand, counting down.
AAAGTGCTGACCGGTGTTACGGGGCGCGTTCACGTCACACAGCGAACAGCGAACCTTCGTGCAATCTGTACGCTTGCAACGAGCAACAAGACGGGTTTTTCACGTTTCATGTTCGCGGATGATACCCCGTAACATCGGTCATTGTAGGTATAATGCAGCCAAGTTTGGTTTGTCCTCACTAAAATCGCTTAGATATAATAACTAACTATATGGGATGCTAGTTGTTATCGGCAATTGAATTATTACTATGAAATATTTTATAAAAATGCACTTTATAATGTAATGACTGAGAAAACATGTACGTATTTAAGTAGGTACAACTATGGACTTTGTACCTACCGCTTCGTTAAAATACAATAAGTAAGAGAGTTTTGAGGTTTGACTTTATGGATGAATGGCAGAGAAAAATTAAAATTGTTGACGCCAAAACAGCTGTACGGATTGAGCTGAAATTTGTATAAACATAGTTAGGTAGTTATAACACTGGAATAAAACCTAGGCTTTTTATCCCATGAATCAGTTCCGATGAGTGGGACCTTTCTGTAGAAACAAGGCATGCGGAGCCGCGGGCGTCAGCCTGTGAATATTAACTATGTATATCTTGTGACACTTTAACATTAAATGATCTTTTAAAATCACTATATTCACCGTCACGCCAGTCACTACTTACAGTATGGCCAATGATTAAGACTGATACATCAAGATGTCCCACACAATACATGCATATTTAAACCATTAACAGACACTCATTCACTCGAGTCTGTCTTGCTGTAATCCCCCTTAATCTCTCAAACATAATTGGACAATTCTGTATCTGAAACGTATCAGATTGATGCATTATGATCGTACACGATATCTATATGCTATACAAATCCGACTAAACCTGAGAGCTAAGCTTCGCATTCCACATGTTCGTGCTTCAGAGATTGGTATTCAGTGCATTGGACGCCCCTACGGAAATTAAAAATGATTGTATTGCCCTGCATACGCACGCGACACATCTTCCAAACTTGGCCGGTTGTTTTCGAACGACTTTCAAAAATTTTTGATGGCTTCTCTTTACATGAATCATTTCAAGTTTAAAAAGGGAATTGAAATTAAAAATAATTCGTTCTTTATTTAAAATTATTTCAAAACAGCTTTTAATGTACCACCGAATCTATGTTGGCTAATCTAATTAAACTTATTAATCTATCTGATGAAATAATTTTGAAATAAACTCGCTGTCAATATTGATTAAGTGAGACAAATACATTTACGAAGTTTATTTTACTGACGACCTCTGTGGCGCGGTGGGCGAAGGTCCGCCTGTGACGCTGGAGGATGCGGGTTCGATTCCCACCTCGGTACTAATGTAAGTAGGTACGATCTGCAGATATTTTTTTTCGGGTATTCTATTTGATCTGTGTGTAGTAAAAATATCTATGTATATAACATTTTATTGTAATCAGTCATCTAGTACCTACAAAACCAGCAGATAATGCCAAATACACATGCTGTGTGTAATGTGTGTATGGCACTTATTATGTATTTATATATTAACTCCTTCACACACATTACGTGAAAGCCAAAACCCATTAACTGATTCACAATCAACGCCTTCGTAATTACTGAGTTAATATTTACCAACTGAAAGTTTAAACTCGCGGATTGCCCACTTTTCCAGCAATTAATGTTTTTGAGTTGAAAACTGGCAACAATGGCGTTGTCATCATGTGAAGCGAGGAAATGTTTGCACGACACATCGGCTGCCGTGTGCACCAATTAAAAATGTATTATTTGCAGTGTTGACTTCCGCTTCTGGCATCACCTGCCGAAACTGTCGTCGCTACTGAAATTATTCATCCACAGCATCAAAACAATTAGAGTCAAACTTCCCCCAACTTTGGCCAACAATTCCGAAAAAAATGACAGAAGTTAACACCTACAATGCATTCATTATGAATGTAAGCGGGTTAACTACGAACCTATTATATGTTGTAAGAACACCAACGTTTCATCCCTTAACGAGGGACTTCATCAGGGTGAGTGCGGCTCACGTCTCACGTCGCGCCCGCTTACATTCATAATGAATTCATCAAACTACGATAGTTTTTATAGTAAAATACCTACAATGCATGTTCAATGTGACTAAAACTCGGAGTGGTTTTTCTCGTTTATATCAATCTCACTCCACGTGCTTTATCCAAAACTCCATCTATCATCCATCATTCACCATCCTTTATCACACCTCCATTAATATTCTCCTATTCGGACTGTCCTCGGCTGTAACATTCACCTAAAAGACATTCCAATTCAAAAGCGCACGTTTGGATAATTTTTATACGTTCAAATGAACGTATTTTTGCAAATTTTTACTCCCACCGTTTAACTTCAGCAGGACGCTAGTTATTTTGCATATGAATAACGTTTCATGTGACATATTTTTACAATTCCATACCGGGGCATAAACGCCAATTCACTTTATTAGCTATTGGAAATGCATTGGCAGTATGCGAAATGGTCAGTTTTATGTCTGTTGAACGTATTCCGGAATCTACGGGATAACCCCGTTAGTTTTTTCATTGGTTATAATTATAATCAAAGATTGGCGATCTTTATATATGTAGGAAAAAATCTAACATCTTCGAGATAGCCCGTAAGTTTTTTTATTGGTTATAATCATAGAGTAGCAATGTTTTATGTCTGTCTGTAGAAAAAATTCCGGCATCTACGGGATAACCCCGTAAGTTTTTTCACTGGTTATAATCATAGAGGGACGAAGAGTGGCGAGTGTGACAAAGGCCTTTGCCCAAAAATGTGGTAGGTAATATTTAAAATGTATACGTAAGATTTGATTGTTGTTCGATATGAAATGGTAATTCTTAAAATTATCATGTCATTATGGTAAGAATACGTACCCGTCACGCCATAAAGGTCCCAGAACACAGAACTGTTTATTTCAAATCTCATAACTTTATGCAGATGCGTAAGAACACCGTCATTAAAACGCCATGAATATTTTGGGAGAACATTATGTCAGTGGTCATGCCCACCTGTGCTCGGGCCTGTCAAACTTTGTAAGACTGTGCACATTAATTTTGTTTCCGACAGTGTTCTCCGGTTTTGCCCGTAAAATGTATGTGTACAATGTTTTAAATGGTGCAGACGATTAGGCTAATGTATCGATGTTATTTATTCTGTTGCACTTTGTTATTTGACAAATTGTTATTTGACTGAAATGAAATTACATATCAACATTATTTGGAGGAAAAAAGATTCCCAGGCGTTTCTTTTTATCCGAAAACGAAATGGAGTAATTATTTTGTTAACTTGTTTAAGAAAGAAAATAATTGAATTAACAGAATTTTAGAGGTTCAATCGCAATACTTTTAGTTACGTACAATTTACAAAATAATATTACAATAATTATAAAAAAAAGAAAGTTAGTTTTGAGATAATTTAAACAGGCTAATTGGGCAAAAGGAAATATGAACCAATTTTTCAAAAATACCCATCCTTAGGTATCGTTAGTTCAATGTTTTGACTGTAAATGTAATCGAAGTGAATTCAGTGTAACAGTATATATATTTTTTTAAAGATTGAATAAATCATTATTTCTACGTAAGGGCAACTCGGAGTAACCGAATGATAGGGCTGCGCCATTTGGTAAGGGGAGTTTTCCATGCTACATAACAACGTATAACACCAAACTTACTTGTCCTTTTGAAAGATAACAGACGCTTATCATCCCCAAGAACAGTAACAAACCGTATCGTGAAGTATCTCAATGGCAATCCAATATTTTTTCTTGGCAACAGTTACCTATTCTAAGTCCATAAGTCATAACAATAAGAAACTTCTCAAGTACGTACAAACATCTTCGAATCTCTATCGACTTCGGAACTTCCCGAAACATAAAACGTGCCAATATCACCGTGCACCCCCAAAGAATATGAGCACAATAATACTCGCAGATTCATCTCCGATCGCCCCTCAACATTTGTTTACACGAATTCGCAAAGCGCGGAAGACTGCATATTTTAAACCCAGCCGTTTCGATGTTTATCTTGGTCTCATCTCGATATATTTATTGAGGAAAACCACGATTTCTGTATCGATTCGAGGGTCGACTTAATCGTTATGCTGTGTAGTGTAATTCAGGACTCGAATGGACATGCTAACTATGACGGCTTTACATAATCAGAAAATCTCGTCTGATATAGTGGTTCGCATAATAATGGTCAGGTTACTTTGTTCAAACTTCAGTAAATAGATTTTAGTCTACCATTAAAGGATAATTCGGTAGGTACCTTCAAAAATAAAAAAGAAGAAAGAGCTGAACAAACTTGAGAAAAACGTAATCATTTAGTTTCGGACAGCAAACAGTGAGTACGTTTATTTTAAGACCTTTTAATAGACAGAGTTTAAAGGGTAACTTTTCCAATATTTGCTTTGGACCGTTCGGTGTCAAAGAAGTTGAACACCGAATTAAAACTGCAGTTCGGTTACGTATGTAGAAACAAAGCGATGGTCTGGTGTTGGCTTTTCATCAGCATGGTAATCGTGTAAAAATATTGCCTGAACACGCTGCCTCACCTGCCTAGAATTAAATAAAAATAAACCAACGAATGATCGTCAAATTTAATCCCAATGTTTGTGGAACGAACGTTCAGAGTATCAAAATGGTTTTAGCTTTACAATAATTTTCAGTTTACTTTGCAAGTTTCATGTTACTGTTGGAGAATGTGTGCCTTTTACCTTAAAAACTTTGCATACAAGTTATTACACAAAAGTATGATAATTAAAAGTTCGGGGTGCTATCAGATCGCTTGAAATGAGATCAAACCTGCCCATGTACTTCCCTACTCATACCTACCTCATCATAACATAACAATGTGGAAGTTTTGATGTTTAGATAAGATTTGATACCTGTATTTAAACCCAGTCGGCGAATTTACTTTATCTACCTAGATTTTATGAGGCTTACTTCGGTAATTAGTTACACATATTAAAACTGCGTGGTTATTTTACCATTATTATATTTTACTTATACATATATTTTACTTATATAATAAGCACTCTCAAATTTATTTATATTAGGCCTGTTTATTTTAATGGCTTATCGGTCGTTTTATGCCTTCTTTTAACGACATTGTTCTTGTGCCTACTTACTGTCGAGATTCGATTTAGAGATGAGATAAAAACGTATTAGGATTCAATTAGCTAACGAACTCTCATCTAATGTCTCAGTTTTCGTACTCGTAGTTTTTACGGCACTATATGTTAAGAGGAATCGTAAAAGTGCGGTGCCCATGTTTTACGTCGAACGTAAACTAGTGTAAGTGTCATTGTATTGGAGAAAAGATAGTATAAAGAAAACTATACAATAAGATACCTCGGCAGGTGGACCGAACAAGTGTTCTATTCAACTCAAATGACACAGAAAACCTTTGAAGATTAGATACGTAAGATGCGAAGCATCTTAGGCTCTATAGGCTTTCATGTGTCTGTGATATTTCATGTCTTCCAGTCAGCTTTGTATGAAACAACATTTAACCCTAAATAGCCGTCAAAGATCTGCATACCAAACTGTCAATTAAAAACGTATTAAAGCTTCATCGCTGGTATCGTGGAGGTACTCGTATGTAAATTGTTGCGGACCATTCAGGTCTAGATATTGAGCAAAATAAAAGTTAGCAGAAAAACATCGGATACTTTATTTATAGTAGTTTCAGTTGCGCGTTTTAACCCTCAACTGTAAGTGTCGGTCCTTATGGCCCTTCAACATTTTTATTTGCAGATTAACACAGGAAACTATCGCCAGTAAAAACGACTATGTAACTGTGTTACCGCTACCGAGGCACGTCTGTAACGATTTATTGCTATGGCAATGGCGTTTTCGTAGTCCACCGGCCGCTGGGGTGTTACTACACAAATAAATTTCGGTAGGGCCGCTCTCTTAGAGACGTGTATTGAAATATGTTCGGATATTTTATTAGATAGTCGATTTAGTATTACTGTATTACGGACTTTATCTTTGCGGTTTACGTCTTGTGTTCGAACAAATGTAGACATTTCTACATAAATATTTTAGTAGACAAACGTGTGTTACTCTAGCGGCTATCGGTATCTTTATGAATTAGGTAGATAGGTTTATTTTTAAATGCAATCCAATTAAGATGATATTATTCTGAAATTATTTAACACAAGGAAAAATTACTTATGATTAAAATTGGAACGTTTAATTCAGCAAACATTATGTATCAACTCTAAATTATTATCTGCGCATTACAGATACCTAGATCAAGTAGTCTATGGTTACATGGCCACCCGGGTTGACCGCAATGGCCGCTGTCAACATCAGCTGTTTCGGGCGACCCAGCTTAATTTTGTACCTCCAATATGAGTGAATAAAATATCATCACGGGATCTGGAGGCCCTTGGGTTGCGAAGGGTTAAAGTCTTACTCTTTTGGGAAAAGAAAGGTTGAAATAAACATTCATTTGTAATTCATACAATATTATTGTTATTGTTTTTATGTATTGAGAATTAATTGGGGTGACAAATAGGTATCGAATTTGGTACTGTATGAGGGGTAAGGCTGAGGGCTTCTATTTATAAGTTAGTATTAAGGATCAGGCTGGTATGCGAACTGTGTTTGAAAAAAACTGCTTTAAAAAAATCTTCGTAGTTTGAGATGAGTAAACACTTGCGGGCTGTTTCATCGGCTTTATGTTCTCCTAACAAGTAACCCAGTGTAATTGGTTTTATGACCAACATTGCAAAATACACAGCCTTTCTTGAATAGTCTTATTAAAACTAAAGTTTGTAGCTTCAGAACTGTTTTAGTTCGACGTTCGCAACAAATAGTAGTTGACTGCCAGTTTGCAGTCTCTGTTCACTCTTTGTATTTTGTATTTTTCGTTTATTAAGGCACAATTTGCTTTGTATGCATGTATAGGCTTCGCCTGTACGCTTATCGTTATTCAGCGATTTTTATTACTGATCGTACCTACCTAACCCTTATGTTAACACCATCTAACGTATGATCTCTGTTTATTTTCAGGTAAGCACAACATTTTACAACCCAATCCATTTTCATCACGATGACGTAAGTGGATACCGTAGTTAGTAAACCTATAAACAGAGCATGGAAGCAGCTAGTGAGCTTACGAGCGTTCAATCACAAAATAATTTACATAGAATCACTCAAAGCTGCGAAAATTGAATAGGGAACTGAACTCCCATCTTGTTAACGTTGACATACTAGGGAATCAATTTGTTCACCTCCATCGCACCGAGTTTGTGTGAGCGCCTGATCTCACCGAGTGCCAAATATTGCGCATCCCTTCCTACAACAGGTACGCATTGTAGGTGCACGAACCTCTTTACTTCACAAAAGCCTCCCTTATTATGCTTCTGTGTAGGATATGAGGAAATTGGCTGAATGGCTTTATATGAAAAACTCACGTAATCTCCGTCGGGTGTGGCCCACAATATCCTAGGCTCGCCTCTCGAACCGGGCTCTTGTTAAGCTACAATTGTTATTTTATCAGCGTCTATAAAATTTATATGCGCTTACGCTGCAATGATCATTATTATCCTGGTTTTATAGCAAACCATGTTTAGTTTTTGCGGCAAACAAAGAGAACGATAATATCCAGACACGATCTATTCTGATGCTATGATTCCGCTCAATGTTAATAAAGGCGAGCGGACGAGTTTATGTTTTATGCGGATACATGAACATGACACCTGGCGATATAAAGCCTTTAATGTGGGCAGTGCAGGGTGTTTATTGTGAAAGCGGTTTGCAGACATATTTCGTGGGACGGCGGCGGGTTCGGCGTTCGGTGACTAATAAACTAGCGAGGTGGATTCCCGGGCGATTCCAGCTAGCGCGAAGGCAGGCGGTGTCGCCTCGCTGCGCTGGAACGCCGCGTCTGGTCGCCTCGGGATATAAATTCGGTATCTTTCACCTGGATTTCGGAGGCCGCTGACACCACACGCCAGTTATGAAAATTCCGACACTGGAATTCCTACTCGCACTAGAGATTTTTGCTGAGCTTTGCGGTTGTCGTCGGGTGGATTTTTTAAAGAACCCCGAGTCTGTTACGTTTATTTCAGTCTGCGTTTTATGGAAGCGGGAATGTGCTCCGCTTTGGTTTATTTGCGGGCCGCCTTCCTCATGAAATTGCGCTGTTTCATTGCTTACGAGCAATTTTGAGGTTCTCGTTAGAGTAACATTTTTTATCGTGATATATTTTCGTTTGCAAATTGACTATCGCGGAACCCTTTTTATTGTTTCGAGCCGTTGTATAAGCCGAACACCGAGGGTACTAAATGCCGCAGACAGGACGTAAATATTTTATTATCAGCCGCGGTGGAACTAGGATGTCGCTATGAATGAGGTTATCGAAAAACCGAGGCGTCTGAACATAAATTTCCAAAACCCATCAACCATTAACAATTACAAAAGAAAGGTAAGGAATGAAATGTTTTATTCATTCCGTTAACGAGAAAATTACCGAGAGCGGGGTGGCGACGCCGGGTCAGATTGCAAGGACTCGAAGGACCTTTGTCTTCGGGGAGAAGTGCCCGATGAGCTCTCAGGATACCCTTGGGTACCAATTAATAAAAGTATTTTAGTCGATCACCTCGTTGTCCCCTCTTTCTTACTGCATAAATCTAGAAAAATGATATTATTCTTCTTGGAAGTGCAAACTGAGGATCGCTATTCGCTTGAATTGCAGCGAAGTGATAAAGTTCTATCATAGCGATCTGATACTATTTCGCGTTATTCTGGCTAGTCAAATAAAAGCTTTAGTCACGGTCTGAATTGTTCCCTTTGACACATTTGTGGTCAATAGGCTGAGCAGACCAGCGCCATATTTCAAGTAATTATCATAGTCATTTATATCGGTCATATACTCATGAACAGTCGCATTATATATTTATGCCCTCTTTTAATTTCAAATGCAAACTATAGTATTTACCGTGTAATAGTTAATTAAAATTAAATAAGGTTTTCGTTAGTAAAATCAAAACAACATATATTGTTAAAACACTAAAAGTGGTACCTATGTTGTAAAGTCTGTATAATTCTACAAATCCCTGAGGTCGCACCTCCGTAACGTAACGTAAAGTTTTCTATCGTAAAGACACTGCAGTAAACTGAAGCCTCATTTATTTCTGTTATTTGTTAAAAACATTGAAAATTTAATACAAGGGTTTTTATAACAACCAGACCACGTTTAAGATAAGCTCCGGTGCTGGAATCTTTTAAAACGTCGTTAAAACCGACCCGGCCAGACAAAGAGCTAATTGTTGACGAGAAATATTTTCGATGTAAATTCGCACTCCTTACAGCCCATTCTGAATTTGTACTGGACCCGAAAAAAGTTAACGTAATTAGAACCCTCTGAGGGAAGCCGAGATTTTGTTTAGTACTGAGTGCTTTGATTTAGTTTTAGAGTTTTGTTTTTATTGGCAAGTTTGTCCCCTAGAGGCAGGTGCTTTTGTTGGATTACGAATATTTTTAGGAGATAATCGAATAGTCAACTAGGTAGTTTTTTGATATAGTCAAATAATTTATTTGGGTATTTTAGTTTAAAAATTTCATAAATTTGCGTTCATATTTCGTGTCGTGTTTAGGTTTTAATTGAAATACCAACTTGCCCCTTTGTTATTAAGAAAAATAATCGGTTTTCCCTCATAAAACAATAATATTTCACGACATCTAACGGAAAAAATACTTTACCACGGCAATAAAGAAATTCTTCTCTAACTCATATAAAGCTAAGTCATCTTACCTTTAATTTGGATTCCTATGTCAGTTTGCAATTTCCTAGGACAGTTCTTACAATTATCTAGGTCTGAGAAGTAATTAGTGGCTGAAGGATTATATTAATGCAACGTATGTAGGTAGTCTAGGTGCAATTCTATACTGTAATTTCAGGCAATAAAGCCTCTAATTGAGTGCTTGGTCGTCTGTGATCAATTGTCCTGCGCGGTACTAGCTGAAAGTCACTTTGTTGGTACATTTAGTGATATTGACACTTGGGTACTTTGTTGATTTTAATTTGATTGGCTTTCTGGAGGACCGTGTCGTATACGACAATATACATTAGACAATCCGTCTCTCAGACAGATGCGGCCTGCGGTTGCGGCCTATTGACAGCTGGTTAGAAGGTCTAAGCGGCCAGTAGGTAGGTACATTATGCTGTTGACAATACTCCGGCATTAGTATGTCAAACAGTACAAAACACGAATTTCCAATTTTGAATCTACAATGTACACAAATCTCGGGTAACGTTCATATCCAATACTCCTTTGAATATTGATATGTAAAGTATCATAGTCGTAATATATTTTCAATCATTGCACAATATTATGATTTAGTCTCGTCTCTCAGAGGTTACTTGTGAGGGAGTAACTTTAGTAAGAAAATAAAATTGGCGTATGGCACTTTAAAATCTATCATAATCATAGTTATTGGCACCAAAATCTAAATTTAGCCTTGAGAATTCATAAATATTGACGTCGACGCGAATCCTGCCAGTATTAGGAGGAAGAGCTTTCTTATCATACAATTATATTGATACAGTTTTACTGCGAGTACGTTAACAAAAAATTACTATTCGTTGAAGTTCCCTTCACAGTTACCTTAAATAAAGACAGTACCTGATGACGCTTCTTCTGAGTAGGTAGTTGCTTTTTTCATAGGCTATTCATTAAACGCATCTAAACCTAAAATGCCTGGCACGCTTCAAAATACGGCGCTATTCTTCTCGGGCCACTGAATTCGGGAGTGGATGTAAAACTGTTCAATATAGCTTTAATTTCGTCCGTCCAGCGCATTTGTAGCGAGCTCCTGTGCCGCGAACTTGGCCTTATACCACAAGCCGTTCTAAAATCATCTCCACGGCGTGAAACATCTCCGAAGAAGGTGAAAATGCGATCTTGGACGATGAAAGAAAAACGCTTGGGGTAACTTCGCTTATTACCAACTATTATTTATATCGCATGAAAAAAATTATTTAAAAAGTCTATTAATCTATAGGTAATATATAAAATGAACAACAAGTTGGTAATATTAACCCGTCATCAGTTTTGTTCTCTATTTACATGTCGGATATTTTGATAACCGGATGAATGACACGTGTTATGAATAGCATTTTAATATTTTACTACTGCTAAAATATAAATACCAGTGTTGTGTTAATTCCGCCTATAAACACGTTAAAGCAAATGTTTGTGTACGAATCCTAGTAGCGTAATTCTCATTTTTGAACTTGAAATTTCGTAAGCAAGTGAAATCGTCTTTTTAATATAATTAACGATGGTTTTGAATTCTTTTGAGCTTGCCCTTAATACAAAAAATACTCGCCGAGCTCGCAGCCTTCTGAATGCTGAAATATATGGAACTGAAAAAAAAATGCCTCCACGGCAGTGACCTCCGTTTCATGGAAGTGACATTTCCTACTTATAATCCATGGAAAGTATAAGAAATATGTAGCTATTTGCAAAATATAAAGACAGCTTTTTTAGTCCAGAACGATCATTATTTAATAAGTAGTAGGTTTAGTGTTCTTAATAATTAGTAAGTCACATCCAATGTAATATTACTTAGGTTTCGAATATTAAGTGAAGTTTAAGTATTTATTTAAAATGCAGTCATAATCAGTCTCAAACATTAAAACTGATATTTTATTTTAATACAACAACTTATACAGTAAGCTTTTCAAAAATATTCAATCTCCACTCTTCGCGTAGTATGCGCTGTTCTCGGTGACATTTCAGCTACTAATTATTTCTGCATAGGTATCGTGCTCTCTTTGTTTTTTAGCTGCCTTATATAAACAGGGATTCCATCCATTACGGAAATAGCAATAAGGTAACTGATTACGAATTTTGGTTATCCAGTAACGTCACTACGTAATTACGAATTTGATAAATATTTTTTCCTTCAAAAGTTTCATTCAAGTTATTACTGTCCGAAATTAAAATTATAATCATTAAAAAAAATTACTTAAAAATCTATGGATCGATCAGTTAGTCATCAGTAGGTATAGTACCAACAAAAATAAATACATTACAGTATGTATATAAGAATAAAGTTATACAATCAATAACACAACAATAAAAACTCGCATTTAATTAATAATTCTACGTTTTAAAAGATACAACGCACAACTGCCCTTCCGAGCCTAAAATCCATATTGCTATGCATTGATTTTAGGAGATACAAAAATCATTTTTGTAATCTTGATTAACTATTGTAATTTTTTATCTCTTATGCTATCTATAAATGCAAACAGTAAACTTAACATAAATATTTTACTCACCAAGTTCTTGAACTTTGCGTTTGAACTATGTGCCTATTAAGCGACAAATGAGTAATGAGCGGCTAAATTTTATAACAGCATTATACGTATTACATAGAAAGACACATGCAGCACAAGTATTTCCTGCGGACAATTAGAGCACAAAAATAATTATTAAGTACGTTATCCACAGACTTTATATTAGTCGCGGAGAAGTAAATGAATCACAGATAATTATCACATTAATTTATATCCTACGGAAGAAAACTCACTTGTTAAGTTTCAATATTGACCGGTTGTAGTAATGCCATACTGTTTAGAATAATGTTGGCTACTTACGTAATTACGGATTTTAATGCTACAGTTACGGGTTTGTCAGAAATTTAAAATCTTTACGTAATTATATAATTACGGAACAGAAGCCCTTCATAATAAAGCAGGGTTTTGTTTGATCCAAGCTCATCGACTTCGATCACAATCTCATTTTACCAGCCGTAGCTCCTCCGCAGGCTTTTTAGGAGCTTCTTGGGGTTTTCCTTGTAAAATATAAAAAAAAACTAGGCTACGCATTCCCACAAAACTCATTTTCGACAAAAAACACAAACACCTTCCTAAAACACCTCAAATCCACCCCATATCCCATACAATTGTCACTTCTATGGATGACAGGTCACGTCCATGGGCAATTTTTTACCCACGGAACCGTGGAAGTGACCCCCATGGAAGGGATTTTTTTAGGTATAATCTTGGATAACATAAGCTCCAAATCAGGAACGAACATGCGAATTTAGCCATGTGTTATTGACATAAAAACACATAAAAACTACACACTCTCAAGTAAATAATCGAAAAAACATACCTCTGACGATCGACACAGATGTGACAGGTTATGCTCGACGAATTTTGAGAATTTTGAAAAAAACTTTTCAAATATTTTCTCGCAAACTTTACGCCGGCGACAGGAACTGACAACTAAATCGAAAGGTGTTGCTAAATACCTTGTCTATACCCAGTTTCGTTCAGCAACACGTGCGATTATTTTAGAATTATGCAAAGTGTGACATCCTTCCATGGGGGGGACAAAAATATTGATCACAAACTTTAAGCCCTAAGTTCAGTAATATTTAGTTAACTTTAGATACATTCGTTCTTATAATCAACAAGGTAATATATTCCAGATAACTTTTATATTCGATTTTATGTAATTACTACGAAAGGTAAAGCTCAGGATTTTTTTCTTTGCATAAAACTGGTGTGATCACATACATGGAAAAGACAATTTAGAGGATATTTTTATTTATATTTTAGGAACAGTATTTATTATACATACGTTTATTTGTTGGAATAACAGTATTTTATCAACACTTTAATAACATAAATCATTATAACCTTATTTACTTATCATAAGTTAGAAAATCGTAATAACAGTAAATTTTATCGAAAATGAGAATTACCCAATCAATGTTTTTGTCATTCAACTCAAGTGTTTTCAATAAATATTGAAACAAGTGAATAAGACAGTAGGGAACTTATAATAAAATCAACATCTCCGACATTTTTTTTCAAATTTTTTCACACACTTAGATTAATAGGTCGATCTAGTGGTAACCCAAATCATTGGACGGAAAGTGTGATACTTCAACGCACGAAAATACAACATTTTATTACTTTCAAAATAGAATCTTCGAATAAAAAACCTTTCTTGATTAACCCAAATTTAAGTAGGTAGATATGGGACACTGAAAACATTATTTTTTTTACCCTTTACTACAAAAAAGACAAAAAAAATATCAAACGTTTGTTCAAAAATCACAAATCTCTTTCAAAGTGCAGCATGCGGCACTCGTATTTAATTAAGTCAGTCAAAGAACATTGTTTGGATGTCAGTGTATTAGCAAACAAAGCTTTTCATGCTCTCTTCCACGGCGATTGTTTGACCGTATAAAATTTAATGAACAACGTTTTATTTCGTTCGACTATTAAGGACTAAAAAGCATAGGACTTTAGTACCTCAGAGTCTGTTTATTTTCTTTTGAATAGCTTGGATTACAGCGCAGCTCTAAAAATGTTTATAGCTTTATTGATAGTTCAGCATTATACAGCTTATTGATGAATTTTATTCGTTGTGATATCTCTGAATCTCCAACTAAAATCGCATATTGCTTAGGTCTCGAAGACTTCTGCAGTTCTTATGACTCGAAGGTACTGGATTGGATGTTTACTGACTCACATTTTTATTATATATCTCATCGAGAAGGATGTAGTGATTATGCCGTACCAATTGAATATTAATGTGTTTGTACGAAGTACGATCTTTGTACAGTGCGCATCAGAATTAAGTACCCCCCTTGTCTACTAAATATTTACGACTTCTAATTCCCTTCTAGTTCCCAAAAATTTGTCACGCCGCCGCTCAGCATCGAAAATAATACTCAAAGTCTGAAATTCCCAAAAATTACAACTGTTGTGTCCCACATACATTGAGATGAGGGGGTACTTATATGTGACGCGCACTGTACCAATATCTCATTTAATTCTCAATCCCTTGATTGAGAATCATATGAGATACAGCTTTGGAGTGAACGGTTGTATAGACGAATATTCTGTGACCAGTACAAAACAATCACGCTATCAAAGGCCTTTCAGCATCACGTTTGATGATATGTTACCAAAAGCATATGTATTACGCATCGGACTGATTGACTTGTCAAATGAATGGCAGTGTATGCAGATAAAGGGATATATCCTCTATATACCACACATTATATGTATGATCTAGATTAGTTTTGGATGTGTTGATTGGAAGCGGCGCAGGTTCCTATGTATCAATAACATTTCTACTGCGATCAATGATGCGCCTTGAAACCGTGGTGAGTATGGCAAAATCCCCTTTTTGGGGATGCGTGTTTAAGCAACAGTAGTTTATGGTACCATTTGACTTGTCTGAGTGCCTTTTTTGTGAGCCTAAAAAAGTTATTTAAATCAGAAATCTGACAAATCTGACCTAAATCAGACTTATCCTTATCGACTTGAAACAGATAGATGATATCTGTACACAAACTTAATTACCTACTTCTTATGGAATCAATAAGTATTTCTTTTCTTTTCAAATTAAAAATAACGTGGCCCAAGCTTTTCAGAGCCAGAAAGTCTTAGGTCGCTTAATAGTAAAGGTTTTTCTTTGTTTAGTGGGCTACAAGTTTTTCTGACACTTTTTGAACCGTGCTACTTGCCTTTTTTGAATTGAGATATTCATTAAATAAGCTAGTATAAAACTACTTTCTCGCATAGCTAAATAATAATAATAAATACCTATGCGTAGATATCTGAAGTTCAACGAATATGATAAAATCAGTTCATAGATTTTGTTGTTTGAATGCGCCCCGCACGGAATTCCATGTTTGATTGGACAAAGGGGTTCATGTTTTGTTCTATTCCATATTTGAATGTTTATTTGGGTTTGGTTTACGACCTCGTTCTGTGTTTGTGTATAAACATGGCCAGTTTTCATATGAAATATTTGGTCATTAAAATATTCAGTCGGGATAGGTCAATTTGTGGTTCAACGCAAGGCGGTTTAAAACTTCAATTTGTCTTTACAGATATTCGAAGAGACTCTCTTCGAAGTTACAGTAATATAAATACCTGCTTAAATTTTGGTCTGTTTTATTTGTTTATGTATAAAAATACAGCAAATATCTTACAGCAGTTAGTTTTCAGTAACAAATCTAGGGCGCCTGTGTAAATTAACGTGATACAAAATACTAGCAGTTGTTTCAAACTGATAAGTACATAAGCATACATATTCAATGTGTGTTGTGGCCAGGCGTTTTGCAAAATAATTATTTCTGTCATTATTCTCAGCAGGTATTCAAACTCTAAATATTTCCATTCCACCATGTATTCCATACATCGAAGAATAAACAACCATCTCCAAAAACCACGAGTAAACCATTCAGTTATGCGGGTAAAGACCTATCATTGAATAAATGACTGTGCATTTGACAAACGAGTATTCTCTGATATAACCGTCGAGCACAATGATCCTCCCCAATGTATTATATATTTTGTGTAATGTAAGGCTCTGGGGATACGCGAAATGTACCGCGCAGAGTCAGGAGGAAATAACTCGTAGCTTTCTCACCTTAAATATTTACTGTCCGAAAAAGTACTGCAAGAACTTTTATCGAACTCGTTTCTGGTATTATAAAATAGGATGTTTTAAGAAATTGTGATGTTATTTCAATTTATTTGTAAGACGATTAATATCATTTCTTTTGTTATTCTTCGAGTATTTTATATAAACGTAGATATATCTCAAACAACAACACACGAAGATTATTAAGGCGCTGCCATACGACAGACATCGTAAAACGACCACTTTTTCATCGCACAGCTAGGCTTACTGCGACATATTACAAGCCCAAAAAAAATACAGTTTATAGTCAAGTGTATGGAAAAAAGACTTATACAAAAATATTTCATAAAAACCATCTAGAAACTTGAAAAAAATATCGCAAGACAGAACACGAAAATATTTTTTCGTCTCGAAATGCTCAATATTTTGAGTGATAACATTTTATAATTTTGTTACTGTAAGAAAGGTAATTTTATCATCTAGAGAAATATGTATAAAGATTTTAATTTACTGGTGTATTTACTTTTAAAATAAGTTAAAACCGATAAATAATGGTCGAACAAGAGATTCAACTAAATCAAACGCATCACCATTTTCAACTTTATTTGTCAAGCACTACGAACTACTAAATAATACTACTAATACCTAAATATTGTCTTTATACAGGGCCTTAACAGAATGACAAACACTCTGAATTTTTATAACTCGCTTCCCTCAATTGAGAATAATGTAATTGAATAGGCACGCAATATCAACTCAAATGTAGGGAAACATTATTTTCTAAAATAAATGGTTTTGAAATGCGTTGATAATTTCTACGGGTTACATTTTCAGAGATCTGAAAAATAAAGTAACGCAATTCTTTAGAATCACAACCGGGTACCGTCACTTTACTTGTTTTTCTTAAATCTCTGTGTGCTATATTATGGTGAATCTTGTTAACTTTCGAAATCATTTCTCTGCCCGAGAATAATGAGCTCTGTGGTTTCATTTGAAACTCCGGTGACTTTTGTTTAATGGAATGATAATACAAATGCTACCCTCTTTGTAGTGGAGGCCGAGAATATTGTTGTTGTGCCGCGAGCGGTCACTTTAGTTCCAAGGGTAATTCCATTTTGTATATTTTTCTCAAAAAATGCTTTCACAAACGAAACTGTCTTAATGTTGATTTATGCCGTTTGAAATTCAATTTTCTGTAAAGCAATTTCGAGAAAGAGGTTTTTGTCGCGCAAGGGTTAAATAACTTGGAGATTTTTTGTGTTGTTACAACGATTGCGAGCCAATTAAGTAAGTATAACACACAGATTTTGTTAAAACCTTTTTCCCTAAATTACGTTGCAAGTTTTCATAATAGAATATTATGTAAACAAATTTAATTACATCCTTGAATTAGCCACAATGGCCCGGGTCGTCGTGAATGCCAAACTTTGTAACCTCAACTTTGTCCGACTAAACTTTGCCTGTGTGTTAAGAACCGAAAGTATTTTTGAAAAAGCCGGTTTGTTCACTCAGATAAGAAGTGTTTTGATAGAAAATTCGGTGTTGGAAAAGATTATAATAACACCTGAAAAAATGACTGCGTCTTTCCCTTTTGTATCTACAATGGAATTATTATAAGTTTGTGCATTTTACCATAAATCCACGTAGATATAAACTAAGGAACCAATTTCGATATTTTGTACGTGGATTTCGTAGCCTATCATCGTCGCAATCTGCGTAGGTAATCGCCGTAGGCGTTCTCTTTCTGTCTGGATTCTCCAAGTGTAACAGAAACGTAAATCAATTATCAAATACGCTATATTTTATTACCAACGCGTTACGGCTGTGATCTGCCTCCAAGAGTCATAGATTTTAATATAAACAAACGGCGGGGGCAAAACTTGCGCAATTTATCAAAAACTATCTAATCAATTGCGGAACGGTGCCCCGTTTAATAACAAATCCTTGCCACAGATTTCGAGAACAGCTAGTTCAGTACCTACTTAGTTTCCCTGATTCGGAATAGATGTGATAAGATAAATGTATACTGCTTACATCATCTTTTGTAGATGAAAACGGCCTCTGATTATGAATCTGGAATGCGCGTGAGAGCGCAGTCTAGTCTATTCAGTTCCAGTGCGAATCTCCGTAAATAACATACTTATTATGAAATCGAATCTCGAAACGACTAAGTACTTAACTATAGCGCCATTGCACTACGAGTATTGCAACATTTGGAACACGCTATGTTTCAATTTTGAAAACAAAATTATGAGGTAAGTTTATTCGATCGAGCAATTCATAATGTCCATCTTGATATTTTTAATTTTTAATGTAAAATATAAACAGTAACTAGCTTTTATCTCACTAAGCTAGCTGTTTTCACCCACCGCTTGTCCCACGTTTTACTCAAAGGTTATTTGTGGACTAAAATTACGGCATTGTGCTAAATAAATTGTTATTAATGACCAAAACGCGCCCTACTTGCGAATAATAATGGCTCATTTTGGGGATAAATTCCTGATTTAAAGGTAGGTTCGTCTTAACTTTGAATTGATGCTGGTGAATGCCGAAATCATTCGTAACAAAAAAATGCAATGCAAGCGTTTTTTTTCATTCTGTTAGGACGGTATATAAAAGACTTTCACGCCTATGAAAGCTTTTTAACATAATTATCTTAATCCTCATTTAATGAGGTACAAACACTCCCGTCCGCAGCAATAAACGTTACCGTACCATCATACACAGCAGATAATCTGCTTTCTGCATTAACTTGTAAAGTGCCCTGTTCCATATGTCCTCCGTAAAAGGGTTTCTTTCTATTCATACGGGGGATACCTACACTGAGATACTCTTTTACGATTCAAGCAAAAACACGGCAAACGCAGCCGAAAGATAAACCCTCTGGCTCTGCGAACGTTGTTGAATTTTACGATTCCGCTAAGCCGCCTTAAAGTCGAGCCCTTCCTGAATATTTTGATTTATTTATAGGCGTGAAAGCGTAAAAGGGTGGTCCAAAAACAATATACACAGCCGCTCAGCTGGCGCTCGTAGGG
This sequence comes from Eupithecia pulchellata, assembly GCA_963931895.1. Classification (NCBI taxonomy): domain Eukaryota; kingdom Metazoa; phylum Arthropoda; class Insecta; order Lepidoptera; family Geometridae; genus Eupithecia; species Eupithecia pulchellata. The sequence continues at coordinate 3,525,605 of OZ007526.1, read as the reverse complement.
ACACTTAACATAATATGCCTCTATGAATAAACTTTGATGCCGCTTCGTATTCTTTCGCTCGCAAGCGGTAAGGTTTCCGAGTGGCTGCCGTCGCGCCGCCGCCGCCGCCGCCTCCGCCTCAGCTGTGCGGCACGCGAATGTGCCTTTGAATGTTATCATAATTACTCCGCATGTAATTATTATCGTCTTAGCGAATTTCGCAGAAACCCGAACAAATTTGCGGCAGTGAAATTTTATACTTAATTCATTAGGTAACATAACCATGTGAGAAGACTCAGGTAGCATTAAGCGCTGGCACTCGCGCCTCTAACACTTCATTGTGATGCTAATTTAGGGCAGCTCTATGAATATGGGGGAACGCTCCCGACGCGCGCACTTTTTGCCTCACCGCGCTAAATTAATTTGAATAATACCTCCGATAGGCAACGAGCTCCGGTAAAATGTCTTTTATATGAGTTTTCGACGTGAACACTCCCAACGCAAATATTTTTCCATTCACGGCTTGAGAATAGCCAAAGTACTCGTACATCGAAAGGGGAAAATGGATTATCTATTCATTAGATGTTTTTTGCGGAGCGACTCGAAGGTACGAAATAAATTAGCGTTCGGAGCGGGGCTATAAATCTTTACATCTCATAGTGTAAGTAGAAAGAATGTTCCATTAGACAATGGAGCACAGTGCGGTCGGGATGGCGGCCGATAAAATAAATTCCACTTAGCCGATAATCACGTCCCTGAAACGAGTGTCCATGTGCCCGGGCAGGTAATGAGGTGAGCAGACGTAGCTTAGAGCCAGGGCTTGCCAGCCGGCGGCGGGCCGTGTCGACGCCCAATCCGAACCTCGAATGCACTCAAGCGTACGTGCTCGTCATAGAAATTACTCAGGCAATTTTTAAGTAAGCCTTTCTCGCTGCAACACTCTCGGTTATTCAGCCGAGCTGCGTATGCTGAAGCACTTAAAGGAGGTAAAGCCACTCCTAAACAAATGAAAGAGCTTTCGTTCGTCGTTTTTGCCTCACGGCAATCCGCTTTGCTAAAAGGCGGTGAAAATTTAATGCAGGCTGTGTATGACGTATTCGCCGGTTTTTATCGGGTATCGGATTTGGGTGGCCCGTATTGACGGTTCCATTTAAAAAATCACTAATGGATCGACACATTTGAAAGAATTTTAACGTTAAAATTCAAATCTCCGACGAAATGTTTTCAAAACACAATATCAATGAACGAAATGAAAAATGTTCAGTAAACAAAGTAATAATCTCAAGCAAGCAGAATTACTGTTTGGAAAATCGCTGTGATTTTTCACTTTCATTAATTTGATTTGTTTAATTTAACTCATTTAATTTACGCGTAAATTACATCTCCGATCGACCTTCCCTCGGCTCTTGAATTCCTTCTTAATCCGCTCTAGTTTAAGGTTCATTTTTGTGTGGAATTGTTTTGTAGGTGAATCGTCGCGTTGTGCCGTTTTGTGTAATGGGCTTTTTAGCCTACTCACAATACGGCACGCTGTAATGTAGACAACGTTGATTTGATAAATGACTGGAGTTTTCGCATGAAAAGACGAACGTTTTCGTTGGCCGGTGTTTTTAGGAACCTGCGGAGTTCCCACACCGGTGTCGCGAGCCTTTTATCCTTACTTCTTGCTAAATATTTTACGAGATGAAATTCTGACATTGTATTTTTGGGGCAACATTTCAGGTGAGCATTTGAAAGTTCCAGGCTACATGTGAGATTGCTGAATGCTTCGGACTTTGTTCCTCGTCATCTTGAGGGAGTTTCTTGAAATCTTTTCACAACGCGAAAGAAAACCAATACCATTTCTAGCTTAGACTTTCTGAATAATCATGCTCTTAGCACTACCGTACATATTCACCAAAAAACACATTGAAAGGTTCAATTTTTGTAATAAATACAATGAAAAAGCCTGGAAACGTGAGTAGCCTTTATGATTGTATTTATTTATTCGAAAACATAGGTTTAATTCCGACCATTGTAAGCCTCTGAAATCCATTATCCTATGTATGATATAACCTCAACCTTCAACCTTTATTTTATATCCAATTGTACTGTATATCGGGTGTCTAGATACCATCTGTGCGTTATAAACTTTGATCTAATCTATCGTCATTTCAAACTAATGACTTTCCAATATGGAAAAAAAATATAGGATAGTGGACTACGTACAATTAGCAGCTAAATGGTTTTACGTGGAAGCTTTAAAAAAGCTTTTTTACAAACACCGGCTACACAATTTAATAAAACGAATAATTAAACGAGTACTTACGTGTGTCAATATTTACAGTAAATCATCTTAAAGTTCATCTTGAGCAAGCAGGACTTCATCTCAATTCTAAGCTAGACAATTCAGCAGTGACTTTGCAAGGCTCAGTAATTTGTAGTTGATAATCTCAGTTGATAATTAATATAATTTGCTTGCCCGGGAAGAGGATATATTATGCAAAATGGATCTCTGATGCTCCTGTGCGGACACAGTCTTTTCTTTCTTGTGTTATTGAGAAAGTTATATCCATATATCAATAAGTATATCGTGTTTGTAACACTTAGAAACGTACGTTCCGATACAAACTTTAAAATTAAAACGCCCAACAATATCCTATGAACAAAAATATGTTTTTAGTGTTGCTTTGGCGTAACCACGCTGAAAATACCCTCGATAACCGTAATTTATATGTCAGGTTTAGTGTTAACCGCGTTATGTCATGTATGTTTACTCGCACTGTTTGCTTTATCCGCTGTCATCTATTATTTGAACATGGAATGAGGTGCCATTTCACTTCAGCCGGGAATCCGTGATACCGCTTTACCGCTAATTGATGAGGAATACTTGAACTGATATGATGTGATAAATAGGAGTTAAAAGTAGACCAGTTAAGGGACCGTCTTACGATCTTTGAAAGTTCAATTTATATTGGGGGTCAAGTCACCTCGTACAATTTGCAGGAATTGATTTCTTACATATTAACAAGAAGGAAACGAACGGACGTTACACATTAGAACCCTCCATATGTCTAATATTCCTTGTTTGATCGGTACCCAAAAATCTCAGCTGCTTTTATAAACAATGCCCATTCTTGTGGTAAGCTCTATTAACGTAGCGTCCAGCAAATTAAAGAAAAGTCTAAGGTGCAAGGATTACCAGCTTAATTTGGGATATTCATGCTTAGCATAAACCGAGAATATAGTATTTTTTACTTTCTAGTCTAGTCTTAAGTGCTATCTCAAAGGTACCTTTTCCTTCCATTACGAAAATCCGAAATCACGTTGATAACAAACCTCCCGCTCAAAGCTTTTTAAACCGTCAGCAAGAAAGGCCAAGTTAACCCGCAACACCGCAGACCTGTCCTAATAACCCGGTACAATAGTGGCCCTAAGCAAACAAGAGTCGCTTATTGCTACTCGGCACTCCGCAATAACAGAGGTACAGAGGTAAAAACAATAGCCGACCGAGCGACTCCTTGTGATTGCGTCGCGACCGTATTGTTCCCATTACATTGCTCGGTTTGTCAGGCCGCAGCTTCCACCTCCACCTTATTGTAATTTTATGGAATGCGTATTAATAAATAACCTCTTTTCTTTTCAGGTAAGCTTCCACCTGAACTTTGACAAAGTCGAACCCGATGTGAGTCATACTTTTGAATTGGAAATGGAAAGGTTCACCATTTCGCTTTTTGACAGTTGAATTCGAATAATGAATAATGATTTTGGATTATATTCCCGGGAACCGTAAACGCGGTGTCAATTTGGCAGAGTTTACAATCGGTCAGAAGCTTCAGCGCTGATCCACGTTGAGCCGGATTTACAAGCGATTGTTTGTGTTCGATATTGGCTATAGCGCAATTTTCTAAAGTGTCAAACACCCAACCACCGCGTTATTGCATGATTAATTTAAATCTCAACGCCACCAAAACATTATTATACATCGTACGGCTTAGTCCTAATAACCGTAATAAACATCAACGGTAACGAGCAATAGGCAGCGATTCGTGCTGATGTTACACTGTTTTTATACACGACCGGTACATGGGAAAGCTTTCTAATTGCCGGAACAATGCTGAGCCGGTTATTTGCCGGCGGCATTGTTTTTGTCCGCGCCGGTTCATTTTACCCCACCTTCCCCCGGACGGGAGATTAATGGAATTTGAATACGCATAGCCTTTGTGTTCGGCTTTACGCGTAATTTAGGTAAGCGAACACCGGCCCCATGAGTCGGCGTTTTGTCGGCAATCTTACGCTGACTCCCAGGGCGACTTCCAAACGCGTAGAATCATGCATCTCACCCCTGACATGATCACACTCTTTCCAAAATGTCACGGGCTCATCTACATTTTAAAATTCGTCCCATCCCGTTTCGGTCAAAGTACAAGGCCGACAAATTGATTTCCATCAATCCTTTTAAAACTTTCCTTTAAATTACCATTTTTAGTGAAAGCCTAATGCATTATTGATAACACCCCTGTGTTGGTGGTGAAAATTGTTATTATTTCGTATTTCGGTGCGTCCCCTCGGTCGGCCGTTCCGTTCAATAACGTTGTGTGTGCTCAAAGCACTATCAATCATCCGCTGTGCCTAGACACGTCGAGAAATAAAATGTATTTGTTTTATTGGGGTTCTTAGCTATTGATTTTTGGTGAAATTATGGCCGCCGTATCTACGAGATACACGCTCGTTCATTCTGTTTGTTTATTCACCGTCGATTGGTGAGTAAGTTGCCTTCTTCTTTAGGAGTGTGGGAGGGCTCGATACTTCTATGTGTCTATACTTGATGACAGCAAACTTTTATCTTTATACTTACTACTGACATACTTTTTTTTACCTCCTACTTGAATTGTCGTAACATAAGAAGTAATGGAGTGCCATTCCTCCAATCAAATGAATCACTATGAAACCTTTGAGCATCGAGCATCTATAGACGCTACTCTTAGTGTAAGTAATGGCCTATGGAATAGACGCAGTCTAGCAAAGGTACATGGAGCGTATCAATCAGCAGAAGACAATCCTGTCGTCGGCGAATGCTGCAAATCCATTAACATAATTGAGCTCCTTGCATCCGGACACTTCACGGTCCGGATGACCGTCTTTGATGGCGCATCGTCTAATGAGAACCGAATCGCTCAGCTGCTTATTTACCAAATGGTTAAACACTGGCATGATATAGACAGATACCTACATATGCTACGAATTTTACTTTAAAAGCTTTCGCTGTTGGGTAAATATTGTAGTTAACCTACATGATTGAAGTCTCTCGTTAAGGGACGAAATGTTGGTGTTCATAAACACAAACTAGGTTCGTTAACTACGAACCCGCTAACATTCATAATGTCCTACTAATATAAAAAATGCGGAAGTTTGTGCCGATGTAAAGATGTTGGCCAAAGATAACTCCAAAACAACTGAATGGGTCGGGACGAAATTTTGCTTACAATCTCTAATCTAATACTTTACAAAACGCAATCGAAACTGCAAACAGAAGCTAGAACCTTTGTAAGTTCTATATATACAGATACTAGATTATAAATAACTTTATTTACTGTAGCGACCAAAATGAAAGAGAACACGCACAAGTAGCTATCTTTGACAGGTATCGTAAGGATAAACACAGATTGATACTGAATCTTTATTATTAAATCCGTATACAAGATCAATTAACCAAACATTACGTTTAAATTTTATCAGATATCATAATGTTCATAGAACAAACAATGCCGAGAGGGATGAGACATTTCCAGAATCAGACCTAGAAATGCAATCCGGCAATGTCTGATTTTATGAAGCCATCACAACAGCTGGGTATAAAGTGTACAAGCTCCCTTACAAACCAATAGGATCGTAAAGATTGCACGTTCCAGCACTTTATGTGATGGTCGCTCTCATGAAATCAAACAGCACAATTTTCCTCTGACATATTCTGTGCATTCATCCAATCACAGAGTAAGTGTTCACATTCCCAAATGATACATACTTTTTTTTTTGGACAAACCACACAGCATCATCTAGCCCCAAGCTAAGCAGAGCTTGTGTTATGGGTAGGTACTAGATGACTGATGTACAAAATACAATATTTTTAAATAGATAGATATTTTTTATTATACATAGAAAACAACCAGAACCCCTGAACAAATAAACAAATAACAACCCCTGATCTGCAGATCGTACAAATATTTGTCCCGAGGCAGGAGTCGAACCCGCAACCTCCTGCGTTGCAGGCGGACCTTCGCCCACCGCGCCACAGTGGTCGTCAAAACAACTTTACAAACCAATTTTACAAATAACCAAATAGGAGTCTAAATCACAAAATCTCTCGTAAATTAATGAAATCAGGGGAATCTTATGAACTTATTGCAATTATAATAAACGATGTGATTTCAGGAAGGTGGTTTGCGCCTTGTAATTATCCCTTTCTGGCGATTTAACCAGGTGAAGAAATCTCTGAACAAATAGATAAAATTAATGTACGGCTCACTGATGGTAAAAGTAGGTACATGACAGTTAAAATGTCGCTTTTGAGCAAACCATTCTACAGTATCCTCGAATTAAATGCGTCATTACAGGTAAACTCGACCTAGCAAGTTCGACGGAGTTTGCCAAAATAAATAAAAAAGAAAAAGCAGGTATCAGCCCCACAAATTTCTATGAGTGGGACAGATCAGGTTCCTAAGATAAACTTGTGGTAACACTTCCTTCATTTTGGAGTACTTTGAACAAAATATCTTATAAGTTACACTAGTAATATGACTGCCATCCCCGCACCCACAAGTTACGGAATTTGAGCAAACTCTACGTAATCGGCGACAAATGAATCCCACCATTAAAATTAACGCCAGCCGCTTCCGACCTCTTCAGATTTATAATCACCTTTTAGAGTCCGCGCCATTGAATAGTTATTAGTAAGATAATTCTCAATGGCGGCGAGATAATACAATGTAATCTGAATAACAAATTGTTTAAGGATTACCTCTGTAACGGTGAACCGATGATATTATCATATCAGGAAATACTTCTATGTCTTATTCTTAGCGTAACTAATTCTTGTGTTAAAGTATTGAATGATGTGGTATCTAACGAATTTATTATAAAGATAAGGTAATTACTATATTTGTGACAAAAAATAAGCTCTACTGCACTTCTCTATCACCTCCTAATATTTGAGGTACAGGAAAATAAACCACGAATGAATCAACCGCACTAGGCCAAGTGAAACAGACACGTTTTCGGTAACAGATTGGCATAGGTGAGGGTCCGGCCGTCCACCGCCATTGACAAACGACTTTGAGCACTTCATTAATTGCGGCACACTCCAACGCGCGACCACCTCTAAATAATTCACATACGAATGACCCCCGACCCGCAATCTATACCGAGTATCGAGAAAATCACCGGCCAGTTGACGACTCTTTGCAGACTAATTAATTGAGATTCGTTTTAATACCCATGACGTGTCGGCCAATAGACCATTATCAGAATTAAACGACGTTGATTAATCCCTGCGCTTAATTTATGTCCACTTAAGATTTTTGGTCTTAATTATCAGACACTTTTAACAGGAAAATATTCGCATAGGGAAAAAGGTAGAATAAATCTCAGTCATTAATAAACGAGAGTGCGCCTTTTTATTATTTCAGCTGTAACGCCAATACTAAAGAATTGCTTTTCGAAAAGTTTATTAATTTTTGACGTTTTTACCGTATTCATTGAGCCGTATAGTTTTTCATTAACCCACTTGTGTGAAAGTTTCATAAACAAGCAGTATGAAGCGATCCGTCGGACTTAATCACGTTGCGTGTTCAGCAAATCAACAACGTGAAACCGGAACTCCGATCCGATTAAATACCTCTATATTTTTAAATTGGAATCCCTCTCGTTGCGGCTACAGCCGGTGATACACTGCGTTTATGGTAATCCATTAGGGTCCCTATGGATTTTTATTATGCTTTTAATTTGTACAAGTTTTAACATTTGTTTTCAAACAAAAACAACTGCATTAGCTGTACACTTCGCGACAACTGGCCGTAAACGATGAAATAAAACCACTCGTCCCATTTTACCCCAACAAAGTCCGATAAAACTAGTAAAAAGGTTCAATGAATACATAATATCTTAATCTGAGGCGTCGAATGTCGATTGCGCAATAACAAGAGGTTGGACGAGCAAAAAGCAGCTGGGAGCCCACTCGTAACGCTCGTAACTAGAGCCTTTACGCAATTCGGCAACGTCCTAATTGATTCCTCGCCCTTTCGGCCAGACGGGGCGTCGTATTATCGCGCGCAGGTGGCACGGGCTACCCTCCGCGACAGACGACAACAATATCCACCGCCCCACCTACAACGGATCCTCGACACCCGTTTCACCTTTAATTGTATATCGGAAATTCTTTTCGTGACGTGACCCGATTAGTAATAAACCTGGTCCTTAGCGGAAATGGCTCAATCCCCCGTATTCTTGCTTGCACCTCGTCCATCCGCGAACATTTTCCAAAGGTGTGTAAATCGACGGGCTGTTCCTGGAAGTGAAATATGGCGTATCTCTAGTCGATTTGTATGCGCGCCAACCGCTCTCTAAGTAATTTATCTGAGAGTATTTTTGGCCGCAAAGGGGTGCGCCGACTTGCGACGTGTCTCCGTTCATTCAATTACATTAAAAGCTTAATTAGTAATATTAGCGAAGTGTCCTCGTTTACTTCACTACTCTTTGATGGTGAACTACTTTGTGAATTTTGTCGAGTTTGTTAGTAAAGTTTTCACTGGCGGCGAGACGAAGTTGCGATGCTTAGAAATGTGGCTCGCAATTAGAATAATGGACGTTAACCTTTCTGAGGGAAATTAATGCTGCGTCTTACGCTGAGGGCACACTTGGCTCGATTATTTTTAAGGACTTAAGCAATTGCAACATTGGACGCATGGTTCGTTTAACACGCTTAGCTTGTAGTCGTTCAAAATTTACAGCCAAGTCTAAATTTGCCTTTTAGACATCAGACTTTTTCATTTATTCGCCATTAGCAACGAGAGCGTGTTCAGTATGACTAACATTTGCTGAAATGTAAACACTAGTACGACCACGGGTAAGTATTCCTCTTGCCTAAATAATAGGAATAACTGTTTTCCGACAACTACAAACGCTATTGTCCAGGTCTCCCGAGCCCCATACTCCTACAAACAAGCTCAAGCTCAGTGAATGTGTATCTGCAGTGTCGCAGACAACAGTTCGTATGCCCAAGCCTTAAACAGCCACACTTTACTAGCACAGAGACCTCTATCAAGTTTGCAAATCGCCCTAAAGTTTCGTCTGTTAATTGAAAACTTGTGCCGGTGTCTCCAACCGCCGTTCTATTGTTTGCTTCTTCTCACTTTTTTGCAGTAGTTCTTTTTAAGGATGTCTATTCTAGGGCAACTTTTGCGGTTTGTTTTGAAATGAAATAAGTGTTGCTGTGAAAAAATGATTGAACAGTAAACTTGCTACGGCTGTATATACTAAAGCACCCTAACATATAGAAAACCAACGGTATCGAAAGTTGAATCAAATCAACTGACATATAATCATCAGTCCCTTTATAAATACTAATTAGTACTGTGTATTATTATACAAATCATACAGTCTCTGGCAACATGGTATCAGAGTTCCGTATAATAACTTTGATAATAATTTCGTTGCGCAAGACTTTCAACTTATTCATATCATCCACTAAACCAAATTTATTACACCCAAGTATCCATTTCCCCAATATATTTTATCATTGTTTCCAACACGGAGTCTACACACTCCATCACACACGTAAGATCTTTATATACCGCCAAGTATTCCTTCGACTGGCCCCAAAGTAAATTAAACTCTTTGTCTAGGAAAGTAAAGTTTGTATTCCCATGGGTAAATAGCAGACTTGTTGCTGGCCCCGCTTTGGATCAAGTTGTCTTTTTGACTACTTCTGTAACATTTTCGGGTGAACAAGGGAAAAGTGTTTTCCGGGTGACAATATCGCTATCAGTCGCGGGAACGTAATTTGTCGTAGTTACTTGCTATGTGGACATTCACGATCCTTTGACTCGTGTCTAACGGTTAATGTGATGTACTCTTGACGTTTATTTCTCGAGATGTCTTCTTTTGTTCTTCTCAGCTATAAGGATATGACTAAATTGCTCGTATGTATATCGAGCTTCGGTAGGTTTGACAGGAGTCTCTTCTCGCGGTAGCTTTTTAATATCTTTTTGTGTATTTATTTATTCAAATACTTTTTATAAACTTTTGAGTCGGTTTTGTATTTTCAGTCTGGTTTTTTATATAAAATTTACCTGCTAACTTCTGAGGAGAATGAAAGTCGGATAAATTTCCAGGAAACTTCCTTCCGCAAAATATGTACTGTATGAACTTGTATCGGAGCTCTTCCGGATTACGCTATGAAGTTGAGAGGAGTTCAACTCCCCAAGTATTTGAAATCGAAAACGAAAACCACCTACATTTACTATTTAGGCAATGGCGGAGAAAGCTTAGCAGTTAAATATTTTAATATTATAAATGGTACTTTTATTGATATGGATCAGTAGAGCTACCTGTATATTTGCTACTGTCTGCAGTTACGTCAATAATTTTAATTGTACTAGTTGTCATACATTGTATATAACAAATTCGCTTCCCGTCTGTCTGTCCCTATGTATCCTTAGATCGGCTTGGTGCGGTGGTATTTAATAGATATAGTGATTAAATAGGAACCTTTATATGTATAACAAACCTTGTGAAGCGGGCGGCTTATTCATCAACTGGCGCGAGTTGGCACCTTCTGATTTTACCAACTTTTTCTGTCGTCAACTCGCTCGAACATGATAAAAGTATTTGTACATTCTCATAGATAAATTTAAAGTGCTAAGAAATCATTATAGCAGAAGTTAAAACTACCAAGTCAGAAATGCATGTCGCTAGTATATATATAATAATCGAATTTTTATTTTAATATCTCCTTTGAACTTATGTTCTACAGCTAGGTACTTATATACTTTGATTCAGACTTCGTATTTTACATAGAATATTTTTACAATAATATTAATCTGATCTAATTTAGATCATGAAGAACTTTAAATATTGCTTATTTTCGAAACACTTACTATGTTGGCTGTTCTTGATTATTTCTGCTAAAAATAGAGACGTAAGATATTTGTATATATAAATCTAAGATATTTATATATCTATTTAGGAACACCATCAGCTTGAGTTATGAACACATTTTACGATATGTTTCGGAATGTTTAAAGCAAAATACCACATCTTGAGTTTAACAGACTTTTAAGGTTATTAAATAAATTATGTACTTGAACGTTACCACGACAATAAAAAATACAAATATTAACGCGTTCCTTTCCTACTTGCTGCATAAAAAAGATATAACATTTTATTTCACTTGAAGGTGACGTTATGGGCCGTAAAAGTTTCGTATCTATTAACTTGTATGAATCTTGCTGCGCACTTAACCTCATCCTACTATATTTTCATATAACCTGAATCATATGAATAACCGACTTAAAAATGAGGTTTCATTCGAAAAGTACTGAGCTGCAATATCTAATTGCACGTCCTGTGTCTATACCAGTCTAAAGTGTACTGTAGACCTAAAGTAGCGTTCTGATTTTAACCCCTTACCAACTAGAGGCAAGATTATGCCAGTTGTTTGTATGCAGCCTAGCAGCCCCTTAACCTTTTTACTAAGAAACAGAAACGTTGCTCATCTCATAAATTATTATATTCAACCGTATTATACAAAAACTAACCTTAAAGGATTTTGCAATGTTGGCTGGCTTTCATTTTATAACATCGTTAAGCGTGTAGGAGCATCTTATATCTGCGGTAACCCAAAATGTAATACTTGATTGCAAGTAACTTGTTACTACATTGTTGTACTCTCTACTTCAATTGATATTATGTACTACAAACAGTAAGTGCCAAATAAGATGGTCGCTCACCTATGACTAGGTATGTATCGGGTATTTATAGCGTACCTTTTGTTTTATGTTTCCATTAGTTTCCATCGCGTTGCAGTGATTGTGGTTATAATGCGGGGTGCTACAACGCGACGGAAATGTGAGGGAAAATAAAAGTAAAAGGTACGTTATTAATACCCTATATATGGTCTTTAGAATGTTAACAAAGCCCAAAATTTTTAAAAGTTTTATTGGTCGTTTACCTTCTTCATGAAATTGCAAAATAAATACTGCATTTTGTGGTACAAGGAAGCAACAGATAAAAAATACAACAGAAAACATTTCGAAATCTGGAATTATTATAGACTTCGTACCTCTATAATAATCATATACGTCCAATTCCCAGACAAAGAAACCCACACAAAGAAAGCTCCGGCCATGCCACGCAGGCGGATTGGTCGCAGTAAAGGTGTTAAAAATAAACAGAACATAAACATAAAGTTAGTCCAATTTATTCTACCATTTCATTTAGCTGATTGTCCGATTTGACTGGCAACCCTAGCCTCGCATCAAACAAGCGGTTCCGTAACGTAATAAAACCCCCTCGCACCGCTGAAATTTACCTTATTAATTTTGTTAGCGTGAAATAATCACGCTGGCTGCCTCTACTGATCCTTAAAATTATTTACGTTCCCTCCCTTGTAATAGGAAATTTGTACGCACAAACCGGTATTTTACAATATGTGTACAGAGGAGAATGTGTGTTATTTTATTGTTATTAAAACTTTATTTTGCCTGTGATGGCGGTTTTTCAGCTTTGAACCAACTATACAGTAATATGGATTCATAATCTTTCAATGTACGTGGTTAATGTACCCCTACATATGCATATAGATTAAATTGAAATTTGCAAGCAGTCAATCAAATCAAAAATGCCATCCCAAAAAGCATATCCAATGAGATATATTCAGAACTGTGCTTTCTTAGTGATTTTAAGTATTAGAATGAAGCTCACTGTCTGAACAACTCTTTCATTTAAGCAACTGGCAAATTCTTGTTCAACTTTGATCCTGAAACGAATCGTTTATTTGCTTTTGTTCCAGACGGTGCTTGCTCAAGAACAATGTTTACTGTTTTGGCTTTGTTTAGTGTGATCTAAGTGGTTATATTCTGTTTTAATGTTTTATTAGCAATAAATTTCGTATAGGTTCAGCACTGGGGCGTGATATCATAAAAAACAGTCTGTTTACGAAAACCAACTGAATATCTCCGTACAAATATGTATTGGGTAAACCGTCTAAGTTAGTAAACAATTCCGAACAGTTCCCAGGGTGTGTTAAGTCTGTAAGCCCTCGCGGACTCGGGCGCACGCTCGCTTATCCATGCGATCTTACTTTCGTGATGTCGCAACACCTCTTTTTGTCTCACACAATCTGATCGGGCAACTTCATCTGTGAGTTACCTATAGCTCGAGAACTTACCACTCCAACCAATACTTCAACCAAACGCAACGCCGACAACTTCACGGATAGGTTTCTCTGTCGGGCGAGCCATAACTTTCTAACTTGGAGACAAACTGCCATTTCAATCAGTCAAGAAACGTCTATGATTGCAGACATTGTATTCAAATTACGCCTATGACAAAGAAAAACACAATAACTTTTCCAATTACCTATTCAACGAGTTGCTTCAGAAAGCTGAACCACCGTTCTCAAACAACGTCTCCGTGAAAAGAAATCACCGAATAGGTGAGCGCGTAAACTCACGAGTAAACATTTGCGTATGTAAACTGGAATTATTCACGAAAAAACTTTTAATGGCGTCCCCGGAGTTCCCGTCAAACATTTATCAACAAAAGAACGAACGTCCCGCAGGCGATGGAACTTGAAATGTATGGAAATTACCCAGTCACGAGCGGAGAACAATTCACTAACGTCGGCATAGGCAAATGTTTTTGTTGCAACTTGTTTCACTGTATAACTTGTGCAGGATTCTGAGTTACAACTATTGTGTTACACAAGTCTCCGAGTACATGCATGAAAGGAGTGTGCGGGATAAAAATGAAACATTCCGGAGATAAAACTGAGCGAGTGATTCGTCAGATGTTCTGCGTGGAGCGAGCATAGCCCCTCGTTGGGCGCCAAATAACTCGGAACGGAATAATGAACCGCTTCAGATTCTTCAGCAAACAATCCCTGTCATTGCGCGACTGCAGAGAGAAGATTAAAATTTCATAAATAATTATGTTGAGAGTATTTTAAACAGTCTTGTGCATGCATTTCATCTTATGAGAATCCTACATGTTTTTATTTCTGACAACTTATAATGATTTGTAAAATAGGTAGTATTTAGTTGAGTGATTGATTGATGATTGTTAGGAAAATCGCCAATTTAGGTACACTGTTTTTTTTTACACCAAAATATTGTATAAAATTTGCAAATTTTGTTGCTAAAATAATTAACACATTGTCATAAACACTTATCTACGTGTATGCTTATCAACTCAAATCGAAAGGTAAGATAAAATAAATACGTTTTGAACGGACACCGTTTCATTTGCATTTCAATCAGGGCGATATAGCCAGTGGAAGGGAAAATCCACTCTGTCGCCTCACTTAAAGCTTTTGAAATATTCCTATAACTTCTGATTCTACGAGAAAAAAAGCCTATTTGAATTGGAAAGATCAAAGCGTAAAAATTTATCGTTACAAAAAAGAACGTCCAAAAAGACGTCACAGTTACTTATTATTTCAACAGAGCTGTGTCTCTTTTCTCATTCTATTTGTCTTTTCGATTGTTCCGGTGCATAGACTCCTCCATTACTCGGCACTGAAAGGAAAGTTTTGTATTCAATTTGGTATTATAATTCCCATTTGAAGTCGCCACGCACCATCGCGTCGACATCGGCTATGTAAATGGGCGTATCCGGGACTTAGTCGCACTTTCCCCTAAAAAGTTGAATAATTTCTTTTATCTCCTCAAATCGTAAATATTTCGATTTCGATATAAGCAAAGATTTTTATTCCTGCATTTAATCTTTAGAAGTATTAAATCAATCGAGGTTCAAACGAAACCCATAAGGCATTTATTTATATAAGTACTCGCAACATCAAGTTCTTCGGTTTGTGTAAATATTTCCTGGCGGATGCCTGACGTGAATTTTTATTCAGGCGCACTCGGCGGGATAGACGGAAACATCTCAGTGTTTCTCTTCAATTTAAAATGGAAACTTATCCCCAGGCTACCATAAAGTCTGTATTTTCCATAGAAATCCACCTCGCCGTTGTATTCGATCCTAACCGATGTCCGCTGGAAAGCCGGCCCGGCTTTAGCTCCGCATCGGCTCAGCATTGGTGCTGAGCTAAAGTCTTGCATCTTGCGACAGGTTTTGTTTTACGAGATGTTTTCCGAGCGACCGTTTCAGAGATACTAAAATAATAAGAGTTTTACGTCGCCACGTATTATGTAGGTTTATGGCCCCTGAGCTCAGTTGAAGCGCTGTTAGACTGACTTAGAAGGGCTCTTGTGACGAAATAATTAACCCAGTGTTGCTCATATTAGGGTACATTTTCACATAACAAACTTTATTTCATATTTTATAGCGTTATATTTTGCGTGAAAAACGGGAAATAAAATCTAAAAAAGCTTTGTTTTGGTGGAAGGATAAGCTCGTGTTGTCTCATTGAACTTTGTTGCACAGCCAATTCAATTAAGTCTAAGTTAAGTGCCTTGTGTCAAAATATCCGCCCGAAAATCTCTACACGCGATAATAGACTTAGCTATACCGACTTCCTCAAAGCCTTGCAACAATGTTAGGGTTAGTTGTTTAGTGCTACTAACAAAAGCAAATATTTTCGACACCAAATTGGTTCACGGAAAGCGCTTCTTTAACACAAAGTTGCTGGTGACAAAGCTGTTCGCTAGCTTGGAAAAATATATTTTCAGACTGTTTTTACTTTTCAAAAGTCCACTTCAAACTCTGAGCTAGTAGTTTGTTTCACCTTCTTTTTCGTTCCAGTTCTTTTTCAAATTATTTTTAGTACCTTATTTATTTTAAAGAATATTACATACATTTATTTCATAATACGTTTTATATGTTTGTATGTTACCAACAATTATGCCTGATTAGTTTAAATGGTCGGTTTTTAGCACATAACAAAGAGTTCAGTTTGGCGGTCTGTAGGCTAATGTCCTTAAATCGTAACAGACGGGTTACGAGCCAGGACAAATATTTTGCCACTTCAGAACTTTACCTGACCGGGGAAGTGGCCGTGGGGAGACAAAGTAAATATGTCCCCGTTTCGTGGGTCGTCCCGGCGTCCCGTCGTACCATCGTCCCGTCGTCCCCACATTTTATCGGGACGCGATCGAAGCTCGGGTCGGGAAATGAATTTAAAACGTGTTTGTGGGTAATCTGTTATCGGTCCCCTGTCTCTGCCTCGAATATAGACGTTCAGACTTTATTCTTCGACGGAGATTTTGCGAGACTGCTAGTGGCGGCGGCTGTTTATGAATTATACATTCAGCTATCTATCGCGCTTATGAAAATATCATCGTCGTTTGTTCAGATTTCCTTTTTCTCATCGCCTTCTCTGAATTATGGAAATCCGGATAGTAGGAATCAATTTAGTGAATGAGTCTTTTCTAAGAAAATGAAGCCCAAAACGGGAAAACCACCATTTCGCATCTGATGAAGATTCCCTAAGGTCTGTAATAATTTTGGATTTCATTGAATATAGAGAGAATTCATGAAACCGGATACCAGTTAGTGATTCTATTAAACAGCATCCATCACGTCCAATTAGATTGTAACTAGAAGCTTCACATGTAACCCGATAGTTAAACTGCAGTTCATGATTTGAACCACAGATCCCTACAAATGCTAGCGGGCATATTCAATAAATGGATATACCAGGATACAATATAGTACTTAGAAGTAAGAATCAAATAAATAAAATGAAAAAAATGTGTACCTTAAACATTACATTTAATCACGAAATAACCGAAATTGTTCCCAAAAAAAGTAAGTAAAAAAAGCTCGCGGGCAAAAGTGAAGAATTGAAAGGAAAAAGTATTTAAATCTCAGTCCTTCGTATTTATCTTTGCGGAACGCCGGCGGCGGTTAAATATCCACGGGATCCCGCCGCTCTCCCGGAGACAAATGTAAACACACCAGTGCCTTTACCGCTCCTATACACTACCACTGCACATTCCAACACTAACTTGTACTATTTTACGATCAACAAGTTTCTTCCTAAATACATTACTCATCGAAACATCAATCAATTTAGTAACCGCTCGCATCTCGGTTTCATCGCGCTCCCCCGAGACATTAGCTGCTACGGCCCTATAAATACCAAACTATCTGACAGCTCTACAAAGAACCTATAAATCAATAATGCATGGACGTCGAAACATTCGCAATTTCGAAACACATTTGTTTCAAATATCGGGAACCATTATAGATCAAGCAAATATTTCTCCTTGTAGTTTAAAAGGCGGCATGCATAATCTAGTGCCATATTTCTTCAAAGATTCCACATCAGCATAAGCTGAGATCTTTCTTTGACGTTGTCTCTCCAGACGAGGTGTCACATTTCACGTTCTCTCATAGCTTTTCCGATGCAACTCCGCTTGTTCCTATCAAAAATATACATACACGATGCTTTTGTTTCGTTGCCATTTGCTGAAAAGTAAAATAAAGCCTTCAGATACTAAAACTATGCGACGTGACTTGAATATCAATACATGTTTGGCTTGCAAGCTTCATGTACCCATTCTAAAGCTATATTCATTGAACAGTAACGAAACTTTACGTTGTTTATGCACAAGCGAGATTCACTCATACCTGAGGAGTCGAAAGATTCTGTATATTTGTTTAACTGATGCTTCACGTGTCGATATACTGAATCGGAGAGGCGTGAGAGGGCTTGAAATAACAAACGAAATCGCTGCCTTGTATTGGGCACGATATAACATTTGGAAGGCAAAAGGAAAATATGAAAAGGCAGAATATTGCCCGACGGAATTACGATCGCTTTAGATTCCTTACGGCCCATTGAGGGGTGAATTGTTACCTTCCTACATTGCCATAAAGAATCTATTTGTTTTTCTGCACGCTCAAGTGATGTAAATTGTTTGTTTTTTGCTGATTTATGAACTCAAGATTGAAATTGCTTTTGACGGGTTCGGAGGTAATAATGCAGAAATTGGCGGAACCCAATTAGAGCTGTAATCACCCCTTAACGTTTCGCTATGATCGCGCCGCGTGCACCCAACATCCGTCACACCCAAAATCTCTGCGTCTAAAGATGTTGGGATTAACGATCTTAATAATATTTGTCGGCTAAGCAACCCACTCCGCTCGATTATCGCATATTAATAGCAGTCATTTGTCCCGGGCTTGGATCGGGCATTTGTCAAGCCATTCCTGCTAATGTTTTTCGCAATTTCATAATCGGTAATAAGATCCATAAATGAGTAGAGAATAGAATTACCAAATTTGCGACTTTAAGTCATGAAACACATAAAAATATTCAGCTATTGAAGAACTAATAATATTATTGAAACTCAACTACCATATTAAAGAACATACTCGAATATCGGGTATTTATCCTTTTACCTTGTTTTATTTTCCCCTACGTTTCCATCGCGTTGCAGCAACTACCATATTGAAAAATTCACAGCGTGCTCACGATAAATTAACCAGACACGACACAATGTAAAAGTTAGCAATTCTCATCGCAACTAGGCAAACCTCTTAGCCCCAGAACAATATAAGGAGACATTACTCGCTGTCACAACTCTACTTTATAGGGAAAGTAGGGGAGTTTGTGTGAACAAAGTTGTAGGCTGGTTACTTTAGTAATGAATAGAGACGCATACGGTAACCGCCACTCCAGCGCAACTTGCATAACGTTTTAACTTTGGCGTAACGTAAGGGAACTGTGCTGACCTGACGGGATCGATGTGGTCGTCCTCACTTTGTTGATGCATGACAGTATACCATGTGGTTAAGTGGAGAGACCTTTGAAGCATCAGTAGAGCAATGCAAAATTTGTGGTTTGCAAGACAGGAAGTACATGTGTTTCAGGTGTATTTATAAGCCACATCAAAAAGAGGTCTATGAGCTGTATCATTTTCTATGTATGTTCGCCGATTTTTCCATCATAAAATATACCTATTTTGATGATTCTTTTGCAGTTGTATGGAATTATATGAGGTTAGACAAATGTTTTATATCCGTGGGATAAGTAGTTAATATGCTAAATTTAAAAAACTGTTGAAGGGATTCCTAGTAAGTTTTTAGTTATGTTTAACACATTATGTAAATATTTATTACATCGTTATAATTTTAGATTTGTATTTAAGTTTTTCATGGCTATTGACAGAGGTCATTGTTTTCAAGGTTAGTGTTTTCATACGATATCCACGATTAGATTAACTTATTGTATCAATGCCGACTTAGATTCAGTGGTACCACGCAATACTTTTTATTTTTATCTTGCACTGATCACTTCTCTTAATAGGCTTTCAATCACCATCGTAAACATCCCAACCCACTACTTTCTTATGAGGTTGAGTTACTTCACCGGATCCAATAAAGGCTAATGTCACAATAAGAAACGTGTTAATGCCCGCCATTTGTTGTGAAGGACCGGAGAGCGGGAATAATAGCTTACCTTAACCTGCTAGCTGTTGTAGATTACTGGCTACTTACTGGACCTCGATAGTTTCTGTAATAATCACGATGAAAAAGCACAGCAGAAACTTCTTATTCAAGGTTTTTCCGTTTTAGTCAGTGACTTAAAGCAGACCACCTAAAACGGTGGTTTTGAGAACTAGCCAGAATTAGATTTGACTAAAATGGCCTATCGTTTGGCCTATCGCTGGAATCATTTGTGTTTTAGTAATGGAACTTAAACTTATATTAAATTTATACTTAAACAAAGTATAAAATATAAGTTCACTCAATAATTATATGTAAGAGCAACTAAGATGCACGTCACAGTTAAAGTACTTAAGAAATATTTTTATTGAAAACTGACAAAAAAGATTAGTTGAGACATGCTCTAACCTGATGTCCGTCTGATTGTTTGGTTTAGAGATCCAAAATGGATCTTATATCCACATAAAACTAGTCATTTCGATTCCAAACTGCTTTGTGACGGCTTTTTCAGTAATAATATAATGAGATAATTTAGGTATATATCAGACGTTATAGATTATTCTGTACTGATGACGCCACTTAATTCCCCTACCTTGGTCGTTTAAACCTATTCAGTAATTAGTCTGGTCTTGAATAATCCTAACCAACCGGTAAATTGGAGGTATTCTCTAAGTCCTTGTATTGTAATATCAATACAATGTACGAGTAGAGTAGGAAATTTAAAACAGCTTGAACAAACTCAGAATAAAGGAAATAAATGCTATTATGATTTTATTCACTATCTTGATGTATTTGAGCGCAAACTCGATGATATGAAAGCAAACAAAAATCCTTTTTATGAGTTCTACTAAAGTAATGTTTTATTTGTTAGTGTTTTAGATCTCTATATTGTTTTTGTTTAATCAAAGTAATCTAAATTATTCTAATTGGGATGTAGGAGTCGACAGGTCGGAAAGCTTCCTTTCGATTTATATTCACTTCATAAAAACTTTATACATTAAAACCAAATTACCCAATATCCAATTCTTAGGCTACCTAGATTATCCCAAAGATCTTATACCAGTCGGGTATCAAGTATTTGTGGCACAGTGGTCAGCGCAGCCCGTACTGGATCGTAGGTTCAAATCCCGCCAAAATCGTAAATTTTCGGGACACATTCTATCTATATAGGTATAGTATTTAATTTTCATTTCAAATGTGTATACTAGGCTATAAATAAAGATCCAATTAGATCACTAAGCGTAGTTTAGGGAGTTTGGAGGAGACAGGTCCAGCAAAGCACCATTATGTGCTGATGAGGAACCGAGGCTACCTTCTATGTCCCTTCTGCGGCTTAGATTTTTAGATAAAATAGATATATTAGTTTATATACTAGTTGTTATTCTTTTATTCTATATAACTCCTATTTTATTCTAATTTGATTGTCTGAATCAGCTGATCTCCTGCTGAACTGTGACTTTATCAAGGAGTCGCATTGCAAATCGGCTTACAATGTGACTAGAGCACGGGGCACTAATGAGAAACTATCAAACTTTGGCGTACATTTGTGATGTTGATGTTAATATTCAATACAATTGTGGGTAGACCTGAGGCTTTGTATAATGGCGGATGAAAATTCAGGATATTTAACGAAATAGTTCAGGTTGAAATAGAAATATGAATATACGTTTAATATTATTATTTTATTTAAGTGCCACCGCATATAGTGTTCCTTCAGTCCATCCCAAGGATGCCTAGACCAGATCGCTTATAGCGATAAAGTCGCCCTTTATACCTAATCTACTTTATACATGTCTGTTTGAAAAATTCGTAATGTATTTTGAATTTCGAAATCGAACGGATTATTTATTAACAATGCCTTTATATTTCATCGGGTGCTCATACGAGGCATAATGGGCAAGACTGTGAAAAGGTTAAATAGATTGTTTTTCTAGCTTATTACAAGAAACAGTAGATAATGTAGATAATTCTTTATTCTGCAAAACTTGATTAAATAAAATATAACTAAAAGGTTAAAGAATTGACAGCATTATAGCTTAAAGCTATTTCACCCAGGCAACTAAAACTTAAAAGAGAATATAATAGGAAAGCGGTGCAGGTACTTAGTACGAAAATAAGTCTAATACAAACTTAAATAATCTTAACACATACTAAATAGAAACATACACTAATATATATATATATATATATATATATATATATATATATACATTTTAAGAAATAACAAGTGTTGACTTTGAGGGACTTAATTACCTATTCTGACCTAAATAATATTGGAAACCTTTCCTTTTAAAAGTGTGATGAGATGTGGTTTTTTAAAAGAAAGAAAAGTATTTTTGTAAAAGACCTCAATAATCTCAATTCGAAAAGAAATATGTAAGAAACGGTTCATTTAACGTGTACAAAGCTTTGTAGGTTATTGCAATTAACAATTAGAAAACTCGTTCAAAATCCTTTGAGTTGTAATTGATTACATTTCTCTTTGAATGACTATTTTCACAAGAAACTTTTAATTAATTGGAGAGGTATTTATTGGTACACAATTATGTTAAGGTAGATGAACAATTATTTTAATATATTAAGATAGACACAAAATATGTCACATTTGGTCTTATTGCTACAGAGCGATGTACCATACAATCGTATAATGGTTTTGTAGGTCATCACTTTTGCTACTTCCTACGAATAACTTGCTTCAGTATATAAGGATACTAGCTTTCGCGTTTAAAAATGTACCTTTTAGATTATAGCAAAGAAAAGTTAATGATGGGATACGTAATTAGCTAGTGTTTAATTACTTATGGGTACCTTAACTAAAGGTTAAATTTATTTTTAACTTTAAATTTATGCTTAAGTTAAAGGTTGCTTCTTTTAACTTAGTTATGCATAATATGTAAAGACTAGTTAATTTTCTCCCTAGATATAATTCTTATTCCAATATTCCATTTTTTTTCATTTATTTATTTTACAAGAGTAATTCAAACCAAAATTCCAAGAGTCAGGACCTTACACAAGAATAATTAAAAGAGAATAGAATAGAATAAGAACTTTATTTGTAGCTTAAAAAACTAATACAATATTATACGTTCTAAAACTAGAACAAAAAATTATAAACATAGTCAAATCGTATAAAATAATGCGATCCACTGATCGCAATGAATATAATGATAATTATCAATCTTAATGTCAACCTTGAGTTAAATAATCATAATTTCTAGAATCCTATACAACTACCAAAACAATAATACATAGACATTTATTTATTATTCTGGTAGTTTTATAGAAACATAGATTTGCTATTCAAAGCAGTAGATGCTCTCCAACCATAAACCAAAACAATAAAACTCTCTCCTCTTAATGAAAAGTATATTATCTCGCATAAAAACATATAACCCAACGTTTTCAGCGTAGGTTATTAAATTAAATCATAATTTAAACACGTTGAGTTAAATCAGACTGTAAGCTCGTGAAATCGCTATAAAAATTATGAGACACGTTCTACCTCTGCCGTTATAACATTTTATTTTCGGCTGCGAAAGAGTTTTTCGAAAAGGAAATTGCTTATTTTCATTCTCAAGCTAACCATAAAATTGGTTCACATTAAACAAATAAGTAGGGCTGTTCTTTCAAATCTATTTTACTTCGTTACATGTTTCTAATTTTTAATTACGAATTCTTTGTAAGAAAACTATGAACACACTCATGGCTAATGAATATAAATATATATGTAAGGAGCAATACCAGATACTCTCAGAGTAATTGATTAAAAGCTTTAACCTTTTACTTGTCAATAAAAACAGGAAAAGCTATTGAGCTGATATGTAAAATCCTTTTACCAACTATATTAATACGACTAATACATTATCCTTATTGATTCCAACAATGGACCGGGTTTGCTTTGACCGGATAAACATATCATCTGGGTCCTTCAGATCTCCAAAGGGATACGTCTATACCTTTCTTGTTTATCTCATTTTCCTGATTTGTGAATCGAGTAGGATGCTAGATCCCTCCATAGATATTGAGTTGTTTATTTTTAAGCAAATCATTTTTAAAGAAAATCATCATTGAGAAACGTTGCAATGAATGTAAACTATGAAACATCATTGGAAAAAATGTAACGTGAGCTCTGAAACCCATGTTCCTTACTATTTAAACATAGCATTTTAACATAGTTTTCAGCACCTCCCTTTCAGGAAAGGTTGCCTGGGAAAATACCGTTATGCGATAAAAGACCACAATATTTTTTTTTATTAAACTGATAAATAATAAACTATTATCTATTAAATATGTTATATTAAACTTTAGACAATATGACAATAGTTTATTAAAATATAAATTTGGATTCTTAGGAGAGTATGTATTTATAGGTATTGAGAAGATTGGAACGCATTTTTCTTTCTATTTTCATGTGTCCAAATCACCCACCGAACACATTTCTCAAAACCAAACCGCGTGTCTGCTCTTGACTTATTCTAAACAAACGCAATAAACCGTTAAATAAGGTCAGCTCAAACACTTTTGCATGTGCGTATACGTCACAAGTAAACGAAATAAAACAAAAACACAATATCACACACGTCAGGCCTCCCTTTGTTGGGATCAATCTCAATTTAAGACGACGAAATGACAGGGCTGAGCAGTTAAACGCACCGGGCCAGGTATAAATCAAGCGTACAATAAAACAAATGTACAAATGATTCTTCGGTTTTGTGTCACTGTGAGGGTGGCTCAAGTATAATCAGATAATCTTGTTACTGAAAGAAAAAGCGATCGTTTTTTTCGTAACCTTATCTATTCAGACTGCTAGATATCTTTTTGTAAACTAAGATAGAAAATTAATAAATAATGCTGGACAATCCACAGAGCATCATCTAGCTCTAACTCTAAGCTCAGAAAAGCTTGTGTGTCTAAACACACACTAGTATCTAGTACTAATACTAGATGACTGATATATAATGCAACACATTACATAGAAAGATATCTTATTATGATGAGCTATGCCACCGTAAATCAAAGTCATCAAAACTGTGAGGCAAAGTTACAAAATAATATAGTCAAGCTGTCAAACTCCGCATTGTAGACATTCCCCCTCCCCCTCACTATGGCATTGTTGTTACCACCTGCCTCGCGAAGATATCAATCATGAGACACTTAATAACGCCGAACGCATCAGTCTTGGAGAAAAATGACAGCACCTATTTCACCGGTGACTTGTGCCGACAGGTGGAGCGTAAACAATTAAATGTATTGTATGTATTTATCTTACTCAATTGTATATGAAAGTACGGGGTTGGGAATATAAGGGGAACTTGCGCATTTCTAGGCGAGGTAACCAACCAACCATACTAGAATTGAGCATATGTAATATTCATGTAGTTTAGAGGTTTTTAAATAAGAATCGTTTGGAGAGGAAAATGTCGGCTCGAAAATTTTCGTATAATCTTAAGATTTCTTGAAAAAATAAAGCTTTCCTGAGTCTATTCCTTAGAGTAATTTCACAGAAAGCGATTAATTATTTCTTCAAATTAAATAACATTTTTACAATTGAAAATGAGATGGAAATGACGAGATTCTGTCGTATATTTTTTTATGTTGAATAGGTTAATAGTTACTTAATTATGGGTAACAAAAGGTGTAGATTTCATTTCTGAAACAGCTATTACTGAGATGCAATGAACAACAAATCTGATACCAGAAGCTTTAAACTAAGTTATCGCGATGGAGTTGGAAATGCCCTGGGGTGGTTCGTAGGTACGGTTTCCATTCATGCTTTGAGTTCGAATAAGCAAAATTGTAGTATGTAACTACTGTCTTTTTTATATTGATTTGGGCACTTGAAAAGATGTTTTCTTCGAAATGTTTTTTTTAGTAGCGGTGATTGAGATAGTTTATTTTAACATGAATTTAACGTTAAAATAAAGATATTTCTAAAGTAAAATAGGTATGAAAAAATTTACAATTTTGAGTTTGATATAGCTTATAATTTTATAAGGCTTCTCAGAATCGGGGTTACACCAAACCAAGTTAGTTCCTATGAATTTATAAAAATTTGCAAACCTTGAAAATTTTGAATAAACTCCATTGTTATAAAGTAACGAATGATTCATCGAATTTATGTCTAGGGCTACTAAATTTTACTTTTTATCACGGGGCCGTTGGGAAGAAGCAAGTTGTAAATAAAACAACATAAATAATACTAATTTATTCTATTAAATATTTCGATTTCAAAAATAAAATCATTGAGATACCTGAGGTTGTAAAAAAATACAACATCAACTAAAATTACAAAATCGATCACCATTTCTTCACAAACAAAGTCTATTGTAATAAAAATCGAACAGGTAAAGCATTAGGATAGGTGTATTTGATTGTCTGTCGAACTACCAAAAAGTAATTAGGAGAGTGGAATAGCTATAGCTATTCCTAGCTACATAATAAATATGTCACTTATCATCACTTTAACAACTTTTACTAATGTTCTGCTGGCCTGCCATAACGCCTAATAATCTTACGTTATTTTACTTTTATTTTCAGAGGGGCTCGGACGAGCTTCTTTCGCAGAGTGGCGTCACCGTCATGGCGCCTGCCGCACCGCACCATGCAGACAATAACAATCAAGACTCTGCCGCAAAGAAGGTCAGTAGCAACACTTTTATACACGTTTGATTCATCGTCATGTGATGCACTGCAATCAGATTGATCTCGAAGACAAGTTAAGCTAACTTCATAAAGACTATTATAAAACGACTTCCGCCCTCCTGAACGTCGAAAATGTCAATGATAACCAAGGCTTGATGATCAAGGTTGGCCACCCTTGTAAGAGCGCGTAGAAAAAAAGTCATTATATAAGTGACATGCAGTGTCACATAAACTAAGTAGACAATTTATCAAATTAATATTTCGGCATGCTAGAGGCAGGGATCTTATCAAACCTCGAGAGCGGTCTCCAAGTTCCATTTTCATTTATTACTTATTATTTTTAGATAAGGCAGCGCCAAGTTTGAAAACAAAGCCTATTCAAGGTTTTTGATTTCTTTTTCTTATTGTTCTTGAAGAAGTCTTCATACTTTATCAATGAATCGTGGCTGCGCGCCGAGCTTTTCATGTTTTACTTACTGTGAAATCTTATGCTCCATTTTACTGTTTCTGGTTTGCCTGTTAAAGTGGTTTTATTTATTGCGGAACATCGCATTAGTATCATCGGAAGTTGTATCGGGCGCGCTAATTGAAATCAGCGATAGCTTCCTCCAAAAGTCATATCTTCACGAATTGTGTAATTAACCGAAAAACGATTAATCGAGATAAAACGATAAAACGACGGAATCGCGTAACCGTAATAAGTATTAAAATAAAGGGCTGCTCATAAAAAGCCAACGTGCCATAAAGGGGCTTCCCCAGAGGTTTCGAGAGGCAAATTTTTATTAATCTTTCCCCTCCCCCTTGGTTGCCGATACTGAATTTTTACATATTGAAAAGAAATTGAATTTGATGATTTTTGGCAAGTTAATCTCGTAAACGATCTGCCGTGACCCGATTCCGCTTTTGTTAAACTGCGTTTTATGTCTGTTAGCCTTCCTTAATTGGGGAGATGGGTTGTTTACTTTCTGTACTTATATTCTTGGGACGAAACGATAAAAAAATGCATAAAAATTTCTTCCGCCGTAATGGTCTCCTTAATAGCTATCTATTGATAGCATAGCATTACTTTTGCTTGATTAAAAGTATGGATATTCATCCCTGATGACTTATTAATGATGGATTATTTTGTAAGCAATTATGAGTGCTCTAAAAGTAAAGTTCTTCACACAATTTCCATAAAACAAACTGAATCAACAAAGGAACTTCCATTATCCTGTTTCCTCCAGTATTTTCTACTCTCATTCCTCGAAGAAAATTACATTTGTTCGACGAGATACGATATTCTATCGATGATAAGTGAATAGTCTTTTATTACCATGCAATAAAGGTATGAGTATCGTTTAAATTTGCGTGTGTACAACCGATGGTATGTTGGAAATCAAAAAGAGTATTGTCCAGCAAACTGCAGGCCGGAACAGCTTAACAAAGCACGTTTCAAAAATAATCTCCGCATCTATTCAGTTTATGCTAAGCTCCAGGAAAAAAGAAGCTTTTCATGAAAACGAACAGGTACAAGAAGATTTCAAAAGAAAACACTTCAGCTATGATATAAAACAAGCTCGGCACTGAAACAAAATAATTGAAAGAATGGAGTTGTATGGTCGTTCTTTATTTACTCAGGTTTTCCACGCACATACGGCAAAGAGCAGAAAACAATCAACGCAGAAAGGAAACTGTTATAAAAACAAACAAGGTCGCCGAGTTTTCGGGTCTTTTCCCTGTTGCACAGTTGTTTCATAGTGTATTTACATAAATACGGGCACAGTTTTGCATGTACACTTTGTTCGCCGTTGAGCAAACAAAGAGTTGTTTGTGGCGACGACCGTTACAACACACGAAATGGATTGCATCATCCATTAAGAGCGGTTACGCGTATTTTGCTAATGAAATACATCCGTGATTCTTTATCTGGTTTTCGTTGCAGACATTCGACTATAATAGCAAATTGGTGTCAGTTATATCTTATCTAATTCTTCCAAGCATTTTTACATAAATTTTCTTCTGACCACCATTTTGCAATAATTTCTATTTCACGTGTCCGCGGCTTTCCTGCTTAACGTATCCCATTCCAATGCCTTAAACGAATGGTATACGAATTTCGTGACTACTGTTTTTAAAGGTCCATAATTTTTTTTTATTTTCATTAGTGTTTTTACTGCACAGATTGAAGTCTCAAATATCAATACGTCCTCCCAAACTTTCGTCCTACCTCATAAATAGTAAGTGTAGCGTGGATCATCGTTTCGTAGCCATCTTTACCAAGGCGGTTAAAAATTAAATACAAACGAAGAGTGGCGTTGGAAATAGGCCATTTTCTTATTCTTCCCTGAAGGCAGGTTTCCCCCGCTGTCACCGGTCGTTATGTCAGAGAAAGTAAAATATATCATACCTGGTGCGCGAGGTGATGGTTTTTGAATAATGGTTGTTTCGCTTTCATAAACAGTGGATACTATGTTCTACTATGGATACTTAGTATCCTAGATATTTTTTTGTAAACGAATATGCAAAACCAAAGAAATATTGATGAAAAATATTTAACTCTGGTATGATAGGAGAAAATCGCAGACCACGAAATAATTTTTGGTTTCGGCAGCTTACAATAATCTTTTCTTTAGTCTGTCGTCCATTTTCACACTCGAATTTTCACCCTTTTTTCTGCACGTGAGAAATCGTGTAGTTTTGTAGTTGTTGTCTATATTATTAATTATTACCATGCTGCGTTATTTTTCTGCCATGGTTCAAATATCTTGCATTCTAGAACCGTATACGTATGTATGTTGAGGTTATAGAAGTTAAACTAAATGTTATGTGTTTATTCAAAGCCCAAAGCTTATTTGAAGTTCAGTTTGCCTAAGGGCAACATCTACTGGCTAAGATAAACCTCGTCAATGCTGAGATTGTTTTACCCATAGGTAGGTTGTCTTAGACCACGCAACTAGGTAAACAATTGAAATTAACCTGATATTGTATGAGTTTTTTTTGCTAAATTTATACCTCTTCGTGCTATCTAACGGAATACCTCTATGGCAAAGTGAGCAAAAGTCGGCCTGGGATGCAGGAGGTTTTGGCTTCGATTTCCGCCTCGGTAAATTTAATCTGGAGATTATAATCTCGATTTCAAAGATACTTGACAAAATTTTGCCTACTGAATTTATTAGTAAAATTCGAAAAAAACCTATTGCAAAGTACATAAATAACCTAACCTAGTAATTAAGAAAACAATTAATTCTGCTTACGAAGTAAGAAAAACAAAGCAAAATAACCTTATTAGCTTAGCCGTATTTTGTTGGCCATTTACTCTCACTTGCCGTGAAAAAACAACGCCGCAGTAATCTTAATTATATTGTGATCTCGTTACAGCTCGGCCCTAATTCATAATTAAATAGGGACGTGTCCCTTTCCGCTTATTTACTTGCTATTTTATGGTTTTGCAATTGCCTTTTTTTACGGTAAATATTTGGGCCGCTTTTCCCCGACACCCCTTTTTCTTTGCCATTGTGAATATTCATTTGGTCCTATCGCCGGGACGGACTCGTAAGGGGGAATAAAAATATATGTATAAAAATATAAGTGTATTTTTTCGCTCTTTGTGCCGCAATTCAAACTCTTGCAAAAGTTTTGAGAGATCAACTGTTTTGTATTTTTAAAATAAAATTGATATCATGGGCATCTGCAAACATCAACTGCCTACTACTTCATCGAACAATGAGAGGTTTCCGGTTTGCTTCAGACCAAATAATTCGATAGATGGCGATGTATTGCCACATCAAAAACAAATATGAAGTTTTATGTTAAATCTAAGATTGGTAATTGGTAGGATTGGTAAGACCCTTGCATATAACTGGCAGATATTTCGTTATCTAACATCTCCCACAAAACTGTCAAACTGTAAACTGTCGACATCTTAACGCAGGTGACCGTACAACAAGTCTGCACAATACCTCATTAGCGTATAATAAAGTAGCTAGAACAGACGCGGAACGTCAGGGAACAACCCTCGTCTTTGACCGGGTCATTAATGTCCAAATAAAGTAATTAATAATGTTCCTGGTCCCGGTTTTTTCCTCGTTTTCCTTAGTCCCGTAAAAACGTGAAGAGGCCTGTTCTGTGAAGATCAATCAAATCAAAGGACGCCGTAGGGGACTGCGTTTACCACTACTTAAGCATTTACGAGCTTGTCTTACGGAGTTACGACTTCTCCTTCGGCAAAGGTTTGTTTGCTCTTTTTTTGGGAAATTTACTTGGTATTTCTACTATTTACACGAATCGAAAAGGTTTTTTCATTTTTGTAGCAAAATACAGCAATAAACTGTGTTTAGCATATACATATTATACTTTCATATTGAATTGATTCCAACTCCTTTTTTGGAAACAATATTAATCAGTAAAAAGTAAATCTTAAAATAAATTCAGGAAGATGCTTTAAATTAAACATTTATGATATGGTGTCGCTAAAAGATTTCCATCAGTCTGAGAATTGCTGATGATCATTATCTGTTCATTGTTTCATTTAGTTTTTCATACATCAACAAACAATCCGGAAACAGACGTTTCCACGAAAATTCAGTAATCAATCAAATGCCCCATAAAGTTATTCATTGCCGAAACACTTACTATTTTACTGTTAGTTTTACGGGATACTAAACCATTTAGCTATCTTATTTTACGATTTCGTACAACTTGAACGCGAACCATTTTTACAAAAAGGAAAAGTTTATGAATCGTGTGATTTATACGGCAGGTTTAGGGTACTATCGCATAAGGGTTATGTTTTGTCTATCCTTTTGGATATTTATTGCTGCCGATTCTATCGTTTATTTATTCTCGCTATGTTTCTATTAATACTTAATATTTGAAAAACAGTTGTAATGGTCGGTCCACTAACTCCACTGGACATGAGTCATTGCAAGCGTCTTAAGATGATTATACAGCGGACTTAGTTGTTGTTCATACGAACGAATATTTACTTGTTAGTTAGTGTTAAATGAGTAGCAGCATCAGAACTAGCTCTATTAAAAGTTTACCGTGACAAAGTTAGCCCATTTTTATGTATGAATGAATTAACATTGGTCCAAGCAAGCTGGTGACAGAATTGTGGTCGAAACTATGTGACATTTTAAAGGGTCAACCTTTGACATTCAAACTTATTCATATGTATCAAATTCTGTAATACTTCTGGTAACTTAAAATAAAAAGTCGTTCTTCTAATGGTTGGATGAGCTGTCAATTTAATAGTCTTTCTGCTGACAGTCTTGACTATGGGATATACAGGCTGTGAAAACCAATCTCAACAAACGTTGGTGATGTGGTGACACAAACAACTGGACCGTATACGAGTAGTATAAAAAACTAACTGTTATTTATGATCTGATTTTCTTTTGTGATATCCAAGTAAAACAGATAAGGTTTTAATATAACAAAGTTACCAAAACAACAAGTTCGGGCTGCGTCTTATCTCTCAAGCAATTACGGAACTTACCTTTAATTAAGGTTCAGAAGTGACAATCGACCCTGAGAGCATTACACTAAGGGTTAATTACAATGTAAATAATTAAGACGATCTGTACACTGTATTCTATGAAAATCTGTTTGTTCGTCAATGGCATATTGCGCCATAGATAATATACAAGATGGGCATGATGATGATGTCCTCCTCGCCTAGAATTTCGGCCACAGCGGCCAGTCTCAACGAAGACTAGCCATGTGTGCACAAA
This sequence comes from Eupithecia pulchellata, assembly GCA_963931895.1. Lineage (NCBI taxonomy): Eukaryota > Metazoa > Arthropoda > Insecta > Lepidoptera > Geometridae > Eupithecia > Eupithecia pulchellata. The sequence goes on along the minus strand of OZ007526.1, from coordinate 3,493,659 downwards.
TGCTTCCGAAAACACAGGAGCACTCTCTGTTTCCACACTCTCATAATCTAACGGGAGACCGACACGATCGGTAATATTAGTAGCAGGACCAACGGCTTAACGTGCTTTCCAAGCCAGGAGGGTGTGAACGCCAAGTGTGACCCTGGCGTATTTTTTTGATGATACATTGTCCTATATCATCGAAACTGACAGGTTACGAAAGACCGATGCGACCGAAAAGATCAGACGCAGGACCGAAGGCTTGCCGAAACATTGGGATGTGATCGCCAAGTTTCTGAAGACGGCTGTGAACTTTTCTGTTAATATACAGTGTGGAAATTAAACTCAGGCCCTGGAGGGAAACTACTTAAAATCCTTAAGCTAGCTCATTTTACTTAAAGGAGACATTCCTTTATTTTTAAAAAGAAACAAATCTGCATTAAAATATTTTTTTAAACTCGCTTGCTTCGCCCGGGACTCGAACCAACTAAAATTTAAAAAAATAAACACTCTTTATTTTATTATACTAATCGGTAGTATTAATATTCAGGATAAAGTTTCTGTAACAAACATTTGGTCTTAAAAATAAAAATAATCGTTAAATCTAACATCAACTTTATTTTACTATCAATTTTGTAACACTTAAATTATTTAACTGATAAATTGTTCGAAATGAGCCCCGTCGTTCCGGCTACACAACATTAGTCGCCGTTGAAATTCATTTCTTGTAGCCTTCAGCAAAGTGTTGTGGTGTATGCCCCTGATAACATTTTCTACCGCAATCCTTAGCTCTTGAACGGTTTCATAGCAAGTTTCATAAACAACATTTTTTACATGACCCCATAAAAAGAAGTCCATGGGCGTCAGGTCTGGACTTCTTGCAGGCCATCTAATCGTACCGTTTGTACCTATCCAGGCATTGAAATTTTCATTAAGGTATGCCCTGGCAATTCTGCTGTTGTGGGCAGGTGCACCATCTTGTTGAAAAATGATATTATTTCGTTCCTCTTCTGGCAGAAGGTTTAATTGATTTTTTAAAAGCTCTAATATTTCAATGTATTTTGCTGCATTCAGATGTCCTTCGTAAATGTGCAACAAAACAACCATGTTACTTTTGATTCCACACCAAACATTAAACGAAAATCTGACCTGATTGTTCGTTTCACGGACACGGAATGGATTTTGACGAGACCAATAATGATTGTTATGTCTGTTATACATTCCATTATTACTAAAATTTGTTTCGTCAGACCATACAATACAGTCCAAGAAATTTGGGTTGAGGGCTATTTCTGTTCGAATATTTTCACAAAACTGTAATCTCCTTTCACTATCTCCGGGATGTAGTTTCTGCACCAATCGCCCATCACGATAACATTTGTATTTGTATTTTTTCAGAACTTTAAGTATACTAGTATGGTTGATGCCTATCTCTTGAGCAGCTTCCCTGCTTGAAGCTTTCGGGTAACACTCGAAGTAGGTTAAAATGTTTAACTCAACATCGCTATAGTCCAAATTTTGTTGCTGTGGGCGTCCAGTCTTCTTTTTAAAACTTCCAACGGTCAGTAAATTATTCACAATTCGAGACAAAACCTTTCTAGATGGTAGTTCTCTGTCTGGATACTTCTCGCGATACCACTGCAGAGCTAAATCGTAGCTCTTGTTGCAAACAAAGTAAGCTTCTAATAAATCGAATTGTTCTTGATACGCCATTATGAGATAATTTAATTACGTAAGGGAAGCAACACTACTTAAATAAAATCTGTTGATAAAAATCGTTCGAATTTTAAAATTATTGTCCCGCCTCGCAAACAAAGTCAAACGTTCCATTTTTAAACTTCTCCACTGAACGCCTCGGATCATGTAAGAAGGAAATGTGCATAGAGGTATTACCACCATTGAACAATTTTCTTATCGAAGATTTCAACAAGGTACTTAACGATAAATAAGCAAGCGTGTACTTCATACGAAGTCTTTGAGTGTTGGAGAGATAACAGAACTGTTACGTGTCTTTTACTTGTTAAAAGTGAACAGTAACCAAATATTTTTTAGAGAAACTTTATCCTGAATATTAATACTACCGATTAGTATAATAATAAAATAAGGAGTGTTTATTTTTTAAATTTTAGTTGGTTCGAGTCCCGGGCGAAGCAAGCGAGTTTAAAAAAATATTTTAATGCAGATTTGTTTCTTTTTAAAAATAAAGGAATGTCTCCTTTAAGTAAAATGAGCTAGCTTAAGGATTTTAAGTAGTTTCCCTCCAGGGCCTGAGTTTAATTTCCACACTGTATATAATTAATATATATATCGTTGCATATGATTGAAACTGAATGTGTGTGAAAATAATTATTAAACCCTATATGTTTATAGTACAAGATAAAGGCTTTATTTATTTTATGTATCCTTAGGTACTCTTATGGCTTAGTGAATGAATGAACTAACGAGAACACCTGCAACATTTACAAAAAATATATAATATCTTATTATTTTTTTAATTAACAACGTACAATATGCGGCTCTTTTGTTTAAAGCAATTTCTTCCGGGCAACCTTATTATTAACAAAAGATGTAACAGTGACAAAAAGAGCTTATTATAAGAGGCTTTAGGAAGTTTTGGGGAAGTCTTATTATGTATATTCAGATGCACACGGTAAGAAGGGATGATATGTAAGGTAAACTTTAAAAAATATTTTATCAGGAAAACCTGGTAGGGTATAGAAAGTGAACGATAAAGTAATTGAATAACGTTTAGTAAGATCGACGGATTTTATGAAGTTTTCCACTTTCATAAAAATTGCTTAGATAAATCGTTTTTATAGGAACTTCTCACTTGAGTTGTAGAGACTCGCGAAGTCGGTAAAAGAAAAATCCTTTTGAAATAGTGAAATACTTTAATGTTTACTGATATAGAAAATAACAATTAAATTTACTACCTCTGATAATAATAATTTAATTTTCGCATTTGTTTTTTTGTGTTTATTTGAGTAAACTGACACAGAAAAATATTTTTATTATCATGTTGTTATTGCATATTACAAACTCAAATTAAATGCATATTAAATGAATAAAATACAAGCCTTCATTTCAAAAAGTTATTGGCTCAACCGAGTCCGAGTTTCAATATAGTATCAATGATTCGAATGCAACACAATAACAATATTCCACTCAACTGCCAATTAAAAGTTCCGGATTGAGCTTCAGCAATGTAATAATGCTCTTGAAATTTTAACTGGGATGCAACTTTTAGCTATTGGATCGAGTCAGAGGAGTTGGCAATATTTATAAGTTCCTGCCACCAGAAGTTACAAAATACTTGGGAAAAATTATAGAGGTATTACTTAGTAGATAGGGTATGACGTTGAAATATTCCATATTCGTGAGTGCAGGGAATGCGTTTAGAAAAAGATATTTGAATTCCACTGATTAATGTATCAGTATATTATATCGTATCTAAAACGACGACCTCTGTGGCGCGGCGGGCGAAGGTCCTGCGAAGCAGGAAGTGGCGGGTTCGATTCCATCGGGACAAATATTTGTACGATCTGCAGATATTTGTTCAGAGCGTTCTACACCGCGTCTATTTTACGTACACTTTTATGACGATTTGTAAACTTATGATTATGTTTCTAAACATAGAATCTTCGGCCACGGCAGCCCGTCTCTACAGAGACTAGCCTGGTGCGCAGGATAAGTAATAGTCCCCAATGTGTGCGCGCAAACAAGTGCACTCTCTTTTTACTCTCTATTCACTCTCACATAGTCTGATGGATCGGCAAGACCGGGGAAAGTGCCAGAACCAGATCCAGGACTAATACCGCCAATGTCCTAACATCGGGCTGTTCTTGTGAATTTCTCTTGCCAGAAAAATTGCTATACCAACTTTGACCCAGGATTTGAACTCGGGACCTCATTATCAGGGTCGATCACGCAACCGCTAAAGGAACGAGGCAGTAAAGTTTTGGTAAGTAGTATGTAAAACAATTCGATACCTATTATCTTCAAGTCTTGAAAGTCATGAAATAGATATCTACTTATTTTAGTCGCAAAATCTCCTTCCTTGAGCCATTTACCTGCGGTGCTTTCGTCAAACTTTCCAAAGTTGCAAAGTTGGTACACTCCACTAAATCGCAAACGCTACTAGTTCAAGTATGTGGTGATGATCCGAAACGGGTGGTAACAATTCTTGACTAGCCTCTGCGATCTGCCGGATTTGATACTTCTGATTTTATTGTTTCGGCTTTGAACACCACACCACTCGATTTTGATAATACTATGAAAATATATATTATCAGTATCCAAATATCATAACGAAATAATTTTAATTTGTGAACGGTGTTACCGTTTCATAAACATGAAAACAAAAACAAAATCCTATAAAGCTTTCTATTATTTAACTATTAAAGCAGCTTCTGTCTCAGACTTCACTCCGGTACCTAGGCACCAATGTGTAAAACAATATTATTTTCATCTTTCTTATCCTAAGAAACCTTTTTAACGATGAGGCCTCCAAGCGCGCTTGCATCACGAAATCGATTACCTGTTGTGGACTCCCGGCCTCGTTCGCTCAGTCATTGTCCATTATGGCTACTCCCCTACCCAGGAAAACGAAAGATAGGTTTAATATATTATTAAAGGTGTAATTATATTAGCCGGGGGACGTGTCTTGTAAGAATTATGGCGATGTAAAGCCTCTGTTATGAAAAGATAAAATATAACCGTCCATGAGCGAGAGTTGGTCATTTCAGCTTGGAAGATAAACGTTTTCTTGAGATTGCTACTACGGATACTTACGTTACTTTAGTATTTGCGATTGCGTTTACTTTAAACTGAGTACCAGTTTAAATGTTTTCAAAAATACAAGTATAGGTCTATAAAAAATTCTAGACTCTAATAATATTTTAATCTCGGATGATGAAAATCTCGACTAGCATGATCTATTAGTTCACGTATGGGATTAAGATACTACCTCTTTAATTTATTATCACTACATAGTATAAAATCGCTTCCCGCTTCTGTCTGTCTGTTCCTATACATACATGCTTTGATCTTTAAAACTACGCAACGGATTTTGATGTGGTTTTATTTTAATAGATAGTGTTTGTATCGCCATTGCAAGGGGCAAGGCAGGAGCGGGTCGCTTGTTTGCATTAAAAAGGCGATACTTTTTGCTAATAAAATTCGATTCACTATTCAACTATATTTCCTGAAGTGAAGCCCGATCTTGGTTATACAGTCTTTAGCGAAGAGAGCCTGGGATTGTATATACCTACTGATTCATAAATTTCATACATTTGACATATTAACACAAATAATAAAATTTTAGGGTTTCCAGATTGCATCTATATATTTCGGAAAAATAAGTCTTTACGTTGAAAACTTATTGAAATTTTTCAAAAATAGGACATTAATTTTCACAAGGGCAACCTCACCGAGTGGGTTATCAAAAGATAGGTATCGGACTTTACGTATATCTCAAAACAATTGTATTGTGTTGTAATATCCAAGTTTAATATTTTTTTAAGTATTTTTGACATAGTCGAAAAACAAAGCAAACGTCCTGGTGCGCGAGTTACACTCGCACTTGACGGATCTTGTTTATGTGCTATAATCTTATTATTTCGTGCAATTAATAGATAGAGACTAAATTACAAAAAAAGGGAATTCCAATGAAAGTGATAAGGCAAATTATGTAATGAGAGGAGAGTAGTACGCGCGCGCCCAACTGAGAATAGTGTATGAATAAACAGAAGCGGCCGGGTGGCGGAGCCGGCGCGATCATCGGGAAAATTGACCGATTCCGAGAAATCCTCGCACTCGTGTCATGCGATATCGCCTTTTTTCTATCCCGGCAACCGAGCCAAAATTTAATATTTATGGATGAAATGTGAGACGGAGCGGATGATTTAAAGTGCCTGATGTGGAAATCGTACCTTGCAGATTTTCTGACCCAGCGAAAGTAATGTCCTTCTTTACGTTTTACGTACCAGTTGTTTTCTTTCGCGAGAAAATACAGAATGTACCCCCGAGGTGGGTTCGCGATTTATACCTCACCTTTTGCAAGTCACTTTGCAAAAATATTATTTTATTTGTTTATTTCTGCAGATTTGGGTCCTTTGATGTCGATTGTAACAGAATCGAGATTGTTAAAAATAAATATTATCTGCTTCAGTAACCATTTTTTCTTTGTTGGTTTGCGGAATTAGAGAGTTTAGTTTATTTTCTTATCGGATTACAAAAGAATAAAAAAATACTGACGGAACCACCGTCACGAAAACACAATCCGCGTATTGACTGTTCTTTGAATTCACCTCGAATAACAAACCAAAAGTTTAACCAAAATGAACTTATCGCACAGCTTTCGACTTTTCCTTGCAGTTTTATCACAGCAGTTCACTTTGTCTGAACTTAACAAGGTCGAACTAATAGGCATTAGACTCATTTGTTACACCTCCACGCTTCAGCGCCCATAAAAAGGGGGAGGATGGATCTCCCCAAATCTTTCTCCTAGTTAAGGTTGAGATTGGAAAACGATTGCTTTCCATTATTTTATTCGAAGTAGTTACCGTACTAGAAAATTATTTCATTTATACAAAAGTGAATCTGTAGCAAAAAAATATCCGTTTAAAATGTTCCCGCTACTGTGTTAAAATTATTTACAGCTTATAAACTCCAATGAGATAAAAAAAAACTTCGCTTGCACAGGTTGCTCTTTTCACCTCGATGGAAAGTGAAGTGTCATACAAAGCTACAGTATATTCGGGGCTCGGTTCGGCCGTCGTAATCAAAAGGCTCTCGCGGGAACAATAGCGCCCACATCGAGCCCGTCCCGATAAGCTCCGACAATTATACATCGTGCTTTGTTCTTCGAGATGAGTAACCTTTAAGAATATTATATTATTTAGCCAACTTGTAGTAGTAGTAGATCCAGCTATCATCACTCCACATCACATATTTGAGGGTAGGTAACTTTTTCTTTTTTGTCCATGCTCCGGCCGCTACCCGCCCTGTCCTTCATTCGTGATTCTTGTGTCAATCACTCCGCGCGTGCGCTTCCTCATTTATTCATCCAGTGAAATTAAAAAGTCAAAAAGGAAGCGTCACGAAGATCAGTGCAAAAAAGTTAAGAAGAATACAAAAGATGCTGAAAAAGTGTAAACGCCGTCGTAAAAGGATTATTTCATCATCGTCAGATTTCGATGGCTCTTTGCGATCCCTGCAAAATCCAAGCTGTAAGTCCTACCATCAAACATTACTTATCTATAAATGTATATGACCTAAATCAGGCCTATTGGCAACGCACAAGGACGTCTGCGGGACTATCCGAGCGAAGCCTATCATGAAAACAGAAATATATAAGACCTAACTTAGGAATATTGGCTCACGCACAAGGACGTCTGTGGGACTATCCGAGCGTAGCCTACGATGACGTCATAAATGTATATGACCTAAATCAGGCCTATTGGCTCACGCACAAGGACGTCTGCGGGACTATCCGAGCGAAGCCTATGCTGACAACATAAATGTACAATACCTAACTTAGGCCTATTGGCTCACGCACAAGGACGTCTGCGGGACTATCCGAGCGAAGCCTATGATGACAACATAAATATATAAGACCTAACTTAGGCCTATTGGCTAACGCACAAGGACGTCTGCGGGACTATCCGAGCGAAGCCTATGATGACAACATAAATTTATAAGACCTAACTTAGGCCTATTGGCTCAGCACAAGGACGTCTGCGGGACTATCCGAGCGAAGCCTATGCTGACAACATAAATGTACAATACCTAACTTAGGCCTATTGGCTCACGCACAAGGACGTCTGCGGGACTATCCGAGCGTAGCCTACGATGTCGTCATAAATGTAGTACATGTCCAAATTTAGACTCATGAACTAACGCACAAGGACGTCTGCGGGACTATCCGAGCGTAATTGTTGTATGATGACGTCATAAATGCACTCGGTGCACAGCCGTATTGCCAAACGCACAAAGACGTCTGAGGGACTACCCAAGCGTAGTAAATACGTACCTACTGTCGATTGTTAAAATACACAGACCTCAATAGCTTATTAGGCTATTTTCAGGAAGGAAACTCCGAGCTAAGATAGAACGGAAACGCGTCACTGCTGCTGGTGCCAGGGCTGTCGACATCACAAGAGGCGCCCTGCGATGAAGCCCTGTGACGCTGCCTCTAGAAGGTTTGCTAGAAGATTCGGGAGTCGACAATGAAGTTAGAAATCCTAGGCGATGACCTGACAGTGAATATAGAATATGCAAAAGATATTTGTCCAGACCTATCTGCTCGTTTTAATCACATTGCCACGGCTTGAACATAGACTATCGGAAAGAGCTTTGTGACAAGCACCCTAAAATGGGTTACTGGGTACCCCACGTTCATTAGAGCTCCAGTCTTGAAAAGGGAATTAAAAGCCGCACTAAATGAGACCACACTAATATGTGATAAGTTCATCGAAGCTGTAGGATATTTCCTGAATAGAAGAAGCAATTTCTCACGCTCTCAATGCCAAAGTGAAAGACAATGTCCAAATAAAACGGCTTATGGACACAGCTCGTCTTATAGGCGACATGGAACACAATAATTCCGTATCACGCAGAAACCTCGCTGTTTCCCCTATAGAAGGAAATGAAAGGATATTTGCTCAACACCAAGATGGACAAGTCCTTATTTGGAAATAATCTCACAGACTCTTTAAAAGCAGCTAAAGCTATCACAAAATCAGGGTTAGAACTGAAAACCCAGTTGAAGCCGCCGACAAAAAATGGAGAATCCCAGTCGCAGGTCGCAGGCCACCCACCAGCAATGGGCCGCAGAGGCGGGTCTGCAGCAACAATGACGTCAGCGCAAGCAGTAGCGTCACTGCCGACGCCGCCGCCAGCGGAGCTGCGGAGCACGCGCGGCTACTCTTCGCGCAAGCCGCCGTGCCGCCGCGCCGCCACCGCCGAGGATCGCGCGCAAGCGGTACTGAACCAGGTAAAATACGCAGGTCAGCTTTCGTAGGTTAATAAATCCTGGTTTTACTACTAAAGATCGTACGATACTATCGTGGATCAACAACATAAAATAATTATTTTTAAGATCTGTTATACCGCTACATGACATTAATATTTAGATTTAGAGAAATCCTTAATATCTGAATCTATCAGATGTTGGAGTCATATGGAGGAATATCCCTTTGTATAAACACCATGCAAAGAACAATTCGGTTCAAATGTATTTTGACGTCCCAGAGTAAATGGTAAAATGAGGTTCGTTCTCAATATATAAAAAAAAAAAAAAAAATACCTAATTAAATTCATAGACACTTCACACTTCTAGATCGAAGTTTTTGTATATCCTTAAAATTAATGTCTCGAAACTGCTATAAATGGCTACAATAGTCATTACATTACATAGAAGAAGCCTATCGTTTTATTAAAATTCACACAGAAAGCAGAAAATATCAAAGATTCGAATGGGATGACAAATTATATGAGTTCTGTGTTCTATCATTTGGCTTGTGCACTGCACTGATGACATGAACTAAATAAGTTACTCTTATAATGAATGCATTGACAAAATCAAAATTACTAAAAAACTGCTGAGGAAAAGAGTGTACTCAGACCATCAAAACGATGTCAAAGTCTAGGATACATTTTCGATTCTCATACCTATGTAGATTTGAAGTTTTATTACGTAAAGAAAAAATAAATCGCATATAAATGGAATTAGAATTTATTCGAATTAAAACTTGTAAAGTAAGACAATTGGCACAGCACATTGGGTTGCTCGTCTCCGCCTGTCCCTGTCCGGTTGTAAAAAACGGACGGCTTCATACCAAAGATTTTGAAATATTTAAACTTAGTTCATGATAGTAACTATGAAATGTATATGAATGTTTCAATTTATTTACAAAGTGATCTACGATGTTGTATGATGCCATAGAAAACTCAATGCACAGAATTTTAGAAGACAAATATGAAAGTAATAATATTTTCTGACGCCTCAACGACGGGGTGAGGAGCAGCATGAGACGACGAAATAGCCAGCGGGCAATGGTCCAGTGAAGAATGCAAATAACACATTAATTACTTGAAATGGCTTGCTGCTTTTCTAGCTGTTAAGATTTTAACTTAAAATTATTCGAATTGTCAGATACTTCTCAGAATTGTCAATTGAACAACAGTCTCTTACATTAATAGGATGCGGTGTACAGGTGTCCCCAACCTCACAGAAATAACCAAAATCATCTGGTAGTGGTGCAAAGTAAGAAATTTTTTTCTTTACGCGTCTTACATTCAATCATAGGATAACTCAACAGCAGAAGCTGCATTGAAGCGTATCCACCCATATTATCAAGTGCTTTTCAGAAACTTACTTCAAATTTTGGACTGTCTAAGGAAGACTTATTCACTAGTCAAATAAAATAAAAAAAATAAAAAAAAGGCTAAGTAATTAAGTCTCATGGTACAAAGTTCCAGGACGCTTATGCAATAAATGCTTGCACTCTTGATTGGTTTGGATTCTTCTTTTATGCTTTTCCTCTTATTTTTGTAATTTTGAAAACTTTAAGAAAGATCATAATTAATAGAACCACAGGAATAGTGCTCATTCCCTTATGGGAAACACAACCTTGGTTCCTGTTTTTCTACGTTTGTTAGATAGAGATACTATAACGTTCAGTCCCAGTGAAATCGTTATCGTTTCTCATTCCTCCTGTCGAGCCTTACCCTGGTTGCCGGGGTGCTCTGCGGGCGGCGCTACTGCAATGAGACGTTCCCGCAGAATCCGTAGACATCATGTTGGCGTCCTTGTCCCCTACTTTTTCCAGAAAACAGTACAATGTCTGCCTCAGAAAATGGTTCATAATTATCAATATTTATTGAATCCCATGTATTAAATGAATACAGAAGATTAAAAGGGGTGTTTCAACTGAAACTCCCTACCCTTAAATACGAAGTTACTTGGGACACGTCTCTTGTTTTAAATAAACTGGCTGTACCCAGACGGGTAACTATCCTTGGAGCAATTAACTAAAAAATGTGCCATGCTATTGGCTCTACTCTCTACAACTGCAGCTCACCGAATGCAAACGCTGTCAAAAAAATACATTAGTAATGTTGAGAAAACCGATGCACAGATAATTGAAAAAATTCCGGACCTAATAAAAAAAAAAAATCGCGGGATGGTTATAATCAACTAACTTTATATTTGCAATATTTCAGGTTGAGGCCTGAGATTTGCCAGGAAATGCCTTTGCTTATCGTGAAATAACGAGATCACTGAGAGGTAATAATCACTACCTCTTTGTCCTCATGGGATTGTTAGTTCGCCATCCCTTAGTTGTTGGATAAAATCGACGATGGGAGAATGTGGATTAGCACGTTAACACGTTGCGTGCGCGCCATTTAGGCTCAACATAGACACGACTCGCAAGACTGTGAGTTGAATCGGTGTATTCTCTACATTCGCTAGCTTCTATGATCGGACTATTGTTAGCAATCATGGGGATTTTCTCGCTAGAATAATTAATATAGCTTAGTACTGACATAGATAGTTAACTATACATACCTAGTAGTTAATAGCTTAGTACATACTAAGTACCTATTTACAGATAATTTATTTTCTTAGTAACGTATAGATACTATTTACAGTTACTGTACCTGACTGTAAAAATTAATAACTCTTAGGTTTAAGAGCACATGCACAGAAAATATAAAATATATCAAAGTATTTTGTATTTTATTGATATTTCCTCAAATATGCTCTCAAAGTCTACAAGTTGGCTAAATAATATAATATTCTTAAAGGTTACTCATCTCGAAGAACAAAGCACGATGTATAATTAATGATTGAACGAACTTACCTGTACGTGCAGTTCTATCATAATTATACGAAGTGCTTTGTTCGAAGAGATGAGTAACAAACACCCACCCGACCCCAAGCCTACGTACCTAGGTACGTATCCCGTATTTTTTCGGAAATATCATCAGGATAGGAGTGATTGTACTCCAAACTAAATGAAGGACAGGGCGGGTAGCGGCCGGAGCATGGACAAAAAAGAAAAAGTTACCTACCCTCAAATATGTGATGTGGAGTGATGATAGCTGGATCTACTACTACTACAAGTTGGCTAAATAATATAATATTCTTAAAGGTTACTCATCTCTTCGAACAAAGCACTTCGTATAATTATGATAGAACTGCACGTACAGGTAAGTTCGTTCAATCATTAATTATACTACATCGACTTTTCAATTACCCAGCCTCCCCAACAATGCTAGCTTTATTTATGTATATTAGAACGGTCATTTCATAAGCCGTGCGCCTTTTAGCCACTCGTTTGTACTACATTTGTACCGAACGTTCTCCATTAGCCTTGTCGTACGGATTTATACAATTTATTTGTATCCTTTCACGAACAAAGGGAAGTTGCCCCGCTCTAATTGCTCTTTGTTTCTTTAATTCGGATTCTAGTTCTCTTGTTACGTTAACTGATATTCCCGAGAATAGGAAAATCGTCCTTTGAGTTTTACGTTTAGACTTGAGAATATAATGGGTTGTTAGGGTCGAGTATTTCATTATTGGATTTATATGGAAAAGGGTTATAAAACCATATTTATATATTGTTACAGGTGAAATTGGAACAAAATGTCGGCAAACCATCGAAGGTCATCCATATACGGAACATACCCAATGAAACGACGGAAGCTGAAATCATACAGTTGGGGCTGCCTTTTGGAAGAGTTACCAATGTGCTCGTACTCAAAGGCAAAAACCAGGTGAGAATAACTTTTCGGCGTAGAAACTTACTGTATTAAAGGCCTTCATTCATTACTTACCGCCGAACAAATACAGACACGAAATCATCTTGTTTCAAAAATACGTTCTCATTGTCAAAAAGTATCATCTACCCTTGTCGGCGACCTATGAAATGAGATAACACAGGCTAAAAAAACACGCATCGAAGAAATAGGCCAGCAAAATGTAACCGAGAACTACCCTCATTTAGTAAATTAGCTCGGTCGTGTAACAGCAGCGGATGGAGTCCGGAAACACACAACAAGTGGGTGGTGCGGCCGTCCGGCCACCGTCCGGCCACAAATAGGCCGTCGCCCATTGTGGGCTAGGCTTTATTTCAAATGTTTAATAGGTAGAATGGACTCGCCGGTGGGTGCGAAACCTTGGTCAGTTGTAGGTTAGATTAGCGATAACTTTAAAAGCTTTTGGATTCGCACGGGAAAGTTCTGGATAAGCCTTTTTAAATTATCTCATCCCGATGAATCGCTACGTTAAGATATAATATTGTAAAAATAGGCGAATTATATTTTGTATCACAGCATTTTCTATGACAAGACAGTCATACAAAGCTTCCTTGTTATGACAACAAAAAATAACATCGTCATTGTACAAGGCGAATTCTAAGAAGCCAGCCTGATATGATCCAGTCGACAGCGTACTTACTCCTGTCAAACGACCGACATCCATTACAAGGTCAAAAAGAAACATTTTAATTTGAAAATTCCATTTCACCGCGACTCGAACTCAACCCGCGTTAGATTGCATCTGAAATTATATTTAGCGGAAATTAAGGGTGCTATGACGTTTTGAGTAAATTTCAATTTGGGACGGGAAGGGCCCCGAATTAGTGTTAACATAGATACGGGTATCTCCCGACTTTGATCGAAGCCTGAATATAGATGTGACTTGTTTCCGTTACAGAATTTAATGGACTTTATGGGAATTTATTGCGTATTCTCGCGTTTTCATCGACGTTATTTGATTTATTTATGTAACTGTGTATCAATTGGTTTTTGGCATGTACGACGGGCGCAATGTTTACTCAGTACCTACTTGATTTATCATGAATTTGCACAGATTAAAATCTCTTTGCGAACTTCTTATTACAATCCTACGTAATTAATTTCTGAACTAAGGAAATACATCTAGCCGTAAAATGATGAACGTATCAAATAAATTCGGCACTTAAAAAGCGCATGCAATTCATTTAACTCTGCTAGAGGCTGGGAGACAACAGCCATAAAAGCACGTTAGCAATCCATCAAAAAACATGTCCGCATCATCACACAGGCGTTATATGTCCTCTGGTTGTGAAAGCACTTTTACTGCCCGTTTTATGTCAAAACACCCGCCGTGGCACATGTACCGGTTTACGATAGACTCTGACAAATTAAAAATGAGTTTAGTTTACAACTCAAAAATAAAAACTGGTCTACTGGCTGAATTTTTACTTTGTCGCGTGTAAATTCTTGAAAGGCATAATAAATAAGAGACATGGCAGTCGTAAAGCCGTGTCGTGAAAATAACTATATGTTTCGTCGGAAGATGTGCCGGCAGATAAAGCCCAGTCTGCGGAAAGTTTCATGATTAGACCAAAGACTTAAACGGGGGGTATTTTACGTATTCCCACTTTTTAGCTCGAGAAATTATCCAAGAAATGTTATTGGTATGAGAAATAAAGAACAAAACCATTTTCTTTCATGATATAAGCCGGCTGACTCTCACAGAAAGGGACGCCTTTTTGTCTAAGAACATTCCACGACTCCCGACACTTCAGGTGAAAGCGTAGGGTTCTTTCTTTGTGGGATTTCTGAAGTTCATAAATCATTACTCGCGAAAAACATAAAATGAGCTCGCTTTCACAGCATCACATCTGGGTCATTTCACAATGGCTTCTAAGTAAGAAGATAACTGAGCAGACCAGCAAAAGTTTTGAAAGCTTTAATCAAAACATTTGATAATGCCTAGGAAAGTTTTGGGAAAGTGATTGATTAATTTAGTCAACAACCAATTAATATGATACAAGTATCGTCGTTGGCTGAGTGGAGGATAGAAGTATCGCTCGGACCCCTGGGTCGCGTTACAAAGGCCTGGCAGAGAGGAGAGGTAGGCAAACAGCGGACGAACAATCACCCACTCGGCTCGCACTCAGTAATTAAACCGAAAGAGGCGTTGACACTATTTTACGAGCGTCCCGCAGCTATTCATTCCCGACAATCGACTAGACTGATCGCGATAATGGAAGTAGAGTCGAGCAAAAACTATCAGTTATTAAATTAGATTGCAGTGAAGTTAAAATCGAGATTATCAACATTTTGTTACGAGTATTTACGACGGCTTTTGTAAAGACACAAAGCTTGAATCCGTTTGACCCATGCAACATATGTTTAATTTGTGGGATGAGTATTAAAAATGTTATATCGAGTCGTAAACATAAAATTGCTTTGCTCATCTGTAATACGTATATCGTGCATGATAAAATTAATATACGAGTAGGTATAACAGCCTATCAAGACCTGTTTGGATTTCCGCCTGCTACGCTTTCATAACATTCATATTTTTAATTAGCCGCGGGCAATTCTATTTCATTTGCGGCTTGCGATAGCAACTTACATAGATACCTAGCACATGCATACATGCCCAAACCAGATGTGGTTATGCGGAATGTTAACTGCAATGTTCACGGAAATCATTTTCAGCTTTGATAATGCTTACATAAAACTTACGTTAACCAAAAATATGTTAATCGTAAATCTTTAAAAAACCTTATAAATTTACTAAAATATATCGCAGCATAAGTATACCTAACGTTGATTGATGAAAATACGGAGATGGATCGTTACTTCTTGTATTCAATAGAAATACAGGCCTGGATAAACCCCACAAAAAACTTCAATCAAAACTTATTCAGTATTAATCTAAATTGCCGGTTTATTGTGTTCCTAAACTTGTTCAATGCAAGCGTGTGTATAATCTTCTGTGAGTGGAATACAGCGAAGGCCTATGTACGCGGTGTATGCGTGTAGCTCAGAAACTACGGCACGATGTATGTTTTCTTTGTTCTGCTGTTCTGTGGGCCACTGTTGTTTCGAAGCAAGCTCGGGCGACGGGCAGAGCGGATTAATTGGACTCAATAGGCGCAAACCTGTTAGGGGAACCGCATTACACTACAGTCTGTTGTTACCGTTTACTAGGTGTTGTGTGAATAGGATCTAAACTGGCTGTCACCTTAGGCTGTCCCCGAAAACGCATGGGTATAAAATCGTTTCCTGTGATATTGATCAATAACTTACACAGTTGAGTGACGGTTAAAACATTTTGTTTTCCAAGCCCAACCCTCTCCTTGAAGGTGGACTAGGGTGGCGTATGGAGAATACCTGGGTGTCGACTAAGACGATGACTAACGACTAATTGTATTGTATTTTATTCATTTATTTCAGATAAAATAATCCAATAAGCTAAGCACGCGGATTTTTTAGTCTGCTATATTTTTAATTTTTTTCGTTTCCACAATCTCAACGGATGGAATGTATAGATTTCACTGACGGTGTATCAAAAAGGTCCCTACATCCACGCCGATTGTTTTCTCGGGTCTACAAGTTTTTTCTTGATAATAATTATTTGCTATATCAAACCATTTCCCCACAGGCTTTCCTGGAAATGGCAGACGAGATAGCTGCCGTCGCAATGGTCGCTTACTTCGGCGGCTGCGTGGCTCAGCTCCGCGGTAGGGCCGTCTACGTCCAGTTTTCAAACCACAAGGAACTGAAAACCGATCAGACGCATAGCAATGCCGTAAGTATTAACCCTGAGATATGTAATAACCTCTCAAAGCTATCAAAGTCTAGTTAAATTTCTTTATATCTGTAAGAATTGTAAATAAGCATTTGGATGAATTAGACAGACTATGTCCTGCACACGGCTTTATATAGACAAATATACAGATAATACTTTATCGCACACAGGAATTACTTACAAAAGAATTTACTATAGTATAAGCGATGATTGGCGGGGAAAAAAGAAGAAAGATGACTGTCACTTAACGGTGAAATTCATCTTTATTGTGACAAATACTCGTTATAAATACCAAGTCCAATAAATCTAACATCTGTTGCCGACTGTTGACATTAATAAACGTTGCCGATTGTGGAAACAATTAACTAAACACATAAGTCTTCACAAAAAGGCTTAGTGATAGCAATACACGATCTAGGTAATCTAGCAAACAGATTCACAGTATTATGGGATCAATTGAGCGTTGTTGAATCGTCTTCGCTAATGCTAGTACAAAGGCGTTATAATACCGTATTAGGAATCTAGAAATCCTAATTGTATAGAGATAGATTTAGTCGGATTATTTCAGAGCATTAAGCATTTGTGATGTTTAGATCCCATATATCAAGATTAGATAATGTTTTTGAATCTATGAAATTTATAGAAGACGGGTCCGCCCCGGCTCCGCAAGGGTATTTACCAGAAATTAAAAAAAAAACTTACACTTTTTGGTTACCCTGATCAGAGTTCATAATGTTCATCAGGGATAATGTAGAATTCTAATGGTGAAATAATATTTCCAATCGGTCCGGTAGTATAGGAGCTTATTCAATCCAAACAATCAATAAAATCTTTCCTCTTTAAAATATAAGTATATATTGAGGTCGTTGAAATCAAAATGGGATACGGCCTAAAGATTTTTCTTTAACTTATCCTGTCTATACAGGATAAGTTGTGAATTTTGCGCGTGACTGGCTTGCAGTAGAGCACAAAATTTTAACCGTAGGTAGTATTTTTTAGTTAACGCTTTTCTAAGAGATTGGTCGGGGATCGATTCCTTGACCAGTGGAAAGATTTGGGGGATTTCCCAGCTGTGGGATGAGATGTCAAATAAGTTTGAATTTTCGACCATCGTAATAGGCATTAAAAGACTTAAAAAAGTACTTTAAACGATGCAGGCCAGATGTAGACATTAAAAGGTCGTAGGCATCTTTCAAGCATCTTGCTTATCATACACAAGTATAAGTAGGTATAGCAACACTACGTTGTAGGTATGTATGTATACGTTATAATATAGGTACATATAACGTAACAACGTTTCAATTAGCTGTATTACAACAAGCGCATTAGCCAGTATTATGGCTTAGAGCTGTCTATCGGGAATATAGCCCGTAGGGGCCGTCCGACCTGCTAATTTGATCTCCGGGCATTGGGGTATAATGTTGTCTGAAAATGGTACTGATTTTGATCTAACGCTGATGATAGCGATGAAATTATTACGATAAAACAAGTCTCTAGTACAAAATATTTTTTCTGTTTGTACAAAATGCACATTATTTTGAAGACTTCAGTGATCCGGTTTGAGAAGGTCCGCCTGCGACGCCACCTACGTCGCAGGCTTGGTCGGCTTGGTAGACTTGCCAGGTTGCAGGTTCGATTTCCGCCTCGGAACAAATGTCTGTACGATCAGCAGACATTTTTTTAGTTTTCTGTATTTAATAAAAATATCTATCATTGTACATAATATATAGTGTAAAACCTCTATTAACAAAGAAAAATTTTATAACCAAATCCAGTCAGTCATCTAGTACCCATAACACAAGCTCTGCTTAACTTGGGGCTTTATGATGCTGTGTGGATTATCGGCCGGAAGGATTGGTGTCTCTTACCTATATATTTTAGTGTGATTTCACACTAGCACCAACCCTGCGAGCTGTTAATATAATCTTCCTTGGGCATCAAGGACCCACAATTTAGATAACTGTATTCAATAAGCCCGCATGCCGCGGCGGGACATCCTCCGTTGTTCCGATTTGATTGAGTTACTCAACTATTACTGTTGTGTCTATACTATAACATTTCATAGTTTGCATACAGCTAGCTCAGTTCGCTGTTTGAATAACTATCGTTATTGAATAACGTGCAGCTTTCGAAACTCAATGGCTTTATGCAGGCTACGTTAACCCTATTATTTATTATGATTTCGTCCTTACTAGCTGTGATGAGAGAGTGCGCAATTTTTCACTTCAAATAACAAGATGGCGGACGTAAACGTCTAATATCAATTCGGTATATTTTCCACCCAGAAATCAAATTGATTGTGGATGATCAAATCAAATATTTGCAATGGTTTTCGTAATTTCGTTAGATGATGAGAAGCTAGCTCACTGAGCTTTGACCACTATCGGGGAAGTAAGTTAATCAAACTAGGTTAGTTATGAGAGTCACGAGGGTAAACACTGGTTAACCAGATTTGATGTAATTGACACATGTGACAGTAGCAGCGTTAGAACAAGATCGGCCTTATTTATAGTAATAAAATTAGGCCTTGAATGTTGGTAATGTCTAGTAATGTCACTGTCAAAAAATAAATTATCCATTCAACTAGACTTAGCTGCTTATCTGCCGTTTTATCCAGTATCAAGTATCAATATGCGTATACAATGGCTTTTATGACCATATCTGTGACCATATATGTTATCACAGGCTGACTAAAAAAGTAGGTAAACACAATAGCTTAGAAACAACTTCAGTCTCGCCCCGTCAGTTTCGAAGTGAGGTAGCTGTTCCCTATGCTTTATTTGATCCGTGATACGCAAGGAGCGTGATCCGAATAGACGATTTCGAAGTTTATTTATGTGGGTAAGCGGTCGTGAATGATTTGATAACGTGAATTGAACTTATGTCTGATAATGGCATTATTGTTTCAAATCTCAGGCTCAGTGGAATTCTAATGGAGTTATTATTTGATTGCCAACTATTAATGGAATGGTTTTAAAAGGTTGTTTTGTTTCGGACTGAACCAAATTAAGTAATAAAAAATTAAAACAATAAAGGTTGTTGCAATAAGGATGCCGAGTGGTGCCGGAATAGAATTTCACCACCCCCACTCTTCCCGTGGATGTCGAAAAAGACGACTAAGGGAGACACACCGGCGGGCGGTCAGCAGCGCCCTATGCAGAACAACTTTACCGAACTCACCAACCTGCATGCCCAGCGTAGGGATTATGGGCAATAACCCCAAATGATAAATAATTCCATCTTTTAGGGTAGGCCTATGTCCAGCAAAGGACTATTATAGGCTGTTGTTGTTGTTGTTGTTGTAAGGTTTGTTGTCCATCAGATGCAATCGGATATTTAAAAAACTCAAACATTACATGTAATAGCAAAAATGTTAGTGCGAAAACCCTAGATAATTGAAACAAAATAAGAACTTATCTAGTGATTGGGTGAGCACACTTGGACTAAAAAGAACAGTAATTATATAAAGAATTGTACAATCCTTAACTTATACCAGGTGGAAAATTCCTAAATATCTTTTGTCGTCAATATAAATTACTAGAGCATAAAAAACTGGACAAACCAAACATCAAGGTTTAGCTCCAAGTTGAGCTAAGCAGAGCTTGTGTTATGGGTACTAGATGACTAATATACATAATACAATATTACTTAGATTGTAGATATATTTTACTATATCTACATAGAAAACGACCAAATCACCCTAACTTAACAAATATCTGTTGATCGTACGAACATTTTTCCCGAGGCAAGTATCAAACTCATAACCTCCAGCATCGAAGGCGAACTTTCATCTACACAGGTCATGATAAAATCATAAAAATATGCTTAACCCTTTCAATGTCTCTGAATTCTTGATTACTCTCAGCTCATTTTATTGCAATTTTATTATAGCAGTAAACTTATAATTGTGTTATAATTTCTCTTAATAACAAATCTACGTTATTTGCGCTTTATTAAACGGTGAAACCTTCACTGAGGTTATCTTACTTAGTATTTTAATATTAGGTATTTTTTCATAAACTTCACAGTTATAAATACGAAAAATCTGAAAGTGACGTGTACATGTACAATATGCCTCGTAGAAATAATTAATAGGTATGGATAAAAATCACCGCACAGCATTTCAATTCTGTACCCTTAGGCGCTGCGGCAGGATTAAGACTGAAAATCAATATTTTCGGTAACAGAACACCCAATGGTAGGATTAATTTAAAGCCTTAATTAGTTTCATTTATCCGCGAAACCCATCAAAAACAAAACCATCCTGACGGCAGATTAAAAGATGTTGTTCTTGAGACGAAGTTGAAACTCCGTTTTGTATCTCGAGGCTTCGGACAGGAGAATCAGGAGTGACATTTTCAATTATTATTGTTCTAACAATTTCGTTTGCCTTTATCTTACCACACGAAATACTTTTAGGAACTTTAATTGTAATAATAAGAAAATAATGTCTAGTTTATGTTGAATTTTGGTTTCTTATCTTAATAAGCACAAGAAAACCTATGAGCATTATGGTCTGTAATTCGCTTTTGAAAAATTAATCGTAATACTTCGTAGAATCTAAAAATATGAATTATGACATTGACATTCCCTTTAAATATATAAAATAATTAATGTCGTATCTGTAAGACCTCTGTAACGTATAATCACAGTTATTAAACAAATCTGCTTATAACTGATTTGCAAACAAACAGTTAACTGTTTGATATAATCGCCCCGCTTGTTCACACAAACGAGTAAATACACAAGCTAATTAATGGAACGATTATACCTAAAGCGGATATGTACAACAAATATTCTATTATCTAATAGTATATACTCTATTTATACGCTTTCTCACCCGCCGTGTCAATATTTGCGGGCAAATAATATGTTTACAAGCTTCTCTAATAATAAGTATTCATTAGGAGTAGGCACCTCCTGTAATTTAATCTGTAAGCATAATGTATAATTAGGATTTCATCATAAGGAACAATACATACATATCTTTAACAAGATCAATTGCCACGAATGTCGTGTCTTTAATATTATATTAAAACTTTTGGACTAGTACGTTCGAGTTTACTTTTGTCTCTTGTGTCTCTTTAGTCTCTTTTAGGGTTAAGCTCGCTTTTATACATGTCCATATTTTTTTTAAATAATATGTATGTAACTTGTGTGTCTAATAAAAAAATTAAGAATTTTAGAAAGAAAACGAAACTATAGTTTACTTATTTATATTCGTGATTAATTCTACTTTACTTTTCGGTCAATATTTACGTTGAAATGAAACGACATTACAAATTATGGGTCGAAAATTTTTACATCCATGATTTTTCGCATTACCACCACAATAGTTTTTGAAGTAATCGATGCTTTTAACTTTTACTTTAAATGCTGTTTCGAAAAACAAACTCATTAAATTTCAGATTACTTGTACTCTACCATGCACCCGAAAATACAACCAAAATAATTATTATACTTCCACCCTCAAAATACCAGCGCTCTCAAACATTATCAAGTATTTTTCGCAGCGTTTAAAAACCCTGTTAGTAAAATTGTTTCTCGTTAAAATTTTGCAGGTTATTTTTACAAGATATCAGTTTCCGTTGTTCACCCTTCCTGTATTGTGGCTAATGACCATTATGATGTGCCGTTAGCATAATTGCTGTCGATTTAGATTTGATGGCAAATCGACCCTTCACCTGGAAGGCCTTTATTAATCGATACGATCTCCTCCCGATTAGGGATATGAGGACACTACACAAGCGTAACAAATCAAGCCGTACTCCTTTGTTACCACAACCTTTATATTTTACAGAATTGCCTACCCAGCGTGGTATACATACTTTTATATTGACATGGATCAATAGTCAGTAATTTAATTTCCATTGGAGCTTCCAGGGTTATGAAATGTTTCGAGTATATTCGTATACGGCCCTTGACGTTCGTCTATCATACTTATTTTTGTAACTCCATAATGATGTGATTCGTGCCTTCAGAGTCGTTATTCTGAATACTTATTTCCATAATAGGTTTTATGATTGTCTTTTGTATTTTATCATATTGATAGCTGAATTCTAGACAAGTCTTATCGTTGTGAATGTTTATTTATTCTAACTAGGTACCTATATAATTTTCTAAATTTTTTTTACGTAGTATATAATTTAAGAAAATTTAAATTAAATAACTGAAACAAATTAAAACTACTATTTACAATTGAGCTAAATGCAGACTGTTGCAAACGATCTATATCTTGACATTACAGCCCAAGACTTGACGAAGAAGCGGCCACACAAATAACTTTATATTTTTAGATTACAGTAAATAACAAAGAAGTACAGAGCCCGTTAATACAAAAAGTTTCCTTTACTTTGGTATTTTCGGAAGAAATAAAAGATATGCCGCTCCATGCGGATTTACCACCCCCAGTCACAATTCGGGGACCTCTTTGTATCGCGCACTATTAAAACTTATAACGAGGGAGTTGCTAACAGAACTAGGCATTGTTATTGCAATTCACATGAAAAGAGACGAATTTACGGATTATTACGTTCGCGACGTGACGAAACACTTGGATTTTAATCCCCAAAACTGTCTTCGAGAAATTGTGAGGGGAAAATATTTCTTGCAATTTGCAAAGACGTCGTCTAGTCGAATGCGTTTTAAAGAGCATGCAGTGAGCTCAGCTTTGATCAATCATGCGACGCAAAAGGTTTTTGTGGTGGTTGAAAGGATTCTTCAATGGCGAAGTTATATTGTCGCTTCGTTTTCACAAGAACATCTGCCTGGACTGGCACTGAGAGATTGCTTGCAGAATAAGGACTCTCGGGCTCCCTGAAGCGAGGACATCGGTGATGTGGAAATTTTCGATAACATGACTAAAGCGCTTTCAACTGAAGCAACGTATCTTGCGGCTATATCAGTAAAAATGCCAAATTTATTTTATAAAAGTACAGTAGTTTTACCTTAAAGTTATAAAACAGAAAAACTGCAGGGAGTCCAATGTAATTGAGTAGTCAATTTCCGTTTAAGCGCTTTGTTTCTGTTACCTGTCGATAAATACGTTTCAAACAATACGTGTCGGAGAAAAAGAGGAGTGAAGGGGGAACAAGTCAACGTGAATTTGTAGCGGAGCCTTTGCCGTCGGCAGCAGGCTTACCATGACACGGTTAAAGCCTTATTTTTGTGTCTGGTCGGGCCCGCTTGTCAGCCCGTGTCGTCGCGCACAAAGCCATGTGAAAGTATAGGATCAAAGTGTTCGCATACCCCTTACACGCGAACGTTTCGTGTAAACACTACGTATTTCACTCTTGTGTCAGTTTATTTCATTTTTTATTGAGAAACAAAACTCGTTGTGCGTGAAAAAACCCTTTCAGCGTTAATCACGACTTTTTTGATAGCGAAATGCATCCTTCTTTCTAAATATTCGTTTAAAATTATGCTGTTTTATGGTGTGTTTTCCCGTACTTTCCTCAATTATTTTTTGCAATATTGGTGTCGATTCTGTTGTTTTAGAATTAGCTAAAATTAGCTAAAATTAGGATTTAGGAATGTCAAATAGACAAAAGCTATTCTATGTTTTAAAAATTAGACTGCAGATTTCAAATTAGAACGACAGATCTAAAACAACTCAACATAGGTAAATTAACTAAAACCCTATTCTTTGCATCACATTTTTAACTAAGATAAGAAACGTCAACCTAATTTTAGGAAGCATATCGCACCTCCAGTCGTAGACTGACCCAATTCAAAATTTGGGTGAATTAAGTTAAGTATACAGAACGACTCAAAAAAGCGCGCTCTATCGCTTAGTAAATCAAAAACTGCCCTATTAAGGCTAGAAAAGGAGATACGCAATCTTGTGTCTCTTTCTTAATGACGAGTTTGGCGCATGTCGTCATTACGAGGATGACGTATTTAGTGATACGTGAGAAGTGGTTGGAGTTAGACGCTGCGCAACTAATGAGAAAGTGACCTAAACCTCAGTGCGTTACTCTTGTAGAAAACTTGGGGTAAGTTTAATACGTTAATTTCAATCGTAAAGCGACCGAAGTTGGTTTTAAGTCACTTTAAAACTGTAAACTGAGAGATTTTTTGTGACTTAAACAAAGTTTGGTCAGTTTTGTACTGAATATTTGATTGGAACTACGGGCTTTTTAAAGTTTAGGTCTGTATTTAATTAATTTATTTTTAATTTTTGTGGACTTATGATGGGTTAGGTCTGTTTCTGAATAAATATATTGAAATATCTGATTGCACGTAGTTATGAGTCAGATTATTTCTAATTTTTAGCAATAAAACAGTGACCTCATTTGTTTTAGATTTAAAAATAAAACAATGAAGAGAAGAGCCGATCATATTCTGGAAATGTTAGTGACCACGCGAGAAGAAGAGGTAGGTACCGAAACTACTATGTAACGATTGAATAATAGGCACCTTGTGATGTCATTGCAACAGTATCCTAATAAACTTCTTTATTTACATTGGTGCCCCACAACTCCCAAGTCTTTCCTGTTTAGTTTACACACTAAAATAATATTTTACTAAATCACAGAATTACGCAAGAGATAGAAGTCCACTAATCACCGAAGCTACATCAGAAACAGAAATGCAGGTTGAGGTGAGTGTTCAAAACAACTTATTTTAATTACATAAGAGTAGGTATTATTATTAACACAAAACTTATTTGTGCAGATTATTGAAAGAGGTGACAGTCCGTCTATTATTGAAAATACGCCAGAGAGAGACATGCCTAATAAGGTGAGATTGAGAACGTTTTCCGTACCTACCTAGATAATAATCAAAATCATAACACTGCTAAAAAACTTTTTATTTTGAATAATGACTTCTTGTATGCAAATTTGTTTATTATTTCCAGATTGTAAAGAATTTTGAAGAACAGTTTACAGTTGAAAAGGCTTGTGACAGTCCACCACCTATAATTGAAAATACTACACCAGACCAGATGCAGTTGACGCAGACGCCTAAGATACGAGACGATACTAGTCGAGCTTCCATCAGATCAAGCTCGACTAGTTCGTTATCATCCAGTTCTTCCTCATCGAGTTCGTCAAGTTCAGACCAGTCAAGGTACACTAATTCAGCTACACGTTCATTAGTTCGTCCAAACTATCAGGTGTCACCAATACACACTGATGTAAGTGACGTGGACTTGAGTGACTCGGATCCAACATACCGAAAGAATACACAAAGAGGTGTTCGAAACATCCCACCATCAAGCTCCTCGTCATCCCCGTCCCCACCTCCTAGGAATGATTTAAGATCTGACGACACTCTCCGACAGTCTAGAAAACGTAAAAGGGACCCTGACAATTGGAAACAAAACAGGATGAAAATACTGAAAAACAGCGGAAAATCCTATGTATCCTCATCAAACGTACAGGTACCTGCTCGCAGCATTAAGGCAGCGTGTAAATGCAGGCTGAAATGCCCGGATAACATACAAAACGCAGACAGGGTCGAATTATTCAATCATTACTGGGAATTAAATGATGTAAACCTACAGCGTTCTTACATCAGATCTTGTATGTTTCCAGTCGAACCCAAATATAAGTATACAAATGCTGCACGACCAAGACAACCTAACAACGCATTTTACTTCGTAGTAAATGGTAAAAAAATCCGTGTCTGCAAACAATATTTCATAAATACTCTGGACGTAAGTGATAGACAATTGAGGACCATCAAGACAAAAACCAACACTCTCGGTTTCGTAGAAAAGGATATGCGAGGACGACATGCAAGTAGAAAAGTAACAGACCCAATACTGGTACAGGATATTAAAAACCACATAAATTCTATACCTAAAATAGAATCGCACTACTTAAGATCACAAACAAGTAGAGAATTTATTTCAAACAGCAAAACAATCAAAGATATTTGGAAAGATTTTAATAATCTTCAAAAAGAGAGTAATAAATGTGAGTGTGATTACTGGCTGTATAGTAAAATATTTAACACCGAATTCAACATTGGTTTCTTTCAACCAAAGAAAGACAGATGCGATACTTGTGTGTCTTATGAACTTGCGTCTACAGAGCGGAAATTAGAGCTAAAAGCTCATTATGATCAACATTTGGTCGAAAAACAATTGTGCCGAGAAGAAAAGAAGCGAGACCGTGACAACATTGATAAAACTCACATTTGTGCTGTATTTGACTTACAGTCTGTGATGCTTTGCCCGAGTCCAGCCTATTTCTATTATTGCTCGAAAATCAATTGCCTGGACTTCACAATAACAGAACTAAATAAGAAACAAGACAAAGTGGGTTCTTATGACCAAGTAAACTGCTACTTTTGGGATGAGACACAAGGAATGAGGGGACCTAATGAAGTGGGATCCTGCATTTATGACTACTTAAAAGAATTGAATCAAAAGCACCCAAATGAAAAGGTGCAAGTAACTTTTTATTCTGATAATTGTACGGGTCAGAATAAAAATAAAGCTATTGCTAGCTTATATTCATTTGCAGTGGCTTCATTACCTAACATTGAAAGTATAACCCACAAATATTTAATAAAAGGCCACACACAAAATGAAGCGGACAATGTACACAGCCTCATAGAAAAAGAGATTACAAAAAATGAAAAATCTGGCCCTATTTATACACCTTGCCAATACGTAACACTGATCAAAAGTGCTCGAAAAACTGGCCAACCTTTTAAAGTAAAAGAACTAGACTACAGGTTTTTCCTGAACATCAAGAGCCTGCAAGAAAAATTGGGCTATAACTACAATGAAAACACAAACAAAGAAACGATAACATGGAATAACATCAAAGTCTTGAAATTTGTGAAAGGAAATACTTTTGAATTCGATTATAAGACTTCATACATGGACACGGAATACAAAACCATTAATATGAGAAACAAGAGGAAAAAGATGTTGAGATTTGATGAAATCGCAATGGAACAGTTATTTACGCAAGAAATGGGCCTAAAAGAAAATAAAAAAAAAGATTTAAAGGAATTGGTGAGAAAGAATTTAATTCCTAGTTATTACGAAAGTTTTTACAACAATCTGTAGTAGGTACTATATTTAGTATTATTAGTAGGTACTACGTACCTACCCTACTAGGTAGTGTAGTAAATGCCTAATTTAAAATGGCAATGGTTGTGATAGTGAAGGCATTAAGAAAAGTTAAAATTTTGTTAACAGATTAAATAGGTATAACTATTGTCACTATTTTATTTTCAGCTATGTAAGTAAATCACTAAATAACTTTAAAATATTCTACCTCAATGACTGATTAGCTTGGTTAACCTTATGTATTTGATTGAAGCTTGTTTTCCTTCATTTCTTTATTTTTGTGTGACTGTTTAGGTATTCTGATAACGAATAGTGTATTCTATGTTATTCATAAATAAAAGTTTTTCTATTCAATTTTTAAGTTCCTAAATTTGTTTTTGTAGTTGATTAATAGTAGATAATTAATTGTGATACCTATAAATAAAAATTACTATTTTTATTGCTAAGGTATAGATAGTACTTGTGTTACTATTATTTAAAATATTTTATTTTTGTTGTTTAGAATAAGCATAGCAAGTGATATTGATAACTGAAACTGACTGATTCATTTGGTACAATACATAGCAAAGATTTAAAATTGTTACCGTAGTACAATGTGCGTAATGTTAACAAATAATACTACGTAAGTTGATTAATTAAGAAATTTAATTACAAGTTGTTATGAACAGATATTAAAAGATCGTGATACCAATTTATGTTTTATTTCGCATACCATAGGATTATTTTAGTACATTACTGCATCATTTAATATTAGTCTGCAAAAATATCTTGAAGTTAAGAATTAAAGGGAACTGTTTGTAAATAAGTCATCTTATCAAACGTATTGCTAGGAATTAAAAAGACCTATTTGTATAAAAGTCAAAAGTTCAAAAGTTTTTTTAGTATTAAAGTGACTCTTTATTCGATTTTTTTTTTCGGCGTTGATTTACTCCCACTGTTTTAAATATTTTGAAAAATATCTTTATCCATATAAGTAGTCCTTAGACCAAATAACCTGTAAGACTTTGAATTTTGTAAATAGCTCTCTGTTTCATAAAGTTATAGTGTGATTTATCAAAAACTGTCAAGGACCGAAACACGTTTTCTTCATTTCCCAAAAAACATGAATTTTGGATTGAGTCAGTCTACGACTGGAGGTGCGATATAATTAGACTGACAGATTTCAAATTAGAACGACAGATCTAAAACAACTCAACATAGGTAAATTAACTAAAACCCTATTCTTTGCATCACATTTTTAACTAAGATAAGAAACGTCGACCTAATTTTAGAAAGCATCTAATTTGCTCATGGTTAAAATTTATACTTATTAAAAAATATTTTTTGGCACAGATCTAGTGAAAAACGGGAAGATTATTTTGTGAAAAGTGGAAAATGGATTTTGTTGTAGCTGCAGTGGTAAATTCGAGGGAACGGTGTGTATTATTTGCCACTTCCTCGTTTGGTACCTAACCTAGCCATATCTTCATGGATTTCATCCAGCATGCGTAAAGTTTTAGCAGGTAGCACCTAGGTACCTATCAAAAACCAACATTGGCTAACCTAACCTAACTTAGAAAACCTAAAATTTAAGTTAGGAATCCTAAACAACAGAATCGACACCACTGCTTCAGATTTTAAAAGTAATTTGATATGTTTATTATTTAAAAATAAGGGCTCATTAATACCAGTGTTAATCAATTTTAAAATGGCCATTTAAAGCGTACCCTAGGTAAATGTGTACGATTACGTGACGCGTGCCTTTCAGAATATTAACTAAGGTGCGACCGCGGTGACACCTCGCGATATTTGATACGGGTTCAAAGTTTAAGTGGTGGTTTCAGATTGTTTCCCAACAAGGAATTGGTTGTTTTTTAATTTGTGGAAGGTTTTACGGGTGAATTTAGACTTTATGAAAACAAATTACAACAAATTTACGGGATAATTGCTTGACTTTACTTGACTACTAAATTGGCAACAGACTTTAAAATTTTTCTAACAGTGTAGGGATTTTTTTAAGACAAGTTTGACCAGGAATACTCTGAAAATTTATATTTAAACACTAGAATTTATTTTTTGTCAAAGCTTGTAAAGGGAAATCTCTTTATTACCCAGAAAACTAAATTAAAAACAGTATTATAATTTAATTAGAAAAGTTATATCAGAGTCAACTGCAACCTCAAAAAGAGAACTTCCAAGAATACTTACTGAAGAAGAGACACAAGCTAATAGATGTGGGTGACAAACCAATACAATCGACAGAAAGTTCATCGTCGATATCATTTATATCCGTCGAGGCCATCCGTGGCCCAGATATTACGATTTAATCCCCTCATAATCACCCAATGTCCCCCATAACTTTTACGCAACAAAGTAGAGGAATTGTTCGTGGGCGATACAAAATAAGTTTATGTCCCCCTTTGTTTGATGTGGTCAGCTATCTCCTTCTTGAGTACTCGTGTTGGTTCTTGCTACCAGATAAAAGGCTTTACGGACAGTATGATTACACTATTTTTCAGGCTATTTATTTTGGTGATTCTATAGACGGTCCGATAATTCAAACAATTTTAATACCTAAAACTATTGATATTCCATTGTTAGGATATAAAATTGTAAACTGTAAATAAAATAATGCTACCTCTTGGACTTTTTAATCTGTCTATTAATCTGACTTTTCTGTATTATAGTGATGTTGGGGACATCAAAGAAAAGATATTGATTAACACTGTACACGATTTATTCAAAAAATATTTAAAATAATAATGGGAAAAACATGTTAATAATCCGCGATGTTAATGTGGACTGGCGTAGCCACCGCTTGTCGCGCCTCGATATGCCCCACAGTAGCACCTACGTAAAATTCTGAGTTGCATTTACGTAGCTATTGTACGAACCGTACAACAGTACATTAATTAATGTTTTGAAACTTATGCGATCTGAACACATAATGATTAGTAATTAAGGAAGAAGAAGAAACGCGATAAATACCCGTTAATTACTAATCATTAAGTATATTAATTAATCAAGCTTCTTTGGCCTAGGTCGTGGAATTGGTATACGTATCCCACGATAAATCCATGGAACATCCATGGATCCATCCAGAAGTCGTCCGTACATTCCTTAGAGCTTAAGCTGGTATACAGTCATGATGAACGAGATGCTTTTCTTGTACAACTTGTCTGCCACACCTGGTCAAAGCGGTCCAAGAAAATCATCTCGTCCGTACGACCCCAGGTCTTGAGCTGGTGGCTCGTGCAAAAGATAACTCGCCCCGTATTACGTTTGATTGTTCCGGAAATTATAGCAGCCGAATGGACATGTTTACTTTTGTGCGTGACAATAAATGTGTTTTATTTGTCAGGATATTATATTTTGGTGTGCGATATATTGGCTTGGTGTTAGAGTTGTAGCTATAAGGCTGGATTTAGGCGGTTTAGCTTGAATTAAATATCGTGTTATGTCAGATTTGCTATTGTTTGGTGGCTGACTTCAAAAGTCAAAAAAAATTTACTTAGTGAAAGAACTACATTATGTATTATTTATGAACTTAGCGAGCGAAGTTTCGCCTGCTACGTAGAAGGTTGTCGGATCGATTCCTGCCTCGCGACAAATATATTTAAGATCTGCAGATATTTACTCTGATTGTTGTCTATCTATAATAAAAAATATCGATCTATGTATGAAGTATATCATCTAGTAACCCTAACACGAATCCTTAGCTTGGGACTAGATCATATGCTGTAAATCGTGCAGCATTATACTGCCAATCTACACTTGATCTGTGCATATCCATCCATAGAAAGATGTCTATAAAACCGGCTACGACATATTTTTGACAGATTGCCAGATTTTGACAGATTTAACCTATTTATCATTACATAGGTTAGCCATCTCTTGCCTAGAAAGTATGCGAGAGGAAATACACAAAACGGGCTCCTAAGTTCGTAAATAAATTACTTTCCACTCGCATGCTATCGGGCTCAACTCGACAGCTAGCTCTCGCGATTCTATCCTATACCTCATTCTGCTTCTACCTCTACCAAAACAACGTATTCACATGATATAGCCATTCTTGTTTCAGTCCGCGTCGGCGCAGGCGGCGCTGCAGGCCGCTCAGGCGATCTCTAACACGGCGGGCGCGGCGCTGGTCGCGGGCAGCGGCGCGGCTTTGCAGCCCGCTAATGGAGGCGCTGAGATACAGGTGAGTGCTACATTTATTAAAGAAAATTCAGTCATTTACAGCCTATATCAGTCCACTGCTGGACATAGGCCTCCCCTAATGAGCGCCATAGGTGGCATTTTTATCATTTGGGAGTAATTGCCTATAATCTTCACGCTGGGCATGGTTGGGGATCGCAGTTTGGTGGAGTTATTCTGCAGAGGGCGCTGCTGCCCGCCCCTCTGTGTGTCTCCTTTAGTCGCCTCTTACGACACCCACGGGAAGAGTGGGGGTGGTGAGATTCTATGCCGGCACCATACGGCTTAAAAAAATTACAATTAAATAACTAAACTAGAAATTGTATTTATAATTGAGCTAACTTCAGGTTGTTGCAAATAAAGTACGGGTAGCTTAACTGATCTATATGGATGTGTTCCCTAGATGTTAGTTACATTGCCTCACTGTATGGCAATACTGTTGCGCTGCGCCAGATACGTACCATGTCTGGGGTCAAACGTTGAAACCAGACGCTTAGATATTTTTTCAAACCCGCAGAGCTTGGTACCCCACGGTTCTCGACTCCAAGGGTAGCAAATGCGTAAGCTCTGTCGAGACTTGCATATTTGCGACACCCACGTTTTATCGCTCAACAAGGGATATCTTACAGTGAGAGAAGACAGAGAACATACTCGCTAAAGACCAAATGGGGTGGCTCAACAAAATTTATTTTCAGAGCCTTAAACATGTTACTTCATCATTGATACATATGACCACTTGACCTGAGTCTAAAACAAACATTATTAAATATTCCTACGTTTAACCTTTAGAATGATATAATATTAAAAGCAACGTGCTTAGTAATATGAAATCCTCAGAATAAACCATTAAAGGGCCCCGTTACAAAGTTCTCTGTTAATAATAGAACATCTCTTCCCGAATCTGATTTGGGGTCAGCTAAATCTCGGTTAGCTGAACTATGATTTAGGGGAAGGTTGGAAACCTATGTATTATGAAATTTTTATCCTTGAGTTATGTTAAACAGTCATTATTAAATGTTAATGGATATTTTCGCAAACTCTTCTGGATGTTCTAATTCTCAGACACTCGTGATAGATCATCGGCCACATTAACAGAGGTCACATTGTTGTCGAACTATGATAAAAAAAAACATACTAACAGCATTATTTAAAAAAAGTTGCAAAACTATTTTAAAACGTTAAAACATTTACGAATACCAGGTGCACACGCGCCTTCGACAAATCATGATATACATATTTTAGGAAACAATATTCAAATATTCTGTTAGCTAGCGTTTATTTTATTTGTATATAACCGGTAACAATAACTTATCTCCAAGGTAAGACTCGTGCATGTCTATAAGTAACAACTTGGACGCAACATCCCCTAGCGGAGTTAACAAGAAAATGCTTCCAACAATTAGCGTCCCAATAGACGCATAGTTGAAGCCAAGTAAGAAACTTGCTACGGGTCGGGTACTAGAATAGACATGTGTCAGGAATAGCATGTTGTGAATATCTTTGTGTCTTAACCTTTGGGGAGTTTCAGTGAAGGAGTCCAAAATTAAAGTAGTAGCAAGGATTTACCTGTTTATTTACACATAGATAGTAGAGAAGTAAATAGTTCTAAATAGTGTTCTCGTAGCTTCGTAGCAGTTTTACGGTCTACGCGCGTAGCACCTCTACGGTCCGTAGATCCTCTACGAGCGACACGTAGAGCACTTATCATTTGTTGATTTTTGACTGATATTGCGTAGGATTTTTTAGCCCAATGTTTTATATTTTCCCAATACGTGCAAGTGTTAGTTAGTTTTTTCGTAATTCAATAAACAAATACATACCTACAAATAATTTATTTACCATAATATTGATTAAATTTGAGGTAGTGTTTATATTGCATGAGAATTTACATATAAAAATTAAAAATAAAATGTTTTCCGATTTTTTGGCAAATTACTTT
The DNA here is from genome assembly GCA_963931895.1 of Eupithecia pulchellata. Taxonomy (NCBI): domain Eukaryota; kingdom Metazoa; phylum Arthropoda; class Insecta; order Lepidoptera; family Geometridae; genus Eupithecia; species Eupithecia pulchellata. The sequence goes on along the minus strand of OZ007526.1, from coordinate 3,459,936 downwards.
TCCGTTATTAAACGCTTTTCCTTTATTCAGAAAAAGTTTTATAACACAAAAAATATTAATCTCGTGACGCTGTAAAGTTTTAAATTGTTTTGTTAAAATTTGATCGAAACCATGTAACTACTTATTAATCTTTGTTTCTTCATTTGTTTCATTTTATTTTTACTTGAATTTAAAACACATTTTTCAGTTTTGAAAAGAAATCAGAGATCAGATTGTCTTTTGTCTTTACGAAAAAGTTTGGAAGTACTTGCGTTGTTTGTTGAGTTTTCATAAGACAGTTTTAGTAGACTTTACTTCATCAAAAATAATTTTAATTTTCGCACATCCCAAGGTTGCATAAAATAACGATCGCTTAAAAAGCCGCCTTTTGTACTTCCGCATTCCTCAGCATTTCATTCACAAAACAATACATTGATTGGTCTTTGTTAATTAATTTATAAATGTTATAAATTAATTAACTATATTAAGCAAATAAGCTATCTTATAAAAATAAAAGAAACGTTCTTAGCTAATAATCCGTACTACACGTCTTCGATCTAGCTCTAATGCAATATTGATACTATCGGTTAAGCCTCCAGGCGACAATCTGCGATCCGTCTTATGCCAGACGCTTTACTTGCATGTGCAAATTATACTGTATGCTAACGTTATATAATCCAAAGTTGCTTAACATGTCGATATTGTTGGGTTTGATTTATTTTGTTTCGTGGAACTTTGAAGTCAACGTTCACATAAAACCTAGGGTTGTTTAAATATTCCGGCGGTGTACACCTAATTTTATTGTGAAAATTAATTCGTAAAAAATTAAGTACAAGTGATACAACATCAAGAATTCTATAAAATATTATTTTGTAACATACATTATAACAAAAAAAATCTTTGCTTATTCCAATAACCCCTATATATAGGCGTTTTCTGGAATGTTTATCCAGAATTCCCTTGGCAGCTCAAAAAGGGGCGCACAAGGGATTATAGTAAAAAAAAATCAAGGATCATAGTTTTAAGACTGAGGATTACCGAGCAGTGGGTAAAAATCGGGTTATTGAAGAAAACTATGGTTGATACTATCGAAATTTAGGTACCTAGCTACATATAATAAAATAAGCATTATTAATCATTTTAATATATCAAAAATATCATTAAAAAAATTGTTTAATTACTAAGTTTCATTAAATTTTGTTTATTTTCCACAGGGTGGGCCGAACACAGTTCTCCGCGTGATCATAGAACACATGCTGTATCCGATTGTACTCGACGTGCTCTACTCCATCTTCCAGCGATACGGAAAAGTGCTGAAGATTGTCACATTCACCAAAAACAGTAAGTATTGTAATTATTAACAACCCTGTATTTACCATACTGCCCTAACATTGGTTAAACAAAGCATAATGCACCATTTTACTGTTGATCTGGTCAGCCTAACATTAAATAGAAAAGCGCCAATCGAAATGTTTCCCGACCAACTAATTAATTATGCAACCGTACTCAGGAATTGGTAATTAAATACGTTGTTTGATAAGCCTTTTATCAGACCGCTTTGTAGATATACCGGCCCCACAGGATTACAGCTGCTAAAACAACTATTAATAAATCGAATTGAGGCTTTAAAATTAATTGAGGGATTGCTATGTGATAGATTTACCAAATATGAAGCAGGGGGCAAATCCAAGGGCGCAATCCGTTTAAAATTTAAATCGTACCCTCATGCATATCCTAAATAAATCCAGCACACAAGAGCCGGGCAGGTAGGTACGAGTACATATTTGATAAGCCCGCTTGCCTGTGGCTGAGCTCGTTGCTCACTCGCCGCTAATTATACACCTACCCTCCAAGTACTACTTTTTTAATGTCGGCCATTGCCCGCTGAAGCCTAACAGAGACAGAATAACTTGCTGAAAGCGAAGACTTTCCTTGTTTGTGTACTGGAATAGAAAACTTCTTGAACTTGCAATTGATCTTAGAAAAAAACTAATTAGATGAAAAAACTTCGCTGTGGCGTTCAAAACAAATATGTCTATATCGAGTACCTTTTGTTTTATTTCCTCTACGTTTCCATCGTGTTGTAGCGATCGTGGTCACGGGGCGTCCCGATAAATAGTATTTAATTTATCAAGAAATTATGAAATATTTAAAAACTTTTAAAAGTTTCTATCATCATAATCCACACATACGCCTCTCCTTAATATTGCCATAATAATGTATTCTGCACTAAATAAAATAAAATTAAATTAAAAACATAAAATTTATAAAAGTTGTGTGCGCGATGGAATCTGAATTTATAAAAAATATTATATAAATTCTGAACTATGTGACACCGAATCATTTTTGAAATTTAAAATCAAGATAAACTCTACATATTGCTCCATCAAGAAAAGTAACCACCAAAACAAATTATTCAGAGATCCTATATTATTTCTCTGCTAAGAAACTCCTGTCCAATTTTGCTGACAGGATTTTGACAGGCTTAATCCAGAACCCAAAATAGGATTTCGTAGAGCGTCGGCCATGACACACCGTGATCCCATACAAATATACCTATTGCACGTATCTATAATGGGAAACGGGGAATCAATATACAGTTTAACGTTAATTCCACTGATGGAGTACAGAGATAACGCCTTTGTTTTCAAGCGTTTTTGAATGTTTCTATTCTAACTATAATTAGGATCACAAAAAAGATAATAGTCGACACGCCTAAAACGTCAAAAAATATAAAAATGCTATTTGGATTGGCCAAAAATTTAGCTTATTGTAGTTTTTTTATTTTTCTGCCGCGGGCAGCAGCGAAAAACTGATCTGGCAACACTGAATTTCCGCTGCCAGCGTCTATCTAGCCAATTCCAAACTTCAATTTCTAATGTAAGTTTGCAACTTATCTCAATTGTGGCATCAATGCAACGCTTCCAATTTCCGTGCGGACTGTACTTTTTTAGAACATTCGTCATTGTCCAATTGTAAAAAGCTCTAGCGGTTCTTCCCCTTTGAATATTCATACGAGCGTCTAACTCGAAACATTTAACTACTTAAATACAAAGTGGTATTTATCATTTTGGCGTTCCAGAAAAGTTCAGAATGCCATTCTTTTTTGTCCTCAAGGGCTTCTAAATAAATATTATTTTTAGATCTTTGTTGAATAAAATCTAGTACCTACTTAGCTTCTAGTGTTAAGCTTAGTCGCGTTTTCACGTTCTGGGTAAGGTAATATCCCATTTAGGGCTGAAGTTGTTGGAAAAGTTAATAATTGTTAATTGTTAGAGGATGTGTAACCAACAGTTTCAGTTTCAGGTTGTTTTAATTAATTTACTATACTGCCAAAATATTATATCATTAACTCACTGCGTTTGAACTGACTAATTCCAATTAAAATGGCCGCTTCTTAGTAAAACTTTACTTTTTTACTGTTCGATTTTTTCTTATTTACAAAGTGATACTGCTACAATCCTTTACAGTCAGACAACAAGTAAAAGGACAAATAAACCTGTATAAGATCATTCCTTTTGTTTATTGCATAACCTAATTCGTGCTCTACAAAAACTTAAACAAATATAAATCAAAATGCATAAGTTGCCTCACATTGTAAACCATAGTTGGACCACAAGCATCTACAAAACCTTTTCCGTGCGGAACAAAAGTCTCTTCTAAAATATTCCCCGCTGCACCGAAACGAATAAATCCTTACTTCAATTACGCTCCCGTGAGAACCTGGACCAACATCCCAATTTTCACTCTCGATACCGCAATGTGTACTGAGTAGGTAAATGTTTGTTTTACGTTTGCAGGCTGTAATGTACCTATTGGTGATGAATTCAGCGTTGAAAATTAACTAGCTTATCCATTTGATCATAATTGCGTATCGTGTGAATATTACATTTATCAGCAGCACCGCCAAAGCTTCGATGATAACTGAATGTAATAGAATAGAACATTTTACTAAAGAGTCTATGAAAAGAGTTTCCGTAAAGATCTCGAATCGGTAGTACCGGCCGCTCCGAAAGTCGAAGCGTGAACCCTTATAAATACAGATCACTTTGACTTTAGTGTTGTTGTTCAGAATCATAATTATTTCATAACGTCAAAAGTTAGCGCCATAAATATTCTATCAAGTTATAGGTAGTCATCTCGTTAATAATGAAAGCGGTCTAGAGGAAATGTTTCCCGGCCGTTGTGGGCTGTTAGCGGGAACCAGGTAAGGTTACCATCAAACCGTCTCCTAATCCCGAAACAAATCTCAATGAAGAGCGCGGAGACGCCCTAATCCTGCCCCCTCCGCCCCCTAGCCTTCCCCTGACCGCCCCGATTGGCTTTATTAAGGTGTAGCAGACCGCTACAATTATTATGCGTCCCCTGTTTGCGGTAGGTATCGTGTCTATATCGTCGTTAGATTCCCTTAATTAAGGATTTGATTTGGCAGCGGATCATCTTTGCGCCGAGTCTTAGTTACCATAACTAGAACACTGTGCCTTTGTGTCCCGGGATGTCTGTCGGTTACAGGTATTGTAGATGGAGAATCGTTACACCGGCACAGATGCAATGATGCTTTCGTTATGGAGTAATTTGCGAGTAGTGTCTGAGATTCCCTGAAAGGAAGTGTAAATTGCAAACGAGAACGCATTCAGCGAACAGAAACGCTTTGGACAAGCCTGAGATTTAAGATATCAAATTATGCATTAATCGTTTGGCCGGCCCGCGTCCTCGCTTAATATTATGAATTTACGAGTTACAGAGTGGAAAGGCTGCACGCTTTTCTACGGACCAAGCTCTCTGTTTACGTAGACATTGACGTTTAAATATTCCATAAAGTAATTGCGTATTCCGGTGAATTTTTAATGGGAGATAATGAACTGCGCACGCTCAGATTGATTGAGATTTGAATTTCTTGCACAATCGGCGCTGAAATTAAGTTAGCTCTCGAATATTTCAGAGTAAATAAACCGGGACAAAGGGGTGACTGGCGACTGTTGGAACGGCTGTAATTTACTCGTAAATGCATACAACTTTTAGTGTAAATACAAAGTCCTTGGGCAAATAGAAATCGTTTTACAATTTAATAAAGACGGAATTCTATATATTATGAACAAATAAGAGTGGTGGGTGAACTTCTTTTGAAATTAGGAAACTTTCAATATTATTATTAAAATAATATAAAGGTGCAAAACAAAAGTAACAACCATCGGTAACAAGGAATTACAAAAATATCGGTGACTCCTTGGAAATTGATAACCCCTCGGCTGACTTCATTTAAGGAAGATTCCATCTTCATTTGTGCGCCATAAAAGTCTTTTTGCTTATTCACAATGTAATTATACAAAAAAAAACTCCAATTTGCGGCAAGCCTTTAATGCATTCCATTTTAACGTTCCCAAATGAGCACAAGGAAATATGGGGCCTTAAAGAGCATTTAACTATGTATGAAGGAGACAACGCGTAACTTTTAATTTGCGTCTCTTGGGCAATTCTTACCTTGAGTGGTTTTTACTGCTTCGCCTAGCTATTATGTTTGTGATTGGGGCACGTATTCGCACGTTATTGTTTTATATATAATGTAGTTATGAAATTGGTACTCAGTTTCTCGATATAGTAAATTAACTCAACTGAGTTTCTAGGAAATATAAAAATGACCGAGAAAATTATATGCATGTCTCTCCATCTTTTACAGAAAAATCGACTTTCCTCTACACTCATAACTATGAAAATGTTCAAGCAAAATGCAAAATGTGTAAAATACTTGCTAGTACTCGTAGTATAACCGCTTCACTTGAAAGCCCAGTTCCTTTTATACACTTTGTCGTAGACTCACTTTGTGAGTCGAAGCCACACCTAATGGTACGTTATGTGGCAACGCAGGTGTTGCCATGTAGTGTAGCCTAAAAATGTGTATTTATGTGCTCGCCCAAAGGACGGCAATGATCGCCGGCTCACGCCTTAAATTAGGGGTTTTAACGCTTATCCTCTGGCAGTAAATAGACTCGAGGACGAACTATATTACTTGTGAGGCCATTCCCGTTCAATGCGAGAACATTTCGCGGCCCACATGCCATACTTTATAGTTGTTTTTCTGCTGAGGGTGCTTATTTTTACTGTGGGTTTTATTGCGGACACTTATTTGCTATTCATCGGTTACTTTTGTTTCCAATTTATTGGGAAAATTCGCTGTTATTTAAAGACCTCGCCGTATTTTATCTCAGCTAACTTAAACATTAATTACATTCCTTCCTTTTTTCTAGTTCATACGATCATAGGCTAGAATCGTAAGGTTGAGTGAACATTGACTGCTTTACATTTGATATATGTAGAGCTTCTCAACCGCACGTAAGACGAATGTTTAGTCTAAATTGTAAAAAAGGAAATCTATAAAAAACCTATGTGAAATTCTCCCAAGTCGAGGTAAGTAAAAGTACGTAAGGGTAGGTAAGTAAGTGCTTCCATTTTCGTCTAAAAACCCAAAAAATCCTATGTAAAATTTATCCAAAGCTACGAACAACGTAGGCAATAAATTCCAGTTGACAACTTTAGTAAAACAGTCATGAAGGTAGTTTACTTTAATATTTGCCTGTTTTGGTTGAGTTTAGAGCATAACATAGCTGTAGTGCACCTGAGGCACATATTCGTACAGAGTAGAGGCTTGCAAGTATGTGGGCGTCAGTTTCATATCACTTCCTAGCGCCAACGAGGACTCGCCAAGTGCCTTTTGACACCACTGCACAGCACTGCACTTCATTTATTTCTGAAAATTATTTATTATATTTATTTATTGAGCGAAAAATAATCCTTATGATGAAGCCTTTCGATATAATAAAATAACTGATAATTATTTTTCTCAATTAAATAACCAAATTATTTTTGTTCTTGTATCGCTAGCTACTAATAAGGTTGCCTGGAAGAAATTGCTTTGAGCAATAAGGCCGCCTATTGTACTTTTTTAAATTTAATTTAGATATAAGACTATGTAACTGTTTATTTATAGAAAAATACAATAAAGTGTTCATTCATTCATTCATTCAAATTAGAACAAGTACATATTTGCAATTGAATAATATATTCTACATAGTTAGTTTACGAAATCAATTGCAAAATATTTTTTTATATTTTCATTTTACAGTTGGTGTGGTGTCTTCTATGCGGACTAAAATTTGTTAGATTCTTTTCTAATACTTTATTTTTTGAAACTATAGTTTAAACAAAATATTAGATGTAGGTATTTATTATCAACTTTTATTGTATTACGTATATCAGTCATCTAGTACCCATAACACAAGCTCTTCTTAGCTTAGGGCTAGGTGATTCTGTGTAGATTATCCAGCATTATTTATCAATCCAAGATTCATTTGTTTTGGACGTGATACAAAATGAATACTACTACTTGCGACCGCTGCGCGCTGCAAGTTTTTCTAACTAGACAAATTTGTATGTATATAACTGTGATTAATTGTGAAAGTAAAAACAAACACTTTGTTGCAGATTCATTCCAAGCCCTGATCCAGTACCCAGACACACTATCGGCGCAAACAGCGAAAACGGTGAGCACTAAACTGTTCTTTGTTTTTATTTAACTGTTTGTAAAGAGACATAAAACAAAGTTGGTATTGCCGCACGTTTCATTCAGTTTAATGGCTCGCTTTCGAACTATCTCGAAATGAAGTGACTCAGTCTTATCTTGAGTTCAATTGGTCCTAGAGTTCCATTGATAGTTGAAAGCTGTTTGTGTTCTTGACTCAGCTCGCTGTTGTTCCATAATTCGTGTAGCCATTTAAACTTAACTTTACGTTTGCTATAAATGCGCTTCTAACCGAACTTTGAAACCTCTATTATATATCATTTAAACTATTCATAGAGCGCGAAGATGCAAGAAAAGTATACGCAAAACGTTTTAAATCTGGTCGCTGATAACGTTAGGTATCAGCATTACAAACACCAAACAAAACCAGTGCATTTATGCGCATTTAATAACAATAATATCTGTAAACAACACTGGCTCGGCAAGCTGACGACAATGGCCAACAATGGCCCAACTCGACTGGGACATCATTTTTCTCGGGCCAACTTTTCCCATTCGCTATTCATTTGCGTTAGAAGTTGGCCCGCCTACTGCAGCGACTGTTTTAACTTTATTTCTGATGCAGCGTTCAGGGCAAATTAAATTTCGTTTTGCGGCTTCCGCAAACTCACTTTACGAGTATAATTATTGGGTTTTTGTTTTTCATTTCGCCACACAGATATGAATCGTTGCTTACTTTATTTCGCGGGAATACGGTTACGGGCGTTGGTTTTTAAAATTCACTAGTTTTTTTACCCGATACCCGCAGTAAATTAAATTGGCAATTTATCTGATGATAACTTTACCATCAAAATCAAGTGTTTGTGTCTGTTTGAATGTTCAAACTTTTTCTAAATACACATGAAAGGTACACGGTACCTACTTATTACAAAGCGCTAAATAATAAACTAATCTCCGATACCACTAAACCGATTTTTACGTGATTTTCACTGGCAGTTAGGTATCTGGTATTACAGTAGGCCAAGCACGGCGATTGTTCTCTAGGGTAGAATAGACAATAATGACATCGCATCGCCATACATTGCGTACATTACTGAAGTTGAAGAAATTAATTTCAAATAATTTACGCATTCGATGACAAAGTGACGTAATTTTTGTCTATTCTACCTTAGACAAGAAACCCCGTGCTTGCCCGGCAGGGAGTAATATGGGTTTTTTTTATTTCACTTAGAAAAAAGTTTAAGTATTGTTAGGGTTCCTCAAAAATAATAAAACTCATTAAAATTGTAAATTGTACGCGGCCGAAGCCGCAAAAAACATCTAAATTCACACAGCATCACCTAGCCCCAAAGTAAGCAGTGTTCCTGTTCAGAATATCCTTATAATAGAAATTGGGTGCTTGCAAAATAACCACAAAACATTTCCAATTCTCGATGGACATGAGCTAAGTTCACACGACTCACAAATCTACTTAATCTAAGCTATCAAAACTAATAGGATTACTATATTAGATACTACTCGTAGAAGCAAATACTAAATCGCTCATGCGGTTCGACAGTAGATATTTAGATTCCCTTTGAGGCGTTGATTTGTTTGCTAATGATATACTGATCGAGTATTCGTGATTCATCGAAATCTCGTCAAATTGGAAGTTTGTTTCAAAATTTAGGATTATATGAAATAGAAACTAAAGTTAAATTCATAATGACATGGATGGATGAATGTTTGTTACATATATCTTCTCGCGAAAACTAATAAACGAGTGACGCTGAAACTCTGCAAGGATGTATTTCTAAACCTTGAGTGACACAAATGTATGCTGCAGTTTATTCCATACATAAACATGGACTAACTTTTAAAAATAAATTCCTATAGGATGCTACAATGTATTTTTGCTCACAGACAATGAAAACAATTCAAAAAACATTCGCCTATGTTTATTTAAGCATGCTGCTAGTTCTTTCTGTTTATATTCTACAGAACTTTGATATATAACTGTATTTTCCATTGATATAAATTACCTTGAAAACGTTTCCACAGAAACAACGTGTTCGAAACAGCAAGCAGAAAGTAGTTCTTAATTTTTTGCAGTCATTCTATAAGAGCGAGTCTTTGACATGGACCTTAAATTCCAGACTGATATTTATCAAAAGCTGATTATACGTACACAATGCTTTGATGTGGTATGTACCACATCAAAGCATTGTGTACGTATAATCCAAGCCTAGACTGTTTCTATATGTAGCAATGAATCTCGGTATGGCACCATCATATTATATAATTCGCATAATACCCAAGCGTGTACGTAAGCTGCAGCAACAAGCGCCGTTTTGTAGAGCCCATAGGAATGACAACATGATTAAAATGTAAAGGGATTATCTTTAAATTCTGTAACTGGGTGGACAAATTAATGTTCGCAAGCGGGAAACCCAACATTAAATTGAGATTCCCTCAACGGGGAGTAGTGAAAACTTAGGAACGCTAAGTCCTAACTCTGTGGACTTGATTTTCAGGGCGTAACGCGGTCATAGCTAGTCTACCACTGAGTCTCATCTACTGTTTCGATCTGCTTTAGTCTATTTGGCGAATCCTGGGTTCTTTTGCTCGAATCAATGTTTAGAAGAAATTGGGTCTAGGCAAAAAAAATAGAATATACATTATTAACATTTGCAACTCAGACAAAAACATGCATATTTAATACAGACAAAACAGAATAATTTTTATATTGAGGCCCAAAACGGTACGAGTACGGTTGTACAGTCGTTAGATAAAACCGACGCTTGTTTTCCAAGAGAGCCATTTCGTGATGCCATTGAAAAAAATGTAATCAATTATATCTTTAGACGAACATCACTATTCCCCCAAAATACCTGAAGTTGTGTTGAATGTTTTGCACATCGCTCAGATTCGCGAACCAGCTGCAACTATTTTATAATTGAACTACGTGCAATATCTTTCATTCTTGTTTCGGGAACATGAATCGGTCGGCATATTGCAAAAAATTATGCCAAGTATTCGTATGAATTTTGGCTTTACAACAGATAATGCACAGTACAACTGCATATGTATATAGTTCAACTGTACAAATACACTATAACTGTATATATGGCTTTTATCGGCTTATGTTCAGAATTATTTTGTGGTTTTACAGAAATTTTAACATATAAAATTATTTTAAGTATATAATTCCCGTAACATAAGCTCAGCTTACTGTGCGAGACACTGCTGCTGCGTTCATGTCCACCATTATAACTCGGACAGGTTGTTTCGTTTTCAATTGACATAAAAGAGCCTCGTAAAATACCCCCTATCTACACATCAATAGTGCAATAACACAGCATTACCTGGGTAATAAGGCAAGCTGTTAACTTATGACGCCGTTAACCCCTGATGCGACATAACGAGCAACTAGCTACAGTGCCAAGTATTTATGGAACCTGTCTATTTATAGTTTTATATGGGTCACTGATTATGTCTATGGAGAATCTATCTTCTTGAACTGTACAATTTTTACTCGGCTTTGTAATACTCGTCCAAAATAAAACCGTATCGGTAGAAACTTTGAAACTTTTTATGATCAGGAAATCAACAGATTTTAATTGAGAGCCTAATATTTCCCGATCCTTTACAAATAACGATCCTTTCCGTAGTAGTTTAGATCAAAAATAAACATGGAATCTATAATCCTGATGCCAGCAAAATAGCCTCCATATCAATCCAAGCACTTGTCCCGCGTCACGACGCTACTCGAAGCGCGATTTTCTCCAAATGGAATTAAAACGTCCCGCGAGGTAAGTGGGGGCCCCGAGTACCCCGAGCGAAGCATAGTGCTCAGCCACAAAGGGCACAGTCGGATGTTAGGAGCTCTGAAATCCCCCGATCCTTCTATGTATGATCCTTGACATAAATCTCTAACCCCCGCCTTCAAATCTCTTCAGACGCGGCTTATGCCGTATGCTCTTAATGCTCGGACTGAAAGGTGTTGACCAGATATTAAGTTTATTTCCGGATTTCTTGGTATTTGTGGAATAGCGTTATTTAGAACTCACGGCTATGTGTCACAATCTTGAGGTTTCAGGTGGTTTCAGTTAAAGTTATAAACATCTATTTTCCTCTGTAAATAAAATAATATTTCCACTTCACTCAGAAGAAGAAATTCCTCAAAGATTAAAGAAATAACATAAGGAATAAATACTTGGATTAGACCAATTTTCAACGCAAGATCAAAACTGATTTTCCATTTTCTAGCCAGCGCAGCGGCAGAATATCCTTGTTTAAAGGGAAACCGCAGTTAATATGGATTGCCATTGACAAAGCTAGGTTATGGATGAGGCACCGAGAGTCCAGACCGCATGAATCACACTGTTATCAATCATAACTTGCTGATGGAGTGCCAGAATCCAGCCCAGCTAGTCTGATTAAGGCAACTATATTACCGTGCTAATTGGTAATGCGAGTGGTGTATCGGTGAAAGCCTTTGTTTTGATAGGCAATACGAAAGTACTTTTTAAAAGCCTTCTTATTCACTACGTCACAACACAGTAAAAAGCTTTACTGAGGTTCTGAAGTGACTAAACTTTTGTTAGGAAAAAAGGAACACAAAAGGCAAATACGAGCTAGCGTATATTAATATTTTCATATACTTAAACGATGTAAACACGATAAGATTATACCGTGTCTCGCTGTTTCAATAAGGCGAAATCCGAGATAGCGTTTACGGACTCAAGGTGCGGGCTTTGTTTACATTTTAAAATTGCACTTTGCACTGCGGCGGGGTTACGAAGACTCTGTGCCAACAATGGGACGTGTTTAAACAATGTAACCGTCAAAAATGTTATATCACCCGAGTTGAGACGCCCCTATCCTAGACAGCGACAAACACTATCATTCGATGCAGATATGAATAAACACGCTGTATTTGCACGGTCTCCTAAACTAGACTTTAAACGTTTATATAAATTCAAATAATACAATGTTTTTTGTAGAGCAGCTTAAAACTTGCACAGTTCACAATTCGTTTATGCAAATCATAATACCCAACAAACAAGTTTCAATTGCGTAGAACTCTGAACAGCCTATGTGAATGCGAACATAATTCTGGCGTATTGCACAAACAATATTGGAAACAAATCCGTCCCACTTGACACAGAACTGGCAACAATGCACCTAGTTTCCTATGTATCCTATTGTCTCGTTTGTAGTGCTCTTGTGACCGAAACTTCATCGAAATTTCACGGCGGCCAACAAACATGCGACCTGCAAGTTCCGTTTAAAATTGCACGTGCCGTGCCGCCCGCCCTCGCTGGCTGCGAGTGTCAACAACGCCTGCTGCTCTGGTTACGTGTTAAACACTGTTTAACAGTTTTGTGGGTGTTCCCATCCACTCCGCCAAGTTTCACCTCGAGCCGGGAACTAATTAAAATTGCTCAAACTGAATAATCTTCTTTACTGAGTTTTTTTTACGATAGAACCATTCTGCAGCTTCGATAAAACGAAATTGCGCGGTCCAAAGATCAACAATTCACAGGCACCTAGTGGCAGGTTGCGAGCCTATTGACCACCACCAAGAGTATCATAAAACCTTTACCCTCATTCAATTTACGCTTTTTCAGTCATAAAAGTCTACCGAGATTTATATAAATTATGTTATAAAATCCGTGCAACATTTTTCCTCCATCGTTTTTCAGTTTATAAGGCGCGGGAACAATAAGAGCCGTTTGTAAGCCGCGTGTCTGCCTTAGTACGTGAAACTGGAAGCTAACGTACTACATTTAGTTAACTTGAAACAATGGCATTATGCGAGTACGTTGAATACAACATTGCTGCAGAGCCGATTCATGTTCGCCCTTGCCTCTACACGGTCTTCATTATTCATGATGTCACACATTTAACACCAATTTAGTTTTGTTTTCGAGCTGAAACGTGCGGTGGGCGCGGTTGTTAGCGATCGTCGCTCGATTTTAGTTTGTCACCATTCTGTCGCCGTAATTAGGGGTAACCGCTAGTATTAATTACATTGTCTAATGGAGCAAGCTCGGTTTGCTCTGTAAACGTCACCGACATTTTGGCCGCATTACGAAATTCGTCCGCCGTACTTCTACTCGTATTCTATGAAATATGGTGCAGCCTACATTAAAATCGTTTGATTTATCGTCAATGTTTGAGGTAATTAAACAAAAAGCCATTACTAAAGTGCAATCTGTAACGATGAAAAATGCATATCCCATTTTCCTGCATGATTAAATTTAAAACGCTTTCTGGTATTGCACTCAAAACTGTTACGATTAAAATAAGCAATAAAACAGGTGCCTCGTCGCTTATAAATTGATAGCGGGGAGCACTCTCTTTTAGTGGTATTTGTTTATAGTTCGGCGGGTGGTTCGATTATTATAGCGATCTTTTATTCGTGAGTAATCGACCGGCCCCTTACACCTCTCATACATTGTTTCATAAAGTAAGCTATTTTTGATAAGTAACATTTGCCGGAGATTCCCGTATCGGATGCCAACAGAAAGATTCATCTCATCACCTCGTATTTAGCGAAGGAAATGTAAAAGCGTGTTTGCAATGAGACCAAAACGAAGGCAGTAAAAACCGTGTGCACGCCCGAAACGCTTTCATTACAATATCTCTCCCGTCATCTGCGGGCAAAAACCGAGTGCATTCCACCGCTGTAATCCTTGCACCGGCAACAACCACTGTGAGCTATGCCAGCTCTTATAAATATTAAACGCTGAACGGGACCTCCAACAAAAACGTTTATCTGGTCTCCGCGGAAAAACCGCCAGAATTAGCGACGGGGATGGGGGTGGATTAAGGCGGACCGCATTTAATCCTTCACTAAGAAGGCTTTGCTTAAACGAGTTCTAACGAGCTAAAGATAAAACAATTACCGTCGTGATTAAGAGATACGAGACGATTGTTACGCCTTACGTTGACGGGATCGCTGATGTTTCGACAACCTCTTTGTCTTTACACTTAGCCTCGTTTAGATTAATGGTTTCCAAAGGTTTTCTTCGCTTATCTAAGCTTATCTTAAGCCTTGAGATTACCTACTTAGAGAGCTTTCATTATCTTTGATACTTAACTTACAAATTTAAATTATGATTTGATCCAAATTACGACTCCATGAACATTTCACAAAATCCAATAAGTTATCCATGAGATTCCTGGGCGGCATCGATTCGTTTTCCTTATTACGCTGTAAAAGATCCCAATATCAAATCGGGCGTGACGTTTGTCGTTTTATCACCTTGTCACTTCGTCACTCCTCCTAATATTTTTTTTCACCTCAATTACGACTCCCTCCTCGAGGGCAAATAACCATTTCAGAAGATTAAAATGAAATTCCAGCGATTATTGATACCGTGGAAAGAGACGAACAGAGCGGAAGCAATGCGCAACAAAAAGGGATGAACTGATTTCCTTACTTTAATAAAGTTGGTAGTAAAAAGAAAGTTAACTAACTCTTGAATATGTTACTGACAAAATGCGTTATGAAATGGATGAAGTCTCGCGGGTGCTTCAACTGTAGACAAGTGGAGTAAGCTACGGAATATGAAGATAAGTTGATACTGTTACGAGAGCCACATAATTGAGAAATATCGTATGTGAAACGCGAAATAATACTCAACGTTGGTTTAGTTTTAGGTGTTGCTTGTTTTGGCCACGATTAATATTTAATATATATTTTTAATGTATGTATTAAAAGCTAGATATTGTTTAAATTAAATTTAGATGGTTAGGTGTACCTACCTTATATAATTCGCATCATAGTTTTTGTCAAACCCATATCAAATTATCAATTTGCGATGTATGCCTACACGAGATGATTGGTACGTCTAAGTACACACCACCCACGTTTTTTTTTCTCATAAAGAGCGTAGACGTAGACGTAGAGAGTAGGTACGTCATGATTTTCTTACAACCTATTCTTACCTATTCCTTTTTCTGTAGATAAGAGTTTATTTTTAATTCAAATAAATTAATTAAATATTTGTTACCTAAAAGAAACATTGGAATTTAAGATTGAAAAGGGGATCCCTAAGTAACGGCCTGCTTAAATTCAAAAGTAAAGTAAAGCTTATAAAAAGTAAGAAATTAATCTGCAATTCAAAATCCTTCTTGCCCTCTTATACATTTTTCTTTTATTCTTTCCTCCCTTTATCCACAACAAATACTTAAAAACAAACCAAAGTGCGTTTTAGACAAATGAAAATTCATTATTGAAACAGAGGGAACAATAGGGTCTATGTCAAGAAAAACAAATTAGCAAAATAAAAAGTTACTAAAAAATAAGAGTTTATTTTTGACAAAGTGTGGCTTCGGTATGTACTACATAGTTACATTTTCATTTATTAACTTTTAGATTGTTAAAGTCAGAACTGTTAAATTTTATTTTATTTAGTTATGCTTTATGAAATAAACTACAGGTTAATACAATGGGTAGAGTATAGTACCCATAGTGGATAAAAACTTGAAGTCAAGAAGAAAGCAATAACACATTCTTCATTATTTTATAAAATTTGACTTTTGTCTGTGCTTATTTTGTAAGCCTAAAGAAATAAAATTATTAAAAGCTGAAATCTGTCTAAGTACCGAGAATATACATAATGTACATAAGTTATGAACACTTAGCCTTACAAAATTGACAAAGAAAATATGTTTACAAGTTAATCTCTTACGTCTCGTCTAGTCCTTTATTCAAAGAAAACTTGACATAGGTAGCTAATAGGTATTACGCTTTCTATATCAGTCTGAAATTAATCTCTGAGGAATAGGTATAACTTGCCCTAGCTTTTGCTATTTACTTATTGAAAACGTCAAATTTCTTCTTCAAAGTATAAGAAAACATGTAACAAATTCTTCACTGTATAACTGTTTATAGTTTATTGAGTGCTATGCCAGTTCTTGCCGGCGGCATTCTCCATGTGTCTTTGATGTCATTTCTTACTCATTCTTCTCAATTGTTTCTACTTCGCGATATTGAATATCGAATTCGGCACCGCGAGGGCAACAAAACTAATTACGATCGAAAGCTATCTTCTTCCACGCTTTCTTGCGTGCCTTTCGCATTACCATATAAGTTGAGCGTTTAAACGAGCCAATCTATTCACGTCTACACATCAGGGGGTCGCATTTGCATTTAGAACAGAAATTTATTAAATCTACAGCCAATATCCAGCGTTCCGACATCGAACTTTTGCTTCTACGCTCAGTCTCTGTTATTTTATTGCTCTGCAAAAAAGGTGTTCAGCATTCCCACTTATTACTCCGCTACTTGATCCAATAAAGGCGGGTACCTCCCTAACCCTAAATTAAAAGAATTCTCTTTTTGTTAAAAATAAAATAATTGTTCACTCGTTTGTCGTATTTCTAGGCAATAAAATTCCAAGTCCTTTTTATTCGGCTAATGGACTACGTCGTAAAGATGTCATAATTCATTTGACAGATGACGGTTTGCAAAAAGAAAGTCTCATTTACTTTGTCCGAATTAAATAATTCCGTCTTTAATTTATATTCCATGGGTAAAGTTTGGTGGCCATTCCATTTCCTTGATTAAACACGCAATTATAGCCGTTTATCATTTCATTGTTGTTTCCATTTAATAAGTACGTACAAAGTAAATAGCTCGCTGAATTGTTAATAGATAAGTAGGCATTTGTTTTGCGTACCCATCTCAAATAATTTATTCACACTCAATTTTTCCTCAACGGTTTCATAATGCCGGAAATAAAGTTTTTTAAAATCACTGACATTTAAAACAATTTTATCGCCGTTAAATACTGTTAATTGTTTGAATTAATAAATTTGATTTACAATTGGCTACGAGGGATGAAAATTAAGGTTCTAATGAAACGGTTCGCCGGAAAAGGTTCGGAAAATAATTTAATAGAAAGGCGAGGAAAATTTATTTGACACGGGCGATACTCTTACCCTAACTGGCCATTTTGAGACAATAGATTAGCCAATACGTCCAATATCGACGTAGGTAGGTCTCAATTGAATTTGTACATAAAGCGAGATGTGACATTATCTGAAACATAACGCCACCACCTTTCATAAAACAAAACAGAAAGGAGCATTAGCAGCATTATTTTCGTTATTCCTAAAACCTTGCATTATGTATTAAAAATAGGCACTATGTTTTTGCCAAGCGAAAAGCAAGCAGGAATGGGTTGAGTGCTGGTGCATTTTAATTAATTCTCTTTCTATCGCGATGCCGCCGCGGTATCAACCTGCCACAGGCTTTGCGGGCGGGCATAGCTATGGGACAATTTGGCACGCTCATAATATTTTATTGTAAGATATCTATTACTTTTTTTAAAGTACATATATTATTTATTATCATTCCTGGTCATCCTACTGCTGGGCAACGGCCTACCCCGAAAATAATGAATAAATACTTCAATAGTTCACACACATATGTAAAACTTTAACGGCGTCGCTCTGGGTCCTAAAATAGTTTAGGACCCTACGGATACAATAAATACTGAAGCATTGTTATTGTGTCCAATAAATATTTTGATGTTTATGTTATGTTCATAAAATCGTATACCTACTGTGCATGTTCTAGACTAGTTTTGATACCCTCTTACAAGCTATGTTACATTGTCCGCAGGCTCTTGACGGGCAGAACATTTACAACGGCTGCTGCACTCTGCGCATCGACTACTCCAAGATGACATGTCTGAACGTGAAATACAACAACGACAAGTCGCGCGACTACACAAACCCCACCCTGCCATCTGGCGATGGGGAAGCCCACCAGCTGTTGACCAGTGAGTTGATGCCACTGCGGGCTCGAATCGCTCTGTCCCTCGCAGCCAGGATGAGTTAGTCCAACTATAAGAAGCGACCTTACTTTCGCACTGAAAGCTTCGTTGATCACCAGTTGTGTCTCGTAGTTCTGTATTTATAGTCTGTTAGCTGAAGAAGTCCCGAAGTAAAAAGGCTAGTTCAAAAGTCAAAGCTTTAAGATGACTTATTTACGACGAATTTGCGTTGACTCGAGATAGCCACAGAAAGATAACTTTTTTCACCGCTATCAAAATACGTAATACAACAAAACAGAATGCAGTTACTTCACAGCATATACTGTGAATCCAAAAGTGAAATAACCGTACCGCCTAAAATTTTTGGGAGGTCTCGTTAAATATTTCTGGGACTTCTTTTGTTGAATGGACTATACACATTCTGAAGGCATTATCCACGCTCCTTTCCAATGAGTAAATAGATCTTTTGTTTTTGTATATTCTGAGTTCCTTTTGATATTTTATCAGTTTCCTCGTCTATGATTGATTCCACGAATTCTTCGGAATGATCAGGCACGCTTTTAGATTAATCGAGCAAAATCAGTCGTTTATTTGTCACATTCATTTGTTTCGGCCTATAAGCCTGTTAAAATAAACGCAAAACTTCCAGTATTTTTGTGATCATGTTTCATTCATTGCTATTTTTTATTCGACGTATGGTACGCAATTTATTCCACATTTTTCTTGACTTTAAGAAACCAGCCTTCAGTGCTATATCCTGTCATGTTTATTATACATATTTCATTGCTAAATTTCCCACAGTGACTAATGACTGAACATAAATCTGCACTGCACTGTAGAGGATTATAATAATATGTGGGGATCATTTGTAGCATCGCAATATTTTCTACCTCTCACATGTAAAGCTATTCTCTTGGCAATTTCAACGGCTCTTCGGATATTGTTTTAATGAGGGACTTTTTCCTCGATCGAGTTTGCCGTTCCTTTTCAACGACTTCCCTCTCAATCATAGTAATAACTTCGGTAATCTGGCATTTTTTATATCTTTTAGTCTCATTTAGAAATCTCTCTGCTTTCACTGTGTGACCATTGCAATTATCATCAGGTGGAGGAGTGTTGGCGCCGCAGTTCCTAGGTCTGGGGTCTGGGCTGGCGTCCCCGTACGGCGTTGGCGTCGGAGGCCTGCCCGCCTTCGGAGCGCTGACACTGACCCCCGCGTCCCCCGCCCTCCGCGCGCTGACCGCCCCGCCCATGCCGCTCGCCACGGTCCTCCTCGTCTCCAACCTCAACGAAGAGGTTTGTATCACATCATACTCATCCATCATCCATTATCTCAACCCTTTGAACCCGACAAACATCACAAGAATTACTAAACTACAAAACAAAAGATATCCCAAAGATTGTTTGTTCAACTTTAGAAACAATTGGCTGAAAGCTTTTATAGACAAAGTATCGGTTCCATTTCAAAATTGTAGGCAAAATTTTGACGTAGATCAATGTTTATTGGCAAATTTATTCATTACGCTAACACAATAGCCTGCGACGTCTGTTTGCCGTTCCATTGTGCCGGGGCCACACTATATGCAATAAACATGTGCAATTAACTAATGCATTCACTAATATAGACGTCCCAGGCTCTTGCATATTATATCCTATTAAACTCCTTAAAATAAGTTGCTAATTTATTTATAGATATGATGTCAGATATCTTTTACAACTATTTATAATACTGTCTCTTTTCTCTTTCCTATTGTTTTAGATGGTCACGCCTGACGCTCTCTTTACCCTTTTCGGTACGTGTGCACATACATTCCGTATTTGATATTAAAACATTAATATGCTCCCAAGCCCTGTCGCCTGGAAGACAAATTGTCAGCTAACATTCTCGATTTCTTACTGATAACCGCATCCGACACCTTTGTCGAAGCTTCGCTTATAACACTATCGAATCTCGACCTACGCTTATTAACTGTGTGACAATTTGTGTTTCAGACACCCTAGTTGTAGCTAAGTTAGATTGTCTATTGTTTACCCAGTGTTGTCTTTATTTTGTTTAACTCAAGGGTTTGCAGAAACCCTAACACGTACATTAGGTACGTTCAAACACTGCTGTGCCCTGCAGGTACTATCCTACCACAAACCGATACGTTTCGTGGTTACGCTGTTATGTTTGAGATAGCTTTTTAAGGCATTATGAATACGATATATGCCAGTTGTCGTAGAAAAAAGATTATTTGCAGTAAATTCGCTTGAGTCAGCTGCCAGATCGCGATTACCGCTGGTGATTGCTGAAGCATTATCAAAAGCTTAACGTGACCAATTTAGAGCTTGGAATCGTTTCCTTCTTGTATCATTTTCCAACTGTCCCGTTTCACGACATTATATATTTTAAAGCCGTTTTTTACTAGAATATTCTGTGTATTATGTCGATGTAACCTTCTGTTCGGTGTAGTAACCTTTTTAGTTTATAATACTAGATTTCTTTTACCAGACAACATTGAGCACTGTTCCAATTGTGTCCTTTTCTAAACCTTCTTATAACATTTGACGATACACATTTATACATTACACTTAGAAGAATATTGTAACTCAGAATACAATTGGGACATAAACTTATACATAAATACCTATACAGTTCAAATTGTAATCTTTACACCTTATTTCTAAGATTTGTTTTTGTATGTAGGAGTGTATGGGGACGTACAACGGGTGAAGATCCTTTACAACAAGAAGGATTCTGCTCTGATTCAAATGGCTGAGCCGCATCAGGCTCATCTGGGTAAGTTATATACAACCTTAACATTTAAGATACACGGTCTATTATGCCGAATCTTCATCTACCTCTATATTTGTTTAGGAACATCAGTACAAATACTTGTAGGCCCCGTCTTATTGTAGTTTGCCCTCCCATAATATGAAGTGTCATCCGTGTCTGTTTGATTAGCGGCCGAGATATACTATTCATCCATTGTTTGCACTATCACTCACCTAATTAGTAAAACCAATAACGTGTTTATTAAATGAAAGGGTTGATTAAATCAACACTCTTTTGATTTCTCAACAAACTTTATATTAATGAAATTTTATTATACTTTTTGACTACCTAATTATTAATTAGCTTGAGCCCGCGGGGCGTATTCTAATCGACTTTGGAAATCTTTAAGTTAAACCAATAACAAACAAGCAACTATTTCCAATAATCGTAGAAATTTAAGAGTCTGATACTCCATCCATTACGATATATCTATTGTTACTAATCTTTATTACCAAAGAAAATTACAGTAAAAGAACAAAATTGAAGCTAGTATTTACAATATAAACAATTGAGGTAACTGCAGACTGTTGCAAACCAACTACAGCTGGCTTAACTGATCCATATCAATACCAGTCGGATGTATCGCCAGGATGCTGGCTGCATTGCCTCGCTGTATGGCAATGCTGATGCACTGCGCCAGATACTGATCAGCTCTCGGGTCGCACGTCGTCGCCTCGAACAGTCGTTTAAATATTCATTTTAAACCCGAGAGTTTTGGCACCCCACGGACCAAGGGTGCGATTCCAACGGGAGCAAATGCGTAGGCTCTGTCGAGACCTGCATATTTGCGTCTCTTGAGATCCTCGGCCAAATCTGCCGCATCATTACTCACAGATGTCCTCGGAAGATGGGAGATTGTTAGTAAGTTTAATAAATGTATGTTGCTACAGCCATGACCCACATGGACAAGCTGCGTGTGTTCGGAAAGGCGATGCGTGTGATGCTCAGCAAGCACCAGACTGTGCAGCTGCCGAAGGAAGGCCAGCCCGACGCTGGATTGACCAGGTACGTTGTCAGATTATAGAGTATAACGGGTTAGGATTAGATATCATCATGATCATGATCATGATGGGTTGATGATCATCATCATCAACCCATGTTAGTATACTGCTCGACATAGGCTTTCCCTAATGAGCGTCATAGCCCCTGTCTTCAGCTCTTTAATTGAATCAGGATTCATTTAAACATGTACATTTTATTACAAATTTTAGAATAACCCAAGGCTACCTTGGGCTATTCTTTTCTATTTATAAAGATTAAATAAATGGCTTTATTTATTATTGAAAGGTTTCAACGTTGGTACAATCTGGTAATCATTATATTCTTCATCTAGCACTAACATTTAGCTATCTCGTAGACTCTGTACAACGTTATAGCATGGTTCGTCTTGTTTCCAGGGACTACTCCCAGAGCCCGCTGCACCGGTTCAAGAAGCCAGGCAGCAAGAACTACCAGAACATCTACCCGCCGAGCGCCACTCTGCATCTGTCCAACATTCCGTGAGTCCTTAATAGTTGTATCATCATCGATTTCATTATTATCATCGTCCTGTTCATTGATGACTCACACACAATCATTTTTGAAGTCTTCTATCACAGTAATGATAGTTATTTAGTCGCTATCAAGATTTCGTTTACTATTAATAAACGATGTAATGCCACATACAATAGACGATAAATAAAAGTCAATGACTTAGTGACTTTTATTCGTTAATAAACATTTCTATAGCTAGATTCTATTGTTTACAGAGCGACTGTCTCCGAAGATGATATCAAGGAAGCTTTCTCCAAGCGCGCGTTTGCCATCAAGGCATTCAAATTCTTCCCGTAAGTTCGTTTCATTATTACCATCTATACAGGGATGTCTGGTGGCAGAATTTGGTTTTCTTAATGAAATATACATATTACAATAAAGTTTTAAGTGTCATATACCAAAAAAACTAAATCTCAAAGATTTTTTTTGATTATTCCGTTTGTTTTTCGACTTGGCGTACACATTTACGGATATTTTTTAACATTGTGCTAAGTGACGCACAGCAAATAAATCTAGAATCTAGTTTTTAAACCTTAATAATTTGATTTTCTTTAATAAGATTTATATTTATTCTTTATATTTCAGGAAAGACCGCAAAATGGCGCTTGTGCAACTGCCGACCATTGACGACGCAGTAGCAGCGCTCATTAAAATGCATAACTATCAACTGTCCGAGTCCAACCACCTCAGGGTTTCCTTCTCTAAATCCAGCATCTAAACCAGTTACAGAATATCACACTATGCCAGTCGTGTCAAATATAAAATATGTTACTTGGACTACTCAGACTATCTACTTATCAAATTACGTTACGCTACGTTTTTGTGTCGAAATGTCAATCAAGTAAGAAACAAATTGTGAAAGACGACATACAAAAAAGTGTTTAGCTGTCAAAACAATAGAATTTGGAATGTTTATGGTAAATAATAAAGCATGGATTTGATATCGATCTGGTTTTGGCTAACAGTTAAACGTAGCGTTCGATAGTAAGTGGTCAGTAGGCCTCTGTAACTTTCCGTTGATTCAATACACGGTGTTAATAAAGGTTGTAGATATAAAACTTGAGATAATAGTAAATTTACGAGTATATTTAAGATGTACGGAGTTTGGTTCTAAATTTGGACGGACTTCAGGTTTGGAATTTATGAATTGAACCGTGAATTGGATCAGCTTATTTCTCATTATGTTACAATTGTTTTAAAAGATACGACTGTCAATTCTATTACATACCTCTCACACAATCGAGAAATACTCGAGTGAATTTGTAAAATGTCTGTATTACGCTTACTTGGAACAGTCGACATTCGACATCAGTAGACTTTAAATGCTATTCTATTTTCTTAAAATACGTACTTTTACTGTTACTGTTCATCTTTATCCTAAGGCTATCATCAAATACATTTTACTACGACAACTTTGTTTTATATAGACCTGGGATTGCGCAGAATCGTGACAAGAGAGGTTACTGCTTCGTGTGATATTCATTCCATACTTTTTATTGAATACTTTATTTTTTTATAAACTCGTTCAATTATTTGCATTATATTAATTTTTGTAATACGATTTATCAAGGCAGTTTGTTTTGCAATTAGATTGCGCTAGATTTATTTACTGAACAGATGTTGCTAACTGACTGCAATGTAAAACATTGGATTTACCACCTTGGAGTTATCAGTTTGTTTTAACGTTGAAATTATTGAATATGTCATGGTTGCTTATGATTTGCAGTTATTATTACCCAATATTGTATTTTATAAACATATTTTATGGTCTAGTATAATTACCTATTATGCACAATTTACTATTATTGCATTTCTTCTAAGTAATTATAATTTATATACGCATACACATTTTTCTTCTTGAGTTTTGCAATTATGTTCATAAATGTGTATGTGTGTGCAATATTAGTTGTAATGATAATATAATGAAGTATATTTTAGATTGTATTAGTGTCCTGTCAGCCAGTTTCTTCTTTCCGATGCTTCCATTTCTCGTTCGTTGTTTAGACGTAATCCTGTTCTGTTACTTTTAAAGATATGACGATTAGTTAGTGTAATCACAGCTCTAATACTAGGCATCTAGGTTTATAATCACTATTTAAAAAGTTATGTTCAGTGACATTATAGTGACATGATGCATTTATTTCGATGTTAATTTATATTAATGGTAGCTACAACATACATAATGCTCTTGCATGGGTTTCACTAAGTGGTTAATTTTAGATAAAATAATTTATTTGTCTTTAAAGGGCGCGCTGGGCCGCAGTGTGGTCTCAGGTATCGTTGAAGAATGACGTATATTCGAACGATATCGTTAAGTTAAAATGATCACTTCATTTCTACGAGACGTCGCCACACTGTCGTAGCGAGAATCTAAGTATTAGCTAGATCTGATTTTTGCTCTGTAACCTATGAACCAGTATTTACACTAGGTCACAATAACATCGTTCAACAGTATTTTAGTTTAAACTCTATCGATTTTCCGTGTTGTATATAAGCTCCACTTTGACCACTTCCGCTACTAACACTTCGGATTCTGCTAACTCTCGATTGGATTTCACACATCTTTGCCTTCTTAAATTAATTTAAATGCGTCTAGTCCATTACGAAAGAGATTTAGTTTGTGGTTTAAGTGATTTATTGAAATTCTCGAATATTTTAAAACTCTGGTATGAAGCTTTTGTAAAAAGATTTAAACGATTTGATTCGGAACGTCCTGTTCGCCCCTCGCTCTATAGGACCAGCTTTAAGTGTTCACGTCCAGTTTTTGTGATCAGGCAAAGCATGAGTGAAACAGATACCTGAATGACGAGATGAATATCAATACTGTTATCGTTGGGTTGTTTCTCCCGATTGACTTGCGCTGTATTAAGAATCACGCAAAATATCTTAATAACATATCTCGAAATGCTGAAATGCAATTGAATTAGTCTTAGGTAAATTCGGAAATGATAATTGTAGCTGTTTTAATTTAATTGAAATCGATTAAACTAACGAGCGGCACATAGCCCGTGTTCTGGTTAAAGGTTGTAATCTAAATCGCCACATACATTTTGTTGTCCTCCAAATCCATTATTTAACATATCTCATGTCACGAAAAATATAAAAAAAACTTATTTTAGAAACATTTGTGAACAAAATACAATCACAAATATTTACACTATTAAATGTTTAACATATACATCACATAAGTAAGAATAAATAGAGCTTACATTTTAATGAAAAAAAAAATAGAATGACATGTAAGTTTATTAGAAAAAGTTAATCGTAAATAAGTATTAATCTACTATTATAAGAACATGAAGTAGGTTTGAATTAGATAACGTTAGGAGACCAGGGTGAGGTGTAGTTTTTGAAAAAAGTTTTTACCTACGCGCAGAGTTCTGCGTCGCGTTTGGAATGATGAATGTAAAATGTAAAAGGTGGTGGTCTGAGCGAAAAGGCGGTTAACGCATTTGTAATTATAATTATTATTTATGAGAAGAAATCATAGAGATAACTTAATATTCCCTACATTTTCCAGTCGATCGCTACACACGAGCGGCCCTTGTTTCACTCTGTTTGCGGTATGCTTACGCTCAATGTAGGTTCTCGTTGTCAGGTGTATAAGTGTGTAGCGCATTCCGGCCTAAACTTTTTTCAACATCTTTGGTATTGATTGATAGATAAATTTTAGTAAATAAAATGTTTAGAAAAGTATTTTAAATATTTAGATAATAATTATACTTATAATAAAATAGATCGGTGTTTAGTAAGAGATGCCAAATTAAGTCAAAAGTATTTAGGTAATTACAGAATAAAATTAAAATTGTTGAGAGATTATTATATCAATTTTATTCATTGTAAGTGAACATTGTTTCAATTTGTTAGTTAAAGTTATGCGTTGAAGAGTTGTTTTTACAATGTCTTAAATCCAAGATGTTTATCGAATTCATTAAATTCGCACTCTTTTACAGTTGAAACTTAAGCACTTAACTATATTTTTAATTAGTTCTTCAAACTCATATTTCGAATTACAATGTGAACATATCTCAGCATATCAAACCAACTACATAGATATATGCTAAATTGCGCTTTATTCTACCTTATCATTGTATTAGCTGAACCTACTTTTAATTATAATATTAAATAATATAAAATTATAAAAGAGGCCACATATCAATGCATAGATTTGGCTAAGGCGCAAAAAAAAGCTGCATCTCCTTTCTTCATTTATGTCTTTATCTGTCTTGATGTTTACACCTATCTTGATGTCTATACCTATTTTTAGGGATGTAACCTTCTCTTATTTTAGTTTTAAGCCCTGTGTGTTTAATTTCTTTCTTATTTTTAATTTCATAATTAAACTATTATTATCATTAAATTTTTGGTTCTTATTATTTATCCCTTCCATTATCCTTTTCCTCTTTGTTTATCTTTTATACCAATTGTCTACAGTAGGTACGAACGTTAAGTATTGTTATATGAATTATTTATTCATGAATATTGCCCCAAAATTAAATTCTGGAAATAATTTATTCTAAGTAGGTACCTACTTATGAGTTAGTTTCCAAATACCCTGCTTTGAAAGAACTATTTGTAAATAAAACGTTAAAGGGGAACAATATAAAAAAATGTACATAAGTACACAATTGGTATTTTCTAGACATAACTATTACTTGTAGAACTTAACTACTGTCTTGGCGTATCTATACCTGTTTGTACTTTACAGTGTCGTCTGTGCTTCAGAAAATATTGTAAATCTTGTGAATAAGAAATTATTATCCCTGACGGGTTTATCAACTATTTGCGAATTACTTCGTGGGAGTAAGGGACTTGATTGCCAATGGTTATTGTTTATATTGTAGCAAAATTATACTTTGCACAGGGTAATAATGAGTAATAATTATTATCACTGCTCTCGTTAAGGTGGTGTGCCCACTGGCCAACCTAACGTCCCTTATTCCTTAAAAGAACTGAACCATTACATTGAGTATGGAGCACTATTCTGTGACTGTCAATTATTGGGAAGAAATGCTAGGAACTCGTATTTGGGGTATCAATTACTTAATCGCTAAATAGTAAGATATTCCACCAATTTAAATTATCTACTAAGGCATTTAATATCAATTAAAGATTTATTTACACTACACATACATACCTATTTCAATACATATAATGTTTATTATTTAAAATCGTGACAGTGCAATGTTCGTTTTTTTTATTGTTAAATAAGTACCTATCTCAGACCTCACCTTCCTTCTAAATGACAGTTACGGTTTTGTTAACTATTTTAATCTTGATATTGTAAATATTAAATGCAACTACATAATTATAAATAAATTTAATAAATGAATAGGATCTGTATTTAGTAACAAATAAATTACCTACTCATACATTTAAGAAAACTAGAAAAATTCCTTATTTCATAGTCGATCTAGTTAAATTTATGAAATACCTACTTAGGAAATGTTACTTGTTTACCTTCTTATGTTTCGTCTTGCAGTTTATGTTGTCCCCTTAAATTTATAAAGTGTGCAAATTAAAGGGTTGTGTGTAAAGTTAAATTACTTAGTTAAATAGATTATAACGATCGTTCACGTAACGGTAAAATAATAAAATATCTCAAAACTTACTTCCATTGCACAAAATAAGTTTGCAGTCTTTGGTTTTATAGTAATTCAAGAAAATGTCATATGAATGCGAAGAGTTCGAAATTTATAGAATGCTCTTAAATATTTTTGAAAAGCTGGACTGTGGCAGTTCTTCCTATTTGAAAACAAAAAAATATAGTTAAAGATATAGGTAGGTACCTACATTTATGGTCGTATTGGAATGATATAAAATAATGTGGAAATCAACGAAACCAATATCTACATAAGTAGGTAGGTACCTAAGTAAAATCAGTAAAGATATCGACGATGTATAAATTCCTACCCGCCACTTAGAAAAAAAAATATAGGTAATCTATCTACCTATCTACATTATAAACACAGCCTTGGATATTCTAAACCAAAATTCCATTGACTTAGTTCAATTTAAGCCATAACAAAGTGCATTCTATAAATTTCCGACCGCCAAGATTATTAATTCAAATAATTATCCTACCAAAGACCAATAATTGGAGAAAAGACAGGGATCTATATTATTGTTTCCTTTCTACCTTACAGCATAATAAACATAAACACGAACAATGGATTATAATAATATATCAACTACTCGAATTCTAAATCCATTGAAAGTCTGGCCCATTTAAGGCCATTGCAGTTTTAAAGGAGTAATAAAATTGATACTATCATACTACTAAACATTTAGGTGAATTATCTACCCTACCCTAATAAACTCTAGATTTATTCTTTGTGATTTTATAATAAAATATAGTTGAAAATTGTGTTGTTTATTTTAACAATAATATTCCTTCCATGATTAGGTAGGTAAATCAAACATAAAAAGGTACAGGAAGTAAATCTTTTAAGTGTAGGTACATTACTATACCTACCTTATATAGAAGCCACCAACCTATGATTACACAATACATACCTATGTATCATCTGCCTTGATAGTACGTAAGACTTACCGTGTTCAAAATAGTATCATACATAAACGATGAAAAATCTTTTTATTTAGATACCTAGGTTTAACCTACAGATTACCTACAAAAATAATTCAGCAAGTTCCTACGTTAATTAAAATGTAGGTAGGTACATTAATATGTGATCGTAACAAAACTCCTTCACTCGAATGTCTTCGGTGGAGATAACTGATAGACAGTCTTGGCATCATTCTACGTATCGACCGAGGACTTCCGATGATTTTAGTACCTAACTATGAAGCTTATATTAGCGCAAACAACGCGGAAACACGTTACTATTTACAAAACGTTATACTGTGGTCTGCCGCTGCACTGCAGTCATTGTCATTCTTTGAATTCTGTCATCTACTGACTGACAATTATTTTTTGACACTGACACTGAATGAGAGGCAGTGTTGCAACATTGAGTTATGTGCATCTATTTGGCGCAGCTTTTGCGTGCACGGAACTAACCAAAAGATTTAATGACGATATAATTAAAAAATTACATATGCACAGGCATGCAACCTTTAGTAGAGAGTCTGTGCAAAAACAGAAGTGTCATAGGAGTTGAGGTCTTGCGTGTGCCAATTTACTAGGTACTTTTGTTACGTTGACAAGACTGCTCTGTCATTGTCAAGACGACCAAAAGTATTTGATACTTGTTATACATCGTAGAAACCAACTGTTTTCTCAACATCAGTACTGGGGTGCGATAATATTTGTGTATATTATTATTATTTTATTTAGTTTATTTATTAGTTATTATATATTATACGATATATTAGTTTATTTTGTAATGCTAGCACGCCGACCGTTTTTTATGTACCTACGGTTGTAATGCAATAAAGTTGTTAAATAATTATGAAGGGTATTAGGTAGAAGCTATAAAAAATATTAATAGTAACCTGCCCCGGTTTCACACGGGTGCAATGCTCATACTAATGCATGTTATACATATTAAAGAATGTTATACATACATTAATAAATAATAAATAAATAATGCGGGACAAACCACACAGTATCATCTATGTAGCACATATAGGTAAACTATCCTCATAAATCACCAAATCACAGCTGTTTGAAGTCATAAACAGTTTTTGGGTGAGACTTTCATGGTTTTGTTGGAATCTTTGTTTAATGGGAGTCCAATTGCAGTAATAAAATTAATAAAAACTGTCAGTAGGTATATCGTGATTCGGATTTTATAAAATTTAGCAGCAAGCTGTCAAATTAATTTTGATTTTGCTAATGTACATAATATTATCTAATGTAGTTACAAAATACATAGGAATCTTCTGCTGTACCTGCATATAACCTTTTGTTCACTCCCCTTAGACATTTTTGATATGGGTAGGTATAGATTACAAGTAATTTGGGGGTAAATATGTATATCGGATTAAATTTCAATTTGTCCTGGTCCTCTCCTGGTTCATTCTCCAGTTTTAAGCGGAACATACCAAGATAGACATACCTTCTAGCCCATGCTGGACCCGCTATAAATATCTAACTATGGTAGACGCAAAACACCTGCCAACATTTTGGGAAGCCTATGCCCTGTCTTCAGATTGCCACCCGTAAGCACCTAGAACCTACTTACATCAGTTCCTTCAGTATTTTTATCGGTAGGTAAGAATATAGGCAATATTCATACCTACCGATAAAAATAGGAATCTGTCTTGTAAAATAATGCATGATCTTCACATCATCATTTAGCCCCAAATTTATCCCTTCGCGCGTGGCGGCTATTTTACAGGAAAACGCGCACGTGTGGAGGCACTTGTGGGTAGTGCCGCGCGATAATAGTCTTGTAACTAAAAAGCAGTTTGATGTATAGTTACTAGACTATTGTTATACATAATACAATAAATTACATAGATGTAATGAAATGATTTATGTACCTACCTACCTAATCAGGCCCGGATTAAGGGATCCAGGACCCCTAGGCACTTGGTATTTGAGGGCCCCCTACCCTACCTACTATTAGTATATTCAGTGAATAATCAGAATAATCATTATAATTACAGACAGGGCCGTAGCCAGAAATACTATTCGTGGGGGGGGGGGGGGGGGGGTCGAGACTTAGTTATGAAAACTGCAGTGGTCGTTTTGGAGATTGTTATGCCAGCAACAAAGAAAAAAATGTGAGAAACACAAAAAAATTATAACTTCGAGCGTCACATTTTCGGGTAACAAAAAAGTTAGTAGTAGTAGTAGTTAAGGAGTAGGCTATAACAATTCATACTAACTATTTATATGTATGAAAACATAAATAACAGCCAGTGGAACGAGCCTTGACATATTGTAGTTTTTGCAGCCATTGGAAATGGTTGAGAAATGAATACAATATAAATGTCGTCAAGTAGAGTGAGACACTTTTTTTTTATTTGTTAGGCATGCTATGAAGGAAAGCTCTTAGCTTTCCTTTCTTGTTTTGACAATTTGGTTTTTTGAAGATTAACAAAATAACTCCTACTACAGAAAGAATGGCGAGCGAAGCGAACCGCCAAATTTTTGACTTATTTTCGGCAGGCTGATAAAAATGAGCAAAAGACTACAATGAACTGAATGAACGCCGAGCGAAGCGAGCCGCATTTTTTTTTAGCGACTTTTCGGATGTTCTGTAAACAGAATCAAGAGTGACAAAAGATTATGATTAGCGAACCCTGAAACTTTTAGAGCCTTTGCGGTGGTAATTTTGGAGTTTGGTGAAGTAAGCAAGATAAAAAGACAAAACATGTTTTTTTTATTACTTTTTCGGATGGTCTCGTGGTAGTTTAAGTAATAAAAATTAAAACAGTGAGCGGAATGAGCGCCGATATTTTGTTCTGTTTGCGGCCGCTGAAAATGGTTGAGAAATTGTGACATTTTTGCAAGGTTGTTAAAAAGCTTAGAATAATTCAGAATTAACGGCGAGCGGAGCGAGCCGCGAATATTTTTGTGACATTTTCGGTCGTTACCAAATAGTTTAGAAAAGTATGTTATAAATAAAGACATAACAGTAAACGGAGGGAGCAATTCAATTACGGAAAAACAAGAAACTAGGTCTATTGATTTACAAAATTAAAAGTAATGTCATGATCTGCCTGCCTAGCTGGAATCGGCCATAAATGAATGCGATGCGTGCACCCAGCGCATTTACATAAAATGTTGAGACGAATTTTGACGAAAAAAAGTTTGAGTTTTCAAGAGAGAATAATTTAAAGAAATATTTAAGTACGACGTGCTTACATACAATACAATGTATGTAGATGCACAATAGGAATCGCATGGCACGTAGCGCCAAACTTTACACATAGTACCTACGTCGTTTCTAATAATAAAAGGTAGACCTTTTATTATTTGGAAAAATTAGAATAGAATAGAATAGAATATTACTTTATTGCACCATCAATACACTTAAAAGGTTACAATTTATGTAATAATTTTAATTTTATAAGTTATTTTTATTTTTTTTATTTATTTATTTTTTTATTAATGTTAATTTTTCGGGCAAGCCTGACTTTAGGGGTATGAATATTCCGCCTTGAGGGCCCCTAGGCTTGCCGGGCCCCTAGCTAGGCCCGGGCCTTGTGGGCCTAGGGGCTAATCCGGGCCTGTACCTAATGTTTTTTGACACGATACAGTTATCCTTCATAGGGAAAAACTAAACTAGGCACAAGGTGGATATTTTTTTTATTATACATAGATTATGATTAGAACATCCGGAACAAATATTTTTATCATACAAATATTTGTGTTCGTACTTATGTATGTTATTTATGTTTCTTGTATGGCAAGAATCAAACCCGCAACCAAATTCAAAATTTTAACTCGCATTTTTTTATTCTACTTATCATCTGCTTAATAAATAATTCTGTGGTCCAGAACATATCGCAGCTCAAACATGAACATAGTGGCTGATAAAAGTATAAAGTAAATCAACATCAAAGATTGTATAATCCTGCTGATCATATGTATTATTAAATCTGCTGACCAAATATATTAGTTTTGCTGATGAAACCTTTAATAATTATTAAAAGTTACCGACCAAGTATTGCTGATACTTTTGAGTCGACTCGACTGGCAACACTGACTACTTATTGATTTGATTTAGCTTTATCCAGCTCACAGCTCAGTTACCATTACCAGCTGACAGATCCTCAATCCAGCCAAAAAAGCATCGAATTTTAATTTTGTTTGTTTTGGGTTTTTCTGATTTAAGAATAAGTAATGCTTGAAGATTTTATATTGTTTATCATTGATATAATCTTTACTGATTGGTTGTATTGTTTCTATGCATCCAGGGTGATGAGAAAATGTACTCAACGAGATTGATCCGATCTGTCGGCAGATTTACACCACTCGTCAGCATATCTCTGTTCCACCATGATAGGGGAAACGATATTAATTTACTTCAAAAGCCTGTCAAAGATGCTCCCAAAACAGGATGGGAAAGGGTGAAAAGGATGTATTCAAGAGAGTTAGTTGCCAATATAACCTAAATGTACCTACTTTTTTATAGTTAGG
Source organism: Eupithecia pulchellata (assembly GCA_963931895.1). Classification (NCBI taxonomy): domain Eukaryota; kingdom Metazoa; phylum Arthropoda; class Insecta; order Lepidoptera; family Geometridae; genus Eupithecia; species Eupithecia pulchellata. The sequence goes on along the minus strand of OZ007526.1, from coordinate 3,426,262 downwards.
TACTAATATTATTTACTGTATCTGTTACTCCTATTAAATTTATCATTATTACCGTTACAGTGAAATAAATGAAGAAGTTTCAGTGGAATTGACCTATGTTATGCAATCTACAATGACAGCAACCCTCATCGGAGCGTGTATTGGAGGTTTTGTCTATTCCAAGTCCGCATATCTGAACTTTATACATTTTAATCAAGCTACAATATTCAAAACTACTGCTGATGCGAAGGTAGGCTTCCTACATGTTATAAACAATATTTATAGGACTATTTTAAATGTAGATGATTAGAAAGATTCCAATCAAAGAACAGCAATGTTGGGCCATGACAATGAAAGAATGAATGAAGACTAACTGTTTACATTACTAAGACCCATACATATGAATATAAAATGAAATATGATTAGTTTTTTGCATCTTCCGAACCCAGGCTACATTCAGATATGGCACTGAGTGGATCACATAACATGCACAAAGACACTACTGGCTAAGCAATAGTTAGAAACCTAAACCTAAACCAGAGTTCCTAAACTTTACAAGTCTGGGAGTCCCTGGTAGACTTTACACTGAGATGAGTGGTAAAGTAGCTAAAGTACTATTTTGATAAAAAAGCAGGTTCAATAAAGTTTATAAAATGCTATAAGGTGGGAAAGTGCACCCCAGTGCTCTTAGCATCACCATTCATCCATTAAAACTGTTCAATAGATCACAAGCCATTGACCTGAACAAATAAAATATAGTTTTTAATTGAATTACAGTTTATAATAATAAATAATGCTGGGCAATCCACACAGCATCACCTAGCCCCAAGCTAAGCAGAGCTTGTGTTATGGGTACTAGATGACTGATATTACATAATACAATATTATTAAATAGATAGATATTTTTTTTATACATGGAAAACGACCTGAACCCCTGAACAAATATCTGCAGATCGTACAAATATTTGTCCCGAGGCGGGAATCGAACCCGCAACCTCCTGCGTCGCAGGCGGACCTTCGCCCACCGCGCCACAGTGGTCGTCAAAAGTTCAATAAAGGTTATACACTCTAAATATACTATTTGTTTTCGGGTGGATTAGAGGTGGAGTTAGTGCAGGAAGACATAAGACTTTATATGTTATACCCTTGATTACAGAAAAAGCTACAAGACTATATCACAGTTGCCTTTGCAAAAGGAGCTGTGCGATGGGGCTGGCGGCTTGGTATGTTCACGGGTATGTTTAGGTGAGTTTCTCAACATAATTAGTTACAAAGATAATTACAATCCAATAAACAGTATTGGCGTGCTCACAAAACCCCTTGGAGGTTGAAAAGAAATAGCAAAACCTGCAAAACCTGGGAGTGAGAATGCAGGAGTGTGCTTCACCCTAAATAGAAAGATAGATAAAAAATAATGTTGGACATTCAGCATTATCTAGCCCCAAGCTAAGCAGAGCTTGTGTTATGGGCACTAGATGACTGATATACATAATACATAGTAGATATTTTTTATTATAAAAGCCCAAAAATTTGCTTAGATAGTTGGGCAAAATAGATAAGATAGAGCAGATAAACAAGAAAAATATTAAAAAATGAGAACAAGTATTTATAAATGTAAACAATTAATTTATTAGTATATTTATGGCTTTGAATGGTGTGCGTTCGCCCAGCAAAAAGTATCGTCTTTTCAAGAATCGAATGATGCAGATAATTTGTGCCCTATGTCGTGTAAATGTGCCCAAAATTTTAAATTTGTGCCCCCAAGGGCTGCAGAGTTATTTAGGAAAATCTGATTTTGCTGCACGAACGTTCGCCCAGCAAAACTTTTTTTAAAAAAAGGGTATAGCTGTATTTTAAATATGCAAAAAGATAGCTTAAATACTAGTGTAAATGTGCCGTAAAAGCAAAATTTGTGCCCCTAAAGGTTTTAGAGATATTTAGTTTTTTGCTGGGCGAACGTTTTGGTGATTTCTATATCTCGGAAACGGCTGAACGCACAGTCATAATTTTTTGTTCCTACAGATACGGTAAATTTGTGCCATTTGTGCCGTAATTTTCATTAACATGAGTAGCATGGTTCAGGAGCTATTATTGTTTTTCCTAGAAAACGGAAAAATGCTCTGGCTCTCGAATGAACAAGACCATCGACTTCACGTTGGTGCCGACTGGTACCCATTATATATTCACACGATCCTGTAAAGTTTCACCGGCCTACTACTTATAATAGACGAGTTATTAACGATTTTGTCTTTTTTTTGAGGTTATTTTGAGTGAAATTACTTAGGATACGAAAACACTAGTTTCCTGTGAGCTGGCTTATTACATGCTTCTACAATAATTTGAGCCCTATTTTAAGAATACGTATGCAAAAAATCATCTTTGTATACCCAATACTTTAGACAATAATGGTAAAATACCATTCGAAGTATTTTTGGTAGATAACCAGACCAAATTCGAATGAACATTAAAAAGCGGCCGTACGATACTACAAGCTATCCTTCCTTACTTGGTGGCGTTGTAATGAAATTTAAGTAGTACAGATGCGTACAGAATTTTTAAGTAGAAAATAATATTTATGTCACGAAAAATATTTTACATGAAATAAAATGTGAATTGTTTTGTTTTTAATAATCTTACTATTATAATAAATGGGAAAGTCTGTGTGAATGTTCGTTATAAGTACCTAGGTAATCTTTGTGACTACTTAAGTGATTTAAATGAAATTTCGTAGGTAGGTAGGTAGGTAGATAGTTTAGGACCTAGAGTAGGATTAAATAGGCTAAAATTTGGAAATTTTAACCTCTGAGGGGGTTAAATATGGTGGTAAGGGTTGTATGGAAAATAATTTTTACTTGATTCGATTCACTCAAAACTCGGTATAAATGAACTATGGACTGAATAATTAAACATGTAGGTATTTTTACACAACCCCTAGGGGGTGTGCAATAAATTTCTGAAATTTATACGAAAAAAACTGGTTCGCGGGCAAAGCTGCGGGGTGCATCTAGTACACTATAATTTGTAATGTAGGTATTACTAAAAATAAATTGTCCGGAGACAACGGCACATCAGTGACCTGTTGAGATAATAATGAATGAATGATTTAACACCAAATACCTATAGGTACAACTTGACATCTGATCTAGCTTGATGTGCCGTTGACAGTATAGGTATTTGTTTTTTTTTAGAAGGTAAGTAATAAACGAAAATAACAAAACAGTATTGTTCTTTTTTTACATTGATTTATTTTTTATAGACAAATAACAATGAAATATGCTATTGTAAATTACAATAACCCGAGAGGCAGGCAGACTCAAAAACAAATTACTTATGGGTGCGTGCGATAAGGATGTGTGTGTGTGTGCATTCGAAGAGCACACACAACGGTCGTCGGTCACTCCGAGTTGAATATTGTATTTACTTATCAATTTGTAGAGCGTGTTGGCAAATACTTACCTACCATTATAATATTGGTACCTATGAAAAGGTTGGCTCGTTATGATTTAGCAAACAAACAAACCAGCCTACTAATTATTTATTCGCAAAAGAGCCGTGGATTATTTTCTTACAGGGGATACTCTTTAGGATTATCAGATAAAAAACATATGTAGGTACAGGTATGCCTACGTATAGGTACTTACTAAGTAGGTACCTACTTAATTATTTATTGAAAAGAGCATTTTCATCATATTATATTCATCATTTTTCATTATTCATCATCAAAAGTATATTTTTAAAATGACAATTCCACTTTTGTACGCAACGTTCTCTAAACACTAAATATTATCATGACGATTTAAGAAGGATAGCTTGTAGTATCGTACGGCCGCTTTTTAATGTTCATTCGAATTTGGTCTGGTTATCTACCAAAAATACTTCGAATGGTATTTTATCATTATTGTCTAAAGTATTAGGTATACAAAGATGATTTTTTGCATACGTATTCTTAAAATAGGGCTCAAATTATTGTAAAAGCATGTAATAAGCCAGCTCACAGGAAACTAGTGTTTTCGTATCCTAAGTAATTTCACTCAAAATAACCTCAAAAAAAAGACAAAATCGTTAATAACTCGTCTATTATAAGTAGTAGGCCGGTGAAACTTTACAGGATCGTGTGAATATTAATGGGTACCAGTCGGCACCAACGTGAAGTCGATGGTCTTGTTCATTCGAGAGCCAGAGCATTTTTCCGTTTTCTAGGAAAAACAATAATAGCTCCTGAACCATGCTACTCATGTTAATGAAAATTACGGCACAAATGGCACAAATTTACCGTATCTGTAGGAACAAAAAATTATGACTGTGCGTTCAGCCGTTTCCGAGATATAGAAATCACCAAAACGTTCGCCCAGCAAAAAACTAAATATCTCTAAAACCTTTAGGGGCACAAATTTTGCTTTTACGGCACATTTACACTAGTATTTAAGCTATCTTTTTGCATATTTAAAATACAGCTATACCCTTTTTTTAAAAAAAGTTTTGCTGGGCGAACGTTCGTGCAGCAAAATCAGATTTTCCTAAATAACTCTGCAGCCCTTGGGGGCACAAATTTAAAATTTTGGGCACATTTACACGACATAGGGCACAAATTATCTGCATCATTCGATTCTTGAAAAGACGATACTTTTTGCTGGGCGAACGCACACCTTTGAATGTGGTTTGGAATCAAAATTTCTTGTTTCTTGGCTTTTCAAATGTTGAATATAATAAATAATGCTGGCCTTTTCAACCAACATGGAACTAGAATGATCCAGAGACAATAACCGAGCTTTGTGCTGTGCACAGGTTACAGATCTGGATCTGGAGGTAATCTGTGGTGGGTATGAACTGTATGAAGTGATTTGTTGCTTATCATTAGTACCAATAATAAATATTTTTTTGATGAAAGGTCTTATCGTTTATTGATAAGTTTTTGTTAACATTTCAGTTTGACTGCAACAACAGTGGCAGTGTATCGCGGCAACACATCTGTTTTAGACTTTGTCACAGCAGGCGCTGTTGCCGGTGGGCTTTATAAGGTCAATTTGGGACTGGCTGCTACATTAGTGGGCAGTGGATTAGGTGTGTAAAATTGCAACAAATACTATTGCACTAATTGCAGCCAAAGGCCTCACTGGCATGCATACTATCTCTTTTCAAAAGCAAAATCTAATTAATCTTACACTTATTATGGGCAATAACCCCCTAAGTGTTATAATGCCATCTATGGCGCTCATTAGGGGAGGCCTAGAAGTCCAGCCGTGGACTATTATAGGCTGATGATGAATGAATTGCAACAAATACTACAGTTAATTTCTTTTACAATTTCATTTCACATCTTATTCCAGGATTAAAAGTAGCCAAAGTCCTCACTGACATGCAATCTATGTCTTTCCAAAAGCAAAATCTAATTATTCATACACAAGATTTGTTCTCCTGTTAAATTGTGAACAGTCAAAGGCAGAGAAATTCCTGTTCAAACTGTTATTTACCAAAGTAGGTAATACTTTACTCAGAGGGGCACTGAAAAATACCACACGGCGTCCTTCCGCCGTGGTTTTGTATGCGCTGCATATCCTCTGCTTTCGCTACTCTTGATAGCGAAAACAAAATGGGAAATCATCATCAGTTTCCAACTTTTCTAATACTAAAACTAGCCCTCCCATAGCGCTGTATGCTAAAACATTATTTTATTATATTACAGGTGCTGTATTAGGAGCCATATTTGGAGGCATTATACTAACTATATTGCATGTTACTGGTTTAACCATGCAAGATATCAGAAAGGCTCTGAAAAACTTGAATGAGCACAGGTAAATGCCAAATTCGGAAATCAAAAAATCTAAATAATCTATTCATGAATTAATCTTAACTTAGAAGTACTATTAAAGATATTTCCAGCATTAGTTTATGTAGATATACCTACCTAGAGCTACATAGAACTCTGTCACTCACACTAGGTCTCTGTAGTGCCTGTGTGGCGAGGTTAGTGATTCGCTTTGGACTCGCACTATCTTACACACTCCTCTAAAATACTACATTACACTCTGATAATAAACTGAATAGTATGATATTATGTATCATACTGACGACTTTTGTGGCGCGATGGGTGAAAGTCCGCCGACGCAGGAGGTTGCGGTTTCGATTCCTGCCTCAAGACAAACGTTTATAAGATTTGCAGGCATTTGTTCTGGCTGGGATGGCTATGATGTTAATTTAGTTTTTAATCAATGATATTATCATCTTTCAGGCAGAAAACATATAACGAGGCTGTGGAAAAGGAATCGACAATCAAGAACGATGCGCTCACTATGCATCATGAACAACTAGTCAAAGAGAAGGGACCTCAAACTATAGAAAATATTGAATAATATTCTGTTAAATTTAATTTGGTAGGTAACTATTTTATTGGACACAGTGCCATCTGTGCTTCAACGGCTGCACTGCCCCATGGCATGACTTTCTTCAAAGTACTGCAATGAATTTATTACAATAAGTTAGTTATCCTGTAAGCAACTTCTTAGATATTTGAACTTTTGCATTGTTTTTAGGCTACTTTGGTTTATGTATGAGAAGGTGTCTCTGAATTCTAACCACTGAATGATATCTTTATTGAATGATGTTAATTTAATATACGGAAATTTTATAGAATCTGTGGTCTCATGTTCAATGGTCACATTAGTAGACTGGGTAGAATTCTAAGGTTGAAATTGACTCATGGCACTCGCAACAGCCATGTGCTCATAATAGTTGTGTCGACTCTCCAACAACTGCACATCATGTTGGGGTCACTATGTAATATGTAGAAACAAACCAAGATTTGCTCATAAAATTCACTTCAATTGACAAATAAAAAAAGAGGCCGACCTCAATCGATATTTTATAGATTTGAACAGCGCCTCTATTGGCGGCTGTGTGAACTACTTAACAAGATGTACCTTGTGATGTGTAGTGCAACTTTTGAAGCACAGATGGCGCTGTGTTCAACAGTAATTTATTTTGTAAATAGTACTTAGATAGGTAGCGTAGCCTACTCAAATAATGGCAGTGAATAAAGAAAGAGAATAAACTTGTTTTTAACCACAATACAGCACATACCCCTAATTTATGTTATTTAGTTTACTAGCAGTCCGCCCTGGCTTCGGTTTTAACAAAAAAATTATCATACAGAGACCATTGCATCGCGAGATAAAAAATAAACAGCTACAAGTGTTTTGTCTTTAATAAAAGCATTTACTAAATTATTTGCTTATTACAATTATAATAAATTATTTATGCACGATACAAAAATAGTCGATATTTAAAAACATATTTTTTGTGCCACTAGAATTCTCTACATACTTTTAATTATACTTATATAACATGACAAGTTATAAAAAGCTACTGAAATCTAATAACAATGTAAAAAAACTACAAAATTGGCAAGATTATATACAAAAAGTACCAATGTAACAAATTAAATCCATAGTGGTTAGGTATTTTTATATCTTAGACTTTTTGACAAGACTTTTTTCATGGTCTTAGACTGACCATAAAAAAGTCATGGTAGGTCTAAGATTATGTACTTGGTCTAAGTTATAAGAGCGAGCTACCAGACCGATTAACAAATACCAAATGAAAACAATGTTAAAGGTTAAATGACTCTCTAATATACTCTTAAGTAATTTTAGTCTGGTTTAGAACTCATGCCGGCCTTTAAACATGCCGCGTAATTAATATTGAGTAAGCCATTTTAATATTTTCTCATAAGTAAATTTTTATTATGCATACACAATGAAGTGATTCATTTCAAAAATAGGATATTTTTAAGCTAAGGATTAAAAAAAAACTTTCATTCTATGTCTTAAATTCAATGAATATATTATACATTTGACTAGGATCTATGAAGACTTTAGTGAAATTCCTTTGCGATCTATTAAAAAATATATAATTTCACACCTTTTACAAAATATAATTTTGCCATTTATTGCTTATTCATTTTCATTAATACTTTTTGAGCAGAATTAACACTAAAATATGCTCATATTATAATACCTCTAGGTAACTAATGCTCTGCACTAATTGTTAAATATAATAACAAAAAATAAATGTTGTTTTTGAAACTACTCAGGTTTTTCATAGATTCTTATAAAACCGCAGTTCCTTTATTTATGTTTTTCCTAATAAATATAATTTCAAAGCATTGAATACAACTTACATAAGCACCTAAGTAACTAACACAATGCTTAAATATTTATTTATTTATTTATTAAGAAAACAGTATAACATCATTACAGGTTTTTTTTTAACCCCAAGGCGATGGTATATGTAAGTAATAGGAATAATAGGAAAAACTAATAGGAGCTAAATTACTCTTGATGTCTGGTGAAGTCTAGTTCATGGATGTTGAGGGCTTTTGAGTCAAGACGACTGGACAAAAAGTTTAAGTGAAGGGAAAATAAACATTTTGTTATATTTCTCATTTGATATTAATTTGTATTTAAATTTGACTTGTCTAAGGGCCTTTTGTATGCCTTATGAAAAAATAATATTTAGATATCGGAAAACATAGATTTTTTAGTCTCTCCTAATGAATCTCTATTCGCACCCGAATGGTAGCCAAACCGACCGCTAAAACGGGAGTTTTTCAAGCATTGTAGGTGATACTGATCTTATATATTACTAGCGGCCCGCCCCGGCTTCGCACGGGTATTAAACAAAAATTTCAGAAATTATACACACTAAAACGATGGGTTTTACAGTTTTCATACGGATCTTTACTTTTTTTAACAGCATTGGGGTTTTTGACATTGACTCGACATTCCAAAACTGACACTGGCCATAGAGAAAAAGCAAGCACCGTGCGCTATACAACCTCTTTTTCTATTCTGACGCGCCATAATAGAAAAAGAGGTTGAATATACAGCCCACGGTTCAATTATTGAATTTTTCATGCGGATCCCTAACTTTTTTGAAATGATTATATAGCCTATGTTCATCACGGAAAATTAAGGATTCTAATGGTGAAAGAATTTTTTAACTCGGTTCAGTAGTTTCGGAGCCTATTCAATTCAAACAAACAAACAAACAAACAAACAAACATACAAACAAACATACAAACAAACAAACAATCAAATCTTTCCTCTTTATAATATTAGTATAGATGTAACAGTATGAAATTTGACTTCTCTAAGTGCTTATTTTGTAAGCCTAAAGAAATAAAGTTATTGAATCTGAATCTGTAGATAAGATTTAAAATAAATTTAAACCTGCCAGTTTGAGACTGAAAGGGCCTGCTACGTAGCTTTTGGCTGCCGCGGTGTATATTGAACCTTACTTTTAAATTCATCGATGGTAAATCATTATTAGATATGAGTGTTACATGTAAGATATTTTCCAGTCATTCGAAACAATATCAGTTCTTATGAATCACCCCTTAGCGTAATAGCCACTCAAAATTCTAAAATATAATTCAAAAGCTAGAGAATTCATTGGTAAATGGTAAATAACTACTATACAAAGTGGATTTTTAAGACGGGACAGTAAGGGTACCTTGAACATTATAGTTACAGACTTTGGCAATTTACAGACAGCAAGAAAATGGTAGTTTTATACAAAACTTTCTAGTGTGAATGCAGTTTTCAATATCTCAAAAAATTTAGGATCATCTCCTTGGAATTTTTTCCTGCAACTATAAAGGATAGGGTGCCCTTACTGTCCCCTCTCAAAAATCTACCCTGTATTATAACATAGCTTTTCCCGCGACTTCGCTCGCTCTAAAATGTAGCCTATGCCTGGTCACAGTATACCGTCGACTCCCCGCCATTTTCACTAAGATCCGTGAGTGAAAATGTAACAGGCAGAGAGCTTATTATCTTTTATAATACTAGTATACATTATTGTGTTGGCTGTGACTTGGTGATTCTTTTCGCGCCTCGGTTCGGCGGGCCTTTCGGCTTCGCGAAGGCTGGTCTGTGGAGGTTTCTTTTGGGGTGGATCTCATCGTATAGGAACTCTTCGGTTAGTTCTTTGCCATCATCGATCTCCAACTGAAAAAAAAACATTGTTTCAAACATCTATACTAATATTATAAAGAGGAAAGATTTGATTGTTTGTTTGAATTGAATAGGCGGAGCCTATTCAATTCAAACAAACAATCACCGATTTGACTACTGGACTACTTGAACTACTGGACCGATTTGAAAAAAAATTTCACCCTTCGAATTCTAAATTTTCACCAATGAACATAGGCTAAAGAATATTAAAAAAAAAATTATATATGCATGAAAAATTCAATTTTTGTTAAATACCTACCCGTGCAAAGACGGGACAAACAGCTAGTTATACTATAAAAGGAACAACATATCGCTCAAATTACATACATACCAAATTATAAAATAGTTAAGACCTAGAGTATGTTATTCATGTTATTTTCTTTTCTATATCGTATTCTACTTACTAATGCTTACTTAATAATAATAATAATATATAATAATAATAATGTTTTATTCAATTATAAAAGATACACAGTCTTAACAATAGTTGAAGACACCTTTTAAGTATCAAAGAAATACTTGTGTTAGGTGCCTTCGCTCTTCCACGTTTTAAATTATGTACTATAAAATTTTGAGGCTTTTACATTATAAAACATTACAAAAAATCAAAATTGGAACAAATTAGAATAAGGAACAAAATACAAAATTGAGGGTGGGACAAAATAATCGTCATCATGTCGCTGAATATGAGAAAACGACATTTAGTGTGTGGTCCAAGGCAAGAGAGTTAATCTAATTTTAAATTCAAATTAGATTAACTCTCTTGCCTTGGACCAACTTAGAAAATTTCAGTATACATATTATAAAATTTAATTAATAAATGTTGTTGCATTGTACAAAATAACATGATGTGTTGCAAAATTAAATAAATTTGTGCAAAATATAACAAAAAGTATGAACTTAATTATTAAAATTATATTAAAATTAAAATGATTTAAAATAACAATGTAGGAACTGCTCACATCATTCGGTTTGTGTGTGCATGTGTGTGTACCTATGTGCGTGTGTGTGTGTGTGTGTTTATGTGTGTACTTAGGTGTGGTGCGCGAGTGTATGTGTATGTGTTTTGATCTCCTGAGGCACCAGTCTCTTAAGAGTCTGGGCAACAGGGACCATTTTGTGTATAGTGTGTGTGTGTGCGTGTGTGTGTATGTGTACGTGTGTATAGATGAGATTTGCCATACAATTTCACGTCAATCGTTCTAGAAGGGCTTCAGTCTCGTCGTAACTTAACTGCTGTAGCCAAGTGGATAGGGATGCTTTACATTTGTAGCTGTTAAGGGGGTACATGCATAATATTTTATTGATTTTGTTATACAAGTGTAAAGATTGGCTTGTGTACTGCCGCTTTGCAAACGATGAGTGAGATAGGGGCTTATTGATTTCAATTTTATATCTACGTTTTGTTAATAAGGCGGGATCGAATTCAAGGCTTCTATGTAGTTTTAGTATAGTATATAGAACGTAAAGTTTTCTTACTGTTAGAACTTCTGAGGTAGAGTAAAGCATATCAGTAGAATATCTATAAGGTTTGAAAAACATTAATTTAAGTAAAGACCGTTGAGTACGTTCAAGATCCAAAAATTTCATCTTTGTAGCCCCTCCCCAAATTGGAATACAGTATGTTAAAACTGATTGGGCAAGTGCTACATAAATTTGTATTAAAAGTTTTGGTGTTGCTACATGTCTTAAGTTTTTAAAAATATAATTGAGCTTTCTGGTTCTATTCATGAGCAATTCAAGATGGGCGTGCCATGATAAACGTTGGTCTAAAATTACCCCTAGATATTTAGTTGATTCTACTTTATTTAAGCTTGGACATTTACAGGATCTGCTATTACTACAATCATGTATTTTAATTTTAAAATTACAATCAGGTTGGGAGCTATTGTACATTGTGAAACATATATAATTAGTTTTGGAAACATTAAGCGTAAGAAGATTAGTTTTTAACCATTCCGATATTTCTTGCAAGCCTTTTTCTGCACTTTTTCTAACGTCATTCCACGTCATTCCAGTGAAGACTATAGCAGTATCATCTGCATAAGATATGTATCCATTCTCAATTTCTAAGCTGCAAAGATCATTGATGTAGGCTAGAAACAAGGTAGGACCCAATACGCTTCCCTGGGGAACTCCGTAATTTATAGGCTCGTCATCACTGATCACTTCACCAATTTTAACCTTTTGCTTTCTATTATGTAGGTAGTCTTCAAATAATGCAAGAGGAGTACCCCTTATGCCTAACCTATCTAACTTTTGAATTAGAATGGAGACTGAGACCGTGTCAAAAGCCTTTTTGAGGTCCAAAAACACAGTCAGACACTTTTTACGACTGTCAACTTCTTCTACTATTTTATTAGATAGGGCTGTTACTGCATCTTCAGTTGAAAGATCCTTTCTGAAACCGAACTGTGACCGAGATATGATATTATATTTATTTAAATAAGTTATTAGTCTATTGTTAAGTATCTTTTCTAGTATTTTTGAAATTGATGGTAAAACTGAGATAGGTCTGTAGTTACTCACATCTTCTCTGTCTCCACCCTTAAATACTGGAGTAATTAAGGATTGCTTTAGATTATTGGGAAATACTCCATGGATGAAGCAAGTATTTACCAAGTGACAAATGATAGGTATTAACGTATGTTTGGCAAGTTTCAAAAAGCTAGAAGTGATCCCATCAAATCCTGGAGAGCTATTTTCCTTGAGATTCATAATTATCTTATTTATTTCGTCAGGGTCAGTGTCTAGTAATACAAATGACGTCACTTGATTGTTGGGTAATTTAAGGACAGCATTATTGTGATGATTTGTATTTTGCTGGATTATGTTATCTGCTAAAAGTTTGCCTATGTGTGAAAAGTAAGTGTTTACGAAGTTTATGGATTCTAATGAGGTAGATTTTATGTTAAGAAGTTGTATATTTGGTGCTATTGGTGCCTTATAATGTGTTATATTATTAATGGTCTTCCATAACGCTTTGCTATTGTTTTTTGATTTTAGTAATTCATTTCTTTCATATTTTCTTTTGAGGCCTTTAATTAAATTGTTGCAGTAGTTTCTATATCTTCGATATGTAATTTTTAGTATCTCATTTTCAGAGTCATGTTTGAGTTTCCGCTGCATAGTATTCCTATTCTTTATACATTTTAGAACGCCTTGAGTGATCCAGGGTTTTAAAATACGTTTACTCCTTGGAATAGTTATAGTTTTACTGCAATCTGTGAGACATTTTTGTATTTTAGTAATTAAGATGTTTGATAGAGTATTAGGGTCATTAATTTTAAGTAGGTCATAACTATTTAATTGTAAATTTTGTACAGCTTCTTCTAAATTTATTATAGTTTTAGATTTGTTAACATACCTATAGTCATAGATTTTAGAGAATTTCAATAGAATTGTAAGATGATCAGTAGTGGAAGTATTTAACACAGCTATTGTAGCAGCATTTTTGGATAAGTTTAGTTTAAGAATTACATGATCAAGACAATTGTCTCCTCTAGTAGGTAGTTGATGACCGGGTAAAAGACCATGAGTAGACAAAGCATCCAAGTAGCTAAGCCGGTTATTTCTATCACCATTACGTTCATCTACTTTAGGTAAAATGTTTATATTTATGTCTCCTACTATTATAACTTTCTCAAATGAACTCAGTTCAGTAAGATGGCTGCTTAAGGAGTGTATGAATGTTTCGGCGTTGTTATTTGAAGGGGAACGATATATACATAAAATAATCATCGAATATACGTTTATTTGTAAACATGAAGCTTTCTCCAGCTTTATTTCTTTAACAAGAGCATTATGGTTATTTTTAATAAAGGTGGTCACACCGTCATTTTGATTGAGGTGGTTGGTCGTAGCAAAAGAGTTGTAGTTTGCAAGGTGGGTAAAGGCTTAGATGCGTTTAGTCTACATTCTGTTAAAACTATTATATCTACTTCAAATTTTAATTCGGATAGAGTCAGCTGTAAATCATTCATGTTACTATAAACGCTTCTAATGTTTTGAGATAGTACGGTTAAAATCGGAAGATTTAGTCCGCATCCTAGCTGGCAGTTCTTCGATGTTACATGAAAACGAACAAGCAACTTCCGTATTATCTATTTCCTCCGCAGTTTTAATGGACTTATCCATCATAAAACGTTTGATGGTAAATATCAGTCGTACCTAGAACGTAATATACGTTGAATATGAAGAATGCAAAATTACTTTCCAATGTTAATATGACAAATTCTAATCTAGTAGCGAATAATTGTGTTTGTGTTTTAGTGAAATTGTATGAATGAAGTGTGTTTAGGTTGTGTGTTAGGTTGAGTGAGCGATGAGCAATTGTGTTACGCATGTTACATATTACCATTAATAGGATATACGGAACTTGTGCCAGTGTATCTACTAGTAGTCATGATGCTTGCATTAGTTTGTTCACCTGTTCTTCGCAGTGGATAGTGATAATTGGTGAGTTTTCGTCTCTTCTTACATGCACTCGACCATAAGAGGTCCAGCAAAATTTATACCGCTTTGACTTCGCGAGGTCCCTTGCAAGGTAAAACAGTCGAGATCCTTTTATGGTTAGTTGTTCGGATACAAAGATCGGGGTGTCTTCGTTTTTAGTGAAGCCAATATGTTTGGCACAGAGCTTTCCTTTGTTTTTAATATTGTAAGCTTTACTCATTTTTAAAACATTAGCCTTTAGAATACTGGAGGACAGCTCGACTATGATGGGTGTGCTAGTTGATCCCTCTTTTCTTCCTCGTATTCTGTAGATATCTTTAACATCTGTCTTATCTATATTGCAGTTTATAGATTTACCCAGTCGCTCCACCATATTAATCAAATGCTCTTTAGTTTCCGTGTTTCCTTTAGGCACATTTTTCATTTCAATGTTGTTCTTCCTCTCCGTTCTTTGTATATCTTCTATTTTATTTTCCAAAATTGTTATATATTCATAATCTTTCTTCTTTTGTATTTCTAACTGTTCTACCTTCTTTGTCAGCTCATCATTTTTGTTCATTAGATGAGCGATGGAATTTTCAATGCTAAGATTGGTTTTTTGGATATTTGCCAGAGTGGGATTGAAGAAGTTTTTTAATTCAGTTTCTTGTTGAGCCATTAAATCCGTCATCATGTCACTGATCTGGGTTTTAAAATTATCAAATTCCATATCCCATTCATTTTCTCTATCTCTTCTCCCGCGTAAAAAAACGTAACTGGGAGGTGTCGTTTCAGTATCCTGATTTTTGTTAGCCTCATTGCCCGAGCTGTCGACTAATCGTTTATCTACTAGATATTTGTCCATCTTTATAGTCGAAATAGTCTTTGCACCTTGATACAGACTAGCAAAACCGCTTCCGCTTATGGCGTGTGCCAGGGGTAATACGCACTCTTGATGACGCGCAGGTGCAGCGTAGCTTGTAGAGTTGCTTCCGTCACTGTCGCACGCGTAGTTGCTATCTCGTATTGGCGCGTTACGAAGACTCCGAGGTAAAAGATTAACTCCTTTTACTTCTGGGCGCCTGGTATCTCACGAATTTATGATACTTATTTTTCGAATTAATTTAAATAAAAATGTTGTACGGGGTTCACACGTCTTATCGCTTTCGCGGTCCGGGGGGAAGAGGAACTTTACTTATTACAAGTCTTCAAAGAATAAATAAATGTAGCAGTGCGGAATCTAGACGTTGGTAAGTAAATAAAAATATTGTACATACTCCTTTAACTTGTATGATTGCAGGTACATACCCGTTTCTCTACCACCACTCCCATTTGCTCGATTATATCCAAGAACTGTCCCTTGCAGCTTGAATACATCATCCGCTCTTTTATACTGCAGTTGTAACCAGGCATTGAGTAGATGAATACTGAAATCGGAACAAAGTGATATTTTTTGAGACTTTTCGCAGCGCCATCTAGTATACCCGTCTAACATTTTAATATTTCTGCGTTTTAGTCTCTGGGGTGCTGTGAGCTAGGTACCTACAAATGTTTTTTTATTTATTTCAGTGTGAGTATTATATGTATGTATGTAGATCTTATGTAGTGCAAGTATTTTCTTATTACATGAGATTTCGCTCGAGACAGAAAATATAATAACAATAATATTTTGTTGCATTGATTGCTCGATATGTGTTCACAAAAAATATTAGGGTTTTAAAACAGTATAGACCCAGCAGAGGGCAAAATCCAGCTACAAATGATGAAAAAGGGCGCCCTTGTGCGTATGACTGAATATGTATATCTTAGCTTTAAAAAAAGAGTATAGACCCAGCCATTCTTTTTTCATCATTTGTAGCCGGACCCTATGACCCGCTACAAATGATGAAGAAAGAATGAAAGCAAAACTCGCCTTACCTGTACTATCCATATGATCCCCCTCGTGCTTATGACTGAATAAGTATATCTTAGCTTTTAAAACAGAGTATAGACCCGGCATTTCTTTTCTACAGTATTGAACTAGCATAGATGTCGGCTACAAATGATGAAGAAAGAATTAAAAAAAACTCGCCTCACCTGTACTATCCATATGATCCCCCTCGTGCGTGTGACTGAATATGTAGAGGTGGTATCTCGCCTGGTCGCTAGGAACTTGTTGGGGTAGTTCGATCAGGGATATCTTCGCCGCTTTCGATAGGTGTATCTGTTCTTCTTCTAAATCTGTAACGGAATATAAATTTCCTTTTAGTGTGTATATCATATACGAGTATTGTACGAACTGCAGATTTGTTCAGGCTGTTTTCCGTTTAAAAAAAACTAACTTTAATATCCAATCCATTTTTAGCTCCATGAATTCTTCCTGCTGCGTGCAAGGAAAATTCTACCTAAAAACTGATTTACCATATGGTGAATTTTACCGTACCCAGTCCACAGTTCCGCAGGTCACACTTGTACAATAAGTGTGATTTTTTTGCGGCTAATAGCTCCAAGTGTTTCACTAGAAAAGTCTGCACTTTTTTCTGAATCTAGCCATGACATTTGGGAATATATCGTTACTACCATTGGTAGCGTGATTGATCCATAATATCGACTGATCGCGAAAACTTTTCATTTAGTCCGATAACGTTAAAATATTTGAATTCTCCATTGGATTTATTGTTAAGTTCATATAAGTGAGCAACAATATCCGCCATAAATGCAAATTATGCTACGCATTCATCAAATTGTGCAGGTGTTATCTTATCTTCGTAACTTTTGACAAAACTAGTAATTTTTCCGCGGAACACCCTTTGCGGAATACCGTGTTAGATAACTAAATTTCATAAAAAAAATATAACTCACTTATATGAAACTGTAAATAGTTGTAGGAACCCCGTTTGAGATCATTTATTCCTTGTTTGGCAGATTCTGTAATAGGGAACGCCACACCGCCCATTGTTGACTGTCTGAAAAAAAAAGCAAAATTTTTATGAAAACATTTTTTTTTATGTTGTTTATAAAATTATCTGTGCGTCTGGTCGAAGCGACCTGTGGCCCAAGAGCTGGTCTGTATCTAACGCAGCGCATCAGCATTGCCATACAGCGAGGCAATGCAGCCAGCATCTTGGAGACACTTCCCTGGTATTGATATGGATGAGTTACTGTAGTTTACCTACTGCCTGTAGTTTATTTGCAACTGTCTGCAGCTAGCTCAATTGTAAATACTAGTTCTAATTTGGTTATTTCATTGGAATTTTCTATATTAATAATAAATAAATTATGCTGGACAATCGAGACAGCAATACCAATCTATGTAAAACATTGTATTATGTATATCAGTCATCTAGTACCCATAACACAAGCTCTGCTTAACCTCGGGCAAGATATTGCTGTGTGGAACAGCATGAGAGATGAGTACAATACAATAACAAATGTATTTTACTAAAAATAAAATATTTTTTTATATTAAAATAGCAACCCGCTCCGGCTTCGCTCTGTTGCAATGCTGATACAAAAACTTTACTAATTACTCTATCTATTAAATATCCGTATCAAAATCCGTTGCGTAATTTTAAACCTAGCCTACACAGGGACAAAAAGACAGGAGGCTTCTCGCTGTAGGAAGCCACTTTTTATCTATACTAATATTATAAAGAGGAAAGATTTGATTGTTTGTTTGTATGTTTGTTTGAATTGAATAGGCTCCGAAACAACTGGACCGATTTGAAAAATTCTTTCACATTCTTCTAGAATCGTAAATTTTCCGTGATGAACATAGGCTATATAATATTTTCATAATAGTTAGGGATCGGCATGGAAAATTAAATAATTAAACGGTGCGCTATATATTCAACCTTTTTAGGGTTTTGCCATCGGTTGCAAAACCCTTATGAAATCGCTTTGGGTCTGTTTTGTGTTTTGAATCCTTAATATCTCAGAAACTACTGCAGCTATTGACTTGAAATTTGAAATAATAATACATTTTGTGCGCCCGCACATATTTATAGAAAAATAAATGAAAAATCAAAATGAAGACTTTCCATACAAATTTTGAAATCGAAATTTTATATGGAACTTACAAAGTCAAAAGTGGTATCAAATGAAAGGTACACGTTTGTAGATTTCAAAATAGTTTTTGAAATTTTGGTAGGTTTTATACTTTTTAAAATATTTTGAAAAAGGTAAAAAAAATGACCGTTCCCCCCCCCCCCCCCCCCCTATCTCCGAAGATTGCAGAGCGATCGACGTGATATGTACGAAGTGTTTGTAGATATGAATCTATATTTTACAGGAAAAATATAGAGAAGTCTGTAAAAATAACAGTTTTTGAAATATGGTCAAAAAAGGGCGGGAAAAATTTCTGAAGGGCTGACTACCCCACCGAGTTGGGTATCAAATGAAAGGTATTAGCTTGTACATTCCAATACAGTTTTTAAAATTTCGACAGATTTTACACTTTTTGATATATTTTGAAAAAGGTCGAAAAATTTACCGGTACCCCCCCCCCTTATCTCCGAAGATTGCAGAGCGATCGATGTGATATGTACCAAGTTTTTGTAGATATCAATCTATATTTTACAGGAAAAATATAGAGAAGTCTGTAAATATAATACTTTTTGAAATATGGTCAAAAAACTTATTTTCATACAATGGGGGCTATTTCATTGAGAGTAATATCAAATCAAAGGTATGGATTTCGACAATTCAAAACAGGTTTTGAAAATCGTCTAAGTTTCATACATAATGAAATATGTAGGTTGAAAAAAGCCGAAAAAAAATTGTAGGTACCAACCCACTTACCTACCCACTAATCTCTGTAGTAACTGTAATAGGAGTTCCACAGCGCACCAAAACCGTTGTTCTCAAAATTTTTGAGAAGAGATAGGTATGTATCCTAGATAATCCACACAGTATCATTTTCCCACAAGCTAAGCAAAGCTTGTGTTATTGGTATTACTACGATAGCTGTTATACTTAATAAAGTATAAGTATCACATTAGATGATTTATTTTTGTGTACTGAAAAGGACTAGAACACCCGAACAAATAATCTGAAGATCCTACAAATATTAGTCCCGAGGCAGGAATCATACCTCCACCTCCTGCGTTGTAAGCCCACCGCGCCAAGAGGTTGTCATATACGTACCTACCTAAACGACAAAAGTTCAAAACCCTCGGCGCGCGAGTTACACTCGCACTTGTCGTACTTGTTTTCTATTAGGTATGGCGCGGATCCATAATAGAAAAAGAGGTTGAATATAGTATAGCAAACAGTGCTTGCTTTTTCTCTATGGCCAGTGTCAGTTATGGAGTGTCGAGTCAATGTCAAAAACCCCCAATGCTGTTAAAAAAGAAAGGGATCCGTATGAAATCTGTGAAACCCATCGTGTTAGCGTGTATAATTTCTGAAATTTTTGTTTAATACCCGTGCGAAGCCGGGACGGACCGCTAGTACTACATATATATTGGTTTATATTTAATAAAAAATTTATCTTAACATACCTAGAGTCAGTACCATAGTTAGTAGTGACTTCGCTTTCCTGTAATTCTTTCAACGCCTCCTCCCTATTCGTGAGAGGAGCCGGCGCGCTCACCCCGCTGAGATGAGCCTTATAGCCTTTCAGGGATACTTCATCCTGGAATAAGAAACGAAACCCACTTAATTACTGTTTGATTTGAGAAACAATGTACAGTGCGCGTCAGAATTAAGTACCCCCCTTGTCTACAAAATATTTTCGACTACTTCTAATTCTCTTGTAACTTGTCACAAATTTTCACATGAAAATATTTATCACGGCGCCGCTCAGGATTGAACAACCCACCATAACACTCAAAGTCTGAAATTCCCAACAATAACCACTATTGTGTCCCACATACATTGAGATGGGGGGGTACTTATATGTGACGCGCACTGTACGTACATGTAAAAACCTTTTGATATTGACAAGAACTTATCATCAATAGGTAATATTCTTATTATAGCATTTTTTTTAATAATTATTCAGATAAATTACAATAAATTATTCTTTATTAGCTACACGCCCCGGCATCGCACGGGTGCATGTTGTAGATATAAATCTTCCTCTTGAATCAATCTACCGCATCAAAATCCGTTGCGTAGTTTTAAAGATCTAAGCATAGGCTCAGATAGTAGGAAGCAACTTTGTTTTATACTATGTAGTGAAGTTTAACTTATTCTTGCATAGTTATTACTAGGGCAAACGCATAGGCATAGGTCTCTTACAGATTCTTCCACTCGTTTATATCTCTGTTCTTGACCATAACTTTCCATCGTTATCTTCCTACTTCTTGAATGGACTCTCACATTTATTCTTTTGCTGTCTGGGTCGCCAGTTTATAAAAGTTTCGCTCCACTTCTCAGTCCCTTTCAAAAACTTATCATCAACTGTTACGTAACTACAGCTGAGCAGGGCATAAACATCTGCTCTTTTTTAAAAAGTTATTGTATATGTTTCGCATAGCATAACAATGTTTTATTAGATAATTAAAACAATTTAAAGTATTTGGAGCCTTCAAGTCACTCATTTCAGAAAGGCTGAGACTCACTTTCAATTTCGACGTGAAAAAGGGGCTTACTAAATCTTGGTATCACGAACAGACCCCTGGAGGGTTCTATTTACCATAATATAGCATGAACGTAGAGGAGACGGCCGCGCATTGAATGGCTACTTATAGCTCAGGGCACCGATAATGCCCAGGGAGGCATGCACCGGCGTCGGCGAGCAGAGAATAACTTTGACTTTGACATAATTGAATTTGGTACTAACTGCGCCCCGCGGAGCTGCCCGCAGTCAATAGGACTAGGTGATTTTTAAGTTTTTTCACACCTATGATCATAAAAAATAAAAACCTTTTCCCAATGATAGCAAACAACTAAAAAAGAATTGGCAAAATCGGTTCAACCATTCAATTGTATTTCGGATTCAAATTCTGTATTTCTGAAGCTACCCAGCCTCGGCAGTACCTAATCTTACAGCAATAATTTACCACAACAGTAGCATGCATCTCATCCTTGATATGTGCCGAACCAAACTCCTGCTTGAGTGTGGCTTTAGTTGAAGCGTATAACATCTTGTGCCGAACTGGGGCCGAGTCGGGAGACCAGCTGAGGAGCAGCCATTCATGACCAACGGAGTTGCTTGTGTCCAGTCTGTAAGGTTTAATATTGAAATTTCTTTATAAGGTTTATGAATTTCTACATAACATAGGTAGATTGATTACAACACAACAGCTGATACAAAGCTGTAAAACACCATAGGTCCTGCTGCGATACTTTAAGGAGCTGGACTGGTTAGGTTAGGTTTGCCTGTTTAGGCAGGGGGATAATGCACAATACACTCCCATGCAAGATGTCAGTGCAGATCTCAGTTCCTACACTTAGAATTATGTAGATTGATTGATTTACAGCATCGTAGATCACTAGCACATGCTAGTGATCTACGATATTATGTAATAGTTGATCTGTTATCAGCTTTTATATTTACCTGAACAAAATAAAACATGGCAGGTCTTCGACTATCAGGGAAGGGACATATTTGTCAAAATCATGTTCCCAATTCTTTTTTGGAGGATGATCTTTGGCAGCTGTCAATTGCTCTGAAATAAAATAAAATAAGAACATTTGAACTATGTTATATAATATTATAGTAGTTGAGTTATTACATAGAATGATGTAGTTACTTCACAGACTCATCAGGAAGCTAAATAATTATGAATAGGTGTGCATCATGAAAGACATTTTAGAAAGTATTTTAACACCAATATAATAGTGAATTCTTACCATGTTATTGTAAATTCTTACCATTTTCTATTATCACTTTAAGAACCCTGATTTTTCCGTCTCTACACTTGCTGAAGCATTTTTTCAATGCTGCATTGGCTGTAAATTAAAAAAGGTATCAATAAAATGAAGGGATATACATAAATAAAAATATGTATAAATTTTATGGTAATATCTTTCATTATGAACCTGCTTATAGAGACTCATGTTAGAAGCTAGTTTGTGTTAGCAAACCAAAATTTCATCCTTTAACTCTTTCGCTCTAGCGAAGGATCAATTTTCCATACAAACATAGAATCGAAATAATTTGTAATTTGAGAATATTTTCACCATGGTTTGCTATTATTTGCATTAGAATAGTATTTATTTAGGTTCCTGCTACAAGTTTTTTTGAAAATACTTATCTACACAAATAGTACTAAAACATATTGTCATCTTTGATGTAAAAATATGATAAGGTTTAGTTTAATTTCAGATAAATATTTTGGTTTAACGCTGAAGCCTTAAGATGAAGTCACTCAGCACTTCATCATAAGAGTTTCTCAGTTGTGATTTTTATGAGAAAGTGAGCAGGTGAATTAAAAATTCATGTTAGAAGCTCAACAGGTTATGAAGCTATTTAGGATAATGTGATATTTATGTATTTATTGTGAAATCAGGAAAACGCTTATCCTTTCTAAATTCTATTTATGAACCATTAGATCTATCTATACTCAAAAGCAATGATGTAAGCAACTTTTTTTAAACTTGGGGATTGTTAATACATACATATTGCAGGTAAAATTTGTGGTACCTAATCAGAACAACATCTAGCTCAATTCTGTTGATGATGTTATCGTTTGCAGTAAATAAATCGACCTACATTATAAAAACAACAAGCAGAAAGACGAATAATCTCGGATAACAAAATGTTCTGTTTTATACCTTGTATTCCCGTTTGATGAGACATCCTCGAAGATTCTGCACAACACTATTCTTAAATAATTGTGGCACTATATTTTGGATGATAATTTAGAGAAAAATAGTCTATTCTTTCTGAAATCGAAAGTAAAGTTACGTCCTCCGTCCGAGTTATTAAAACTATACAACACGAAGAAAGAATGAAGAGAAGAATCGAATCGATCGAACGAATGGAATGAAAGCTGGATGGACCAAGGGATGGACTCGATAGCTTACTGACAGATGCATGACAGGAACAATCGACGTTTTCACCCGACTGTCATTTCATTTGCATTAAAGGGTTTCCAGCTAATTAAATAAAAAAATAACAGAGCATTGAATCTCACAAAAAGCTTCAATAATAAAAAATCATAACCATGCCAAAATTTCATGGTCTTCAACAACAAGTTTACCAGATAATGTAGATTTGATTCTTTTGATTGACTCTACCAATGGTGTCATATATAGAATACATAAAGAAATACATACAATGATTTTGTGGGCTCGGTTAGCGGATAAATCAAATAATTCATTAAAATCCCTTGAAAGTAGTTCGTCTTAATGTTCATTATACATATACATATTTATATCAAAGGAATGTTTGATGTTTGTATGTGGCACTTGTTTGATACCTACAGACAGAGCTATGATTGACCGGCCACGTAAACAGCTGTACAACGAGTTGCATTAAGAATTACGAGATTTTTTTAATTAAAAATGAGTAAAAATTTATTTGATATCATGATTTAGGAAACCTCTGGTTTCAAGGTTAAGATGGTTTACATTAAAACCGTGTATAACCAAAGAATAAACGCTTTTGACAATCTTAAAAAAAAAAAACAAAAATTTGTTCATTAGTTAAAATATTGTGAAAGACAGACAGCAGGGTTACTTTTGCATTTTTATAGAGTAAGCATTCTCATCGAGACTGAATAAGGTTGTTATTTTCAAAATATGATGGAACTAGAAATATAAGGTTGGCAGCTCTAAATTATGACAGTGTTTCAGAGACGTAAGCTTCAAAATTGCCCTAGTGAAGAAGTCAAGTCAGTTTATTTATACGCTTTTGAAAGTGTTCTGAAAAACAAATTGTTCGGTCAATTTTACCAAACAGGTGACACAAGTGACGTCCTCAATTTACCCAAACCCAAAATCAATAGATGACACATACTTCACATAACATAACAGACACTGGCAGAGTCATAAAAAGTATAATCGGTGCCATTAAAAAAGAAGTTGAAGTTACTAGTAGCATTTTCTTTAAGGCAGTATGGCCTGATGGCTTTAGCCTAATTTGTCCGACAGAGGACAAAAATAAAGTAATAAAAAAAAGCATTTTCTTTTGCTGTCATGACTATAGAGATGGCGCTGTTAAACAAGATGGGAAGAGGATGGGAATCAAGAGATGTCGCTCGCTCCTAGTCATTGCTTTGCATATTTCTTAGAATTAACCAAGAGTTGTATGATCGGTCGGTAGTGCTGGTAGGTATTGCATTCATATTTAGAACGAAAAATAAAATAAACAGACAGTAAGTAACCTAAGGTAGAAAAAATATGGTAGCTTTTTACTATAATAATAGGATATAAGAATAGGATTCCGTTATATAACGTGTCCCTGGACTATCCCGCGGAAACATGACGCCGGGATATTTTTTTTTATCAAAATTAGTTTAGTAGTTCAGATGTGAAAGACAGACAGCAGGGTTACTTTCGCATTTAACATAGCGTACTAAGCATTCTCATCGAGAATGAAAAAGGTTTGTATTTTTATAATAGGGAACTAGAGGTAACAGTTGGCAGCCCTGATATGACAGATTTGCTGTCATATTTGACTTTGACGTCTGCTACATCGCAAATGTCAGAGACGCAAACTTGAAAATTAACTATACGCTTTTGAAAGTTTTCTGCAAAAAATAAAAGAAGAAGAACAAAGTGTTATGTCAATGTCACCAAACAGGTGACGCAAGTCACCAATAGATGACACCACTTCATTTCATTTCTCTTCTGCGGTCCTCTAGACTAGAGAGATGGCGCTGTTAAGCAAGGTCAATGGTCTAAAAATAAATCAAGAGATGTCGCTCATAGTCATTGCTTTGCTTTGCTTATTTAATGAATCAAGAGTATGATCGGTCGGCTGCTGGTAGGTTCAACGGTTTGATCTCTATATCTCCCTCCCTTTGTATATTATAGATCTTCCAGATGCATTAATTGCCCTATACCTAATGAAGAACCAAACAATCGAACGTCCCAATTCATGACGAGCAAGAGGTCCTGATTGCTTGCTAACGAGCAATTAGCAAGCCTGATGTCTGACAACATCTGCAACCTAATGAGACAAGGAATAGGGAAAGCGCAACGTATTCCACGATGAAAAATGCAATTCAGATTCCGTAGCACTCATCAATTAAATATTTCGGACCCATTAGCACAGGTGGCCGGCTCGTAATGGTCCTCTATGTAAGTACCTATTATCTACTGGTCTGTTCAATGTCTGTGCCTTCTATCTACACTTAGTTACCTACTGGGTAGAAATTTTGGTTTGGGTAGGCAATTCTATTTCGGAGGCAGAGTATGAAGTTTCTCATTTTGGACACCAAACTGTATTTTCGCATCGCTCTGCATACTACATAATGCAAAATTAAACTTGGTCGGGGAATTAGGTACATAGGTACGTAGATATTTCACCTTGTTAAATGTATTAAAATAGTTGTCAAGTATATTTAAATTTAATCTTTAGTAGGTATGTATCTACAATCCTACCTATTCTTAGTTTTATACATAGTATTTTAGCAGATTTTTCTTTCCTTGGATAGATAAGGATAATAAAATAGACTATAAATAGACTTTCAGTCAATCTGAGACTTCGCGATGGAACGAAGTAAAATCCAGAGGTCCAAATCGATGAACATAGACATATGAAAAGTACAGACGTACCTAATCCTATCAAATCAAACTTGAATCATAGCAATGGCGGAATGACATTGAGTGTCAGTGTATAGAGAGTTGCCAACAGAAGAAAAAAATACCCATAATTTTTATAAAATAATTGTTTACATTGAATAATGTAAATTAATTGAATCATTTTAGGTACTGCTTTAGCCACGGTAATCGTATTTATACGATATACCTACTTTTTATAATTTTCAATTTACGCCAGCGCTTTATGATGCTAAATGCAGTGAATTTGATTGTCCCACAAGAACAGAATAGAACACTGTACTTTCCCGGGATTAAATAGTAACTACCCCTATTTGCTAATCGAAGAAATTTCAACAAATCTCTTCAGGCCTCTGAGTGTGTGTGCAGAAGTAACAAACATAAACACATCCAAAGTCTCCGTTCCATGTCTAATTTTAGTTTGAATAAATTATTCTTTGTGCCTATTAACTGGCTGACAACATTTTCTGCCTGCGGCTTCGCATACGTTGTTCCTATGGAAATGCCTAACCAATAATATAAAAAAAATCAAATAAAAATTATAATTATAGAAATGCACATTTACAGCCATATCTTATGATTGTTACTGGGAAGATCAATGAAACGTTCCTAATTTATTTGTTGATAATAATTTTGCGTCAAATCGAAAAATTATGTTGGTGAAATAAGAAATTTATCTACGAAATGTGATCCGGTGTTTTTTATTGACAAACGCATTGTGATTTTGGCAACTTTTTTTGTTTTGATTTGATTTTATGATTGTTATTAGTTCGTGTCTATGGGCGTTATGGCGGCGACTGACATACCTACTATTTGAATCATAGACATACTGTCAGAGTATCGAGTGCTTCTTTTTATTTTTTATGAGACTCCTTCCGTACTTATTCATACTTTCATGTCGATGAAGTGAAAAAAAGGATTTTCTCAATTTGAACACCAAACCCTATGTTCGCATTTCTACCTAAAATATGCAAAATTAAAGTGGGTCGGAAATTAGGTACATAGGTACGTAGATATTTTATTACAGGTATTAAAATAGTACCTAGTCCAATATATTGATTTTTACTAATTTGTAGATACCTACAATCCTACCTATCCTTAGGTTTATACATAGTTTATTTATTAGATTTTTCTTTCCTGGATAGATAAGGATAATAAAATAGACTATAAAATTAGACTTTCAACCAATTTAACTGAACTGAAAGCAGCTGATATCAGTGATTTACATAAAAAACATTTTCATCCACTTCGCAATGGAACGAAGCAAAATCCAGAGGTTCAAATCGTTGAAGTGAAAGAAATCTCAGTTGGATCTGTGCCCGAGACGTCTTGTTGGGATTGCACCAATTTCTTTATCCGATGACGATGGATAGCGCAGATTGGTAGAATATATTTCATTAGTAGGGTATTCTGTTCAATTATAGGTACAAAAAAGTGATCTAGGATACTAGTTTCTAACCGCGTGGCTTCGCAATATATGTTTTTAAGGGTTCAAGTAAAGTAATAAATAAAAATAGATCATTTATTATCCTTAACTTATCCTAAACTAAAATTATACACAAAAATAATAGCAAAGGGCAGATACAGCATAATGCTGCATGCAAAAATACATGCGGCGATGATTTGAAATCTATTCCCTTTATCCAACGACGACGCGACGGTGCGGCAAAATCGGTTCAGGCTCTCTACCGGAAAATCGGTTCAGGCTTGACAGACAGACAGATTTACCTTGACATTTATAATATTAGTAAGGATTCTCTGGCCAGACCAAGCGGTTATATGACATAATATTCCTAACATCTGGCAAACTCTTTAAAAAGTATTTCTTAATAAAAAGACGAAGTAGAAGCAAAATGCGTTCATTTCATGCAGGTATCCTGAATATTCTGGAAAATTCATTCGAAACTGGCAAAGCTGGCGAGTCCACGATATTTTGCGGAGCTATGTGTAATAACATCCGTTGGTTCCACCAGCGATTGAAAGTAAATTATCTGCTCTTGTTGGTGTTTTTTTGCCACTGCCGGCTGCGCAAACCGCTTGCGCTAATTGTTTTATATTTTTTCGAAAAGTCTACTGACGGCCTGGCACAGATTTGTACTGTTTTTGCCAGAAGTTTATGTAGCTGAAAATAGTGTTTTGTTTTTGTTTGAAGTCGTTTTGATGACTGCAGTGCGTGAGGATTTTGTGCACGTTACTACAGAAAAACTGTGAGTGTTTGTAAAACGACTGTACGTTTTAGCGAAACATCAATAGGAAGTGGAATAAAATGCGAAACAATAAATAAAGCTGGACTATCTGAATGACTTATCTAGCCCTAAGCTAAGCAGGGCTTGTGTAATGAGTACTAGCTTGATGATTGATAATACTTAATACAATAATATTATAAGGATAGACAATGTTTTATCGTCGGATGACACCCTGATGCGGCACACGTCGCCTTACCTAATAATTGTATGCTAGTAGGTATTTGTTGATATGGGCCCTAAAATAAGTTGTTTATCATCCGTAACTGTTCTTAAAATGCCTGAAATAAATGATTTATTATCATTATTTAACATTTAAATCGACCAGAACATCCGAAACAAATATCCATAGATCGTAAAAACATTTGCCCAGGAATCGAACCCGCAACCTGCTGCATCGCAAGCTGACCTCCGTAGGTACTTCGCACTACGCCCCTCACAAAGGCAGTTAAAAATATTGTGGCTGAGGCTCATTGTGACATGTAGAGGAATCCTATGCCTGTAACTTAAAATAGAATAGAAGAGAATATAACTTTATTCGCATACACACCAAATCAAAAAACCTTACACTAAAAGACGATAAGGTCAATATGACATGTTGTAGTTATTTGCTAGATATGTTAAGGGATGATAATTATACTGATGAATACACCAAGAGTAGGATACAACTTTTCTTTTGCTACCACTTTTTTTTTTTTAATTCAGTTTTGTCTTTCCATAACTTGAAGTTTTAAAGTGCTATTTCCCAATTCTACCTACCAAACAAATAGTACTACCTACAGCTAAATTTTTTATTATCCTATCCTAAGATACGTGACTCCGAAAGTAAATATCACAGTGCTCCTCATATATGAATTATAAATAGAGCCTGTGGCAAATACCAAAGAAGGAATTTTAAAATTTCGCTTGGATTTAGCTGAACAAAAATACTTGCTGACCGAAAGAACTGAAAATACGGAGAGACCGCTCGACATAATATTCGGACGAAGATGAAATAAATTGAGATCGGTTTCCACTTTCTATAGGTTGTTGGGATTTCTACAATTCAATGGTCTTGGACGATTTTTAGTTTTTTTAGATGGTTCTCGGTATTCGAAATGGGCCAAACTACCTAATGTTGACCTAGCGAAGCATGGCCTAGCATGTTACGTAGGCATATTGTGCCTTATGATGGATTGCTTTTCACTTTTTCCACCTATGGATTTTTTAATAAGAATTAAGATAAAATCGCCACATCCTTATATCTTGGCCATGTTTCAATTGTAAATACTAGTTCTAATTTAGTTATTAAATACATCTATATTTAGTTATTAAATACATCTATATACATCTGTATGAAAGAACTTTATTCTCAAACAAACACATATGATTCACTTACACTGAGATAGGAAACTCTAGGGTTTACTATAAATAAATAAATGACTAAATATTGTTTCACTAAAATATTAAACTATAATTTATATAAATACTAAACATTATCTATACATAACAATTTAGGAGATTTCTACCTACCTTATATTAGTCATTAATACTTATATTTTGTGTTAATAAGGTAAGCTTTTAAGTGTTACAAAGTAGGTACAGTGCGCGTCAGAATTAAGTACCCCCCTTGACTACAAAATATTTACGACTACTCCTAATTCCCTTGTAAATTATCACAAATTTTCACATGCAAAATTTATCTCACGCCGGTCAGGATCGAACCGCCCACCCATAATACTCAAAGTCTGAAATTCCCAAAAATAACAACTATTATGTCCCACATACTTGGTACTTATATCTGACGCGCACTGTACATGTAAATTAATTTTATTTTTAAAGCATTCAAATGAAGTAGGTACACATTTAAGGTACTTAAATGTGTAAATTTTTCCTACTCTCTTTTCCTTCTATAAGTGAAATGGTAAAAGCTTTATCCGACAGAAAGATGACCACTGACATGATGTTCCTTTCTCTCGTACTCAGAAAATTTCAATAAATTCTCGATAAGCAGTCTTAAAACCGCTGAATTGTAGTGCACCCAACTTTTCTGTGCTGGTTATAAAATATTGTCTGTGGTCGTTATATAATATTGTATGGCCTATGTTGATCAGTGATAATGTAGATAGGATTCCATAACCTTGAAATAATTTTTCAATTCGGTCGAGTCGTTTCAGAGCCCATTCAATCAAATTTCCCTCTCTATAATATTAGTACCCTCCTCTTTATAATATTAGTAACGATAAATAAATAATGCTAGACAATCCAGACAGCATCATCTAGCACCAAACCCAGCAGATATAGTGTTATGGGTACTAGATAACTGATATTCTTAATACAAAACTGAATGCTGTCGTGTTTTGCGCTTAACAAAGCCAAGTTATTCAGCGGTCGCACTATTCCCGTGAAATTGCGTAGAATACTCAATATGGCGCTTCTCTGCTTCTATTTCGACTGAATTTTCTGTCTACATGTTAGGTTTGGTTACGTTAGGTTGATGACCTCTGTGGCGCGGTGGGCGAAGGTCCGTCTGCGTCGATTGTCGGTTCGATTCCTCGTTCTGGACAAATATTTGTACGATCTGCATCCGGGTCCGAAAAAGACCACGTTTTCTGTGTTTTATAAAAATATCTATCACCTTATTTTGGTTATCAGAATCCTTATAAAAAATGCAATTAAATAACAGAACCAATTTATATCTAGTATTTTTATTGATACAATTGACCTAACTGTAGACTGTTGCAAGCAATCTACGGGTAGCTTTACGAATCCATACTAATACCAGTCGGAAGAGTCCACAAGAAGCTGGCTGCATTGCCTCGTTTATTATTTGTATTATTATTATTACGATTATCCGTCATCCATCATATCACATGCTCTGCTTAGCTGAGGTCAGGATAATGCTAGAGATTGTCTAGCATTATAATTTATACTAAGATAATTCAGAATTACTAGTAATTGTTTACCAATGTAATATGTGCCAGAAGTAAGTTTTCTATGAAGATATCGGCATCTTCATAGTATTTCTAAAACGAATAACTTTGTTCGCTTAAATATAATCCCATTTATGCATCCAAACTAATATAAAAAAGTGAAAATAAGTGTCTGTCTGTAACCTTTTCACGCCTAAACGACTGAATGGATTGGATAGTAATTAAATTTAGCAGGGAGATAAACAATATCCCGGGGGTGGATATGAGCTGCTTGAAAAGCGAGGGTATAATACGGTTAGATTTATAATTATGGCTTTTTTGTAAAATTTTATCTTATTAGGTACATTCATATTGGAGATCGATGTGGCGCGGTTGGCGAAGGTCCGCCTGCGATGCACGAGGTTGCGGGTTCGATTCCCGCCTTCTACAATTTTAACGTTCTGCATATTGTTGATGTATTTTAGGCATTTTCTTGTTATAAAAAAGCTATATTATTATTAAATACCACGTTGCAAGGTAGGTACCTAATAAGCGAAGCCGAGAAAGCAAGCTAGTTCTTTATACATATAAATTTTCCTAAAAATTCTAACCAACACAGCACAATGTCATCTGATATCAGTTTCTTTATCGAAGAAAAGAGCAACAATATCTCTGTTACAAATACGACGAATATTTCTTTCAAAGCTGAAATCGCAATAAAATCCATCTTTATAGTTTCTTACCTGACAATACTTCGTACAAAAGCGAACGTACCAGAAGCCCACAAAGGATTCCTGACGAGGCAACATCGAAAAAATAACGTTTTATTTTAACCCCACTAGTGCTAAGCTCGGCGTTTTCGATCATAATAGGTTCCAAACGAGAATAATCGCTCTAGTTCGCTGAATTTTCGCTGAAACGACGTTCGTACGATGGATTTATACAGAACCCATTTTAAATGACGTAAGCCTAACCAAGTCATTAATATTATTACTTTGCAGCACTTTAGTTAAAGCTCAGAATGTATTATGAATAAAGTTTCCAAAACAGGGTGTTTACGAAGACTTAAATAATAATAAATTATGTTGGACAACCTACAAAACATCATCTAGCCCCAAGCCAAGCAGAACTAGTAAGGGATACCTACTAGATTACTGATATACTTAATACAATAAATATTATACATATTTTTAAGGTTACCAAGAATATAGTTTTTGTTTATTTGATTGTAATTTCTTTAATTTGATTGATTATAATTTCGATTTATTTTTAATTGTGTTTAATTGTTTTAGAACCCAACATTTATCGTAGAAATTACCAACAAATTATGGATCACTGTATTCTTAAATAAAGTATTCCTATGTATTATTTTTTTCTACCATTATACCTCTTAATAAGAACCTTTACTTCCCTAAACGAGAATAGTTGGTTGCTCCGTTGCTACATACCTACAAAGTAAGTTTTCTACAGCAGTTATATTTGAAACAGCACATCTGTCGACAAAGGGTTCGTATTGGAATACACAATATCCAGCTGAGCAAAATGCTTATGTAAGATAATGCCATTCTCGTTCGAATGCCCGAGACACGACGTTCTTTGAGATTGCATTCAGAGAGCATTTTATTGTACTACTTATCACTTTGCGATTACCAGCTACAAATTTTCGGTATGATAATAATACATAAATGATTATAATATTGTGCAAACGAGGTTGGTCCCTGGTGCTGTACCACGCGTGCCCCAAAATATGCATAGTTAAATTATTTATTCATTTTATCAGATTTTCTATACAGCAGCGAGGCAATGCAGCCAGCGAGTGCAGCATTGGTACTGAAAAAAATTAAACATTTTTTTTATAAATATTCTGTAGCCTTTGTTTATCAATCAGAAATAAAGTAATGGTGATAGAATTTTTAAAATCGTCCCACTGTTTCGAAGTCCAAGCAAACAATCACATCGCTCCTCTTTAAATTAGTATAGACAAAGTTTTTAGAAAAAGTCCATTTTGCCCATTTTGCGGAATGCCTCTACGGCGTAGCCACGTCGCTACGCCGTAGCAGTTCGTAGCTGCTACTTAGAGCTAAGTGAGGTAATTTTTGTGTAAGCCGAGCCCTGCATTTGATTTCACTTAAAATATCGAGACGTCATCGTAACATCTCTTTTTTGTATATTTTATCGTAGTTCCATGGCAAAATGTGCTTTACTAAGTGCCATACAAGGATATATGCCATACAAAAAAATATATGGCACTTTTGCCGAATCGACCCAAGGGGTCTGGTAGCACGAGGGTTTAAGTTTCAAATAATACACCAAAGATCTTATAAGAATAATTTGCATTACTCTCATTACAAAGGAAATATGAGATTTGTTGTCGCAGGGCCTACTGAGTTTCGTGTTTGTTTAGGACGGCTACATCTTGGGTTCTCAAATATTTGAGCCAGTTGATGGTGTAGGTTGTACCTTGATTCGAGTGACCCGTATCAATTGCAGTGCCAGATTTCGCTTGGAATGTTACGAAGTTACCAAATACAACATCCCTAATGTATTGTTGGTCATAGGTCCTAGGGATCTACAATGGCTACAAATATCTGCAAAGAAAAAAGTTAATAGGAACCATAATGGAAGACAAGAGTTGTCTGCAATTTTTATTTACCTCTATATAAGAGGTCTTAAAATCCAAAAGTATCTATAAAATATTTCGCACTTCACAGAACTCACTCCGTAAGTGAGGAGTTCTTCAAAATATCTGATGTCAAATAGAGATAAAGCGTCGAAATAAAATGCCTTTCTCGAACATTCGACTTTATTGAAAACGAATACGAGGACATTATAGATGTAATATTCGTAAGTTGTACCTCCGCCCCATTTCGAGCGATGAATCATGAATTTAAGATTTGCATCTCAAAGGTGAAATCTGTCGCGCTCTGAATTGATATTTCTCATTGAAAGTAAATGTTTGGCAAATAAGGGGAATCGACTAAGAAAATATTATTCACGGGTTTTTATGTTCATTTCTGAAGAAGGCTTGAACGTTTTGCTCAAATGGACTGCCCAAAGTTACCTTTTACTTGAGTAGTTTTTCTTGTACTTAGAATATTTCACCTGCTATTTTTGAGAGGGGTTTTCGATTATTATTTGTGTATTTCTAAGGCTGTATGTGGTTGATAATATTTGATAGAAGTCTTTCAATTGACAGATGAAATGAGTTAAGTATGTAAATTAACTAAGACTCAGGCTAAATCTCTATAAACAATGTTTGGCAAAACATATTTTTATAAAAATTCTCAAAATTCAAAAAATTCAATAAAATAAATATTATTAAATATATATCTATTTAATATATTGTATTAAGTATAACCGTCGTCTAGTATCCACAACACAAACTCTGCAGGGTTACCTTATTAACAAACAAAAATTAAATGACAATTAAATAACCAAATTACAACTAGTTTTTACAATTGGAACAATTGAGCTAATTGCAGACTGATAAAAACCACAGGTAGCTCAACTAATCGAGGTCAATACCAGTTGGAAGTGTACCTAAGATGCTGGCTGTATTGCTTTGTACGGCAATTGATGCATGCAGCATTGCCAAGCAAAGCTGCTTAACTTAGGATAGATGAAGCTGTGTGATTCAGGTTCAGATTTACTTATAGTTTCTGTTTATCTACCCTAATAATATTTTGGGTAGTACCTAACCAATTATATCATCATCATCATCATCTAGCCCCAAGGTAAGCAGAGCTTGTGTTATGGGTAGGTACTCGATGACTGATATAACATAATCAACATCATCATCATCATCAACATCACCAGCCTATAACAGTCCACTGCTGGACATAGGCCTCCCCTAATGAGCGCCATAGATGGCATCATTATTTGGGGGTTATTGCCCATAATCCCCACGCTGGGCATGCGGGTTGGGGATCGCAGTTCGGTGTAGTTGTTCTGCAGAAGGCGCTGCTGCCCGCCCCCCGGTGTGCCTCCCTTAGTCGCCTCTTACGACACCTACGGGAAGAGTTGGGGTGGTGAAATTCTATGCCGGCACCACACGGCATACCAATTATATTGACGCCAAGAAAATGAGGATATAAGGTATTTTCTATTATTAGTGCTCCGAGAATAGCACGTGCATAGTTGGACTGAACACTATAGTCGTAATTCTGCTTTACTGATAAAAAAATACTCGTACTCGAGTATGGATTTGAACTATTTTATTTACTTTCTCGAAGGTACGCCATAAATGTTATTTACTTATTTGAACGTGCTCCATAAATTTCATTCAACTGTACTTTTCTATACTAATATTATAAAGAGGAAAGATTTGATTGTTAGTTTGAATTGATTAGGCTTCGAATCTACTGGACCGATTTGAATGATTCTTTCACCATTGGAATCCGAAATTTTACGTAAGAGTTACCGTTTTCCATAAGAACAGTGGTATTGAAATAGTGTATTTTTAGATAGGTATTTGAAAGCCACCCCGGGGCAAAGTAGCTGATTTACATGACAAAGTCTAAGTTTCCCTGCGGGTAGGTTGGCGTTGTAATAGGTAGTAGAATACTGTATTCATATGGAATACAATTATTTTTTAATACTTCAGTTGCTTTTACCTGTAGATCATTCGAGTCAAAGACTTAACCGAAATTAACCTTTGTAATAATATAATATAATTTATCTACCTCGTTTATTATTTTTTAATAATAATGTATTTGTGTAAGTAGACTTTTATTTGATTAAAGGCCCTATTGTATGCACATATGTTTCTGGCAAATAAATATATGACTATGACTTATTTGATGTCGATTTTTCATGGCACAAGTTCTCAAAAAATAAAATTGTAAATTTTCAAAAAAGCACTCTTGATCGACAGTGTTTACCAACATGCCTTCATTTCATTTTACTTTCACTTTACATTAAGCAATTTTTTTAAAAACACTCATGAGCTTTTCATGATGATTTTAATTGTAATTTTATTTGTTAATAAAGGTTAAATATATACCTGCCGTGTGGTGCCGGCATAGAATTTCATCCCCCCCATCTCTTCCCGTGGGTGTCGTGAGAGGCGACAAAGGGAAACACACCGGGGGGCGGGCAGCAGCGCCCTCTGCAGAACAACTCCACCGAACTGCGATCCCCAACCCGCATGCCCAGCGTGGGGATTCTGGGCATTAACACCAAAATGATAATGCCATCTATGGCGCTCATTAGGGGAGGCCTATGTCCAGCAGTGGACTATTATAGGCTGGTGATGATGATGGTGATGATATACCTATAATGAAAAAAAATTCTACGTAACATTATTTCCAGTTTACTTCGAAGTATTTCGTATATTTTCCGAGATCAATAGAACCAAATCCTTTGTACTTTATCCAAGACTTTTAGCTTATTAATAACCATGTATTGAAATCCATTTATGTGAACCTTAAAGGATCTGTAAATGTTAGTACTGTTAATGGTATTAAAAAGGGAACCTATTCATGTTAAGTATTTGAGGCTAAGTCACCTCAAGATCATTTAATGTCAAGTAAAATAGTCTAAGAAAAGATAGCCTTCAAAATCTCTTTTTATTTAAGTTTTGAGTACAAAAGTTCTGAAGCAAATCAAATTCTTACTCAAAGTGTTATCTCAGACAGGGTAATTTGCGTAAAACAATGCTTTATAAACTATCGTTTCTATTCAGTAACATGAAAAGTTTATTAATTAAATTCATTCCACTAACTCAAGTTTAACCTTCAATGTAGGTCGCCCCAGTATCCACTTAGGTAAATAAAGGAACCTATGTTGGAAGATGGGCAAGAGCGGACCGAAAACTCAATATCAACGTGAATTTCAATCGAGAGTCCTCCAAGGGAAAATTGAACTGAAATCTGAATATTCGTCGGCAATTTCGAAAAAATATGATAATCTATTCGAAGGATGGTGACTATTTTCATAAATTGATTGCTTCGAAGCCAATATCAAACGGATTGCTGTAAGAAATTATCAAGTTTAATAAGTTCTGTTGTTTTAGAAGAAAGATTAATGGGAAGAGCTTACAATGGTTGTTTAGATTCATGAGTCCAATATTAAAGTTTGCAAGTCATTTAGACAACAAATTATTATGCCAAAAGTCCAAGTTTAGTCCGAGTTGCGGATAGCACTAATTGCTTTTCATGCAGGCCATTCTCGACCTTGCTTGCTTTATTCATTTTGCTTGTGAATTTTCGCAGACAATGAAACAAAACAATTAACTGCGGTTCACATACACGCTCAAGTTACAACACTCGCTAATACGGTAGCGCAATTCCTATTTCAACAATTTCTACTACTTCTCGAAAGGACAAATAATAATAAAAGTATAACTAAAAAAAATACAACTCACACATTTAAGTTACTATTACATAATATTATATTTAAATACGTATCAATTAAAAACATAAGTAACTAAATTATTTTTTAGCAAAAAAAAAAAATACTTTAGGAACCCATTCCTCCTTCTCTCTCAACACCTCTAGCCTAGCCCTGCTGCTATAAGAACAATTGGGTCTCTTATAGCAAAAACCATTACTTAGATACTAAGAGCTACAAATGTACATAATGATTGCAATAAATAAATATGAATGAATTAAAGGATATTTTAATTCAAAAACGAATTGACGCTTGCTAACAAAGCATACGGTCTATATTTAAAAGGAAACTATAAATCACGCGATGCCGTATGAGTTGATCACTAAAGGTTTCACGTTTGTTACGATATATGGCAAGCATTTTTCTATAATGCACACTTATACATACCTATCAGTACGTCTTTAAAAGGAATTGTATTTTATAGTCACTACCTCGTTTTAGTACCGGCTCATGGTTTTATTTACTTAATAGACTGTAAAATAAATAAGTCCGTGTTCAACACAAAGTAAACTTCTGTAAAACACCAGGTGGTTAGGCTACCAACTTTCCTAAACTGACTGTACGTTAGGTTACCAGATGTTGTATATAAACTAAAGGAGACGCTCAAATCTAACAAGATATACACCGACGATCGATGCTGATCATCAATCATTATATAAATGTTTATGAGAAGTGAGCTAATGGTAAGGTCTCATTTGCTAGCAAATTTATTAGCCGATCACAGACCGTGTCTTTCTGGGGCTTTTATATCTTTTAACGAAGTTGTAAGACTGTATACTAATACACTGTCATGTCTTATGAAGCCGAATCCCAACCGCATTGCATGAGCCCGACAAGTCTGACGGCGTGCCAAAAGGAAAATCTAGCGCTATTATAGTGAGTAAGTAGAAATTATGCCGCACTGTTTGGCAAATCTACAATGTTGCCACTTCTCGTCAGCTACCGTGTATTATTAGACTTATTTCAGCGAGTATGATACGAGGGATAAAAAGAAATAAAACACGCTCGCGAGCTTACTTATAGTTGCATTGTGTGCTGCGACTCGTTTCTTTTTTGTTATAATTAGAATTTAGTTTTATGAAACAAATGGCTGTTATTTACAGTCATCTGTTACTGATGCGAGCATTGAGGCTAGTATTACGAAAATTCTGAGTCATCTTAATGCTCAAGTAATGCTTTAATATAGCGAAAGTGTTAATCTGGCATAGCAATTTATTTGAAAAAGTATATGTGAATTGGCTATTTCCTATGTCTATTTTAACTCTAACCAGCGTCATATTAAAGTTTTAAATTTTACTTTATATTCACAGATTGGGATAATATAAAAATATAGAAAATAATAATACAGGCCAATAATTGATTTCAGAACATATTTTTCCTTAATAAACTAGCAATAAATTATTAGAACTTGGTTTTATGTCACAGAATTCATTCCTTCACGATTTCCAAACAAACAAATAGGTGCTTTAGATCCCTTTCGCAGCTTGAGACTTTACGAGCAAGCGAGCTCGTATGTAACAAAGCAAGGCATCGTGCCAAAATGGCAGCACGTCATAAATCGTCCATTCACTTTTCCGGTAGAAAACGAACAGTTTCGTAGTGATTTTCAAGTAACATTGCCAAATTGGTTTGATACTGAGCTTATAATAAGTATTCCAATATCTTCAGCTTACGCTAGTTTACAAGAGCGTGCACCTTTTTTTTTGCCTTTGCGCAAAACACTTGTACACTATACTACTAATAATTATGCCCTGCGAGACTGTCCGCCGTGCTCTAAATACCTACATAAAGAAGGATATCATAGGCCTCTCCAGCAAGCATATGAAGAAACTACATTATATACATGGTGGATTTTTGTGGTGGTTGTGGATGACAAAATAAGAAACCATGAGAGTTAGAGAAAAGTCGTAAAAGGAGTCATGATCTTGATTTATGACATGTGTGCAATATACAACTATGTAGGTATGTGTTTGTACCCTAAGCAAATGCTGAGTGGAGTCCGATTAAGTCAGTTTTCCTCTGAGCTTAAGTTCTATTATTATACGCATTTATCTCTTCATGTCCTGAAAAAAACATATATTTTACCTACTTACAACGCACCTTTTTGTTGCAATAAATCAAAAGCAAAATATGCGTTCCAGATCACGTTATACACACGAAGGACGGTTTGCTCTTAACGTATTTCATCGATATCACAGACAAAATCGTTGCCTATCGATCCTCATCGAAGTAATTTTTTTATTAATTTGTTTTATGGGATTTTTCAGCACAAAAATACATACAAGATTTTATATATTGTTGTATTTTTGCTATCCATACATGTATGTATGTATGGATAACAGGTGGTTCTTAATAGGAGCCCACTCAGGGTGTTTTGGTCGTTTTCTATGATTAGTAAAAATATCTATGTAATAGTATGTATATAACACAATCTCTGCTTAGCTTGGGGCTAGATGATGTTGTGTGGATTGTCCAGCATTATTTATTCTATTTATTTATTGTTTACTTAAACAAAATACAATTGCAAGAAATAAAAATAATAATAACAAGCTTCAAGCTTAAATTTGAATTTACCACAAGAGAGCATTGTCCACCATTTTAAGAACTATGCTCTAGATTCTGCAATTAAACAAGCAACTGTAACTAAAATACACGACGTATTCTTAGAAACAAGCTAGTTATAATGTAACCAGGAGTAGGATTTGCCCAGCTTTATGCCTTTTGAAGTCAAGAATTACTTCTGACAACCAAAGCCGAGCCGTCCTCCGCTTATGAAATTATCCGAAGTGGTTCACCGCAACTTATAATTAATTCAAACTGTTGTCTTGTATTATATTATAATAGTTGCTGGGGACACCTGTGAGGGTAATATGTCCGCCGGTAAATCCTTGGCCTTTAACTTTGACCCAACTTTGTCAAACTTAAGCTGTAGTCAACAAGTTGGGGAAGGCAGCGGTGATAATATAATTAAGGTATGTACCAAACCTTATCTGCGAATACAGGTGTTTGGTGTCTTACTGCTTCAGTGTTAACGTTTATGTAGCAGAAATATCCAGAAAAAAACCAGACATTCTATAAACTTTGTGGAAACAGAAAGTATCACTGTCTTGTAAAAATTATTTTTTAGGGTTAAGAAGCCCTCATGGTCTTGCTTTGTCTGTCCTTTTTTCAATCTTTAATATCACAACAATTAGCATTGGGGCTCGATGATGTTGGCATTATTTATTACTTAAAAAAGTTTATAAAGGAATCACATTATTCAAATATACATCTAGAAGGTAACCTACACACAGAATTCATCAGGTAATGCTAAACCAAGTCGAAAAGGTACAACGCTTGTGTGTATCCATTCTAATTGTTTGCGTTTTAGTAAAAGGGTACACATTGTATTCTGTGTCAGTGTCTGATGTTTACTAATTATCTTTTCTACGCCACAAACTTTTCCATAGAGTTATCGTCTATGGCTATGCAAGTGTGTTTATGATTTTGGATAAAATTTATGGTTACGGTTCCGCCTGAGAAACATCTTAGACACAGAACACTAATATCCTAACGGAATCTCAGGCGATAACAAAGATGTCATCTCAGTCCCTCTTTATTGATATCTAATGTTCCATAGAGCAATACAAAAAGTAAATAAATGAGTGTCGTTTCTCAAAAAAATAATTTTGTTAAATGCAGGCACTTTAAGACCAATTTACATCAAAATACAAAATATCGAGTGCAACGTTTGAAAAATATACAATAAAAGCTTTAATAAACAATGAAAAAACGCTTCCGATTATTTTTCCGATGTTATTGTAAACGATTAGTTGAGCTACCTGTAGATTGTTTGCCAGTAGTTAGTCTGGCAGTAAGCTCAATCGTTTTAATTATAAATACTAGTTCTAACCCATTTCATAAATAAATAAATAATGCTGGACAATCCACACAACATCATCTAGCCCCAAGCTAAGCAGAGCTTGTGTTATGGGTACTAGATGACTGATAACATAACATAACAGTCCACTGCTGGACATAGGCCTCCCCTAATGAGCGCCATAGATGGGATCATTATTTGGGGGTTATTGCCCATAATCCCCACGCTGGGCATGCGGGTTGGGGATCGCAGTTCGGTGTAGTTGTTCTGCAGAGGGTGCTGCTGCCCGCCCCCCGGTGTGTTTCCTTTAGTCGCCTCTTACGACACCCACGGGAAGAGTTGGGGTGGTGAAATTCTATGCCTGCACCACACGGCTTTTCTATGCCGGCACCACACGGCTATTCTATGCCGGCACCACACGGCTTCTATGCCGGCACCACACGGCTATATGATATACATAATACAATATTATTAAATAGATATATATTTTTTATTATACATAGAAAACAACATTTAATAGATATTTCACAACGCCCATTCCCCTTCATGTAGATCCTACCTCAAAATATTCTTATGTGGCATACTCAACCGTAAATGAATAGTTTACGGATACCGTATCGCTATTCAGTTTATCGGTTAATTGAGCACAACATTCCGAAAGTTGAAACCGATCGCAGCCGGTCAACTTTTGGGATGACAAAACATGATTTATAACTTTTGGGTCCACCCAGCGAACTCGAGTTTTTTGTTAGCTTGATGACAGAGTTTCGAGGATGTTTTGGCGTCGAAACGATAAATCAATGATACCTATTGCGTCAATTTATAAATAGGGCAGGGGCTAACAAGGCTAAATGGTTTAGGTATTTTTATAAAATCCACGTTAGAAAATAGGGAATAAGCAACAAAAAGTAAATTGTCCTGGAGAGCAGCTTAAATTTTTTTATAGCTGAAAAAGGGACATTACTTTTATATTTATTGTCATATTGCAAGAAGGGAAATAATCCAGAATAATAAAAACATTGATTGGCACTTTTATTTATTTGGTACGTCGTTGTTCTATGTCGCTAAGATCAATGATCTTATTTTCTTTATTAGGTAAATCGGCATAAACTTAATCGGAATTATCTGAATCCCAACAGAAAAAAAACTAGTAAATAGTTAACAGGTGATCGAAATGCTGCCTTTTAGTTCGGTCAACGAAATAGAAGAGATCGCTTCTTAACGATATTCCATCATTGTAATTGTCTGATGTAATGTTTTTTCTATCTTATTCTTCTTCTGGTGTAGAATGAAGAATTTTTGTATTTTTATTGGGAAAGTTTGGTGGACAAGTTTAGATTTGTGTAAAATTTAACATAAACCATTTATTATTCACATGCAAAACGCCCGGGCTGTCTTGTTCATTTACTAAGTACTTAGACTTACCTATGGACAGTTTAGACTTTAGCGGAAGGAGTTTGGCGTCGAAATTGTTAGGTCAACTTTGCCTGTAGTCCATTTCAAACTTTCCAATACATTAGCAATGCTTATCAGGTCAAGTGACGAGAAGTGGGCATAAATAAAAATAACTTACGTGGGGATAAAGTTAAAACAACAGTAACGTTCAAAATGCTGCCTGTAAAAATAAAAATACAGGTTATTTCAAGTTCTTAGTTGAACGAAAAATAAGATAAAAATAATTATAAAATTCATAGCGCGAGAATATGCTCAAGCTATTTTTGGATCTTTCTGGAAAACGTTATTGACTCTACAGGATCGTTTCTATAAG
The DNA here is from genome assembly GCA_963931895.1 of Eupithecia pulchellata. Lineage (NCBI taxonomy): Eukaryota > Metazoa > Arthropoda > Insecta > Lepidoptera > Geometridae > Eupithecia > Eupithecia pulchellata. The sequence continues at coordinate 3,383,030 of OZ007526.1, read as the reverse complement.
TATGTTTAGAATGAAATGTGAGTGGGCAGGCCATATAGCCTATAAAGAGACTCCAAGGTGGAATTGACTCTATTATTAATTAATTGCAACAGTCTGCAGGTAGCTCAATTGTTTCAATTATAAATACTAGCTCTAATTTAGTGAGATAATTGTAATTTTCTATGTTTAGATATAAAATACCTGTAAATACCTGTAATTAATTTTTTTTGCCATTAATTGACTATTGGTGGGGAGACAATGGGGAAAACATAGACTGGTGGGACATCCATAAATGAGCTGGAAGGAAGATAAAAATGGACCAAAACATTTATTACAAGTACAAGAAATGGAAGATACAAGTACAAGAAATGGAAGAGTTTGAAGGGGGTTTACCGGTTGCTTGGAGGCACTAGTTGAAGGGTAAAAAGAAGAGACAAAGAAAGATAGAAAAAAAATATGTTTATCCTTATAGGTAAAGCAGGGTACATAAATAAATATATTAGAAAACTGCATCTAGAGTAACTAATTATAATAAACGACACAAAAAGATAATAATTATTTTGATCAGGCCTTGTGTGATGTGAAAAGAAGAAAATAATTTTAACAATTCATATCGGTGACCTGTTTTTATGTTGCCTGTTCCTACATGAATGTGAGCTTAAAAATCGAGTATAACGCACTTATTCTCCTTAAAAGTTCTTTCAAAGGCCAAACATTGTTTATCTAAAATTAGTCATTAGCAAATAGGCACCGGAAGGAACAATTTACAACAATTCCAATTATAACCGTAACTCACTTAGGAAATGTATGTTTTCTTAAACAAAGTGGACATTCAAGTTTACGATTCAACTTCGGGGTCTCAAGTTTTAATTTACGGAAGGTCTAAAGCGAAAACTTTTGAAAGTTTGCAATACGAGGACAAAAGTCATTAATACCCACCTAGGAGCAATTTGACCTAATTTATTCAACACCAAGTAAAATTGTGTCGTGTAAGCTAAAATTTACGATAGAGTCATTACGTTTTATGGGCCATAATTGATAGAGATACCATCTTAGGACCGAATTGCAAAGTGGGGTTGCCAGCACGTTGAACTCAAGAGCATTAGTGTTAAGATTATAGCCTTTTTATTTTACATAAAAGACTTACGCCATGGTCATTAATTATGTGATTTTATGGACTGCCGGCACGCGAGTGTTGTTTTTACGTTATTACACTCGATTACTTGTATAGCTTTTTATAAGGAGCTTATTATATTCTGAGAGATTGTTAATGATCAAAAACTCACATTGTTTTTGTGTTCGAATCCCGTTAATAATAAAACTAATGAGTGGAAACGCAAGTAACAAAATAAGTAATCCAAGGTCTCAGTATAAAACTCAATTTTAATCAAAAATATAAAACAAAGAACGTAAAGAAAGGATCGTATACAATTAGGTTTAATTTGCTTTCTTTTGACGTAAACCTAATGATAAATTGGCAAATTGTAGAAAAGGCCATTGCTACAAAGACTGAATTTTTACTTACATTTTACATTTGTTTTATATCTGACTCTCTTTGAATACGTAATGAATGTCTACAAAGTAGATTGAAGATTAGATAGAAAAGCTGTTGCCTTACATTTTTATTTCATTCTCGGAAAAGCCGTACATTATAATTTCTGAGTTTATTTCCTCAAACTCAAATAAAAAGGAATGAATAACTAAAAATGCTGAAAAAACTGGCAAAGCCTTAGCCTGCTTCCATTGTCTGTAAACCTAAAATAAAATTCATTTCATTCAGCAAAAGGCAACCGCCGACATGAGGCGAAACGGTTAAAAGCGTTTCAAAGTTATCGTTACTCAAAGCAATCACGGGGAAATTTTCACAAATTAAGATTATACAGCCTGTTCCATTAACTTGTTAGCAGATATTAATATCCTGAATGTACTCAACACTCGAGATTGGATAAGTTTGTACGAGATGCTTACAGATTGTTTTACGAGGGACCTTTGCTTCGAGAGTTACGGGTTTCCTCACGAGCTTGAAGTTTTGTTGATAGATGTAAGATTTTACTTGATACGGTTGGCCTTTAGCTCGCCCTTAGACAAGAAGATTTTTGAATCGTAAGAACTGCCTTGACTAGCACTGACTTGAGCGCTTTTACATAATTCATCATGGATCAAATCAATATTATAAGACTCATCCATCTAAACAAACGGCCCCTAATTGGTATAATTATTATGAAGGAGCCCAATCCGGGAAGTAATAAAGTTCCAAATCATACATTCGTCCTAAATGAAAACGTACCAACAACCTTTTGTCTGTCAGGAGGACCTTTCTCCTTTGCAACAGTTAAACATTTCTTTATACAATCATTCCATACGACTGCAACATCATCAAAATCTATACTAATTTATTATAAAGATGAAAGATTTGATTCTTTGAAATGAATAGGTTCCGGAACTAATGGGCCGATTTGAAAAATTATTTTATCATTAGAATCCTAAGTCTTATTTTAGAATATTTATATTATAGAATATTTTTTTAAAAGTTAGGGATCCGCATGAAAAATTCAATTGTTTTCAATACCCGTGCGAAGCCGGGGCGGACCGCTAGTAATATATAGGTCTATCATTAATCTATACTAATATTATAAAGAGGAAAGATTTGATTGTTTGTATGTTTGTTTGTTTGTTTGTTTGTTTGAATTGAATAGGCTCCGAAACTACTGGACCGAGTTAAAAAATTCTTTCACCATTAGAACCCTTAATTTTCCGTGATGAACATAGGCTATATCATATTTTCAAAAAAGTTAGGGATCCTCATGAAAAATTCAATGATTGAACCGTGCGCTGTATATTTAACCTCTTTTTCTATTATGGCGCGTCAGAAAAGAAAAGGAGGTTGAATATATAGCGCACGGTGCTTGCTTTTTCTCTACAGCCAGTGTCAGTTATGGAGTGTCGAGTCAATGTCAAAAATCCCAATGCTGATAAAAAAAAGTAAGGGATCCGCATGAAAATTGTGAAACCCATCGTGTTAGTGTGTATAATTTCTGAAATTTTTGTTTAATACCCGTGCGAAGCCGGGGCGGACCGCTAGTTAGCTATATAGACACTAGACTTCACTCACTTTTAGAGATACTTTAAAAATAACTTTCAAACAATTTTTTGCTTCTAAAATATTATTCATGAATGTTAAGCTGACTTAAACTAACCTTACCGGATTTTCTTATATCCTGAGGGAATTAGCACTCATATCCTACTGCCACGGAGATACATTATATGGTCCTCTTACACCGCTAAAACCTCTAAGGAGATCTGCCTCTATACCGCTTGTCGACGGAACGATGTGGGGATTTATTCTTTGATTTTCTTCAGTAAATAAATAGTTGTTCTATCAGAAACACTAACGTTTTGTAAGGAAGAATTATTTATTTGATCAGCCGGATTACAATGTCGCTAAGCATAATGCTTGAGAATAATATTGAATAGTAATCAAGGCGCTAAGTGGCAGGAAAATAAAATAAGTTTACATTATCACTTTCAGGAAATAACCTTATTTGCATATAAAATAAGTCTGGATTTCCCAATTAGATCTGTGAATTGAAGGAGTACCGGTAGACATTTCTAGTAGCTGTTCAAGAAATCCAGTATACGAATGGCGCCACCTTATAGGTCCGGTTGTAATTCAATAAAGCCTGAGACCCACTTTTAATAACATTATTTTTTTGTGTGTGTCTAAATTTAAGATCAAGCTAACGAAAGCGAGCGAACGTTACGATTGGGATTCGACGATCGGTACCGAATTTTCACTCGCTTTCGTTGTTGTGTCCACACCAAACAAACGGATGCAAAACCGCGGGCGGAGCACGGCCGACGGCGAATGAAGGCTTGTTCGGGTCGCTTGCTTTCGCCATGACTCTGGTTTGTTCGCCTTCGATTGTTAGCCTTCGCTCGCTATCGTTCGTTTGGTCAGTACCCACCATAATATGAAAATTTGCAAGTAACAACTATTACCGAATACCAAACAGTCAATGACTGTATTTAACAAGTTAACCAGCTGATATTCCCTCTGCTATTGCACAGAACTCCAAGATATTATGGAAGATGTACGTGACTTTAGAACGGTTAAGATTCTCACGGACCATCTAAGATTCTCCGAAGATGTGCAGCGGTTTTGTCATAGTTCTAACGTGAGTGGATCGTATCAATGGCGTTTGGAATCACCAAATAGGTAGAATAGAATACATAGCTACTCCTTGAATGAACCGCATACTGACAAGATCTTCATTTTGTTAACATATTTCAACCACCACAGATATCACAGATTGGTAATGTTAGTTGGTTACCGAAATAATGATGTTCTTTTCTGACGTATGAATATAAAACTATGTCATTATGAAATGCAGGTCCGCGTAGACTCCGTTAACGCTATTAAGCGGAAGAGGATTGCGTCTTTCATATTCAGAGTTACATTGTGATATCAATTAATTAGCAATAGTCTTCAAAAAGAAACATTTAGATGACAATTGGATATTGCCATCATTAAGTCTTAGTATTATCGTCTAAAATAATCTAAACCTAGCTTGAAATATAATGATAAATCTATGCACCCACAATACAAAGCTTTTGTTTAGTTAAAGAAATAAGTAATACAGAAGTTACATTATTTGCTGCCCTTGATGTTACGACCTGAGTTTTTTATTGATTCTCCTAAGAATTCATTTGTTCCAAAATGATTTTTATGCAGGTATTCAGAATAAAACGAGCTTAGTTATCGGGCTGCTGGTTCAGTTAAGCTCTGTAACTCACGAAAGAAATTTTATTAGAAAGTCTAAAGGATCCGGGACACGCAAACTATTTCGCTTTCTTACATACGATAGGATGTTTACTTGAAACCGCTTAGGGTGGCGATACATGACATTTACAATCTCACGTCTTACGTCTTAATCTGTTATTATTTTTGAAATCTGTTTCAATATAATTTTAAACCGGATACTACATTACAACTACTCATTTTGTAGAATTTTTAGTCTGTTTAGTTAATTTTTGGCTATTATATAATAATGATTGATTTAATTACTATACGAAAATGATACTTAAATGAATGAATTTTGAAATGAGATCAAGATGGGTACTGTTTTTAAAAGGAATAACTCAAACTGTGCCTAGATTGTCAATATAATAGTCGAACGTGTCAAAATGCTATTATGGAAAATGTCCATTGAAAAACGCGTTAAGATTGTTACAAGTTATAGCCTATATTTGTTTGCATATTTTCGTGCGTTGTGGTAGCGGCGATGGATTAATGTAGAGCTTTAAGTCACCCTACTAAATATTATAATATAATAATAACATCTAACGAAAGGTACGAAAACTCAGTGGTCTTATTTTAATTAATTGATGATTAATGAGATGATTAAATTTTAATTAATTAATGTGAGGAAACTTCTAGTTTTGACTTCTAATCATGTTTATCACCTCTACGCGTTTTTAGTATAAAAATCTTATCTAGAACAGGAGTGACGTGGAGCGCAGTGACCCTGTATGTCACACTTTAGATATTACTTCGGCTCGAGTTCGTAAACAGATTTCAAGACGTTTCTTAATTGCGAATTCCCGAACAACATTGCTTGTGGCTTGCTAAGCCTGAATTCCAAACTGGACCTTGTGCTTACGGGTTAAAGATGAAAATTATTGGAAATGTTTGTTTATTTATTTGGTGTGGTGCTAAATTAAATCATCAATAAGAAGAGTTGCTTCGTGGGAAGGTGTCTATTTAACCCCTTAATTCGTAGCTTTGCAAAATAAAAAAAAAAAAATTTTCATAAACTTAACCGAATGAATGTATCGGGACTTCTTCGACAGGAAAAATTACGTACCAAGTTTATTAATTGTAAATGAACCTACAGTATTATATAGGTGAGTTTTTTAGGGCTTCCAGGGATATTCTGAAACCCTAGAGTTATCAAAAAGTCATGTAAGAAGTTCCTGATTTGGAAAAAAAAAATATTTCTGCATTAAAAAAAACGACGAATAAGTTTTTTAGTTAATCCAGAAAATATTTTGTAAAAACACTATTTTGCATTTACGGGAATTTCATCTTATTATAAAGAGGAATGATTTGATTGTCTGTTTGAATTGAATAGGCTCCGAAACTTCTGGACCGATTTGAAAAATTAAAACTTAGGGTTCGTATGAAAAATTATTTTTTTGTTATATAGGTAGATACCTGTGCAAAGCCGGGGCGGACTGCTAGTCGATAATAAATAAATGAATGTACGACTGTGAACCCAAATATATGGTGTATTAATTAAGTGTTCTAACACCTTCAAAAACAGAACTAAAAATTTTTAAAAAGACGATTTCATGAACTTATTTTTTTTAAAGTCAAGCAGTCAAGTCCTTTAATGACTTTTCGATAACTCTCACGGTTTCTCAAGCACAAGTAACAAAGGCTCCCGACTACCCATAATTTTCTTTTTGTAAACTTATAGTGAGTCGGTTATGACTGTCTGTATCTGTCTGTATAGTTCAGTATTTAGCAGAATAAAACAATGACAACTAGTTTATGCATACATATATATCTATTACCTAATCCTAGATCTAAGCCGTCACTAGAAGGCATCCCCCATAATGCCCCCCATAATGGTGCCAACCATTGCCACGTTGGAAGGCGATACTAATTCGCTGACCAAATAAAAGCCTACATTCCGATCATTTGAGGACTATATATGAATAACTATATTTTAAAGCATTAAAGTAGCGAGCCATGCACCTCTCTTCCAGGGATGCTGATATAAAAGAGTATAGGAACTAAATATAAAAGAGAATAGCTAAATTGTATAGTACATATGAATTTGGCCATATAAACAGGTACAGATACATATCTATCTACCTGTTTATATGGCCAAATTCATGAATCTTTAGAATTATTGCAAGCGATCGATGGTACCATTGTAATTTATTTTATTTCATGCCATTCGGTGACTTTTTATTAATTCATTTGTTTTTGTCATGTACATGAGATGGACTTTGTTAGATATTTTATTATTTTAATCAAATATTGACTCCCACATATACTCGGGCGCCAAACATGACTCGGGGCTAGATAAGTAACTTCCAACCCTAGGGTAACAATGTACTATGTAAACCGCCTCATGATCAAATAGAAAGTAAACGAGCATGATACAGAAAGGCAAACGCTAAGCTAACGAAATTAATTTCCAAGTATTTTGCCATATCTCGTACACGGAAATTACTCTGCACGCCAAAATATCCACACGGTTGTAAATTTTGATACAAACAGACTAAGAAAAGCTGGCGAGAAACTGTACTGTGAGATAGACTCAACTGTGAGATAGACTCAAATGGAGACATTTCTTCTTTGACACTTCTAGTTCTTGAGGCATCTAAGTAAATTTTTCTTCTGTTTAAGACTTCTCTGAAATTGTATTCAGATAAATAACTCACAAACATATTATGCATATGACCTTTAAAAAGTACGCATTTTATCAAAAGCGTTCGTAAAAAACAATGCTTTCCGCACGGTCGGAAAAGTACGACAGACACAATGTCGGTTAAAAGTTCGTTGGTTCTGAAGAATAATCGTGTATACAGAGCTTTTGCATCTCTGTTAGAGAAAGTGCTCCATTATATTCTGTATGAATGGGGTTTTGGCTGCCGAAAATTGCAGCTGAATATTTAAGACATTGGATACTACAGACGTAAGATTAATGGAGCTTAGTTATATGAGTAGAAAGTAGAATATGGCCGGAACCTAGAGTTTGAGTTGGAAGGAGATTTATATTTAACTGGCTTCTGCCAGCGGGTTTGTAGGTGATTTTCTGGGATAAAATAAAGACTATTCCATAAAAATTCTGTTAATCTAAGACCTAACCAACATGCATGAAAAGTTGCGGCAATATTTAAGGCAATATTTTTAGAACTATTTCAATGGGTTCTTTCCGCGTTTATAAACCTATTTTGCTCGACGTTTTAACAGGTTTACACATGTTCATGGTCAGGGGATGGATGACTGGAGTTCTAGAGCCTTAGCGAAGCGGGGGCCACATTTTTGCAACTACCTTCAATTGGTTTGACATGTCCTTGACTGTCCACCTGCACACTCGGACGACACACTACAATAATAGTATCCGCGACGCACTGAGAAACCTGTCTACGGCAAGTACACTTGGCTATAACTGTTTTTCACGAGGCAGATAATTTCAAACCGATTGAAACCCTTGTTGACTACTACTACTGCGCAGGCGGACCTTCGCCCAACGCCACAGAGGTCATAACAACGATCTGAAAATAGGAAAATGAGACTTATTTAGGCTACACTTTAATAATGTCTACCGTCATTCGACGCCTTTATCTTCTAAGAAGTCTATGGTTCTTGAAAACATATACTACGGTTATCGCATAGCTCATACTAAGCCTCTGTATTGCCAAGCCATCTAGTACTGAGTATATCGACTGTTCTTCAGAGTATTTATGCATTACAAAAAATATTCAAACTTTTCCTCATTATTATATGAGTGGATGGAAAGTAAAAACTTTATGTTAGCGGCCAATTGGAATTTTGCTGAAATTCAATACATTTCAAAGTTTAATTAACAACCGTGGTTGGAAACGACCGCTGACCGATCCGAGTTCCGGAAGTTCTCAATCTCGTGTACCCGACTGGTAAGATCGGCCTCTGTAAATTAGACGTTATAGTTCTGTTCACAATGAACTATGAACCACTATGTTACGGTAGATGTTCAAAATAAACATTTTTAATTATTCACCAGAAATAAACGGCTCTACAGCGAGGCAATGCAAGGTATGGTATTGATATGCTACGCTGCTGAGCTACCTGTGGTGTGTTTGCAACAGTCTGCAAGTAATTTTATTTGTTAATAAAAGATTTTTTGCCGGGTTAAAAATAAAAAAAAAATATTTGTTACTCCAGAAGTTAAAATTGAAAATGGTAATTTTTTACCCACAAAAAAGATAATTTATATGGGCAAATATGCCTTGTGTTCTGTAACAGTTATAAAAACTGTGTTGGAGATGACATTCAAATAATTCTATAAACTGACGCGTTTCATTAACGGTGGTAGTGTTTGCCTAAGAATATACCCCTTCGACTTAGCCCGTCGATGTCGTGGGATTCGTATGAGCAGCTTTTTTCTAGGTAGGTTAATGCCACTGCTATCAATGAGCCTGTCAATCTTGGTAAATACCAATTATTAACAGTATACTTTTTTATATAAAAAATAGCGGTCTGCCCTGGCTATGCACGGCCAATAACAATTTAAAAAATTATACAGTTTTTCACACACGTATGTACGTTGTAGGTTTTCATTAAGTGTTCATACGGATCCCGAACTATTTTTGATTCGGGCAATATTTTTTCAGGCTTAATACTCGTCAATAAAGGCCGAATCAAACAAAACGTGAGATTTAAAAAGTATGTGAAAACAAAATTATGTTTCATTTCAGTATTATTAGCGGTTACCAGATTCCTGATTTCTTTGACAATAGAATCATTTTTGTATTTGATTATGTTGTGATATCAATGTACACAAACTAGAAGCGCTGGGCTAATTTTGCTATTTTGTTGGTTATGATTGAGAGAAGGTTATGTAAGAAAAATAACTTGAAAATCACCTACTCCTATTGACCACGCGTACGCCGCGGGGCGCATCTTTTCCCTTATTATAACAAATGAGACGTCATGGTGACTTCTCGATACTAGTGTCAAACAGAACTCATGGCAAAACTACCCTAATATATAAAACTTATTTTCAGTTGTTATGTAAATGTTGTAAGATGAAAAAGTTAGAAACGGGAAATAGCCATTTCTATTTCTATCGGATAAATACGTCAAAAGCCTTCGCTCGTCTCAGATGTCCCATTAACAGCTAAACAAGAAAATTACAGTTTTTTTACCGTGAACGTAACACGAGCCTCCGGAACCCTTCCGATAAGATCAATTTGCGAGGGTCTGTATAACCGATGGAAGTTTTCCCGTAGTTCCTGCGGAGCTAATTTGCTGGGTCTTACGGACCCAAGTTTGACTTTACCTGTTGAATGAGGGCTCAGCATTTTATAGGGAACTTTGAATTATTGATTTTGTTCTTTTTATAAAGTTTACCACGAAATGTACTTTTGGTTTTTGTCTAAAATTAAGTTGGGTGGTATTGCTTTTTTCGGTCTTGGCCAGAAAATGAATGTACCTTGGTAATAAATACCGCGTACGATTGAAAATGACAGCCCTACTACCCTACCCTATTTATGCCGTCTCGCTTAGATCATTTTTGATTCGATTCGATATGATCGGACTGCTTTATGAGCTAGTTTGATCTGACTAGACTCTAGTCAGATCAAACTAGCTCATAGAGATGATGCTCTAGTTACTAGAGTATCATCTCCGTGATAGGAATATATCGGGTAAGGGGCTAGCTGTTAGTATCACGGGGATTCTCTAGGGTAGAATGCTTTGTCAATAATAACCACATCGTCATACATTGTTTACCTTGTTGAAGTAGAGGGAATGAATTTCAAATAAATTTACGCATTCGATGAAAAAGTGTAGTATTCTCAATATAATACCGATGCTGAATATATTTTTTTTAATAGTTTATTGTTTAAAATTTGTCTTGTCTAAGTGCTTATTTTGTAAGCCTAAACAAAAAGTAATTGAAATTTGATATATAAAATTTAGTTTACTCCCAGCCAAATAGATGCAACCTAAAGATTTTTTTGTAGGAAACCGGTTTTTGATAATTAAACAAGGTACCTCAAATGCGACTGTAACTCGCGCACAGAGGGTTTCAAAGGTTTGTCGATGATTATATAGGACATATAAAATCAATTGTAACCAGTAACTTCGTGGATTAGGGAGAACTGGTAAGTTTTTCGACTCCTTTTAATATAAGTACATTAAAAATGAGAGACTTAAATAAAAAACTGTTGAAATAAATTTGCTAATCAATATCACTCACTCAATGATATCGCCCAACCTTATATGTATTATTATTTCAAATTTAGCTAGCACCAGTAGTATTTGTTGAGATATTAAAGATTGAAAACGGACTGGACAAAGCAAAAACATAAGAAATACCTATATAGTTTATTGCAAAAATAATCATTACAAATTACATAAAAAATTGTACAGCATTATGATGAAATTATTGACAGTATGTAAATTCAAAAAGTTCAAATTATAATGTAAGGCCTCAGTTGCCTAAACTAGACTGAAAAGTCTGTAAAATATTCGAAAACGACGTCAAAACCCTAAAAAACCACTTCACCAAAAATAAATGAATATTGAAACAGTTAAAAAATTCTAAGCCCAACTTCCATCACAATTTTAAAAGCTGTTTCAAAGTTCCCCTGCATTTGCATACCATTGTATTAGACGGTTATAAAGTTTGATAGCTTTGCCAGTTCCACACGTACTCCGTATGGCTGAAGTTTGGACGTAGTGCAATCTTCAGTACATGCGAGTGTCTGCTAGTAAGTTTCATCCTGGCTTATATTAGCTGGTACTGTTTTGAATTTACTTTGTAAACGCTAAATAGACGCGTTGTTTACTAATGAAGTGTTTGTGTTTTATCCTAGAAATTAATGAGGATTTGGCACACTATCACGTGTGTAGATATCATCATCTTCATCACCAGCCTATAGTAGTCCACTGCTGGACATAGGCCTCTAGTGTAGATATGATATAGACAAATATATAAATGTAGTTAAATATATTCGTCAAAGATCCAAAATTATAAACAAAAGTGTATTTTGCAGGAACGAGATAAAACGTCCCTGGACTTTTGGTACACATGTTTGTGAGTTTTTGAATTTTCGCGAAGTTAAGAATTTTGAAATCCGATCCGTTTCACTTTTGCACACGCTTCCGCTTCAACCGAATTGTAGCCTAACATTTTCAAACTGAGGTGTGTTACAATACAACACTCTGCATAGACAACAAAACTAGGTTACAGCCTCCTACATTCTTCCTACATAACACGTCGATATGTCTGTCTAAACATACGTTGTTCGAAAAAGTAGGCTGCACCGTCAAACTGTCCACTAGATAGAAATAGCGATAATACCTATAATACCAGTCATTAGTTGCTTACGAGTGTATGAAAGTATTTTTATACCTACTATTATTTATACCATAGAGGCAGTGTCAGTTTGGACATCACACGAATTATAATAGTACACATGTTAATGATATTTTGCATAATTATAAAAAGTTAGCTTGGCTATAAAAAATTCAATAGAAAGCCTATTATCCCCTAAATCAGTTCCCATTGGGACAAACTATAGAACATTTCTCTAGAAAAACACGATAGCCGCGGGTAGAATCTCTACAAAATTTCGGCCCGATTCGTTCAGGCGTGAAGAAGTATCATAAATCCATTACTTTCGCATATTACTGTGATTGTGTGATTTACAAACTGAAAGAGCCTTCAGTTGACAGTAACTATAAAAGATTTACTCGTAATCAAGTAATGACTGGTATTATAAAATTTAACACTATTTAATGGACAGTTTGATGCTGCACCCTTCTTTTCCAAATAAATGTGTTTTGACACACGTATCTAAATAATAATGTGGGGAGACTGTAATCTAATTTTGTTTTCTAAGCACTACCTTCTGTTATTATAAATGCGAAAGTGACGGAATAGGCGAATATACACTAGTTGCAAACAAATCGTAAACTGAGCTCTGACCATGATGTATGCCGGTACAAATTGGATTTATATCCTGTCGTCCCTATTGGCACTCAAAGAAACTGAACGTAGATAAATAAAATACATTTCTGTTACGTCAGTATTTGAAGGGTTGGTCGCGATTTACAGCATGACAGTGATCGAGTGGGTGGTTAAATAAGAATAGGGAGCGCTGGTAATACACGGCAAATTTTAATATTCCTTGAACTTTGTAGTTGAATTGAATAATGTAAAAGATAAAACGTTGCCGTTAGAAATAGTTATGAAACTATTTGCATAATTTCACATTATCTACGCGGGTCGGTAGTCTGCGGGAGAACCAGTTAAGAAAACCATAACTGATTTTGGGTCTTATGATCAGAACGTAAAAGTCTAAAGTTGTCATGCATTATAACGGTCGCTGGTACTCACAGGTTCTGCATGAAAAAGCCATTTGTGGGATTTATGTCTCGATGCGGAACGACTCATTTCTATTTTGCTTTGCGTTTTATTTGAATATAACCGGGATCCATTTTCGTTGTTTTTCTTTTGTGAATTGGATCATCCATACAAATATAAGTCGTTTCGCTGTTTTATAGAGCTTAATCTTCTTTGTTGATGTACGATCCCACGCTGGTTTGTCTCTTGGCACGTATATTTCAATAACTCCGATGTGGTATTGCGTATAAATTGTCATTTCAGACGTAACGATAAATTCAGGTAATTTGCATCGGAAAATTCGAATATCTATTCAGTACTTTTTTGATTTATTTTAGGTTGGTTTGCCTGAAAAGAGGAGAATTTAGATTTTACACTCTTGATTCAGTGTGCAGTTTAGTATCTCTGTGACAAAGCGGGCGAAGATCCGCATGTGACGCTGCGAGGTTGCGGGTTCGATTAATGCCTCGGAAAAATCTTCTTTCATGTGTTGTTTTATAAATATCAATTTTTAATCTTAAAATGTATTTAAACACAAGTTTAATGATTTTGACTGGTAATGATTATCATCAGTTGTCTAGATGATCTGCGGAGGATCTGGATGGTCTGTAGGTTTTAACACAGACACATGGAAAGACACGTTTCTATGTAATGTGTTATGTATATTGTATTATGTATATCAGTCATCTAGAACCCATAACACTAGCTTTGCTTAGCTTAAGACTAAATGATGCTATGTGGATTGTCCAGCATTATTTATTTATTGTGCGACTGGTGCAAAAGTTGAAAACTGTGTAGCAGGAATTAACCAACAGCCAACATTTTTATTTAAATAAACTTGAGTACTATTTAAGTTTCGATTGTGTTCATCATAAAAGCTTCTGACATTTTTAATTAACCATCCCATTAAAGTCAGTTATTTCCATTATAAAGTTTGCCTTAAAAATAGGTCACCTTTTGGACGCTTTTTATTTATAAGCGTTCTGACCAATGGCGAATAATTGATGGTGGTGCCGCACGGAAAATGGCACTTTTATATCCATTTCCAAATTAACTTATTATTCAGGAGGCTGAAATGGTGACTAACGTGCCAGGTCCCTTTATCAATCCATTTTAATATTTTGTTTGGACAGGTTCAATTAGGGGATCCATGTCGTATATTTATTTGACCTTATTTGACCGACTTAAAAAAGAAACAGTTCGGTTTTTTACTGTGGTTACATAAGATTTCCTATGTATCGGGATTTATATTTGCATTACAAATTCATTTATTCATCAACAGATTAAATAAATTCATTAATTTATCAATCTATACTAATATTATAAAGAGGATCGATTTGATTGTTTGAATTGTGTTGACTACAAGGCCGATTTAAAAAATTATTTCACTATTAGAATCCTAAATTTTTCCGTGATGAACATGCTTTATAATATTTTCAAAAAAGAAAGGGTTCTTGCCACCCCAATTCTGAAATGTTTTTAACATGTGCATCTTCTGCTGACATAAGTACCTAGTTTAAATTAATTTAATTATTTGACATTGATTAAGTAGTATTTTAAAGTATTTGTATGTGTTTATGTGTAGATTAGTTTTTTTTTTGTAATAAAGAAGTATTGAATTTAAATTATAATATTAATGTATTATTATTGTTTTCATTATAAGTTCCAATATTTTATCAATGTATGTATAATGAAATGTTTGTACGTCGAAGCGGCAGAATCCAGCTATCTAAAAAAGTCTTGTGTACTGACTTTAAATTAACTGATTCACTATAAATAAATTATGAATGTACATGTACTATCAAAATATTTTTTAATATCCACATATTACTTAGTACAAAATAATTTCTTGACTATTTCATGGAGATACTGTGAGACATGTAGATACGTTCGAGGTAGATTTACAATAACTTATTAATTATTTTTTTAAAACTATCATGGTAATTAACACTAAATTCATTTATAACGGGATATAAATATTGGAAAACTCCAAAATCAATCATGGTAAATATCCCATTATAAATGACTTTAACTTATTATTTTACACTATCAAGGCCACTGATATTAATGCACTATGAATACTACATTTCATACCTTCTCCACATGTATGCAAAACATATGTAAATAGCTTGATAACATAAAGAGAAATGAGTACCACAGCCGACTGTGTGCCTAGTACCGCAGACGTTGCGATTTATGTTCGTTAAGAAATAATGATCAATTCCTATTCAAACGAAGCGGGACTGTCAATTATGAAAGCGGTTAAGAATGTATAGACGCGAACTAGTTAGTACTCCTTTGAATTTTGATAATTCTTTTATTCTTTTAATTGATTTATATATTTTTCCTTGTGTTAGTGCATTTTTGGGTTATAGATCCGTTTGGAAACCCTTAGGGTCTCGCTCTGTCTGTCCTTTTTAGGGTTTTGCCATCGGTTGCAAAACAATTATGAAATCGCTTTGGGTCTGTTTTGTGTTTTGAATCCTTAATATCTCAGAAACTACTGCAGCTATTGACTTGAAATTTGAAATAATAATACATTTTGTGCGCCCGCATATATTTATAGATAAATAAATGAAAATAAATGAAAAATCAAAATGAAGATTTTCCATACAAATTTTAAAATCAAAATTTTAAATGGGACGTACAAAGTCGAAAGTGGTATCAAATGAAAGGTACTCGTTTGTAGATTTCAAAATAGTTTTTGAAATTTTGGTAGATTTTAAACTTTTTAAAATATTTTGAAAAAGGTGAAAAAAATGACCGTTCCCCCCCCTTATCTCCGAAGATTGCAGAGCGATCGACGTGATATGTACCAAGTGTTTGTAGATATGGATCTATATTTTACAGGAAAAATATAGAGAAGTCTGTAAAAATAATACTTTTTGAAATATAGTCAAAAAAGGGCGGGAAAAATTTCTGAAGGGGTGACTACCCCACCGAGTTGGGTATCAAATGAAAGGTATTGGTTTGTACATTCCAATACAGTTTTTGAAATTTCGATAGGTTTTTTACTTTTCGAAATATTTTGAAAAAGGTCGAAAATTTGACCGTTCCCCCCCCCCCCCTATCTCCGAAGATAGCAGAGTGATTTATGTAAAATGTACTAAGCGTTTGTAGATATAGGTCTATATTTTACAGAAAAAATCTGAAGAAGTCTGTAAAAACAATACTTTTTGAAATATGGTCAAAAAACGAATTTTCATACAATGGGGTCTATTTCATTGAGAGTAATATCAAATCAAAGGTATGGATTTTGACTATTCAAAACAGGTTTTGAAAATCGTCTAAGTTTCATACTTAGTGAAATACGTTGAAAAAAGTCGAAAAAATCCAACCCACTTACCTACTTCTAATCTCTGTAGTAACTGTAATAGTAGTTCCACAGTGCACCAAAAGCGTTGTTCTCAAAATTTTTGAGAAGAGATATGTATCCTAGATAATCCACACAGTATCATTTACCCACAAGCTAAGCAAAGCTTGTGTTATTGGTATTACTACGATAGCTGTTATACTTAATAAAGTATAAGTATCATTAGATGATTTATTTTTGTGTACAGAAAAGGACTAGAACATCCGAACAAATAATCTGAAGATCCTACAAATATTAGTCCCGAGGCAGGAATCAAACCGCAACCTCCTGCGTTGTAAGCCCACCGCGCCAAGAGGTCGTCATATACGTACCTACCTAAACGACAAAAGTTCAAAACCCTCGCGCGAGTTACACTCGCACTTGTCGTACTTGTTTCAATTTTTAATATTGTAGCAACCGCCACCTTAAACTTAAATAAGCCTGAATCATAAATAATACTTAAAGAAAAAAAAAAAATTAACATTTTAAGTACATTGTGATGTCGATTTTTTAAAAGAAACTTACTTAAGGTCAACAGCTGAAAGGGGCTATTTCATTGATTAATCGCAAATATGAAACGAAAGGTATGAATGTTCATTTTAAAATGGTTTTTGAAAATTGACCAACTTTTTGAAATATATTATACGTCGAACCCTAGTAGGTACCTGCTCCGTAATCTCCAAAAGAACTGTAGTATTTGTATACTTATTTCAGAAAAGTTCGAAACCCTCCGCGCACGAGTAACACTCGTACTAGACAGATTTTGTTTCTCAGTAGGTGTAACCATCGACACGGACTAACTAATCCGTAACATGACGGAGAATTTTGCTATCTTGGTAGTCAACCAACTCAGGCTGAGGCATAGCTACTTTGTAACTGGACTTGGACCTCGTACGATTTAATCTGGTACTTACCTTTCTTCTTCTTTTTTTTAGTCTTAATTTATTATGTATTTCTGTGAATGTAAAGTTTTCATTTCTCGTAAAAGAATGCGCAACTCATACTAAGGACGGTGTTGTAATGCATTTCTCAGCGGATCATAGCGATCCTGATAAAAAATAAATTAATTATGATGCAAAATTAACACAGCATTGTCTAGCCCCAAGCTACGCAGAGCTAGTGTTATTGGTACTAGATGGCTGATATACTAATAGGTACATTATACAACATACATAGATTTTTTAATCATACATAGAACCGCCCAGGACACCCAGGAAACAATATATGTAGGTCGTACGTACAGTTGTCCCGTGGAGGGAATCGAACCCGCAACTTCCTGAGTCGCAGACGGAACTTCGCCGCGCCACAGAGGTTGTCCACACAGCAACGAAAAAGCTCTGTCTCTTATTTATGAAACTTAAAACGTTTATATGCAGGGAATGCATTAACTGGTAAAGTTTGGTTTCCCTTCTAACTAATATCGGGTAACTTACACCAGTCTCTATATATACACGGTGTAACAAAATATGTGTACTAAGCGAAAGGGGGTGAATTTCCACCCCCCAGGGGACCAACTTTTGTTCCACGACTTTTCGAATTTCGATCGGTATTTTGGAAAAAACTGCATCAAAGTTTCAACATGGACAGCTGATTTTTTGCGAAGTGACAACCCTAAAGGCAGCGGTTTCTTGTACCTGTGACAATGACGTCAGTATGGGCATAGATGTAGAGTAATAGATAGGTAGATAGATAGATTAGGTAGTCTCCCGCCCCGCCATAGCTGAACTCTACGAAGATAAATACCTACCTAACTGCAGTGGTAGTAGGTATATATAGGCTACCCAGATAAGGAAATAAAAGAGGGAAAAAACATAAAAAAAATATTATAATTAAAATAGGAATTTTTAATTTTCTACCCCCCACAACTGATCACCATTGGGGTCTGAAACCTCCCCCTTCGGCTTAGTACACATATTTTGTTACACCTTGTATACACACAATACTTTATAAGTTTCTTTTGTATTATGAAAGTGAAACTAAGTAAGACTATTTTATTACTGATTTTCAATATTTTGTTTGGTTTGGGGATGAAAGATAACATTATATGTTTTTAAACTTACGCGATCTAAACACGATTAGTAATTAACGGGTATTAATCGCGTTTTTTTTGTGGTTAACAGGTCAACAGGTTTGCACAGAGACAGAGTGCAAACCTGTTGAAACATCGAGAAAAAAAGAAAAAAATAAAACGCGAAAAATACCCGTTAATTACTAATCATTAAAGATAACATGTCATAATTTACATAGAAATGTTATAACGGTATCTGCGCAGAATTTATACATCTAGCGTCTACACAGTGTTCTAATACCGATTTTAATTTTTACATATAAGGTAGGTAGATTCTATTTTACTCTAATTACCTTATTACGAAAATTAACATACATGATTTATGCTTGTATGTTTAGCCTCTATAAACAAAGTCGCCTAAAACATGCATAAATTTATTTAATACAATACTTACCTTCTAAACTAAATAAAAACATTGTTCAACTTGGATTTTAATTAACGCCCACAAATTAGGGCGTGGATATATGTACATACTCTGTAGCATGCGGATATCCGCTATTGTATAAAATAAGAATAATTATTCTCTTCTAATTATTCTTGACTAATGAGTCAAACTTCGCCTTTAAAATAACCATACTACAGACCTTGGTATCGGTCGTATAAAGTTTACGAAAACTATCAGTTTACGTTACATTATACACATTAGCGCCTTGTAGCCTCCCTACTCCCTCACTTTTTGTAGTTTGACAGAGATCCAATAGTTTCCCATGAACATTTTGACAGTAGTAGGGTCAATAACCTGTCAACTGTCACATTAGACTTTTGTGCGGCGCCATCTAGTTTTAAATTAAATAGCGAGATTGTTTTTTTAAAGATTGTATGGAGTTGAAAATCCCTCATTGCTATGTATATTTGCTATATGTATGTATATTTTAATTTTGGTATGGGTATTATCCATCATGATGACATCTACATATTTCTTGATTTTAGTTTATGTTTAGTTTATTCAGAATTTATTGTTCTGCCATTTTTGCAGAATATGATGGTTTTTCTTTAACATAGTCTACTTTTCTGCATCTTTACATAAACAGAAGTCATAAGTGAACAGTTATTTATTATTATAAAGGCGATATGCAATGTAAATATTAATTCTTATAATATTTACATTGCATAACAACACAAGATATTTTGTGGCTATTTTAGAGTGTATACTACCACCTCAAACTGCTAATTTTCAACTCCGCCGGATGTCCATATCGTCTAAACTACTGAATATTTAACTTTGAAATTAATATATGGTAAAGTTCAGGACTTAATCTATCGATCATATGTTTCGAAAACACGATTCCATAAAATTCTCGATAGAAAAAAATCGCAACGTTACCTCTAAATTTTTACTAAAACCTAAATTTCTCAATAAATACAGAAGTTCAGATCTTGACAATAAGCGTGGTAATAGAATTAAGTATAAAAAAAATGTTATATGTTTCGGTTTTTTCAAATAATGTCCTAATTAATAGATAATAAGCTAAAACTTGATTTTTGGTGATTTTCGGACTTGCGTTGCAATGCCCTGTCCCGCTCTTACGCAAAATCATATGTCTAGCCTTTTAGCACAGAGTTGAGGTTGTATGCGCCCTTAAAAACAAAAGATTTCTAAGATTTAAATCATAATATTATGATTTAAATTAGAAATCTTTTGTGTTATGTGTATACCTTAGTACACATATTATCTCTACTAAGGTATACACACATTATACATATACACATTACATAAGCTATATATGTACATACTACACATTCAATCTAATTTGAAAAATAGGGACCGCGACCCACCAAAATCCTGTCATTGCACATACCAAACTCTCTGTATAACAGCGAAAGGCTTATTGATTACTAGACTTAGTTATCGAGCATCATCAAACGCAAACCTCAATCAAACTATGTAGTTGGAAGTTTTCGAGAGCGAAGTAAACAAAACTTTTAACCCATTTCATTCTAATCGTCGTGAAGGGTAGTCGGTTGTCTGAAGGTCAAAAACCTATTAAGAGCTTACACAAACTTTTTAGAAGTGTTCACACGTTATCTGACCTCTGTGTTGCCATATAGTTTGATTAAATTTGCTTGAAAAATTCAGGGAACATAAATTAAAAATATCATTGTTTTATTACGGATTATTGGCATTTTTTTATCAGCATACGTTCTTATTATTGACGGTTATTAGCCTATTGTGCAAAGTCTGTTTTCATTAGAATCCAATTATTTATAGACGTGGCAAATGTTATGTACAGGAAAATTTTCATTAAAGTGTCGTAACACATAGCTAAAAACTTGCAAAATAAATAAATAATGTTGCACAGATCACACAGTATCATCTAGCCCCAAGCTAAGCAGAGCTTGTGTTATGGGCACATTAAAATGATTGATTGACATAATACAGTAGGTACATTACATTGATAGTATTTTTTTTATTCTATTCTATTTTGTTATTTCTCTCTGTTATTCAATGGCGAAACACTGACATAAATTAGCCAGACGACCCTTTAGCCTCAGAAGGACGGCTTCCATTTGTCAGTTAGTTTATAATCAGGCAGGCAATGTAAATAAATCAAACAAAACATCCAGACAGCATCACCTATCCTCTAGCCGCAGATAACATTAAGCAGATCTTGTGTAAAATGCAGGAAGAGAAAACCAGCCCCAGGGTTCCAGCGGCGAGAAGGGGGCCTTAGGAGCTTCTCCATTTGGTCCGCTGCTGGAGGGTTCCGACGTAGTCCCTGGAACATCTCCTCCAGAAGTCTTGAAGGATTTGTTGCAATTGTTGGAAGTGGGTTAATCTGTGGATAGGCACCTCCTTATAATCATATTCTGGCAATGACGTTATAGACCTACCTATCAGAAAGTGAGCTGGCGTTAGGGCAGAAAAATCGGTATCATTACTAGACATAGGACATAAAGGTCGTGAGTTTAGAATCCCTTCTACCTGAATCAATACAGTTGAAAATTCTTCATAGGTTAACAAAGCTTGCCCTAATGTTCTCTTTAGGTGGTATTTACAACTTTTTACCGCGGCCTCGTGCAGTCCACCCATGTGTGGTGTATGTATAAGCCGGTAAAAACTTAAATAAAATGCCCTCATCTGAACATCTTGTGTTATGGGATGATGCTAGACAGTAGATGTGTAGGATACTAGATGACTGATATACCAATAGTGATACCATCACAAAGAGTAGTAAGGTGAGAGCGGAGTATCCTGGTGCAGCGCATCAGAATTGCCATACGAGACGATGCAGTCAGCCTCTTGGGGACGCTTCCGAGTGTTATCGATATGGATCACTTGAATTACGAGTACTTGTAGATTGCTTGCAGGCTTTCAGTGAGCTCAATTTTTTCAATTGCATACACTAGTTCAGTTCGGTTAGTGGAACATCTGCTAGACTCAGGAAGTAACCATTGGATCGAGTTACATGACCCAAAAGTTCTATCTCGTGAGCGTCATTATTATAAAAGGAACCATCCTCTTATATTGAGAGGCGATTGAGATCAAAAAACACCCAAGTTTTAATCGTGAAGATGGTTTTCGCCTCTCGTCCTCGTGGAATCCTGTGATTAATAAGTGCGGGCGTCGTGTACAGACTGCACTGCATTCGGACACGGTCAGTGTAGTGTGTCGTACTGTGAAAGTGGACATTCCTGATTCAGAAGACGAATTGAGGGTAGTCGTGGATACTGCCGTCATTTCTTGGTAGTAACTCGCAGAACATCCAGTCGCCCCGTGACCACGATCGCTGCAACGCGATGGAAACGTAGGGGAAAATAAAAACAAAAGGTACGCGATAAATACCCGATAATTATTCTTTAATAATTAAATTTCTGTTATTTGATTGTCCTTAATTTTCTTTGTTAATAAATTATTATACAGATAAATACCGTTACGTAAACCCTACCTTTTAATTAATAGGGTAGATGGTAAGCTTCGCAGGATATAGGGTTGACAGGCTGCAGCTGAGCGCCGACAGCGGACTGTGATACTGTAATCTATTACCAACCCACCCGAGTGACAGGATGTCAGAACAATACTAGGTACCAGTGGAAGAGACTTTGCCCTTAGCAGGCGGCTGGATCCTAAAGCTTACGTGTAATGGCTATATATCCATTATTCCAAAATACTATTTTATTCCTCAATACTAGCTGTCCGCCCCAGCTTCGCACGGAAGATTTTTACACACACTCACACGTTGAGTTACATTATTTATCATTGAAGTTTTCATGCAGATAGTAAGATTCTGCAGTGCCTCAGGTATTTTTGCGCAGCATCGCAAAGAGGGGTTCCATGCAGTTATGCGAAAAAACTGTGTCTCTGATGCGCATCAGAGAGCAGAGGGCAGTTGGAACAGCATCCTTGTTACTGTGGCAGAGTGTCTCTCGTCTCCACTCAGAAGGTGCTTTGTGCAGAAGGTGATCAGTGAAGGAATCTGTTTCCTTGATTGATTGAACTACACAGTGCCTATTATTTGTTGTATTACCCCTTAGCTTATTTCTTGTCTATATTTATGTGTGAAGTATTTATAAGTTTAAAAACTCTGATAAAGATGTGGACGTATTGTTGTCTGAAATAAAACACTTACTTATTTTGGTTCCTAACTAAAAAAAGTATTTAACCCCTTTTACACCAAAACAACATTTCTTTAAACAGTCAATTATAGCAATTAACTAACAAAGTTCTGAAAATCACTCCACCTGTTTTCGATACCTACCCCAAACTCCTTTAACAAAGGTGCCTACCGACTATTGTCGTGAATCTGCCTATCATGGATATAATTGGCTGGTACCATAACGTCGGCGGCACCAACTTAAGGTGATCAATCACTCCGGTGGTACAATTGAACCTGTTTATTGAACTGGTGGAAGTTCACCATCGACTATCGGCTGATAATTATGCAGTAAGATCAGCCCGCGGCTTTGCTCGCAAAGGTCATTTTAATTATAATCATAATTTTTCACGTAACATTATCTAGCAGCTAGCTAAGCAGAGCTTGTGTTGTGTTATGGGTAGACTGCTTCTACGAAACGATGTACAATTGGTGTCCTTGGTTATGTCTATGTATATTAAGTAAAATATTTATAATCAGAATGTATTGGAGAAATATTTTGAAGGTTGTACCAATATTTGCCCTGAGGCGGGTATCGAACCCTTCAGCGTCAAGAAGAGTTGCAAGTTGTTACGAGTTGGAATAAAACTCTATAATGATATTATAAAAGGAAAGATTTGATTGTTTGTTTAAATTGAATAGGCTCCGAAACTACTGGACCGTTTTGAATAATTATTTCACAATTAGAATTCTAAAGTTTTCCTGATCAACATAGGCAATAGAATATTTTCAAAAAAGTTTTTGTTAAATAAATACCCGTGCGGTAACCGCTTCCTATCAGGCGGGCCGCATGCTTTTTTGCCACCTTTGTGGTATAGAAAAATAATACATACAAGAATACATAAAATTCCGTTGGTGGTATTATAAACATAGGAAAACGGTCGAATATTTGTAGTACATACAAACGTTTCTGGTACGTGGAATGCTATCAAGTGGATAACATAAAAACTAATAAACAAGAGTACCTTGTAACCTTTCTCTATGATTAAATCGTTATACAGGAAAATCCTGTTGATTTCTTTATTAAAGTGAGCCATGAAAATATGAAGGGTGGATTAGAATATTAAATGCTAGGAAATTTACACAGCTAATTATACCCTGGTGGCTTTTCACCGATTTATGAAACGGCTAGTATCAGCAGTTTTAATGCCCGAACACGAAATCATTATAAGTGCTTTGTTGCGTAGGGCCGCTCTAAGGGAAATAAATTTCATATAAACTTTTTTTTTATCTCTATCATCATCATAGCCCGTATTAGTCCACCCTACCCTGTCTTCAGCTTGTTGCATCTTATCTCTATACTACTTTACATATAATGGGAAAATAATAAATATTATATTATACGGAGGAAAGATTAGATTTTTTTTTTGAAAGGGCAAAAAGCCTTTATTAATAAATATTTTTTTTTATTGAATAGGTAGGTCCCGAAACTACTGGCCCGATTTGAAAAACGATTTCACCATTAGAATCCTACATATTTTCTGATGATCATTTACTATAGAATATTTCTAAAAATTAAGGGATCCATAATGAAACTTCAATAATGTAAATATCCGTTCGAAGCTGGGGGGAGAGACTGATACTATTCATAGAACACTTGATTTCATTGATGCTAGTAGTTAACTACTCGTTTCAATCAGATATTTTTTAATTAGTATTAATTAGAAAATTCCCAAAGGTACAATCAAGTTAAAACTAGTACCAATTCACAATTGCAGCAAGGGCTGCAATGCGAAGCGTCTATAGTACGCGGGGGATGCTTCCTACTGGTATTGATGCCACTGCAGCTGCCTATTGTTTTCAACAGTCTTTTGTTATCTCGATTGTTTCAAATGTAATTACTAGTTTATATTCAATTGAAACTTGTTCTGCAAGTAAAATATAAATTATCTAACAAGCTAATGGATTTTAACTAAAAATAAGGATACCTGTGTTATTATCAGTATCTAGTTAGTTTCTAATGAATAATAAATAAGTATAAAATAAGTTAAATATGCAATACGACGTGTAGTTGAGTACTAAGCCATGAAGTTCATTTTGGTAGTGGCCGTCTTGGCCATAGTTTTGACATCAACTGCAGGTACAATTTTTTCAATATAGTTTTTTCTTCTTTTTTATGTACGAATTATTAATCTTATTTTTTGTGCATTGCTTTAAATAAATAAATAATGCTGGGCAATCATAAAGCATCTAGCCAATGAATAAGCAGATCTATGATGGGTATTAGATAACTGTTATACTTAACACATTCAAATACAGATAGGTGCTCTCGTGAAATAAAACTTTTAGATAAATGAAAAAACTCTACAGAACAAACATTTTCACAAATCTATTAAGATTCATATTCATTTTTGAAAAGTGCTGCAGGATGTAAAAAAATTAACTGTATATCTTATCTATAATCATTTTAATGGGAGGTCTTAATAGTATTTTAAATTTATAAATGTCATTCACATTTTGTTTACAGGAATTAACGGAAAGAATTCCGGAAGAAAAACAATGGGTAAATAATTTACTTTATTTATTTACAAGTCGACTTACAGCTAAATCAAAATGTCCAAGATTCAGGTACTTACAAGAATAACTTATGTAAGTAAGTACTTATTATTTATACGGGGTGACTTTTTAGATGGGTGGTGTATTTCCAAATTCATGAGAGTTAGAAACAGTCGCCTCGACCTCAATTTTTGAGAAATCGAACTGTCACATTCATTTGTTTCTGTTCGTTATCCGACGCCTCCTTAAGTATAAGACTGTTAAAATTCACAAAACTTTTAGTATTTTTGTGATCATAATCTATTTATTTATTTTATTTTACAACTTTTAAGAAAACTTACAGCTAGGCTTTTACAATAAGGTGTTATAATATAAAGTAACATGCATGAAGTATGCATGTGACGCTGTTGAAGGCTAATTACAAGTTTCCACTTTTAGGTATTTTTACATCATTGTAAGTAAGTAAGAGTAAATAGTAAATAGACGACGGTATGGACATGATAATTACATAATAATCACGAGTTTAGGGTAAGATATCAAAAGATGGATACTGTTTAGGGTAATTAAATTAAGTAATAAATGTAAGTGAACACTTAATAAATGCTAAACGCAAATAGGTAGTAGATACAATTTTGTTCAAAAAAAAATTCTCGTTAACATAATGTTTTAGTTTAGACACTGCTGTATTAAATAAATCGATATCCTCATTTTCTTTTGTCAGTAGATTGAATAGATTACTTGCTCTGATAATATATGCGTTCTGTCTATAGTTCGTTCTGACGCGCGGTACGTATAACGGATTCGGGTTCCTCAAAGCTCTGCTGGTACGTAATCCCACTAGCTCCAGTAACTCGGGACAGTCCACTGTGCCATTCGCTATGTTCAAAAGGTATACTAGATCGGATGTATTCCTTCTCTCGTAGAGGGGCAGAAAATGAAACTTACGACATCGCGTTAGGTAGTCGGGAAGATAGATTTTTGCACGGTATTGCAGATATCGTAAGAATCTTTTTTGAATACTTTCTAACCGTGAGCTGTAGATACCATAGCGGGGGTTCCAAACTTGGCAGGCGTATTCCAAGAGACTGCGCACAAACGCACAATATAGTATTTTAATTGTCTTTATGTCTGAAAACTCTAATAAAGAAAACTCTAATCTATATCTTTCATTGTTATATTTTATTCGACGTACGCAATTTATTCTACATTTTTCTTCACACCTATTCATTATTATGTCTACCATGGATTTGATGATTTTTAGTATTGATTATGAAAAGAGATTTTAGAAAGTTTTAAGTTTCAAGCATAATTGTGATCAGAATGGACCGGACCCTCGTCGATGTAAACATTCATAATAAGGAATTTAATTTACAGCATGTAGAGGGGACTTAAATGCTACTGCGGGATGTGATAAAACGTGTAAAAAGAGATGTCCAGGGCCTAAACCAGAGGTTTGCCGGTGTCCTAAGATAAATAGCTGTATGTGTATAACACCATACGTGTATGATCCTACGGTAGACAAATGCGTTAAACGTAAAGACTGTGCACGTAAGTATATTTTATGCTTGGTCCTTTATTGCAAGGTAACAATTTTTATTGTTTTCATTTGGTGTTTATGAATGTTGTTTCGATATTCAGTGGTAGAAAACATTTGAAACAATGCATTTAAAATACCTATAAAAGGGTCTTTGCTGAGAAACATTGCAAAATACCCAAAATAAATAACCTTACCCTACATGGACATGGCATATTCAGTGTTTTTAAATTGTGCAGCAGAATAGTAATGAAAAAGGCGAGCTTTACTCAAAAAAGAAAAGCTTTAGACTACTATATATTAAAAATTCATCAACTGATTTGACCCCCATTTCCAATCGGTACATGATAGTGAGAGAGTTTTGCACAAATTGATTTTTCTATGAAACAACTGCCAATAACATCAACAATAAAAATGGGAAACTACATTATATAACTGCTGATTATTAACTTACTTTTGCTGAAATATTTATTAATACAACAGCTCCAACAACTATGGAATATACTTCTACTGAAGTTATCACTACTAAATTTGAAGAATCAACAAAAGAAGATACAACAACAGTTGAAACAACAATTGAAGAAGAAAATACAACAACTGAATGTAATTATAGCAAAGATATTACTGTAAACGAAGATGATTGTGAAGATTACACACCAGAACCTATAACTACTACAGTTGGAACCACTGCTGACTGTGATGACTACGATGGAACAACTATTCCTCAGAACATAACTACAGAAACCAATGATTCAAACCAAAACCCATGCTATTGCAATTGTTCGGATAGCGGTAAGTTTTTTAAATCAAATGATGCTATTGTACTATAAATGTTTCATGCAATGACTTACTAGCTCACTAGTTTTGGTTTGCTAAATTATATACAGGCTGTCCCTTAATGAGTAGATAACCTAACAGTTGTTTATGCGGCATTTTTTAAAAATATTGTTAGTTCCTCCCTGCTCGCATACATCTATCCTCTTTCTCACAAGGTCACAAAAATATTTGTGCATTAATGTATTTTACGACCTCCGTGGCGCATAAGGTCCGCCTGCAACGCCGGAGGTTGTGGTATCGATTCCCACTTTGGGACAAATGAAAATACGATCTGCAGATATTATTAGTTCAAGGTGTTTTGTCGTTTCCTATAAATAGTAAAAAATATATAACTGTGTAAAATGTTGCATTAAGTTTATCAGTTGTCTAGTACTCATAACACAAGCTCTGCATAATTTCTGCTGCGTGAATTTTCCAGTATTATTTATACGAATTCTATGTTCTGATCGTTTTCTTTTCTAGTATGTATTGTAAAAATATAAATAAAAATTCTATCTGTGTAATATATTGTACCACATGCTCTGTTTAGTTTGGGGCTAGATGATGATGTGTGGATTGTCCAGCATTATTTATTTATGATGTCTATTGCAATTAATATATAAATATTTTAAAAATTACCACCCTAGACCCTACAAACACTATGGAATGCGAAGATGAAGCAACTGTAGACCCGACTTATTGTGATGGTGAAACAACTACTGAATGCGACAATGAAACCACTGAAGAGCCGATAAATTGTGATGATGAAACAACAACTGAATGCGCTGATGAAACAACTACTGAATGCGCTGATGAAACAAATACTGAATGCGTTGATGAAACGACTACTGAATGCGCTGATGAAACAACAACTGAATGCGCTGATGAAACAACTACTGAATGCGTTGATGAAACGACTACTGAATGCGCTGATGAAACAACTACTGAATGCGCTGATGAAACAACTACTGAATGCATTGATGAAACGACTACTGAATGCGCTGATGAAACAACTACTGAATGCGCTGATGAAACACCTACTGAATGCGCTGATGACACAACTACTGAATGCGCTGATGAAACAACTACTGAATGCATTGATGAAACGACTACTGAATGCGCTGATGAAACAACTACTGAATGCGCTGATGAAACAACTACCAAATGCGACAGTGAAACCACTGAAGAGCCGATAAATTGTGATGATGAAACAAATACTGAATGCGTTGATGAAACGACTACTGAATGCGCTGATGAAACAACAACTGAATGCGCTGATGAAACAACTACTGAATGCGTTGATGAAACGACTACTGAATGCGCTGATGAAACAACTACTGAATGCGCTGATGAAACAACTACTGAATGCATTGATGAAACGACTACTGAATGCGCTGATGAAACAACTACTGAATGCGCTGATGAAACACCTACTGAATGCGCTGATGACACAACTACTGAATGCGCTGATGAAACAACTACTGAATGCATTGATGAAACGACTACTGAATGCGCTGATGAAACAACTACTGAATGCGCTGATGAAACAACTACCAAATGCGACAGTGAAACCACTGAAGAGCCGATAAATTGTGATGATGAAACAACAACTGAATGCGCTGATGAAACAACTACTGAATGCGCTGATGAAACAACTACTGAATGCGTTGATGAAACGACTACTGAATGCAATGATAAAACTACTACCGAAACCGAAGATACAACAACCACCGAATATGAGGATGAAACAACTAAAGAGCCTACAACAACTGAGGCGACTACAACAACTGAAGAGCCCACTACAACTGAAGGTAGAAATTATATAAAACCTCTGAACTTAATCGATATATTCCTCAGAATAAAATATCACTTTATTGATTAATGTAGGATTGTTATGGATTTAATTGTACATATCTAATCTATGTTGTTTTTTTAGTGACCACTACTGAAGCTATACCTACGCTTGATAAATGCCCTGAAGCATTAGAAAGATTTAAAATCAAACTTTATGCGTTAAACCTGAAATTTATGTCTGTGAGTATTGTGATTTTACCTTGTTGACACTGAAATTGTTCATATACCTACAGTTATTAAGAAACTAGGTACTTTGTCTATAGCAGAGAAGACATAGTACTGAGTGATAGAACAGTAGTAGGGCTCAAACGCTAAATTCGTCCGGTTGAACCAATGTCCCAAGTGTCATAGTTGCTAAGAAACCCTTTATATTGTCGTATATTTTTAGGGTTTTGCCATCGGTTGCAAAACCCTTATGAAATCGCTTTGGGTCTGTTTTGTGTTTTGAATCCTTAATATCTCAGAAACTACTGCAGCTATTGACTTGAAATTTGAAATAATAATACATTTTGTGCGCCCGCACATATTTATAGAAAAATAAATGAAAATAAATGAAAAATCAAAATCAAGATTTTCCATACAAATTTTGAAATCGAAATTTGAAATCGAAATTTTAAATGGAACGTACAAAGTCAAAAGTGGTATCAAATGAAAGGTACACGTTTGTAGATTTCAAAATAGTTTTGGAAATTTTGGTAGATTTTATACTTTTTAAAATATTTTGAAAAAGGTCAAAAAAATGACCGTTCCCCCCCCTTATCTCCAAAGATTGCAGAGCGATCGACGTGATATGTACCAAGTATTTGTAGATATGGATCTATATTTTACAGGAAAAATATAGAGAAGTCTGTAAAAATAATAGTTTTTGAAATATGGTCAAAAAAGGGCGGGAAAAATTTCTGAAGGGCTGACTACCCCACCGAGTTGGGTATCAAATGAAAAGTATTGGCTTGTACATTCCAATACAGTTTTTGAAATTTCGATAAGTTTTATACTTTTCGAAATATTTTAAAAAAGGTCGAAAAATTGACCGGTACCCCCCCCCTTATCTCCGAAGATTGCAGAGCGATCGACGTGACGTGATATGTACCAAGTGTTTGTAGATATAGATCTATATTTTACAGGAAAAATATAGAGTAGTCTGTAAAAATAATAGTTTTTGAAATATGGTCAAAAAAGGGCGGGAAAAATTTCTGAAGGGCTGACTACCCCACCGAGTTGGGTATCAAATGAAAAGTATTGGCTTGTACATTCCAATACAGTTTTTGAAATTTCGATAAGTTTTATACTTTTCGAAATATTTTGAAAAAGGTCGAAAAATTAACCGGTACCCCCCCCTTATCTCCAAAGATTGCAGAGCGATCGATGTGATATGTACCAAGTGTTTGTAGATATGGATCTATATTTTACAGGAAAAATATAGAGAAGTCTGTAAGAATAATACTTTTTGAAATAAGGTCAAAAAAGGGCGGGAAAATTTTCTAAAGGGGTGACTACCCCACCGAGTTGGGTATCAAATGAAAGGTATTAGGTTGTACATTCCAATACAGTTTTTGAAATTTCGATAAATTTTATACTTTTCGAAATATTTTGAAAAAAGTCGAAAAATTGACCATTCCCCCCCCCCCCCTATCTCCGAAGATTGCAGAGTGATTGATGTAAAATGTACTACGCGTTTGTAGATATAGATCTATATTTTACAGGAAAAATATAGAGAAGTCTGTAAATATAATACTTTTTGAAATATGGTCCAAAAACTAATTTTCATACAATGGGGGCTATTTCATTGAGAGTTATATCAAATCAAAGGTATGGATTTCGACAATTCAAAACAGGTTTTGAAAATCGTCTAAATTTCATACTTAGTGAAATAGGTTGAAAAAAGCCGAAAAAAAATTGTAGGTACCAACCCACTTACCTACCCACTAATCTCTGTAGTAACTGTAATAGGAGTATCCTAGATAATCCACACAGTATCATTTACCCACAAGCTAAGCAAAGCTTGTGTTATTTACCAATAACACAAGCTTTGCTTAGCTTGTGGGTAACAGCTATCGTAGTAATACCTTACTACGATAGCTGTTATACTTAATAATTTTAATAAAGTATAAGTATCACATTAGATGATTTATTTTTATGTACAGAAAAGGACTAGAACACCCGAACAAATAATCTGAAGATCCTACAAATATTAGTCCCGAGGCAGGAATCAAACCTCAACCTCCTGCTTTGTAAGCCCACCGCGCCAAGAGGTTGTCATATACGTACCTACCTAAACGACAAAAGTTCAAAACCCTCGGCGCGCGAGTTACACTCGCACTTGTCGTACTTGTTTATTTGTAGTTATGATGCTGCAAAATAACTTGTGCTTTATTCTGTGAATTAATTTTAATTACCAACTTTGCTAAAACGATTCGTCTTCTCACCTTATGTAAGGGGATGGCGACCTTCATTTGAATTTGGTTCAACAGAAATATCATTTTACTCCTTAGTTACATAAGTAGGTACATGAAAATTAAGGCACTTTTAATTTTAAATACTTATATGTTTTAATAATGTATTTTGTCAACAGAGCTACGCGTTAACATTTCCTAGGCTATCATTCTCCGGAGTAGTATTGGCGCCTACGTTATTGTTACTGTTCTTAATGAAATTCCTAAAAGAACCATATTTTATGATGTTGAGTCAGGCGACGGGCCTGAATACTATAAGCGAGGTAAATAACAATATACCTTATTTTTATGAAAATAAAGATATGTGAAACATTATATTTATTTATTATATTCTATATATTTATGCATTTCTAATCCTATAATTTTTTATTAGGTTTAATTTCAATTTCAGATCGTATGTGTTTGCAATTCAATTAACAACATCACCTACAATTTGTCGCCCGGTTTAGCAGCAGGGGTTGCCATTGGAGTCAAATCCAACTATACATTTACATCGAACGCAGAAAGATTTATGAAAGAAGTCATAATTGGTAAACTTCTGACATTTAGCTCAAATTCATCATTAGATTCTTTGAATGAAGCAGTAAGTATATTTTTTTACTTAATAAGCCAGTCCCTATGACGTTGATTCAACGGTGATATGGCATAGCCATACATGGCGCTTATTATTATGTTGAAGTTAAAGGAATGAATTTCTAATAAATAACCGTTTAATAATAAAGGGAGGGACTTATTTTTTTCGATTCTACCCTAGACAGCAATCCCCGTGCCCCATCTGGAGTCCAAAATACTCTCTTTTCGATTGATAATAATAGGTATGTCCGACAGCCTAGATGCTGCTAGATTCAAGGAAGGTTCAATTGTTACTAAATTTCCACAAAGTAACGCCTGAATCCATTATTTATCATAAATAATATTAATTTATTTTTAATCATTGGGATTGTTTTCAGATTTCTAAATTAACAAACAACAATATCAGCAATGTAATAAATAACATTGACGATTCTGATCAAATGGTGTTCCTCAGTGGTGTATCGGTAAATATGACATGTTTAATATTAATACGCAGATGAAATTATTATTTTTTAAATATACTGTTATAATGTTTATACTCGTACTATCAAAATCAAGATTTCAATCAAGGACAAGAAACAAATAGGAACGTCCATATCTATTGTTTTTAAGCTTCAGATTTGCTTTAGTTTGTTCTGACATTAAATTTTTAAGCTTAATAGTTGTAACATGCTTTCTGTATCATATTTAAGTACAGTAAAAAACAAAACGCGTTGCAGCTATTTCATTAAAATAATTTGGTACGGTATGCTTTATTATCACATAAAAAGTTATATTTTATTTCAACTGTTTGTTTTTCCAGCTCGACACCATGATCAATTCTAACAAATCGGTTGTAAAGCCTTTCTACGAAGCACCGTTCAAATACGCTCCAGCTAATTATACTGTAGTAAGAGGAATGTACTATTATGCTGAATGTCCCAATATACAGGCTAAGGCAAGTTTAAAATTTCAATATTTTCAATTAGCGAATTACCAAATTGTATTATAATGTCGTTTTTATTATAAAACATAACTACTCCTAAATAAAAGATACTAAGGTTATATTGAGTCAGGATACGTACTCGATGTATTGAGTGTCCGCGGTGCCACACATTTGATAAAAAGTGAGCCACATTATTTTTTGCATACATATGTATGTATAATTATTAAGGTTTTATGTTACCATACCTGTAAACATCGTTCGTTTACAACTTTATTAGGTAGGTCGATTGTGACAAACTTGATAAGGTGGTAACATAACGTTTCTTTAAATTTGATATTATTTATGGACTAGGTATGTGATTTCAGATAAAATTGACAGTTTATCGAAGTATATATAGTTATTTTTTATAAGGTATATTGTTATCATCATCATCAACAGCCTATGATAGTCCACTGCTGGACATAGGCCTCCCCTAATGAGCGCCATAGAATGCATTACTCATCATTTGGGGGTTATTGCCTATAATCCCCACGATGGGCATGCGGGTTGGGGATCGCAGTTCGGTGGAGTTGTTCTGCAGAGGGCGCTGCTGTCCGCCCCCCGGTGTTTTCCCTTAGTCGCCTCTTACGACACCCACGGGAAGAGTTGGGGTGGTGAAATTCTATGCCGGCACCACATGGCTATATTGTTATGATTAACTTTTATGTTTATATAAACTAACTTCTTTGATTATTTTCAGATAGTCAACATAAGCTCAAAAGATGGTGACTACTCATTAATAATAGTCTTACCGTACGCACCTTTCACTGTTCAGAAACACATCGAAAAAACTTCTGCAGAAAGCTTGTGGGCATGTATACAAAGCATGAAACCGTGCCTTGTTAATGCGGAAATACCGCAAATAAATACCAATACAACTATTAACACCCTGAAATTGTTAAAATATGTAAGTAAAAAAGAAATTAACTAGTGTATATTATTACTATATGGTACTACTTATTGACGTAAGCAACAAGTATTTTTTTTTGGACGTACTTGGAGATACGACTTTCATAAGTTTTCAATAAATAGATTTTTTTTTATCAGTGAAGGATTGTAGGCGCTTAGAACATATTACATTAGAAACAACATACAAAAATAAAACTAGTTTTAAAATTTCCCGTTTTGCTATCGTATTATTTGCATAAATTTGCCTGGTAGGTATTTATCGTGTAGGTACCTCACACGAGGTGGAGGAAAACAGTACTTTAATCTTCCTTGATGTCAATGTAATGGTCAGACCAGATGATTCTTTAGCAAAGGGTCTATCGTGTGAGTGGGTACTCACACAGTTAGATCAGAATACGGAATCAGATCAATCTCTCATTATTTCGATGCTCGGTGATCAAACAGTGAAAAAAATCTTCAGTTATTCGATGATACAATATATACCTACGTATATTGAAGCCAAGTCAAGTTAGTCAAGTATTTCTTTGTAGCTAGTCTGCAGTTAGATAAATTTTTTTCAATTGTATAGCTAGAGTTTATTTGGTTATTTAATTGTAATTTACTTTGTTAATAAAGGTTTTACCGCTAAAAAAGTATATAAAGTATAACGTCGTATATCCTTTATAAACAAAGAAATTTACTAATCTGCAGCCAGCGTCTTGGGGATACTTCCGACTGAGATTGATATGAATAAGTTGAGCTACCTTTTGTTTGTTTGCAACAGTCTGCAGTTAGATGAATTGTTTTAATTGTAAATATTAGTTCTGGTTTCGTTATTGTGCATATATTGTGCAACTACCCCGTAAGAATTAAGAAAGTTATTTTTTACGTCTAAATCTTTTTATACACAATTCTATAATATTTTTTGAGATTTATCAGTTTGTTCTAAGACGTTGGTTTATTTTGTATGGAACATGATGGTTCTTCATAAATGATTATTAAAAAAGCGTTGATAATTGTATCAACGCTTTTTCTCTTCCATAATAATTTCTTTACAGGCGAACATATCAAGTTCTCTAACTAGCACCGCAGAGTATAAAGATATGCTCGTTGGACAAACTCGAATAAACTTGACAAAAGGTCGTCAACGCGCAACGTTGCAAATAAGAAGTGCAGAACCATCACACAATCGTAAGTTATGTTCATCAAAAATAAGTAGTGATTTATCTCAGAGATTTGTTTTGTTATTTTAGAGTATTGCTAAGAATCAACGAGTCAAACTCTCAATCGTGTGATAGTCGTTTATTTCGACGACCTCAGACGATAAGCTCGATCATCACTTCGTAGCCACCAACTAGGCAGTATCTGTGTAACTCTGCTCCGTAATAACTCATGTTTACAGATGTTTAAAGTGCCGTAAACACCACAATTCTTACACCATTATACGCGTCTAACTGTGATCTATCCGACGTAAAAACAGTACAGTGTTAATACGCAAGTTGCGCGGCATAAATCAAGGAAATAGTGATTGATTTACAATTCAACAAAAACGGATTGAGGGCAGTTTGAAAAATCTGGTGAGTGATTCATAAGACAATACTCTCACCACAACGACCCTAAAAACTCTACCACCAGTCACAGCAACTGTGAGACCTTTTCGGTGCCTGAGTCATAACATCTTTGGCGCGGACGCGCCAGTGACAACTACCTACGATCTTGATAGAAGGCGTCTGGTGTTCGCGTCCCGGCCAGGATCAGCTTTTTGCATCTTTTTCATACAGCATAAAATATTTATTGCGGCGCAGTTTTGCGCCCCCATGTGATTTTATTTTCACCTAAACGTAAGGACGCAGTACCACCTTAGTAATGAATTGTTCGGCTTGTAACAAAAAACTTACCCGACAGGACAGCTACTTGGAGTGTGCCCATTGTCACTCTCCGTATCATATCGAGTGCCTGAATATAAGTAGAGAGCAATTCACTGTGCTTACAAGTGAATTCCGCAGGGGTTGGACTTGTCCACAATGTTACAACTCTACAAAGCGTAACAAGTCAAATTTAAGCACCCCCGTTCGCCAGAGCCAAGTACCTTCAGTGGACGACACAATGAACATGTCTTGTGAAATAACGAACCGCTCGCCGTTAGTCTCGCAAGGCGAAGACAATCTAGTTACGATGGATAAAATAAGCGCGTTATTAGAAAGTACCTTAGACCAAAAGCTCAGCTCTTATCTATCAAATTTTATCGAAAATTTTCGAAAAACGTTGAGAGATGATGTTAAGAAAATGATTCGCGCTGAAATAGAGTTGGCAATGAAAAACTTGAAAGACGATTTTACCACTACTACAAATTTTATATGTGAAGAGCAGAATTCTCTAAAGCAGAAGCTAGAAAATAAATCCCAAGCCATGAAAGAACTCGAGGTTGAAAACACAAATCTGCGCAGTGAATTAGTCCTAATAAAAAACCGTCTTTCCGCCATCGAGAAATTGTCTCGTAATAAAAACTTAGAGATACAAGCGGTTCCTGAAAGTAGGAATGAAAACCCTACCGCTCTCTTTCGCAACCTATGCAAGACGCTCAATTTAAACATAAACGGCGACCAGATCTACTCATGTCATAGGGTAGCCAAGATGAATAGTGCATCCAACCGGCCGCGCAACATCCTTGTTTCGCTTATCAACCCGCGACTGCGAGACGAAGTTCTATCTGCGTGTCATCGGTACAACCGGGCGCATAAGGACGAGCCACTCAATACGACGCACCTCGATCTTCCTGTGAAGCGACTCCCGATCTACGTCAACGAACATCTTTCGCCGGAGTGCAAGGCTCTACATGCAGCCGCAAGGAACGCAGCCAAAGTTAAGAAATATAAATATGTGTGGGTGAGATATGGTCGTGTATACATGCGTAAGGGGGATAACGCGGACTGCGTCCTGATAAAAAATTTAGAGTGTATCAACAAACTTTTGTAATTGATTAATTGTTATTTACTTTAATTTCATTTCATTTTCTTGTGGGATTTTATGTCAATATTGTAACAAATTTTCCGGTATTTATAAAATTTTCTTTTACTAATGTTGATATTTTACCAAAACGTTAATCGTATAAGGACTAAACTTAAGGAATTTTATTTTAGCATTCTTAATTCTAACTATGACATCATTTGTATTACCGAAACAAATCTTAATGACTCTATTTTTGATGACGAACTTTTTGACCCGAGGTACAATGTGATTAGGCGAGATCGACGCGATTCTTGTGTTGGTAAGTCCGAGGGCGGAGGTATTCTTATAGCTATAAAGAAAGACTTCAGCTATATTCGTCAGAACTCATGGGACTGTGAAGTGGAAGACATGTGGATCACTGTTCTTCCTAGCTCAATTAATAATCTTAAGTTGAATATCTGTTTATGTTATCTTCCCCCTGACCTGCCTCTTTCTTATTTTGAAAAGTTTTATTCAAATCTTCAAAGTAACGTATTGAACTCGTCTCATAATGGTGAATTCTTATGTTTAGGCGACTTCAATACACCTGACATACATTGGTCACTTTCTTCAAACAGCAGTGGTATGATTGCTGATCATTACCATGGTCACAAGGCCAACCTACTAATGGATACCACGTTATTATGCAACTTCTCTCAATTTAATAATATACCAAATAAAAACGAACGTTACCTAGACCTCATATTTTCCACCCTTAGCACTATTCAGGTTTGTGAGGCTGATCCTATGAGTCGTACAGACAATCATCATCCACCATTAAATATTGAAATATTGTCCCCAAAAACTTCCCAAAATCGATATTTTAAAAGCAAAAAGCGAAATCGCCGTAACTATCGTAAATGTAATTTTTCAGACACATGTAACGATCTTGATGCTGTCGACTGGGATTATTTATTGACATCGGTTAGTCGCGGTGCCCTCACAGTCAATGATATGGTGACCAGCTTTTACGAAAAACTTATGGACATAATAACTAAACACACTCCAATTGCTAGAGACGACCCCTACAGATATCCCCATTGGTTTTCGCCAGCCCTCAAGCGCAGTCTTCAGGAGAAATACAAATACCATCGTCGTTTTCGGACGTTTAAAAATCCTCGGGACTACGATACTTATTCCATGTTGCGCCGTAGATGTAAAAAACAAATGACCGCCGATTACAATAGTTTTGTATCGTCAATAGAAGCTTCTTTAGATGGTAATATCAAGAATTTCTGGCGTTTCGTCAATGGTGAAAAGTCCTCAAACAACATCCCGTCCACACTTAAATACGGAAATCTAATTTCATCCGATCGTCAGGGGGTTTGTGAACTTTTTTCAAACTATTTTAGCTCGGTTTATGAAAAACCTGAACAAGTAACTAACATAACCTCTACGTCTCTTAAAAACAATACTGCTCTATGTGATGTAGTTATCACTCAATATGAGATCTTGCGTAAGATAGCCCGTCTTGACCCTAACAAGGGTGCTGGTCCAGATGGGATCCCCCCTTATTTCATCAAAAGATGCGCCAAGTCACTTTGCACTCCTCTCCACATTATTTTCAACGCATCTCTTCAAGCTGGAATTTTCCCATGCGTGTGGAAAACAGCCCATGTAACTCCAATCTTTAAATCGGGAGATAAATCATGCTGTATCAATTACCGGCCTATCAGTATACTTTCATGTTTTGGTAAACTATTTGAGTCACTAGTATATGACTCTCTCTACTACCACTTGGAGCCAATGCTGTCACCTCGTCAGCATGGATTTATTAAAAAAAGATCCACGACCTCAAACCTCTTGGAATACAAACATTACCTGTGTGGCGCGTTTGCGAAGACGGGTCAGGTCGATGCTATCTACACCGATTTTTCCAAAGCATTTGACAAGGTAAATCACTCCGCATTATGTATCAAACTTTGCTCATACGGAATCCATGGAAACCTTTTGCGTTGGATAGAGTCTTACCTCTACCGAAGAACCCAACTTGTGGCTATTAAAGGGTTTACTTCGTCGCCTGTTGTGGTAACATCTGGTGTGCCCCAAGGATCCCACCTTGGGACATTATTTTTTGTAGCTTTTATTAATGACCTCATTGATGGAATCAGGAATCCCTGCTTGTTATACGCTGATGATTTAAAGGTGTACTCTACCATTTCTTCCATTAACGACTCTGTAGTCCTTCAAGCTGACCTGGATGCCATTCTTGAATGGTGTAACATCAATCGTATGTTCCTTAATGTTAGCAAATGCTTCGTTATTTCTTTTACAAACAAGAAACAAAAGATTTTAGCAAGCTACAAACTGAAAGACCATGTTCTCGAAAGGAAATCTACGGTTAAAGATCTTGGAGTCATTTTTGACGAGAAGCTTGGATTTCATACCCACTACGACTTTATTTCAGCTAGATGTTCCAAGTTACTAGGTTTTATAACTAGGTCCACAAGAGACTTCAAGGACCCACGTAGTCTCATATGCCTCTACCACTCTCTCGTTCGCAGCATTATGGAATATAATGCAGTAGTTTGGTCTCCTTTCTACAAAGTTCACATCGAGCGCCTTGAGAAAATCCAGAAAAGGTTCCTTAAAATTTTGGGGTAGAGGTACGGCATATATCGAACTCTGCCAACATATGAGGAAAAACTTCGTAAATTCAAATTCATGTCTCTCGAGACCCGTCGTCAATATCTCGACATGATAACTTTTTTCAAAATCATTCACTCAGCAATCGATTCTCCTGTATTATTATCTACTATAAGTTTAATCACCAGGCCGAGATCTCGAAATCCCTTTCAGAATACTTTCGCCCTCCAGGTGCATACCAATAACAAACACCTCTTACTACAATCCTATGATCAGAATGTGTCGTCAGTATAATGATCTTTTAATTAATAACAGTGATAAAATTGACATTTTTAACAATAGAATTTTTAAATTTAAAAGAGACATTGAAGCCGCTCTTATTAAGGAGAGTGAGCTTAATTTTATGTAGCGTTAATTCATATAATGTATTGTAAATTTATTGTTTTATTTTGTGCTGTAATTTAATTTATTTTAATTTAATTTTAATGCATGCCTTTAGATTAATTTGTTTATATTTTAACACAGAACTGCCTTAAATAATAGTTAATGTTGTGTACACATACTTAGGGATACAATCTAGATAAAAATTTAAGTCTCTCTATTTTGTAATGTTTTGATTGTGTTCTGTTTTGTGTGCCAAATAAATAAATAAATAAATAAATAAAAATAGATAAGCCCGCGAAGTTCTGCTTTTGTGTGCTTTGCAGATATAGGTTCCAAATGGTGTTTTCTGTGACCAAACTTATACCAACACAAGCTTTGCATACCTAATAAATAAATGAAACTGAAAAATCTATACGCATCATTTAGCCCCAAGTAACGCAGAGCTTGGGGAGATAATTTAGGCGTTAATGATGCTGTGTGCATAGTCAGCATTAATTTATTGTTGTAATTGTTTCAGACGTTCAACAAGTTTACAATGTGTTTGAGCGACAGTGCTTCTTCGTAGCCAATACTCCATTTTACCAGTTCGTATCGTGGTCATCTCTTGGACAAATGCCAGTCTATGGCAGTGTAGTTGCAAGCTTCGCGCCAGGAAGGCAGACATCACCATCAGATGACTGATAAACAAAGTTGAATATACAATATATAATATATATATTCAACTTTGCTTAATTTCTTTTTTTATATATTTAAATGAGAAAATCTCTATAAATATATATTTATAGAGATTTCATTTCTCGATAATATTATCGAGATAGGCAAAAAGCAGTCAAAATGTTAGTTGATAGGAACACAAACATAAATTGAATTTAACGTTTTCAGTTTCTCTCTAATCTGTATTATGAAGTAGTAGCCGTCACGTTATGAAGTCATACGGCTGTTTGGACTAAAAAATTTCGTTAGCGTCAGAACCCCTGGACCAAGTGCGATATTTTATGATTGGAAACTATGAAACTACAGTACCTTTTTGCTACTATTTGATACCTCAGTTAAAAAATTTGGTACCTCAATGAACAGTGAGAAAACTAGAAAATAAAGTGGTCAGACATTCTGACGTCAGGTTGTCTGGACCAGATTTATTTCACATAGTTAGGGACAACATTACTTAAATATTTCTTTGTAAATATTTAGTACCTTTTTAGTACCTTATAATACCTTTTATTTTTTAATATTATAACGTCGCAGAAAAAAGTTATATTATAAATGCGAAAGTTAGGGTGTGTGTATATGTTTGTAGATCTTTGTTACTTCTTTACACCAAAAATTACGGAACGATCAGGCTAAAATTTTGCAGAAGTGCAGTTTATTATAATCCTACTTTTAGCGTCAGAAGCGGGAATAAAATAAAAAAAGAACAATTTTTACAAACTTAAACTATTTACTTCAAATATAATCAAATAACCTCTAAAATACAATAATTCACAAAC
The DNA here is from genome assembly GCA_963931895.1 of Eupithecia pulchellata. Taxonomy (NCBI): domain Eukaryota; kingdom Metazoa; phylum Arthropoda; class Insecta; order Lepidoptera; family Geometridae; genus Eupithecia; species Eupithecia pulchellata. The sequence continues at coordinate 3,340,886 of OZ007526.1, read as the reverse complement.
AGCCGTTAATTTAAATCACGTAGCATTAAACACATTATGAATCACCATGAAATTACAGTTAATGGACTTACTGCAAATCGCACCGACCACCAACAACCTTACAGCTCGAGAGACAATGAACAAATGCCAGTGGCGCGGTGCGCGCGCGCTATTTATGCAGGTTGTCGGGCGGTCGCTGCGACTCACAACATAACTAAGTTGTTTTCTGCTTATACGGCTTCTCCTGACGGTGCGTCGTCCCTGGCGGCACATTGAGAGGTGTTCCCGTCGACGTCGGGAGCACCTTCGAAGCGAGCAGCGGCGCAGGAGGGACCAGCTGTGCCATCGTCATCATTGTCATCGTCAGAATCTATGAAAGAATATAAGTTTTGATTATCAAATAAACGGTTATGGCCTATTCTTTCATTCATCACACATCCAAGGCCCTCATTCAAAGACACACACTTAGCTCTTTTTGCCTAATTTCTATACAGATGCGCATTCATCGACTCAGTAGTAACATTCATCGCCAGACACACATTCGCTCGTCCTACCTGACTTTTGCCATAACGATTTACTACACACGTTAGGAACGCGTCTATAGGGCGAGGGCCCCTTCCTACGGAGCTAGGGCCCCGAGAGCTCTACCACGCTAAAAGCGTCTACTAGGCAGGGCCTCCACGCATCAGAGACACGTTACGAGGCAGGGCCTCCACGCGTCAAGAGACACGTCATGAGGCAGGGCCTCCACGCGTCAGAGACACGTCACGAGGCAGGGCCTCCACGCGTCAGAGACACGTCTGCGAGGCAGGGCTCTCAGTCGCAGTGCGTGCGCACCGGATAGCTCGCATATAGACCCGCACACTCGCACACAGTTACGCAAAGCCAGTAACTATTTTCTGAAACACAAGCAAAACATTAAACTCACATTCAAAAAATGCGGCACAACTCTCGGGACACCACTCGCCCTTCCAAGGCACCATATACTGAGCTGCGGCCTGGGTAGTTTTCCCACGGGCACCACTCAGCAGCTTTAGTTCATATCGGTCGCTCGGTAACGCTCTTATCACGCGATACGGACCTCTCATGCCTGAGTCGAGTTTCCCAGTCGATTGCGAATACTTTATGACGAACACATGGTCATCAACCTGAAATACTCTGGGAGGGTGTCGATGACGATTTACATAGGAGTCTTGTTTCTCTTTATTTTGTTTGAGTAACTCTTTAGCTCGGCTCCTGCTGATTTCCCTCATTGCCTCTCGATTAGGACTCCCTGTTTCCATCGCTACGTCTCGGACCAGAGCACGTATTACAGGGGTTGTCGCATCCGTGCCGATCAACAGTTGTAGAGCAGAGTACTGTGTGGTCCTTTGCTTAGTTATATTTAAAACTAATTGGATTTTACACAATGCATTTGACCAAGTAGTACTCCTAATGTGGCTTTCAAGCCGAATTAAGTTGAGGACAGTTCGCACATAACGTTCGGCCTGGCCGTTTGCATGATGCATTTCAGGCGCTATGTGGTGAACGTCACAACCCAGTTCGGACATCCAGCCAGTAAAGCTAGAAGCTTCAAACATACGACCTCTATCACAAATTAACAATTTCGGAGTTCCAAATAAAGAGATTGCATTATCAAAGACACGTCTGAGTTCATTGGTCTCTTGTCTGTACATCGGGTATAGCAAACAATATTTTGTAAATGAATCCACCAGTACAAGTACGAACTTGTATCCTTCAGATTCGGGCAGAGGTCCTAACACGTCCGCATGAACAGTATTGAAGGGGACATCTGTCTTTTCCCATGACGTAATTGGTTGACGTGGGGCTCTAGGTACCCTTTTCTTTGAAATGCAGATCAGACAGTGTGAAGTGTATTTCTTTACAAAAGGCTTGAGGCCAGGAAACCAAAAATGTTTCAAGATCAAATCTAACGTTTTGTCCGCTCCAATATGTTCATGCTCATCGTGGAAAACACGCAACAAGCTTAGTCGATGGCCCTTGGGAACATAGCACAGCAAACGCGATTCTTCACCTACAGGGTTGTAACGGTAATAGAGTAGCTCATTTTGAAAAACGTAACGCTGTGTATCCAAAAGGCCATCTCTAAGCTTTTGAATAAGCTCTTGCGTTTCGTCATCGGCTGACTGAGCAATCTGAGCCCAGTTTAGAGGTCTGTCGATGTTGTTAACTTGCACTGCTGGTGGATTCCTGCTCAAGTAATCTGCATGGCTCATCATGAAGCCCTTTCTATATTCCATTGTAAAGTTAAAATCTTGCAGATAAATCCACCAGCGTGCAACCCTCGGTAGCAAATCCTTTTTACGTTCGGTGGCTTTCAGGGCATTACAGTCTGTAACAATTTTGAACTCTAAGCCTACTAGATAATGCCTAAAGTGTTGCAATGCCCTGACGACCGCCAACGTCTCCAATTCGTACGAATGGTACCTGCTTTCCGCACCTAGAGTAACTTTACTAAAGTAGGCTATTACGCGCTTACTGCCATCCTCATGTGTTTGCATGAGGACAGCTCCGTAGCCTGCGCTACTTGCGTCAGTGTGGAGTTCAGTGGGTAGCGACGGATCGAAAATCGCAAGTATCGGCTCACTAGTTAAACGCTCTATCAAATATTTACGGGTCTGCTCTTGTTCAGGGCCCCATTCAAACTTGACATTTTTCTTAGTGAGGTGCGAGATACTTGCCGTTTTCGTTGCGTAATCCCGTATATACCGGCGAAAATACCCAGCCAAGCCTAACAATTGACGCACTTGTTTGACGTTTCTTGGGACTGTTGAATTAACTAATGCCTCTATTTTTCGGGGGCTCGGACTAACCTGACCATGACTGATAACGCGCCCCAAGTACTCTATCTTAGTGCTGAGAAAAGTACACTTCCGAAGATTGATCGAGAAGCCTGCATCAGTTAACGTTTTCAGGACCTCGCGCAACAGGTCAAATCCTTCTCTAACAGTCATACTCAATATCAGAACATCGTCCATGTACACTAGGACTTTTCCCGACTCGATCAATTTTCGGAGAGTGTTGTTAATAATGCGCTGATAAACAACGGGACTATTGCACAAACCATAGGGTACCTTAACATACTCGTAGTGGGATTCGGGTGTAACAAATCCGGTCATGTGAATCGAACCCTCTTCGATCGGAATCTGGTGAAAACCTGACGCCATATCGAGGCTAGTAAAGAATCTTGCGGCGCCTAGACGATCAATGTGATCGTCAATTAAAGGGAGTGGATACCTATCCTTGATAGTGATACGGTTCAGCGCACGAAAGTCGACACACATCCTATCCGTCCCGTCTTTCTTTTTCACCAAAATAATTGGACTCGCGTATTCCGAGTTCGATTCTCTGATTATTTTTTTATCGAGTAAATCTTTAATAATTTCGCGGACCTTTAATTTTTCTTGATAAGAAAGGCGGTACGGATGGTAGGCCACTGGTACATTGCTAGTCAGATTTATCTGCATGGAACCGGTAGTTACGGTAGTAGTAGCTGTACCTGATATTAAAAACGGCTTGAATTCGTTTATGGTGGTCATCAACGTAGAATAATCATCACCTTGAAGAGGTGTCGTGACCTGGAGGCTATCAGATTCGATATTCTCAACAGAGTTGACCTTTGAGGTTGCGTCAGGCTGGTGTGTTAGGTATTGACTATGTTTTGTTCGGACAAAAGTCACACCGTCCCTGTTGAGAACATCCGTTCCGATAATAATCGGTGTATTCATGCACGAAGCTGGTACTACGACAAAATCTACTTCAAGTGATATGCCACTGAATTCTACCGTTAGGGTGACGTATTCACGAGAGACAATTTCACTTTTACTTATGCCTTTAAGAACGCGGTGCATTGGTTTTCGTTGGCAAGTGAAGTGCTTCAAGACACCAGCGGATATAAGCGACACGTTAAGTGCGCCGCTATCAATCAAAATGTCTACGGGTACGCCCTGTATAACCGCGGTGTTGATATCACTATTACGAGTTTCCGCCGTGAGCTCGTTGCACAGATTCACCCTCTGAACAGAATCCTTTTTGACCTCGAGTCCTATTTTTTGCAAAACAGTCCTCTTCCTTATGCCCTATCTTCTTACAAAACGTGCAAGTGATTTTAGGCCTACTTTCGTCATTCCTACGTTTCTTTGGACAGTTTGCAATTTTATGTCCAGTCTGGTGACATCTATGACATTTCATATCTTTACGATCCAAGTATCTTTTCTTATTTGCATTAAGTGCTGAATGGTTGTTCTGACTGTCACCAGGCTTGACATAAATCGCCAAAAATGAAATCAAGTTATCTACTGTTAAATTGGCATTCACGGCTGCCGCGCGTACTTGCACATCCGTGATGCCTCGTATGATAATCGCTACCATAAGTTCCTCACTCAACCCTTGTATGACGCGCAGACGCAACAATGAGCGCCGCGCATATTCGGCGTAGGTAAGGAATTTATCCGAAGACGTGTTAACTACCTCATAAAGTGTTTGAGCAAAGTCTATTTTTTTCGGACAAAGGCAAGCGAATTCCTTTTTGAAGTTAGACCACGTACGTTCACTAACGGTCCACTCATCTAACCAGGTTTTAGCGTCACCTTTAAGGCAATGTGCTACCCTCGACAAACATTCGGAATCTTCCCAACTATTAGCTAACCTACCCCGTTCTACCTCGTTACACCACACCTCAAAGTTATTAATTGCGGGATCAAAGTTAGACACGTAATAACTCTTTGGTTTAGACCTATCTATGGCCAGAAGGGCACTTGTAAGGGCATGCGTGGCCGACATTACGTCATCTTTGCATTGAGGTGTTTCAGTGCAAATAGGGGGTGGTATCGGCGGTGTCTGTGAGGGAGGAGGTCGCGACGGTGAGTGTACGCCACTCCGACCACTAGTGATACTACCCTCGATAGCGTTTAATCGCGCCACTATAGAGCCTAACGCATTCTTGACGGAACCTTCGCGAGATCGAGACCCTGATTCGTGGCTACGACGACGGTACCGCGAGCGAGGTGTATGATGGGATCGGCGCGATTTGCTTCTGCTACGAGATCGCCTAGCCTCTCGGCGGTGCGTCTCCTTTGTTCTGCTACGCGAACGAGACGGTCGCGGCATGATTTAAATTAACGGCTGTTTTTCGGCTTTTTATCACGTGTGGGCAATGAATTACGTATCCCACTTCTGATTTTAGCGTCAGAAGCGGGAATAAAATAAAAAAAGAACAATTTTTACAAACTTAAACTATTTACTTCAAATATAATCAAATAACCTCTAAAATACAATAATTCACAAACAGCCGTTAATTTAAATCACGTAGCATTAAACACATTATGAATCACCATGAAATTACAGTTAATGGACTTACTGCAAATCGCACCGACCACCAACAACCTTACAGCTCGAGAGACAATGAACAAATGCCAGTGGCGCGGTGCGCGCGCGCTATTTATGCAGGTTGTCGGGCGGTCGCTGCGACTCACAACATAACTAAGTTGTTTTCTGCTTATACTACAATCAAACATAGCTTTTTATCCCTTTTCATGGTTTGAATAAATAAAAAACATATATCCACTATCTTGTTCACTGTCACTCACTATGTTTCTGGTCGTTTTTATGTATGATAAAAATATCTATCCGTGTAATGTTTTGTTTATGTCTATCAGTCATCTAGTACCATAAAACAAACTCTGAGTAGCTTGAACATGCTGTGTGGATTTTCCAGCGAGTGAAATTTATTGCAGAAACGAGTAGTCACGTGACAAACAAATTTTAGTAATGAGGGTACTTAGTTCAAAATATTTTCTAGATTACCCACAAATATCGTTGTAAATAAAAAATATTTGTATTATTGTTCTCGTCAAAATGTGGTAAAGGCAGATTATATCTGATTTCTGCTAGAGGTTTCTGTGAAAACGTTTTATGTCCCATAAAAACTGATTTATGGCGTAAAAAGTAGCCTAAATGTATTTTTGATTTAAAGATAAGAATTACCTTTATGCAAAATGCTCAGTCCGTTCTAGGGCATACATTAATATTATAACGTCGCAGAAAAAAGTTATATTATAAATGCGAAAGTTAGGGTGTGTGTATATGTTTGTAGATCTTTGTTACTTCTTTACACCAAAAATTACGGAACGATCAGGCTAAAATTTTGCAGAAGTGCAGTTTATTATAATCCTACTTTTAGCGTCAGAAGCGGGAATAAAATAAAAAAAGAACAATTTTTACAAACTTAAACTATTTACTTCAAATATAATCAAATAACCTCTAAAATACAATAATTCACAAACAGCCGTTAATTTAAATCACGTAGCATTAAACACATTATGAATCACCATGAAATTACAGTTAATGGACTTACTGCAAATCGCACCGACCACCAACAACCTTACAGCTCGAGAGACAATGAACAAATGCCAGTGGCGCGGTGCGCGCGCGCTATTTATGCAGGTTGTCGGGCGGTCGCTGCGACTCACAACATAACTAAGTTGTTTTCTGCTTATACGGCTTCTCCTGACGGTGCGTCGTCCCTGGCGGCACATTGAGAGGTGTTCCCGTCGACGTCGGGAGCACCTTCGAAGCGAGCAGCGGCGCAGGAGGGACCAGCTGTGCCATCGTCATCATTGTCATCGTCAGAATCTATGAAAGAATATAAGTTTTGATTATCAAATAAACGGTTATGGCCTATTCTTTCATTCATCACACATCCAAGGCCCTCATTCAAAGACACACACTTAGCTCTTTTTGCCTAATTTCTATACAGATGCGCATTCATCGACTCAGTAGTAACATTCATCGCCAGACACACATTCGCTCGTCCTACCTGACTTTTGCCATAACGATTTACTACACACGTTAGGAACGCGTCTATAGGGCGAGGGCCCCTTCCTACGGAGCTAGGGCCCCGAGAGCTCTACCACGCTAAAAGCGTCTACTAGGCAGGGCCTCCACGCATCAGAGACACGTTACGAGGCAGGGCCTCCACGCGTCAAGAGACACGTCATGAGGCAGGGCCTCCACGCGTCAGAGACACGTCACGAGGCAGGGCCTCCACGCGTCAGAGACACGTCTGCGAGGCAGGGCTCTCAGTCGCAGTGCGTGCGCACCGGATAGCTCGCATATAGACCCGCACACTCGCACACAGTTACGCAAAGCCAGTAACTATTTTCTGAAACACAAGCAAAACATTAAACTCACATTCAAAAAATGCGGCACAACTCTCGGGACACCACTCGCCCTTCCAAGGCACCATATACTGAGCTGCGGCCTGGGTAGTTTTCCCACGGGCACCACTCAGCAGCTTTAGTTCATATCGGTCGCTCGGTAACGCTCTTATCACGCGATACGGACCTCTCATGCCTGAGTCGAGTTTCCCAGTCGATTGCGAATACTTTATGACGAACACATGGTCATCAACCTGAAATACTCTGGGAGGGTGTCGATGACGATTTACATAGGAGTCTTGTTTCTCTTTATTTTGTTTGAGTAACTCTTTAGCTCGGCTCCTGCTGATTTCCCTCATTGCCTCTCGATTAGGACTCCCTGTTTCCATCGCTACGTCTCGGACCAGAGCACGTATTACAGGGGTTGTCGCATCCGTGCCGATCAACAGTTGTAGAGCAGAGTACTGTGTGGTCCTTTGCTTAGTTATATTTAAAACTAATTGGATTTTACACAATGCATTTGACCAAGTAGTACTCCTAATGTGGCTTTCAAGCCGAATTAAGTTGAGGACAGTTCGCACATAACGTTCGGCCTGGCCGTTTGCATGATGCATTTCAGGCGCTATGTGGTGAACGTCACAACCCAGTTCGGACATCCAGCCAGTAAAGCTAGAAGCTTCAAACATACGACCTCTATCACAAATTAACAATTTCGGAGTTCCAAATAAAGAGATTGCATTATCAAAGACACGTCTGAGTTCATTGGTCTCTTGTCTGTACATCGGGTATAGCAAACAATATTTTGTAAATGAATCCACCAGTACAAGTACGAACTTGTATCCTTCAGATTCGGGCAGAGGTCCTAACACGTCCGCATGAACAGTATTGAAGGGGACATCTGTCTTTTCCCATGACGTAATTGGTTGACGTGGGGCTCTAGGTACCCTTTTCTTTGAAATGCAGATCAGACAGTGTGAAGTGTATTTCTTTACAAAAGGCTTGAGGCCAGGAAACCAAAAATGTTTCAAGATCAAATCTAACGTTTTGTCCGCTCCAATATGTTCATGCTCATCGTGGAAAACACGCAACAAGCTTAGTCGATGGCCCTTGGGAACATAGCACAGCAAACGCGATTCTTCACCTACAGGGTTGTAACGGTAATAGAGTAGCTCATTTTGAAAAACGTAACGCTGTGTATCCAAAAGGCCATCTCTAAGCTTTTGAATAAGCTCTTGCGTTTCGTCATCGGCTGACTGAGCAATCTGAGCCCAGTTTAGAGGTCTGTCGATGTTGTTAACTTGCACTGCTGGTGGATTCCTGCTCAAGTAATCTGCATGGCTCATCATGAAGCCCTTTCTATATTCCATTGTAAAGTTAAAATCTTGCAGATAAATCCACCAGCGTGCAACCCTCGGTAGCAAATCCTTTTTACGTTCGGTGGCTTTCAGGGCATTACAGTCTGTAACAATTTTGAACTCTAAGCCTACTAGATAATGCCTAAAGTGTTGCAATGCCCTGACGACCGCCAACGTCTCCAATTCGTACGAATGGTACCTGCTTTCCGCACCTAGAGTAACTTTACTAAAGTAGGCTATTACGCGCTTACTGCCATCCTCATGTGTTTGCATGAGGACAGCTCCGTAGCCTGCGCTACTTGCGTCAGTGTGGAGTTCAGTGGGTAGCGACGGATCGAAAATCGCAAGTATCGGCTCACTAGTTAAACGCTCTATCAAATATTTACGGGTCTGCTCTTGTTCAGGGCCCCATTCAAACTTGACATTTTTCTTAGTGAGGTGCGAGATACTTGCCGTTTTCGTTGCGTAATCCCGTATATACCGGCGAAAATACCCAGCCAAGCCTAACAATTGACGCACTTGTTTGACGTTTCTTGGGACTGTTGAATTAACTAATGCCTCTATTTTTCGGGGGCTCGGACTAACCTGACCATGACTGATAACGCGCCCCAAGTACTCTATCTTAGTGCTGAGAAAAGTACACTTCCGAAGATTGATCGAGAAGCCTGCATCAGTTAACGTTTTCAGGACCTCGCGCAACAGGTCAAATCCTTCTCTAACAGTCATACTCAATATCAGAACATCGTCCATGTACACTAGGACTTTTCCCGACTCGATCAATTTTCGGAGAGTGTTGTTAATAATGCGCTGATAAACAACGGGACTATTGCACAAACCATAGGGTACCTTAACATACTCGTAGTGGGATTCGGGTGTAACAAATCCGGTCATGTGAATCGAACCCTCTTCGATCGGAATCTGGTGAAAACCTGACGCCATATCGAGGCTAGTAAAGAATCTTGCGGCGCCTAGACGATCAATGTGATCGTCAATTAAAGGGAGTGGATACCTATCCTTGATAGTGATACGGTTCAGCGCACGAAAGTCGACACACATCCTATCCGTCCCGTCTTTCTTTTTCACCAAAATAATTGGACTCGCGTATTCCGAGTTCGATTCTCTGATTATTTTTTTATCGAGTAAATCTTTAATAATTTCGCGGACCTTTAATTTTTCTTGATAAGAAAGGCGGTACGGATGGTAGGCCACTGGTACATTGCTAGTCAGATTTATCTGCATGGAACCGGTAGTTACGGTAGTAGTAGCTGTACCTGATATTAAAAACGGCTTGAATTCGTTTATGGTGGTCATCAACGTAGAATAATCATCACCTTGAAGAGGTGTCGTGACCTGGAGGCTATCAGATTCGATATTCTCAACAGAGTTGACCTTTGAGGTTGCGTCAGGCTGGTGTGTTAGGTATTGACTATGTTTTGTTCGGACAAAAGTCACACCGTCCCTGTTGAGAACATCCGTTCCGATAATAATCGGTGTATTCATGCACGAAGCTGGTACTACGACAAAATCTACTTCAAGTGATATGCCACTGAATTCTACCGTTAGGGTGACGTATTCACGAGAGACAATTTCACTTTTACTTATGCCTTTAAGAACGCGGTGCATTGGTTTTCGTTGGCAAGTGAAGTGCTTCAAGACACCAGCGGATATAAGCGACACGTTAAGTGCGCCGCTATCAATCAAAATGTCTACGGGTACGCCCTGTATAACCGCGGTGTTGATATCACTATTACGAGTTTCCGCCGTGAGCTCGTTGCACAGATTCACCCTCTGAACAGAATCCTTTTCGCCCTGTCCTTTTTGACCTCGAGTCCTATTTTTTGCAAAACAGTCCTCTTCCTTATGCCCTATCTTCTTACAAAACGTGCAAGTGATTTTAGGCCTACTTTCGTCATTCCTACGTTTCTTTGGACAGTTTGCAATTTTATGTCCAGTCTGGTGACATCTATGACATTTCATATCTTTACGATCCAAGTATCTTTTCTTATTTGCATTAAGTGCTGAATGGTTGTTCTGACTGTCACCAGGCTTGACATAAATCGCCAAAAATGAAATCAAGTTATCTACTGTTAAATTGGCATTCACGGCTGCCGCGCGTACTTGCACATCCGTGATGCCTCGTATGATAATCGCTACCATAAGTTCCTCACTCAACCCTTGTATGACGCGCAGACGCAACAATGAGCGCCGCGCATATTCGGCGTAGGTAAGGAATTTATCCGAAGACGTGTTAACTACCTCATAAAGTGTTTGAGCAAAGTCTATTTTTTTCGGACAAAGGCAAGCGAATTCCTTTTTGAAGTTAGACCACGTACGTTCACTAACGGTCCACTCATCTAACCAGGTTTTAGCGTCACCTTTAAGGCAATGTGCTACCCTCGACAAACATTCGGAATCTTCCCAACTATTAGCTAACCTACCCCGTTCTACCTCGTTACACCACACCTCAAAGTTATTAATTGCGGGATCAAAGTTAGACACGTAATAACTCTTTGGTTTAGACCTATCTATGGCCAGAAGGGCACTTGTAAGGGCATGCGTGGCCGACATTACGTCATCTTTGCATTGAGGTGTTTCAGTGCAAATAGGGGGTGGTATCGGCGGTGTCTGTGAGGGAGGAGGTCGCGACGGTGAGTGTACGCCACTCCGACCACTAGTGATACTACCCTCGATAGCGTTTAATCGCGCCACTATAGAGCCTAACGCATTCTTGACGGAACCTTCGCGAGATCGAGACCCTGATTCGTGGCTACGACGACGGTACCGCGAGCGAGGTGTATGATGGGATCGGCGCGATTTGCTTCTGCTACGAGATCGCCTAGCCTCTCGGCGGTGCGTCTCCTTTGTTCTGCTACGCGAACGAGACGGTCGCGGCATGATTTAAATTAACGGCTGTTTTTCGGCTTTTTATCACGTGTGGGCAATGAATTACGTATCCCACTTCTGATTTTAGCGTCAGAAGCGGGAATAAAATAAAAAAAGAACAATTTTTACAAACTTAAACTATTTACTTCAAATATAATCAAATAACCTCTAAAATACAATAATTCACAAACAGCCGTTAATTTAAATCACGTAGCATTAAACACATTATGAATCACCATGAAATTACAGTTAATGGACTTACTGCAAATCGCACCGACCACCAACAACCTTACAGCTCGAGAGACAATGAACAAATGCCAGTGGCGCGGTGCGCGCGCGCTATTTATGCAGGTTGTCGGGCGGTCGCTGCGACTCACAACATAACTAAGTTGTTTTCTGCTTATACTACAATCAAACATAGCTTTTTATCCCTTTTCATGGTTTGAATAAATAAAAAACATATATCCACTATCTTGTTCACTGTCACTCACTATGTTTCTGGTCGTTTTTATGTATGATAAAAATATCTATCCGTGTAATGTTTTGTTTATGTCTATCAGTCATCTAGTACCATAAAACAAACTCTGAGTAGCTTGAACATGCTGTGTGGATTTTCCAGCGAGTGAAATTTATTGCAGAAACGAGTAGTCACGTGACAACCAAAATTTTAGTAATGAGGGTACTTAGTTCAAAATATTTTCTAGATTACCCACAAATATCGTTGTAAATAAAAAATATTTGTATTATTGTTCTCGTCAAAATGTGGTAAAGGCAGATTATATCTGATTTCTGCTAGAGGTTTCTGTGAAAACGTTTTATGTCCCATAAAAACTGATTTATGGCGTAAAAAGTAGCCTAAATGTATTTTTGATTTAAAGATAAGAATTACCTTTATGCAAAATGCTCAGTCCGTTCTAGGGCATACACTCTTACAAAATTTTGATTTCAAACTCTTCATATTGATTTTTTATTTATTTTTCTACAAATCTGTATAGGCGCACTAAATGTATTATTATTTCAAACTTCAAGTCAATAGCTGCAGTAGTTCCTTAGATATTTAAACCACAAAACGGAAAAAAGCGATCCCATAAGGTTTTGAAACGGATGTCAAAACCCTAAAAATTACCGGAAAACCAGGTTTATTTACTGTGTATTCTATTCTTCCGTAAAAAAACCGGGTATACCCGGTCCGGGATGATTGAGTGTATGCCCTAGAACGGACCGAGCATTTTGCATAAAGGTAATTCTTATCTTTAAATCAAAAATACATTTAGGCTTCCTTTTACGCCATAAATCAGTTTTTATGGGACATAAAACGTTTTCACAGAAACCTCTAGCAGAAATCAGATATAATCTGCCTTTACCACATTTTGACGAGAACAATAATACAAATATTTTTTATTTACAACGATATTTGTGGGTAATCTAGAAAATATTTTGAACTAAGTACCCTCATTACTAAAATTTGTTTGTCACGTGACTACTCGTTTCTGCAATAAGTTTCACTCGCTGGAAAATCCACACAGCATGTTCAAGCTACTCAGAGTTTGTTTTATGGTACTAGATGACTGATAGACATAAACAAAACATTACACGGATAGATATTTTTATCATACATAAAAACGACCAGAAACATAGTGAGTGACAGTGAACAAGATAGTGGATATATGTTTTTTATTTATTCAAACCATGAAAAGGGATAAAAAGCTATGTTTGATTGTAGGATTATAATAAACTGCACTTCTGCAAAATTTTAGCCTGATCGTTCCGTAATTTTTGGTGTAAAGAAGTAACAAAGATCTACAAACATATACACACACCCTAACTTTCGCATTTATAATATAACTTTTTTCTGCGACGTTATAATATTAAAAAATAAAAGGTATTATAAGGTACTAAAAAGGTACTAAATATTTACAAAGAAATATTTAAGTAATGTTGTCCCTAACTATGTGAAATAAATCTGGTCCAGACAACCTGACGTCAGAATGTCTGACCACTTTATTTTCTAGTTTTCTCACTGTTCATTGAGGTACCAAATTTTTTAACTGAGGTATCAAATAGTAGCAAAAAGGTACTGTAGTTTCATAGTTTCCAATCATAAAATATCGCACTTGGTCCAGGGGTTCTGACGCTAACAAAATTTCAAATGCGTTTATGGGTTTTGTACTTTGTTGTCACGTAGTTATTTGTTGTTTTTGCTTTGTTGTTGCTATTGTACCACATGAACGTAGTCTTATGTTTCGGCATCTTAAATAGTAATTTTAGGAGCTTTATAGTCCAACATTCAGAGGAGGGCGACAGTCGTAGGTAGGTATAACTGTGTCGCCCTCCTCATGGTTGGTGCATTATCGTTTTCACACAATGTCATTTTCCTTTGTTCCAATTAAGATATGTATATAAATAAGTGACGTTATATTATTATTTATTAATAAATAAAACTTTGCGTAGAGATTTGTATTTGTTTAAATTATCCTACGTTATTTTTAAACTTTTGTTAAGTATTAAACCGATTGTATGTGACAAATAAAGGGTTTACTTACTTTAATTAATTTACTTTACCTTCTTACCACATAGCAATATTGCGCCCACTGCGCGACCGCTTTCATCCAATTAGGAACATATTATAGTAGTACTTTATATTCTATATCTTATATAGACAAGGATATTATGATTAAAACATTCAATAGATTAGCTTGCAATAATGTTATTAAAAAAAAAATCACTACGATTCTTTGGTTTACCAATCTTGATGATTCTTTTCAGCCATTTGTGGATGAGAAAATTTAAAATTTCTACAAAACCTCGGAGAGACTACTCATAATAATAATTTAATAATAAAGTTTTTGTTTGTACCTAAACTCACGTATTCTTTGTGATGTTGTCAATTGTGGAAACAACGAGTTCTTGGAAGGCTTTGACAACATAATAAGGAATACTTTATCATCGGTTTTGAATATAGATTTGGATGACAACGCATGGTCGCAGGCTTCCCTGCCTGTCAAATTGGGAGCTATTAGAAAAAAATTAACTGTAGCCCTGTCCAGCGTTCCTGTCTTCCGTGAAACAAAGGATTTATCGAGTTTAAAACTATATAAGCCTCATTTGGCCGCAAATGGCATTTCATTTAAAATTGCATATTTAGACGAAGCTCGAACAGCATGGCATAGTGCTTGCCCCAATGCTGCTCTCCAAAATCTATTGTCGCAACGGATAACGGAGGGATCGGTGTCTGTGTGAGTTGACACTGAATTGTTTGATACAACGAGTTCTGCAGATTGTGCTCGTTTCCAGGTCTTTTCTAAATGGGAGTCAGGACATTGTACATGGACGATGTGACTATGAATCCTTAAAGTTGAAAGTTTTGAGTTGTTGTGAGATTTAAATAATTTTGCAATAATTCGTTTGTATGCGATTCGTATTAAATAAAAGTAACGGAAAAGATTCTCCGCAAATTGTAAACCATTTTCTGTTAATTATGAAAAATACCTGGGTACACTTTATAAATACGAACGTATTGATGGAAGTGGCCGCAAGTAATATAAACTGTTGGGCTATCTGTAAGTTTATTACAACAGTCAGTAAACATTATTTAATTTTAATTTTCTTTGGTACTAAAATTTTTTACCCCTTAAAAATATTTACTTCGATTTTAATACTCGAATTTTCAGAAAATTTTGGGCGTGCAAGGATTCTATTATTTACATGCACAGAACCTAGGTAAATTTGTTAGTTTCAGAAAGTACATTTTTTCTGCAGTGAGAACATTTAAAATATTGTAATGTTATTGTTTACTTCGTGTGTTCATTACTTTTTATGGACCAGCATTATACAATAAAAAAATGTGCACCTAAACAAACTTCTATACAAAAATGTGTAGGACATTGTCTAGTGAATAATTTATAAGCACAATTGAATGTTTTCAAAAACAAAAACCGCTTACGAACTCCATTAGAATAACACTGTTTTTTTTTTAAATCGAACCAAATAATCGAAGGCGCAAACACAACAATTTAATTTTCCCATATAAACAGATAGCTGATAGCATATGTTCACCGGTTCAGCTCTTTGGTAATAGTATAATAAATAACTCTATGCATATTTCCTTCTTAGACGAGGAGTTCCGACGAAAGGTTCAAAGATAAAACGTTTAATGTTGTTTACGGTGCAGTAGGGCAAGCACGGGCTTTCTTGTCTAAGGTAGAATAGACAAAAATTACGTCACTTTGTCATCGAATGCGTAAATTATTTGAAATTAATTTCTTCGACTTCAATAATGTACGCAATGTATGGCGATGCGATGTTATTATTGTCTTTCTACCCTAGAGAACAATCCCCGTGCTTTTCCTACAGGATTTCAACTTTGAAATTAGATCGGGAATTTTTGGATGATTTTATTGATTATTTTGTTTCGCCTCGATCGATGTGTAGTAGAGACGTTATATATCAGCAAATTGTCTAAAGCTTCGTATGATTTTCTGTCATCGGCAAGGATACCTACTCGATATTCCGTGATCATTAATTAGATGGTACAAGGTGGACGATGAGTTTATAACTGCTGCTATAATTTGTTTAATTTCAGTGTAAGTACAATTAAGTATGTCAATGTTATCGTAAGAATATTGCGAAAAATATTTAGATGATAATATAACAGAAGGTGGTGGTCTTTGAAAGTATATAATGAAGATGAAATATAAAAGGGGTTAATTGTTAGTAATAATCCATAATTACAATTAAATAGCCAAATAAGACCTACTATTTACAATTGAAACAATCGAGCTATCTGCATTCTGTTGCAAACAATCTACAGGTAGCTCAACTGATCCAAATCAATAAAATAAAGGAATGTTCTCCGATGAGCGACCGATCGGCGATTGTATGGCCTGGCCACGTGCACGCTACTGTGGACGGAAATCACCATCGCAATCACGATAACGATTAAAACGATAATTATCGTTTTAGCCGATTATAATCGACGTCTTAAAACGAAGCGGGTGAACTCTTGGGTTCGCATTTAGATTCCTATATATATTTGTAGTATCAAAATAGTTAGTAACTGTAAAGCGAATCGTAAATGTGTTGACTACATTTTGCTTTTGTAGGACTCTTTTTGCTAATCGTCATTATACTTAGATACTTCGCATTACAGATTCAACAATGTCTGTGTAAGTAGGTATAATACTAAGTAATATTTCAAAATATAAGATTTTCAAAATATTAAAAAAAAAATCAATGTACGTATCATATTGTCGTTGATTTTATAGAAGAGCAGAAGAGCCATAAGAAAATCAATGAAGTAGTACTTGATACAGACTTCCGAAAAAAAATACTGATAGTCGTAGAAACGTTAGAACACATAAATTAGCTGGAGAAAATTTTATGCGGCTTGCCGCATCATTACGACTATCATAATATTCTCGTACCTACATAAATTAAATCAATACAAATTTTGAAAATGGAATTCTGTTCGTTATTTTGTATTCGCCATCTGGCACGGTCAAAGAGGTTAGGTTAGAAATAAGTTCGTTGTAAAATGCGGTGTACAAGTTTGTAGTTTCAAACAAAAGCTCGATCCACTCGATCCAGCTTATTAGAGCTCTCATTTGGTAGAGATTCGTAGGTAAGATATATTATTTCGTAGGTCTTCTTAAATGAACTGAGTGCATCAGGAGACGTCTAGCAAAATTATAAAAAAAATCCGAAATTTCTCAAGGATACCTTTCGTATGTGTGACCAAAAAGATTACATTCTCCTGTGATCTCTTGTCTCAAAAACCTCTTGACTGATTTGGTCACACTAAATTATCCACCACATGTTTTATTTTGTAGACTTCGTTCTCTTCTTTTGATTTCATTCTCAAAAAGTTCTGTCAAGTGTGAGTTTAACTCCCACTTCGAGAGTCTTGATCGTTATACAAATATTTTACCATAAAAGTGTGGCTGGGACAAATCATTTATTTCAAGGTCGTCATAACACAGTTATTTATGGGTTGCAAAAAAGTAACTCTACACGGCCAAAAAATTTATAATTTTTTTATTTTTATGTTAATAACAATATGTGGTAGTTGCTGAGTATAACAGGGAAAAAGGAATGTGAAGTATCTGCCACTTTGTAAAAAAAACCAACTGAAATTATCGTAAAGGTACCTTTTATGATTTTTATTGAAACAAGTGAATTAGTTGTATTGTTAAAAAAAGCATAAATAGCCTTGATAATGATAATAGCCCCAGACGGTTGTGTGAATATGGCAAAGCCGATTCTGTTTGCGGCCGCCGGCGCCGTGGCAATTTTTTATTTGATTGCTCCATCATCAGGTATGTTACGAGGTACTCCAAAAAATTATCTTATTCAATTATTTCTGCTTCAGATAAACCACAGACTTTGGCACCTAGAGCCACAGATAAAAAATAAAATCATTTTTTCGGTTGGGTGAATCCGTAGGTCCTGTAGTACCCTTCCGATAACCCTTAGACTTAGGAATCTAGAGCCACAGATAAAAATTTTTTTTTTCGGTTGGGTGGTCCCTGGGTCCTGTAGTACCCAGAAAGTAAATCGCTTAAATTTTTTGTGGTGCCGTGGTACCAACTAACGTTCAAGTACATAGCTAAGCGATAAAATAACACAATTCTCACGAGTGTATAAATTTTCCAAGCCGGTATGGCATAAGATTTGTAGTTACAATATAAACCTAGTAAAATGACGTACTTTCTCTCTCCATAGGTATTCTAAGCAGGGTCTATGTTATACCTACTTAATTACAACAACAACAACAACAACAACAGCCTATAATAGTCCACTGCTGGACAAAGGCCTCCCCTGATGAGCGCCATAGATGGCATTGTTCATCATTTGGGGGTTTTTGCCCATAATCCCCACGCTGGGCATGCGGGTTGGGGATCGCAGTTCGGTGTAGTTGTTCTGCAGAAGGCGCTGCTGCCCGCCCCCCGGTGTGTTTCCCTTAGTCGCCTCTTACGACACCCACGGGAAGAGTTGGGGTGGTGAAATTCTATGCCGGCACCACACGGCCTACTTAATTAGCTACTAGATTATTAACACCTCTGTACACCTATATTGAAAGTAGAATTTTCAAATACTTACATCAGCTATATAAATATTGATATTCGAATTATGTTTTATCGTTACAGCGAGTTATTCATACGCCAGCAGTTCCGCTACCAGCAGCGGTAGCTATGCATCAGCTTCAAGCGAGAGTTTTGCCATAGCTACTTCTGGTTCCGAATGTAAGATAATTTTACTATAGTAATTGTTTTTTTATTCATCACCAGAAGAACCAATTGCTTGTTGCTATCAAGCTATAGTAGGTGTAGAAGAAATAATTATTGCTCGTATTACCAGCTGCTATTGGCATTGATGACTTCCGTGGCGCAGTGGGCGAAGGTCCACCTGCAACGCAGGACGTTGCGGGTTCGATTCCTGTCTCGGGACAAATATTTGTACGATCTGCACATATTTGTTCTAGTGTACTGGTCGTTTTCTACGTATATTGAAAATATCTATTTTATTAAAATTGTATATATGTTATCTAGTCTATCGTGTAAAACCATGACACTGTAAAGTCACATACAGTGTTTTGTCGCTATAGCGCTTATTCGTTTTCTGACAGTCTAATACATACACCCTGTGCCTTAAAAATAAAGAAATAGGTGTTTGTAGCTTTGTTTCTGAACTGCGATTTACACCTGTATCTTCTAATTTATACGATTTGTTATTCCATAACACTATATTCATTCTTACGGTGTCTTTACTTTACAAGATTTTTCGCGCACATTTTATACAGTGTTTTGCCATCGACGCCTTCAGTCGTGTTGAACTAAGGCAAGCGGAGCTCACGTCGTATTACTATCTCGCTCGCACTTAGCATATTTGTAATGCTTTTGGCCATCGCGTGGAGGGTGCGTACTGCGGGTACTGCGTTTTATGAAGAATACCAAAAGGATATGGAAAGTTTCATATTAAGATACAATCCCGTTTCTTCTCATTACAACATAATGCATGCACCTAAAAGAAAATATTTACCGGTTGGTGTAACATTTTCAGACATCTTTAAACACTTTAAACAACATTGTGTAGAAAACAATATGAAGATTTGCAGCTGGCCACATTTTTATGAAATGATTAAAAAACTTAATTTATCAACATTATAACAACCACAAGATATTTGTACAAAATGCAGACAACATGAAGAACAACACAAAGATATACCTAGACCATGTAACTGCCCTAATTGTCTAAATTTTGGCCAACATCTCGAAAATAAAAGAAGTTCTAGAAGAGATTTTCAGGCAGCTGAAGAGATCTGTGACTTATCTGAAGGAAAAGAGGTTTTATTTACGGTGGACATGCAAAAGGCTATATGTATGCCAATAATTGACATCAAAGATAGCTATTTTTCCAGAAAACTTGTTTTGTTCAACGAGTCATTTGTACCTCCGGGAAAAAATAAAAAGCTATATGTGTCGTTTGGCTTGAAGGCGAAAGTGGCAGAAAAGCTTACAACATCGCTTCAACATTTGTTCACGTTTTGAGAAATCATTGCCGTGACAAAAAAAATATTTATTTCTTTTTAGACAATTGTAACTCACAGAACAAAAATAAAGTATTGCTTTCAACACTAATACGGATGATTAATGATAAAAGCACTTCAATTGATAAAATCGTCCTGGAATATTTTTAACCTGGTCACACTTACATGGCTGCAGATGCAGTGCATGCTGCAATTGCAAGAAAACTAACTTCTTCCGGAGAAGTATATGATTTTGACGACTGTGTTGATAAGATAAAAAGCTCCCGAAAAAATTTGGAAATAAACGTGGTCGACCATTATATGTTTTTATTTGCTAATGATTCAAAAATTCTATTTCCTAAAGGCTGGAACCTACAAAATTAAAAAGTAATTGAATTTAGAAGAGGTCAATTAACAATATTAGCTAAAAATGACAATATTAGCTAAAAATGACAATATTAGCTAAAAATGACAATATTAGCTAAAAATGACAATATTAGCTACAATGGAGAATTTAAAGAAATACATTTTTTAAAGAAAAAAATCGAGTCAGATTTAAGAACAAGATTAACATTAGGAAATTATAGTGATTTATTTGATAACGTCGAGAAAGAATCGCAGCCAAGAGGAGTAAACGAAATAAAAAAAAAAGAGTTAATTGAACTTTGAAAAAGTATGCCACAATCACGTCGAATATTTTATGAGAATCTCGTCGTATCTGATGTCCAAGACCTTTCTACAAATGTTGATTTGGATGTTTAAGAAAAAAAGTTCTTATTTGATTTTTAGTTCCTACTTTTGTTAATTTTAATATTTAATGACTGCCAGTCTTTTACATTTTATGTTCCTGATACAAATAATATAAAATAAATATAGTTAATTAAAATGTCCTTTTACTTCATCAGAACCTTCAAAATTGTTGTAAAGTTAAAATAATAATCAGTACATACATACAGTATAATTTTTATAGAAATACAGTGTAATTCATTGTATGTATGTTTGTAGTCTCATAAAGCCAAAACAATGTATACTGCAATACAGTGTTTCAGTTTTACAAAGGAACTTAAATTCAATTAGTATTAATAAAGCAAAACAAGTTTTGTTATATTTTTAATTAACTACCTTATTAATTATACCAAAATGAATTTGGCTAGTACGGCAATAATAATATCTAATGTTTGAGATAGGTATCAAACATCAAATCACATTAGAAACTCCAAAAACAAAGAAATAAAGAAAAAATCTTTAAACGCCATTATCTCAAAATGAGTATTTTAAAAGTACAGTGTTTTGGCTTTATGCGATAGTAGTACCCATAACACAAGTTATGTTTGGGGCTAGAAAGTTCGTGAGATTTTTTTTAAAATTTATTATATAAAAAAAAAAATTAAGTTTAGTTTTTTATAATCCTTATGCTCTTTTGGTTACGTAACTCACCGTTCAGCTTTCTTTTGAATTAAAATCTAATAAAGGATAATTTACGATAGTTATTTAACTAGATGATTAATGCGATATTATGTATTTAGATAATAAATAAATGGTTGCAGTAAAAAAAAACAAGTTCGATAGCTGAACTTTAGCTGAACTCACTGTAGCATAACGAAGGAGGTTCTAACAGCGTTCGACCGTCATCAAAATATAAATTCGTGCTTCAAAGAGGTTGAGATGTTCGTAAACTCTTTGGTGGTTGACCAAAATGAGTTTCCTACCATTCAACCTTACCTACATAGTATTTTCTCACTGGCTGAGGTGAAAAGTTTTCTTTTATTTTCTTTTTTTCTTTTCTAAAAAGGTTTTGATCTATTTTCAAACATATAACTAGTATACTGAAAAACTAACTGGGTCTAGAGATTTATTAAAATATTTCTAATTTTAGATCTTCCACCGCCACCATGTGATACGGCACCAACTCCTAAGCCATGTAGACCCCAAAAACCAAAGTGCTGTAAGTATTTAAGAACAATTCTACAATACTGCTACAATATTCACATTTTATTTTCTAAACAATTAAGTACCGCTAGTTAATATTTATCGAGTATTTTGTACTCAGGGCATTAGACCCTTTTACTTTAACTTTTTGGAAAAGGGCCCAGCGGTGTTGGCATATGTCAACATTCCAAATAACTTTTTTAAGTTACATAGTTACGGTTAGTTGTTTTTTACTATTATTGCTTGTGTGTTTTGAGTAACCAATAAAATAAACAAAAATTATGTTGACAACCTTTATAAAAGAAAATGAATATTTAATAACACTTGTATTTACCATTAAAACAAATAAACTAACTGCAGACTGCTGCTTAAAATCTTCGGGTAGCTTATACATATCAATACCATTCGTTATTTATTAAATTATTTATCTTTATGTTTTGTCATATAATTGTCTGTGTCACTCAAATAATTCACTTACTTTTTCAGATAGCAAATACGAAGTTTTTTCGAATTGTCCTGCAACAGTGTGCAGGCCAAAGAAATGCGATGAAGTCGGCTTTCCAGTAGCCTGTGTAGATTTGAACCCCAACGAACAATGCCCTGTGCCTCCAGGTTGTATCTGTATCGAGAACTATGTCAGGAACCATAAGGGCATCTGTATACCTATGAAAAATTGTCGTAAGTTTTTGTTTTTAGATTAAGTAGACTTTTTCTTTCCTTTAGTCTTGTCGCCTCAGCCTGAAGATTATTGGGTGGTTTAACGATTAACTCGTTGGGCGCGTTGTCCTATTCCCTTTGGGGTATGGGAAAACTAGCAGCAGCCGCAGCTAGTTTTTAAGCAGGTGAGACGTCTTCTAAGCTCTCCTAGCAGTCTTAACATTTATTTTCATGTCCCAAATCCACCCAGGAATTAACAAGCACTGATATGCAGGTTATTGTTTTCTAAGTTTAAATTATTTTTCCAGCATGTTGTGGCGGAGATCGTAATGCAGAATCTGGCTGCAACAGTATCTGCAACCAACTTTGTTCAAAACTAAACGAAAAACCTGTGGCGTGTACTGCTGAGTGTGTTTATAACAGCTGTGAATGCAAAAAGGGTTACGTTTTTGATGAGGTCAAGAATAAATGCGTCCACCCTTCACATTGCAGTAAGTATCTCAAGTATATTGATATAATTTATTTGAGAAGTGAGTAAAAGTATTTTATTTAATTTTTTTTATGAATTTTTATTTAAAAGAGTTTTGTAAAGATTTTAAATTCTGTCATACTCTTTTTATGGAGCTACTTAAATAGTTTGGCACACTCTAAACACTTAGTCACTAAACGTGCAAATATCAATATATATAGTTTTTGGGTTACTATAAAATAAGTCATTGAACTCCACGATCAAAACACTGTGAACTCAAGAGTTAGATACTAAACCACTATGCAAATAGGGTAATTTGAATGATATTTTTTATCAATATAATTTTAGTCACGCAATTGCTGGTAGAAATTCTACTTTTTTTTTATCACAAACTTAAGTACCTTACAAGTTTACTAATGAACCGGTAAAAATAATTATTAATTTAAATAAACCAAGTTTAAATTGGAACCTTTCAAAGATAGGCACATAAAATAACAGTTTTTTATACACAGAACTGGTGTTTTAATATACTAAACAAACATTGTACTGTAGGTTAGATACCTACTTAGTAGTTTTTTTATCATTCCCCCGCAAAAGTTTTTCTGTCTGTCTGTTACAGCCTGTAAGAGCAATGAAGTGTATACTGACTGTGAACAAGCAAAATGCGGTCCTAAAACCTGTGCCCAACTCATGTTTCCCGTTCATTGCTTGAAAATTGATCCCAAATACTGCACAAAAGGATGCATTTGCATTGAAGGATACGTCAGAAACAAGTATGGCGAATGCATACCTAAAGATCAATGTCGTAAGTATATTAGACTTTATTTTGTGTTTATTATATTATTCTTAAAGTTTCTTCATCTCATTCGCCCCTGTCAGATTTTTTTTTGAAGCTAAAGTATTAATATCTTAATTTAAGATTAATAGACGATTGTAAGCATTAGATTTTTTTGTAATTTTTTTAACATTCTGTTAGAACCGCAAGTGCTAGTGCTTTTTGGGCCCTTTCTCACTCCTGGTTGCGCCCAGGATAACCACCAGGGGAAAGTTAAGTAGTTATACGGACCCAGAGTAACTCCAAAACAAGAGCTTTGTATTTTATCAATTATTATAAAGTAATAATAATGATGGACAAACCACAAATAACCATCTAGCCCTAAGCTAAGCAGAGCTCGTGTTATGGATAGGTACTTAATGTCTACAATATGTTATATCTATGTCAAAAAGCCCAATGCGGCTAAAAGTAAGGGATCCGTATGAAAACTGTGAAACCCCACGTGTAAGTGTGTATGATTTCTGAAATTTTCGTTTAATACCCGTGCAAAGCCGGGGCGGACCGCTAGTAGATTAATATTTTTTATTCTACATAGATAACGATCAGAACACCCGGAACAAATATTCACAGATCGTACAAAGATTTGTATCGCCGCGGCAGTTGAAACCGCAGTCTACTGGGTTGTAGGCGAGCCTTCGCCCACCGCACCACAAAGGTTGTCTTTAAAATTATAAATCAAGTTTTTCCATTCAACAGCACCCATCTGTGGTCCATATGAATTCCCCAGCAATTGCATGCAAGCAGACTGTGCTCCCCAAAACTGTACCCAACTGGGATTCCCTCTCGTATGTGTTAGAGTGGATCAGAAGCATTGCAAGAAGGGTTGTCTTTGCAAAGAAGGCTATGCCAGAAATTCAGATGGCGTTTGTATTCCTGTAAAAGAATGTCGTAAGTTATATTACATTTTTGCCGTGTGGTGGCATAGAATTTCACCACCCCAACTCTCCCCGAGGGTGTCGTCAGAGGCGACTTAGGGAAAAACACCGGGGGCGGGCAGCAGCGCTCTCTGCAGAGCAACTCCATCGAACTGCGATCCCCGACCCGCATGCCCAGCGTGGGGATTATGGGCAAAAACAGCCAAATGATGAACAATGCCATCTATGGCGCTCATTAGGGGAGGCCTATGTCCATCATTAGACTATTATAAGCTGTTGTTGATGATGATGATATTACATTTAATAATTTCCTTGTACAGGGTATCCCTGCAATAGCTTCAATTTCCAAAGAGGTTTAAACAAGATCAAAAACTATCTACGAATATTGATATTAAATTAACAGACATGACGGAGTAGGTATGTCAGACCTATTCCTTGCCATTCAGTGAGGAAGAGGTTCTGGACATTTTTTAAAACATATTTGTTGATCATTTTTATTTATTTTCCCTTGCTTTAGGGACTACAAGTATTTGGGGGACAGGTGGGTGTATAGGTATATAGATACTTCTAAAATATTTTTTGCGTTTCGTACGCGCCGTTTCTATTCAACCTGTTAAAGGTAATTTCTATCCAACATTCATGGAATGAAGTAGCCTAAACGTATGCAAAATTTCAGCTGGTTTCGATTAGTACCTATGTAATTTTGACTTAAAAAAATAATAACATACATTCATACACCCAGCCATGATTTCGCATCTATCATACCTATTAGTGTGATGCTTGTTATTTATTTATTCAGATGGTGCATGACGACGTTAATAGGGAAAAGTTCAATACACTTTTAATGCAATATTATGTTATTGACATCGAAGTAAATCAATAGGCACTTGTTTACACACTTGTTTGATAAATACCTGAGGCATGTAATTGATTATTATGAAAATATTTGTAGTACATCATGATGCCATAATGTATAGTTGTTGATAAGATTGATTGTGATGAACTTTAGGTGTCATCGCCAGAAACGCACGATCAATGATAATAAGTAAAATTTATTCCTAGTTGTAAAAATTTTACTTATTAACTGTGTCGAAGCTTAGATGTACAAAAATACTGGACAATAATAAAAAAGAATTGACCATTATGGTGTGGTGATGTGTGGTGGGGAGGGTTGGGTTGGAGATTTGCACTTCCCGAATTATTCTCACGGATGTCGTAAAGGAGCCACTTGTGAACAACTTTGATACCGAACTGCAGTTCCCAACCTCCCCACAGTGGGGGTTATGGCCAACACCCCTTAGTGATAACAGTTACAAGACACTTTTCAGGAATCACTACAGACTGATGTAAACAAAAATGAATTTAACCAGAAACTTTATTACTCAACAGCTTCTTGTGGCGGAGATTGTAATGCAGAATCAGCTGAATGCGCCAGCAACTGTGGCAGACTCTGCTCCAACTACGACAAAACAGACGTGGTGTGCACTCTCGAATGTCCAATAAACGGCTGTCAGTGCAAGGAAGGATATGTGTACGATAGCAATACGAATCGATGTGTTCTTCCGTGTGATTGCAGTAAGTACTAAAATATTACATAGGACATTCTCGTGGAAAAGGGTGGGGAAAGTTGTCAACGTGAAAAAGTTTGTTAAAAATGTACAAGACTTTTTTATCAAACTCTAGTTATGACGATGTCAACTCAAACTGCCTATGGCATGTTTACCTACATAGAAACTCGTTCTACTCGCTCTCGATCAGGTTTTTGCTTTTAAGCAAAAATTATCACTGAGCCATGGCCTTTTTGTCGTGCTGCAGCACACTCAAGCTTACCTAAACATAGTTCATTTTAAGTATACCTACTCGTCTTTGTAAATGTTTATGTAATTATTTAAATCTATTGTGTCTACGTTTATGTGTATGTATGTTTCAAATTGTATATTAACGTTAATTGTATGTGTGTCTGTAGTAACAAATATTTTTTTTACTATCTACCTACATATTATTTTACTAGGTATTAGGTACTTCGTTTTAGCCTGGTTTTAGCCATGTTTGATAAAAAAGATGAAATTCTAGAGGAATTTTTTGGTAGATGACATAATAAGGTTTTTCTAACGTTACAAATATTTTTTTTAATAGCACCAACCTGTGGTCCTCATGAAGTCTACAGCAATTGCATGCAAGGAGACTGTGCACCCAAGAACTGTACCGAATTGGGATTCCCTATCGCCTGCCCGCGAGTGGATCCGAAATATTGCAAGAAAGGGTGTCTTTGCAAACCAGGTTATGTCAGAAATTCAGCTGGCATTTGTATTCCGGTGAAAAAATGTCGTAAGTAATATTTAACGCACTACTATACCGTATGTGAAAGGCTAGTAATAACGTCTCTTTGAATATTAAAAACGTTTAGTAGTAGGGTCCAATAGTAAGAAATAATCGTTCATCAAAGCAAGAATTAAACTATAAATTACTGTGTTTTACAGTTATTGAGGTAATTGAAGTAATCTGTTAATAAATTCATGTTTCGACAGCTTCTTGCGGTGGAGATCCTAACGCTGAAGGAGCTGAATGCGCCAGCAACTGTGGCAGACTGTGCTCCAACTACGACAAAAAAGACGTGGTGTGCACTCTCGAATGTGTAATAAACGGCTGTCAGTGCAAGGAAGGATATGTATACGATAGCAATACGCATCGATGTGTTCTTCCGTGTGATTGCAGTAAGTACTAAAATATTATATACGATATTCGTGTGGAAAAGGGTGGGGAAAGTTGTCAACGTAAAAAAGTTTTAAAAAAATGTACAAGACCTTTTTATCAAACTCTAATTACGACGACGTCAACCCAAACCCAAATCACATATGGCATGTTTATGTATGAATTTATTTTCTAACTAGGTAGTAGCTTTGGGTAGTAGATACTTTTATACCAGGGTAGTAGATACTTTTAGCCATGTTTGATGTAATAGTCGAAATTCTAGAGGGGTTTTTAGGTAGATGGCTTATTAAGGTTTTGTCTAATGTTACAATCTAGATTTTTTTAATAGCACCAACCTGTGGTCCTCATGAAGTATACAACAATTGTATGCAAGGAGACTGTGCACCCAAGAAATGTACCGAATTAGGATTCCCTATCGCCTGCCCGCGGGTGGATCCGAAATATTGCAAGAAAGGGTGTCTTTGCGAACCAGGATACGTCAGAAATTCAGCTGGCGTCTGTATTCCTGTGAAAAAATGTCGTAAGTTATATTTAACACATTATTAAACCAAATGCGTTATGGGTAGTAATTAGCGTTTCTTTGAAATAAGATATGAGTTTAGTAGTAAGAAATAACCGTTTATCCAAGCAAGAATTAAACTATATATTTTAGATAAGCAGAAACATTAGTGTGTTTCTGCTTATCTAAAATATATAGTTTAGGTAAATTAAATTATCAGATAATAATTGATGTTTCGATAGCTTCTTGCGGTGGAGATCCTAATGCTGAAGGAGCTGAATGCGCCAGCAACTGTGGCAGACTGTGCTCCAACTACGACAAAAGAGACGTGGTGTGCACTCTCGAATGTGCAATAAACGGCTGTCAGTGCAAGAAAGGATTTGTGTACGATAGCAATACGCATCGATGTGTTCTTCCGTGTGATTGCAGTAAGTGTTACACTTATAATGTTGTTGAATCTTATAACTTTAGGCAAGAATGGAAGGGAGTGGGTTAGTATTATATTTTATATCTTCTACAATATTTCAATATGTATGTTCTAATTTGAATTCGTTAATTTTAATTTATTAGTCCTTAAAATCAATTCATGATTTTACATTATAAATTCTCATAACTAAATATTCAACAGCTTCAGTTTGCAAGGAATACGAAATGTATTCAGAATGTATCAACAACCCATGCCCAGTAATAAACTGTTCCCACGTCGGTCTTTGGGTGGACTGTTTGCAATTTGATACCAAAGGTTGTATCAAAGGCTGCGTTTGCAAGAAGCCTTTGATGAGAGAAGACGATGGCTCATGTGTTCCTATAGAAGAGTGCAAAAGTGAGTTTATAGTCCTACCAAGATATCTATAATTTAGGCTCTAACTGCACCGCTCTTTACTAACCTGTAGCGCTTGTTATGTGTCAGATCATCTATCTTATGCTTATATTCCTAAATTATAATTTATAACTGCATCATTTTCTCCCTGTATGAGTAATTCCTGACCCTTTCAATATTATTCTACTGTAGCTATATTCATAACACAGATATCTTGCTCGAACTATACCACACACACACACTTAAGCCTTAGAGACTTCTAAACAGATTTTATTTTGTACATATTCACTATACATTCTGAATACACTTTATATTCACAGGTCAAATTTGCTATTGTGACTATTAAATACAGTCATAAGTAGGTTGCTTATGACTATATTTAGTTACAAAACTATCAATGTAGGGTTTTCTCTGATGATGAAATACAACTACATAATGTACTTTTTAAAATATTTATATGTTACAATTCATTTTAATAATCAGTAAATTACTGCAAGCCTCACTGGTAGCCGTTCATTATGACTAAGGAGTGATAAAGACGCCTTTGCCTCTTTTTTTTCAATACCACAACTGATCAAATTGTTACTTTTTTATGCTGACCGTTTAGATAGGAGGTTGGTATGTACCTATTTAGTAAGATACACATATTAACTAATTTTTTACTTGATTAGCACCAGTTTGCAAGGAAAACGAAGTATATTCTGATTGTATCAACGGTGGATGTACTCCAAAAAACTGTTCTCAATTAGGACAGCCGAAAAAATGTGTAAAAATAGACCCTAAATACTGCATTAAGGGTTGTCTTTGCAAAGAAGGATATTTGCGGGAAGACGATGGTACTTGTGTACCAGAAAAAAAGTGCAAAAGTGAGTTCAATCATATTTTTACTGGTTCAAATAATAAATTCAGAACATTCAAAGATCCACTGCCGTTCCCATCACGCACCAAAATAACCTAATGGGTTATTTATCATATAAAAAAAACTAACGATACAATGCATTATCTCATGAGTATATTCTGTTATATTGTCAAAGGGTTAATAAAAAATATTCTCATAAAGGTTTCTATTATTAGAGCGGTACAATATTTAATTTATACGTTCTTTCACAGAAAAATGTACTAAACCTAACGAATACTACGAATGCTGTGGTTACGATTGCCCATCTCAATCTTGTAAGAGCATAAACAAGACCCAGCATTGCCCTATTCAGACCACTGACAACTGCAAGCCATTATGCAAATGCAAAGATGGGTTCTTTAGGAACTTAAATGGAGAATGTATAACTAAAAAACAATGTTGTAAGTATTTTTTATGTGCTAAAAAGTCTTATATATTGAGTTGTGTGAAAAGGTGTGCATGTGTCTCGGCCAAAATAACATCCAGTGTCTCAAAGGACTGCCATTGGACCGTTTTTATCTTTTGACTTCGTCTTTTTAGTCAGTATTAGAGTGACGAAATCGACATATAAAGGCTTAGATTCAAATGTAGAGGGCCGAGCTAGATTAGTTCGACAAGCTATTAGCGACAGTTACCCGCCCAACCGATGGACTCATGCAGCCAGATAAATAATGGTAAAATGTGAATTGGATTTTCCTGTGCTTTTCTTTACAAGTTAGGACAATGTAAAATTAAGTTATAACAAAAAACATTTAACATGTAGGTCCCAATTGTAGAACAGATTGAACGATGGTAAAAGCGCCGTTAAATGTACAGAAATAAAAGCTTTCTAATGTTTTATTTCAAACGTAGAAGTTCTTGTTTACTGGGAGTGTCTCTGTAATTTATTACCCGACTTAGTCATATGTTTCGCGCGTACACCTGCCTTGTTTATAACACGTTTGTTAATTAATTTGTTGCATTCTTTAATAAACCAAGCGAGCTTATTCTACAAGTGACTTAATATGTCAGAAGTAACCTGAAGTTCCCGACGTGGGCTGAAGCTCATAACTAACCCACTCAAAAAAAAATATAAAAAAACACATTCAACACCATTACCTACTGATATCACTGCTACAAAATAAAATTTACCATATAAAGTGGGTGTGGAACTGTACAATAATATGCCGTACTTCATTATAGGCAATCATTATAGAGCTGGTGCCCATCTCTAGGATGGGTCCTAGAGATGGGCATACTTCAGTTCTGATAAGTTCTATGTCGACAAATTTGATGACGTCAACTTCGTAGATCCACATTTATAATATTAATATGGCTACTCTAAGATTGAAAAGGAAAATCAATACCTTGTGCTTGACACGTAAGATTGTTATATATACATAAACTAGCTTTTGCTCGCGGCTTCACTAATAAGTGGATGCCTACGTCATAGTAGCTTTATGCATGCAAAGTCACAGCCCGATCGGTTTAAAATTGATAAAGTTTCATACAAACTTTCATTCCCTATTTTATCCCCTTGGGGGTAGAATTAATTAAAATCCTTTCTTAGCTGATGCCTACGTCATAATATCTACCTGCATGCCAAATTTACGCCCGATCCATCCAGTGGTTTGGGCTGTGCATTGATAGATCACTATGTCAATCAAATAACCGAATTAGCTAGTTGATTATAATAATATACTATTATACCTAGAGTATTGACCTAATTGATGGGTCGTATTATATAACTTTAATTTCAGTACAATGTCCTGGTCCCCATGAATACTGGTCTTGCGGTGGTGCTTGCGACAATGTCTGCAAGGATATGCATAAACAGAACCAGACAAACTGCCCCATCGTCAACGTAAAGTGTAACGAAATGTGTTACTGTGAGAAAAATTACGCTCGCGCGAAAAATGGCACATGTATACCAATAAAGAGATGTAACGGTAAGAACAAATTTTTGATAAATTATTAAAGGTCCTGTCCAAGACTTGCTGTTTATTCGGACAAAATTTATTAAGACACAGTGTCCCAATTGATTCTTTTGATCAAGTTACACTCGTAAATAATGCTATATACCTTACATTAATCTAGTTATAACAGGAACCAATGATTAAACTTAATAAATTACGCAAGCAACACAATTTTTAGAATTAGAAATCTTTACTTATATTATAAAAACAGAGGAAAGATTTGAACGATTGTTGCGATTGAATGGGCTCCTTAACTATGGACTGATTTGAAAAACTCTTTCACCATTAGAATCCTCCATTATCCTTGATAAACATAGGCTATACAATAATTTTAAAAGATCCGTAATAAGCTGTCAATAATGTAACCCAAAGTGTATGTGTAAAAATTTGTGACTTTTGAAATTTTTGTTAAATAACCCTTTCGAAACCGGGACAAACTGCTAGTGAATAATAAAAAGGTGTCTAAATTATATTACAATATTGAATTCACAGAACCTCAATGTCGTAAGAACGAAAGATACGAGAAATGTCCAGCGCGATTGACTGAACCGCAAAAATGCTCTGAACTAGGATGGCCCCTGCCAGATCCTTGCACTGATGATGATAAATGTCCGGTGAAACCTGCGTGTGTATGCATCAGTGGCTATGTCAGAAACGATAAAGGAGTTTGCATACCTAAGAAAGATTGCCGTAAGTAATATTTCTATACAATCCTTTATTAAACTATATTTATTGTGTATAACAACCTACGTGTATTTTGGGAATTATAAAATATAATTTTAGGACGAACCGAAACATTGTTAACAACATTGATATGATTACACATGACGCGTTTTTTTAAATATCAATTTGTTTAGAGCTACGAGTAGTAAGTTTTAATAAAGTAATTTATTCAATTTGTACACTGTACAAACAGTTGTATTTTTACTGATGATTAAATATAAGTACGACCTATATGTATATAAGTTAACATTAATGTTTATAATCAGGATGTTATTGCAAGCCTTACTAATAGTTTATTACGATGTAGGAGTGATAAAGACACCTTCACCTATTTTTCGAATCCACAATTGATCAAAAACTTTTACTGTTTATGTAAAATACGGTTCCCTGACCAATTAGATAGGAGGTTGCTACCTATTTTGTAAGTTACAAAAATTAACTTTTTTTGTTTACTTGATTAGCACCAGTTTGCAAGGAAAACGAAGTATATTCTGATTGTATCAACGGTGGATGTACTCCAAAAAACTGTTCTCAATTAGGACAGCCGAAAATATGTGTAAAAATAGACCCTAAATACTGCATTAAGGGTTGTCTTTGCAAAGAAGGATATTTGCGGGAAGACGATGGTACTTGTGTACCAGAAAAAAAGTGCAAAAGTGAGTTCAATCATATTTTTACTGGTTCAAATAATAAATTCAGAACATTCAAAGATCCACTGCCGTTCCCATCACGCACCTAATGGGTTATTTATCATATAAAAAAACTAACGATACAATGCATTATATCATGAGTATATTCTGTTATATTGTCAAAGGCTTATTAAAATATATTCTCATAAAGTTTTCTATTATTAGAGCGGTACATTATTTAATTTATACGTTCTTTCACAGAAAAATGTACAAAACCTAACGAATACTACGAATGCTGTGGTTACGATTGCCCGTCTCAATCTTGTAAGAGCATAAACAAGACCCAGCATTGCCCTATTCAGACCACTGACAACTGCAAGCCAATATGCAAATGCAAAGATGGGTTCTTTAGGAACTTAAATGGAGAATGTATAACTAAAAAACAATGTTGTAAGTATGTTTAATGTGATAAAAAGTCTTATAATATTGAGTTGTGTGAAAAGGTGTGCATGTGTCTCGGCCAAAATAACATCCAGTGTCTCAAAGGACTGCCTTTGGACCGTCTTTATCTTTTTACTTCGTCTTTTTAGTCAGTACTAGAGTGACGAAATCGACATATAAAGGCTTACATTCAAATGTAGAGGGCCGAGCTAGATTAGTTCGACAAGCTATTAGCGGCAGTTACCTGCCCAACCGATGGACTCATGCAGCCAGATAAATAATGGTAAAATGTGAATTGGATTTTCCTGTGCTTTTCTTTACAAGTTAGGACAATGTAAAATTAAGTTATAACAAAAAACATTTAACATGTAGGTTACCCAATTGCAGAACAGATTGTACGTTGGTAAAAGCGCCGTTAAATGTACAGAAATAAAAGCTTTCTAATGTTTTATTTCAAACGTAGAAGTTCTTGTTTACTGGGAGTGTCTCTGTAATTTATTACCCGACTTAGTCATATGTTTCGCGCGTACACCTGCCTTGTTTATAACACGTTTGTTAATTTATTTGTTGCATTCTTTAATAAACCAAGCGAGCTTATTCTACAAGTGACTTAATATGTCAGAAGTAACCTGAAGTTCCCGACGTGGGCTGAAGCTCATAACTAACCCACTCAAAAAAAAAAATATAAAAAAACACCATTATCTACTGAAATCACTGCAACAAAATAAAATTTACCATATATAGTGGGTGTGGAACTGTACAATAATATGCCGTACTTCATTATAGGCAATCAATATAGAGCTGGTGCCCATCTCTAGGATGGGTCCTAGAGATGGGCATACTTCAGTTCTGATAAGTTCTATGACGTCCACTTCGTAGATCCACATTTATAATATTAATATAGGTACTCTAAGATTGAAAAGGAAAATCGATACCTTTTATAAATATGTATGTGCTTGACACGTAATATTGTTTCATATACATAAACTAGCTTTTGCCCGTGGCTTCGCTCGCGTAAGTGGATGCCTACGTCATAATAGCTTTATGCATGTAAAGTCACAGCCCGATCAGTTTAAAATTGACAAAGTTTCATACAAACTTTCATTCCCTATTTTATCCCCTTGGGGGTAGAATTAATCAAAATCCTTTCTTAGCTGATGCCTACGTCATAATATCAACCTGCATGCAAAATTTACGCCCGATCCATATAGTGGTTTGGGCTGTGCGTTGATAGATCACTTTGTCAGTCAGTCAGTCACCTTTGAGTTGTATACATATATTTAGATAACCGAATTAGCTAGTTGATTATAATAATATACTATTATACCTAGAGTATTGACCTAGTTGATGGGTCGTATTATATAACTTTAATTTCAGTACAATGTCCTGGTCCCCATGAATACTGGTCTTGCGGTGGTGCTTGCGACAATGTCTGCAAGGATATGCATAAACAGAACCAAACAAACTGCCCCATCGTCAACGTAAAGTGTAACGAAATGTGTTACTGTGAGAAAAATTACGCTCGCGCGAAAAATGGCACATGTATACCAATAAAGAGATGTAACGGTAAGAACAAATTTTTGATAAATGATTAAAGGTCCTGTGCAATACTTGCTGTTTATTCGGACAAAATTTATTGAGACACAGTGTCCCAATTGACTCTTTTGATCAAGTTACACTCGTAAGTAATGCTATACCTTACATTAATCTATTTATAACAGGAACCAATGTTTAAACTTAATAAATTACGCAAGCAACACAATATTTAGAATTAGAAATCTTTACTTATATTATAAAAATAGAGGAAAGATTTGAACGTTTGTTGCGATGGAATGGGCTGATTTAAAAAACTCTTTCACCATTAGAATCCTCCATTATCCTTGATAAACATAGGCCATACAATAATTTTAAAAGATCCCTAATAAGCTGTCAATAATGTAACAAAAAGTGTATGTGTAAAAATTTGATACTTTTGAAATTTTTGTTAAATAACCCGAAACATTTCGAAACCGGGACAAACTGCTAGTGAATAATAAAAAGGTGTCTAAATTATATTACAATATTTAATTAACAGAACCTCAATGTCGTAAGAACGAAAGATACGAGAAATGTCCAGCGCGATTGACTGAACCGCAAAAATGCTCTGAACTAGGATGGCCCCTGCCAGATCCTTGCACTGATGATGATAAATGTCCGGTGAAACCTGCGTGTGTCTGCATCAGTGGCTACGTCAGAAACGATAAAGGTGTTTGCATACCTAAGAAAGATTGCCGTAAGTAATATTTCTATACAATCCTTTATTAAACTTAGGTTTAATGATTTTATTGAGCTTTTAAATCTTGCTTTAACTTTTATTTAGGTTAATTATTATGTGAGATATTAAATTCAACAGCCGACTGCGGTGGTGATCCAAACGCAAAACCAGGCTGTGGAATCAATTGCAACAAGAAATGTGAAGATCTTGGTTCAGAGCCTGTCTTTTGTATTACATTATGCAAGGAAAACTCATGCGATTGCAAAGATGGGTATTACTATGATAAAGAAAAGAAGAAATGTGTGCCACCTTGTGAATGTCGTAAGTATGCACAATACATACGCTGTAAATAAGTAAAGTAAATTTATAAAATATTGTATGAGATACAGTTTTATAGAAGGCTGCAACTGTGTTTCAGGTATTTGTCAGTGTAATAGTCTGCGCTTATAGGCATTGAATCATAATTATAATGTTATAACATTTACCTTCATCCATGTGTCATGTCATGTGTATAACAACCTACTCGTACTTTGGGAATTATAAAATATAATTTTAGGACGCACCAAAACATTGTTAACAACATTGATATGATTACACATGACGCGTTTTTTTAAATTGCAATTTGTTTAGAGCTACGAGTAGTACTTACTACTCGTAGCTCTAAACAAATTATTTAAAACTTTTTAATAAAGTAATTTATTAAATTTGTACACTGTACAAACAGTTGTATTTTTACTGATGATTAAATATAAGTAAGACCTATAATTATATGTATAAGTTATCATTAATGTTTATAATCAAGATGTTATTGCAAGCCTTACTGATAGTTTATTACGACTAAGGAGTGATAAAGACACCTTTACCCTATTTTCGAATCCACAATTGATCAAAAACTTTTACTGTTTATGTAAAATACGGTTCCCTGACCATTTAGATAGGAGGTTGCTACCTATTTTGTAAGTTACAAAAATTAACTTGTTTTGTTTACTTGATTTGCACCAGTTTGCAAGGAAAACGAAGTATATTCTGATTGTATCAACGGTGGATGTACTCCAAAAAACTGTTCTCAATTAGGACAGCCGAAAATATGTGTAAAAATAGACCCTAAATACTGCATTAAGGGTTGTCTTTGCAAAGAAGGATATTTGCGGGAAGACGATGGTACTTGTGTACCAGAAAAAAAGTGCAAAAGTGAGTTCAATCATATTTTTACTGGTTCAAATAATAAATTCAGAACATTCAAAGATCCACTGCCGTTCCCATCACGCACCAAAATAGCCTAATGGGTTATTTATCATATAAAAAAAAAACTAACGATACAATGCATTATCTCATGAGTATATTCTATTGTCAAAGGCTTATTAAAATATATTTTCATATAGGATTCTATTATTAGAGCGGTACATTATTTAATTTATACGTTCTTTCACAGAAAAATGTACAAAACCTAACGAATACTACGAATGCTGTGGTTACGATTGCCCGTCTCAATCTTGTAAGAGCATAAACAAGACCCAGCATTGCCCTATTCAGACCACTGACAACTGCAAGCCATTATGCAAATGCAAAGATGGGTTCTTTAGGAACTTAAATGGAGAATGTATTACTAAAAAACAATGTTGTAAGTATTTTTTATGTGTTAAAAATTCTGCTATTTTGAGTTGTGTAAAAAGGTGTGCATGTGTGGTTGTCTCGGCCAAAATAATATACAAGTCTTAAAGGACTGCCTTTGGACCGTATTTATCATTTGATTTCGTCTTTTTCGTCAGTACTAGAGTGACGAAATCGGCATATAAAGGCTTAGATTGAAATGATTATGGAGGGCCGAGCTAGATTAGTTCGACAAGCTATTAGCGTCAGTTCACCGCATCCGGTTACAAGGTAGGACACATGTAAAATGAATTAATAACAAAAAACATTTACCATGTAGGTCCCAATTGCAGAACAGATCGACACTCCCTACGTATAGTTGTGTATCTGCAAAACACAAATTTTACAGGAGAGCGTTTTAAAGATTTAAAAATGTTCAAATGCCTATAACTGGAGCCCTGTTTGAGATATTTCTGTGAAAATTTGTGAGATGTTCTTACTGTAGATCTAGTTTAAGATGGATACTATTTTTTATTTAAATTTATACTGGTTTAGATTTTATTACACTTACGTATTTTTACGTGGTGCTTTTAAAATAATACAATGCCGTATGTGGCACATACACACTTTTTCGTGGGAGCTTAGGAAAATAACAATATCGTAACTGCCTGTTACACGGTTACACTTAGTAGATCTATTTGACTAATTCTGTTTAACTGTTGCTTAAACGTTGGAAATTGTTTATTTTATTTATATGCTACTACATCTGTTTTGGAAAATTAAGCCTGGTGACCAGTAGCTTATAAAGGTCGCCAGGCCTTAATTGCCGAATATTCAATTGCTTACAAAACTAAGCCTATTTGAGGTAGGTAAGTAATTTGTAGTAGAAAAATGTAAAACTGTTTTCGTGAATTGTAGTTTTCCCTTTTTTTATCTTATAATATTTTGCTAATATTGGTCGTTCGTATATTATTATTTTAATTAAAATAAGAAATAAAAGAGCTCAAAATACCATTTATTAGGGAAGAAGGTGCTCACCTAAACACAAAAACGTTTTAAGGACTGTTATTTCAAAAATAAGAAAAACACAACCACTTAAGTACCTAAATCGGCTTTAAATTCTTAACGACTACCAAACACGACTAATCAGTCTTTACTAGTAGGTACTTCAACCTAATTAATATCAAAATGTGAAAACAGAATTAATATTATGAAATAGCAAACTTGACTTTGTCAATATCTATGTAAACAATTTACATAATGATAAGAAATACAACATTTATTAAATTAAGATCGAATTAATAGTCGCCATTTCTTCCTAGATAGTTCGCTGTCATTGATTTCAAGCTGCTCAGAATTATTCCCTGACATACCTGTAGAGCTAATACTCGTAGCGCTGGATTGGAGGCTGGTGACGCAGGGCAGCCTAACAAC
This sequence comes from Eupithecia pulchellata, assembly GCA_963931895.1. NCBI lineage: Eukaryota > Metazoa > Arthropoda > Insecta > Lepidoptera > Geometridae > Eupithecia > Eupithecia pulchellata. Next base: position 3,302,247 of record OZ007526.1, on the reverse strand, counting down.
TGTTCATCTGGCAAGCCAACTGGTAATGTCGCTGGAGTGGGTTCTGTTGACTCAGCTCAACCTAGGTGCTCATCCGGAGAGACAACTGGCAATGTCACTGGGAGGGCGCTGTTGACTCAGCTCAACCTAGGTGCTCATCCGGAGAGACAACTGGCAATGTCACTGGGAGGGTGCTGTTGACTCAGCTCAACCTAGGTGCTCATCCGGAGAGACAACTGGCAATGTCACTGGGAGGGTGCTGTTGACTCAGCTCAACCTAGGTGCTCATCCGGAGAGACAACTGGCAATGTCACTGGAGTGGGTGCTGGCGACTCCGTGCAGCCTAATTTGGTTTATCGGTTGAGCTATAAGGTCCGTAATTGGGAGAGTCATAATAGTGATAATGGCATATTAATGCTTGAGGTAGACTGTTGCTGTTTTTAGTAAAAGTGGGGTCATTGAGCTATATTCCGGTAAATTACCTTGGACTGTACCACTTGTATTTTGTAAATAGTGGTACGTTTTTACTTTCCACGGGTTCAGGATGTTTTTCTTGAGATTTTTGGGTCAGGTTAACAGGTTTTTCACGAAAGCGTGGCGACGAGCAAAAGGCAATGTCATTATTCCCTGTGTTATTTCTAGAACCTCCACCACAAGCTTGCAAGGAAGATTGTAATATTGGGAAGCTAGGACATGCAATTCAGAAGATGTAGTACTATCACCGTTAGTTTTCGTAGAATGCAAGAGAGCGTAGAATGCGGTGCTAGAAAATGTTCTTCATCGCTGTCAGCTATTATCTTACCCTTTCGGGTTAAGTCATCCTCAGTAAATTTTCTGAGAATGGTACTGAAAATATGTTTAAAAAAAAAACAACAAGGGGCAAATTTAAAAATGTTATGAAATTCGACTTAAATTTCATGGGAAGAGAGCACCTTGCACTTGTGACTTATATTGCTGTTCATAACTCGGATGATCCTTATCAGATCCCTTGGAATTATCTTCTTTCCGACCACAAAAGAATCAAGAAAATCGGTTCACAAACTACAAAATTATCCGCGAACAAAAAAAATACATGTATATTATACCGGTCGAATTGAGTGAGAAACCTCCTCCTTTTTTGCAATTGCTTAAAAGTAATTGCTTTTTATTAAAATAATATGAAAACAAAAACACAGAACCATGTAAGTGCATGGGTTTCTATAACTTTAATTCAATAAATTTCCGATGTAAAACAATGTAAAAGTCAGTTACCGAATTTTGAGTTCAAATCCTTTCGAAGTATAAATATGTAAGTGTCTAGTTACACCTTATGATCATATTGAATCCCGATGTATAAATATGTAAGTGCGTAGTTACACAATTATACGTAGGTTATCAAACATTTTTGGAAAATTGCAAAATGTACTTACTAATAAATAGTGTATTTAGTCAGCAATGAAGGCAATAACACAAAACTGATTCAAGAGACCTAATAACTATGATTGGACATCAAAAAGTACAAAAAGTAAGTTAATCAATAATTATGATTTACTTACCTGATCTTGTATTAGATGTTGTTGGGTCTAGGATATCTATTTTTCCTTTCTTAGAAGCGTCTGCTTTTAAATGGTTCAGGAATCGGAAAAGCTCTCTTGTAATTTTGCGGCAATCAAAAATTTACGAGTCGTCAACGCTTAAAACTCGCTGTCCGCACAAGAACTGCGTAACGGGCAGTTACCCGCCACCAGCACCTTATTCCTCCCGCGTTAAATTGTGTATGTGGAAGATACAGCATTATATGGCGGGAAAATAATGAAGTTGGACAGTTATACGATCAAGAAAAACCTACTTAGAGTAGACTTTTTTGTTTTTTTGTAAGTTAAAATGATAGACCGGGATGTGTAGATGCCAAAAATGCATCAAACGTATAAGTGTGTATCTGGCAGTTACACAACTATACGTAGGGAGTATCGAGATTGTACGTTGGTAAAAGCGCCGTTAAATGTACAGAAATAAAAGCTTTCTAATGTTTTATTTCAAACGTAGAAGTTCTTGTAGTAAACAGGGAGTGTCTCTGTAATTTATTACCCGATTTAGTCATATGTTTCGCGCGTACACCTGCCTTGTTTATAATACGTTTGTTAACTTATCTGTAGCATTCTTAATTAAACTTTGCGAGCTTATTCTACAAGTGATTTTATAATATGTCAGAAGTAACCTGAAGTTTTCGACGTGGGCTGAAGCTCATAACTACCTCACTCGATACCATCATCCACTGCTACCACTGCTATAAAATAAAATTTACCATATAGGTGTGAAACTGTACAATAATATGCCGTACTTCATATAGGCAATAATTATAGAGCTGGTGCCGATCTCTAATATGGGTCCTAGAGATGGGCATGGGCATACTTCAGTTCTGATAAGTTCTATGTCGACAAATTTGATGACGTCCACTTCGTAGATCCACATTCATAATATTAATATAGGTACCTACTCTAAGATTGAAAAGGAAAATCAATACCTTTTATAAATATGTATGTGCTTGATACGTAATATTGTTTCATATACATAAACTAGTTTTTGCCCGTGGCTTCGCTCGCGTAAGTGGATGCCTACGTCATAATAGCTTTATGCATTCAAAGTCACAGCTCGATCGGTTTAAAATTGACAAAGTTTTATACAAACTTTCATTCCCTATTTTATCCCCTTGGGGGTAGAATTAATCAAAATCCTTTCTTAGCTGATGCCTACGTCATAATATTAACCTGCATGCAAAATTTACGCCCGATCCATCCAGTAGTTTGGGCTGTGCGTTGATAGATCACTTTGTCAGTCAGTCAGTCACCTGTGAGTTGTATACATATATTTAGATAACCGAATTAGCTAGTTGATTATAATAATATACTTTTATACCTAGAGTATTGACCTAATTGATGGGTCGTATTATAATTAACTTTAATTTCAGTACAATGTCCTGGTCCCCATGAATACTGGTCTTGTGGTGGTGCTTGCGACAATGTCTGCAAGGATATGCATAAACAGAACCAGACAAACTGCCCCATCGTCAACGTAAAGTGTAACGAAATGTGTTACTGTGAGAAAAATTACGCTCGCGCGAAAAATGGCACATGTATACCAATAAAGAGATGTAACGGTAAGAACAAATTTTTGATAAATTATTAAAGGTCCTGTCCAAGACTTGCTGTTTATACGGACAAAATTTATTGAGACACAGTGTCCCAATTGATTCTTTTGATCAAGTTACACTCGTAAGTAATGCTATATACCTTACATTATATCTATTTATAACAGAAACCAATGATTAAACTTAATAAATTACGCAGCAACACAACTTTTAGAATTAGAAATCTTTACTTAAATTATAAAAAAAGAGGAAAGATTTGAACGATTGTTGCTGTGGACTGATTTGAAAAACTCTTTCACCATTAGAATCCTCCATTATCCTTGATAAACATAGGCTATACAATAATTTTAAAAGATCCGTAATAAGCTGTCAATAATGTTACCCAAAGTGTATGTGTAAAAATTTGTGACTTTTGAAATTTTTGTTAAATAACCCTTTCGAAACCGGGACAAATTGCTAGTGAATAATAAAAAGGTATCTAAATTATATTACAATATTGAATTCACAGAACCTCAATGTCGTAAGAACGAAAGATACGAGAAATGTCCAGCGCGATTGACTGAACCGCAAAAATGCTCTGAACTAGGATGGCCCCTGCCGGATCCTTGCACTGATGATGATAAATGTCCGGTGAAACCTGCGTGTGTATGCATCAGTGGCTACGTCAGAAACGATAAAGGAGTTTGCATACCTAAGAAAGACTGCCGTAAGTTATATTTCTATACAATCCTTTATTAAACTTAGGTATATTTATTGATTTTATTGAGCTTTTGAATCTTGCTTTAACTTTAAGTTAGGTTAATTATTATGCGAGATATTTAATTCAACAGCCGATTGCGGTGGTGATCCAAACGCAAAACCAGGCTGTGGAATCAATTGCAACAAGAAATGTGAAGATCTTGGTTCAGAGCCTGTCTTTTGTATTACATTATGCAAGGAAAATTCATGCGATTGCAAAGATGGGTATTACTATGACAAAGAAAAGAAGAAATGTGTGCCACCTTGTGAATGTCGTAAGTATTCACAATACATACGCTGTAAATAAGTAAAGTAAATTTATAAAATATTGTATGAGATACAGTTTTATAGAAGGCTGCAACTGTGTTTCAGGTATTTGTCAGTGTAATAGTCTGCGCTTATAGTCATTGAATCATAATTATAATGTTATAACATTTACCTTCATCCATTTGTGTCATGTCATGTGTATAACAACCTACTCGTACTTTGGGAATTATAAAATATAATTTTAGGACGCACCAAAACATTGTTAACAACATTGATATGATTACACATGACGCGTTTTTTTAAATTGCAATTTGTTTAGAGCTACGAGTAGTAAGTTTTAATAAAGTAATTTATTCAATTTGTACACTGTACAAACAGTTGTATTTTTACTGATGATTAAATATACGTACGACCTATATGTATATAAGTTAGCATTTATGTTTATAATCAGGATGTTATTGCAAGCCTTACTGATAGTTTATTACGACTTAGGAGTGATAAAGACACCTTCACCTTTTTTTCGAATCCACAATTGATCAAATACTTTTACTGTTTATGTAAAATACGGTTCCCTGACCATTTAAATAGGAGGTTGCTGTTGCTACCTATTTTGTCAGTTACAAAAATTAACTTGTTTTGTTTACTTGATTAGCACCAGTTTGCAAGAAAAACGAAGTATATTCTGATTGTATCAACGGTGGATGTACTCCAAAAAACTGTTCTCAATTAGGACAGCCGAAAATATGTGTAAAAATAGACCCTAAATACTGCATTAAGGGTTGTCTTTGCAAAGAAGGATATTTGCGGGAAGACGATGGTACTTGTGTACCAGAAAAAAAGTGCAAAAGTGAGTTCAATCATATTTTTACTGGTTCAAATAATAAATTCAGAACATTCAAAGATCCACTGCCGTTCCCATCACGCACCAAAATACTCTAATGGGTTATTTATCATATAAAAAAACTAACGATACAATGCATTATCTCATGAGTATATTCTGTTATATTGTAAAAGGCTTATTAAAATATATTCTCATAAAGGTTTCTATTATTAGAGCGGTACATTATTTAATTTATACGTTCTTTCACAGAAAAATGTACAAAACCTAACGAATACTACGAATGCTGTGGTTACGATTGCCCGTCTCAATCTTGTAAGAGCATAAACAAGACCCAGCATTGCCCTATTCAGAACACTGACAACTGCAAGCCATTATGCAAATGCAAAGATGGGTTCTTTAGGAACTTAAATGGAGAATGTATTACTAAAAAACAATGTTGTAAGTATTTTGAATGTGCTTAAAAGTCTTCTATATTAAGTTGTGTGAAAAGGTGTGCATATGTCTCGGCCAAAATAACATCCAGTGTCTCAAAGGACTGCATTTCGACCGTCTTTATCTTTTGACTTCGTATTTTTAGTCAGTACTATAGTGACGAAATCGACAAATACAGACTTAGATTCAAATGATTGTGGAGGGCCGAGCTAGATTAGTTCGACAAGCTATTAGCGGCAGTTAATCGCCCAACCGATGGACTCATGCAGCCAGATAAATAATGGTAAAATGTGAATTGGATTTTCCTGTGTTTTTTTTACTAGGTAGGACACATGTAAAATGACGTCATTACAAAAAAACATTTAACATGTGGAACCTGCATATTATTTCAGTTTAAAATGTACGTTGGTAAAAACGCCGTTAAATGTACAGAAATGAAAGCTTTCTAATGTTTTATTTCAAACGTAGAAGTTCTTATTTACTGGGAGTGTCTCTGTAATTTATTACCCGACTTAGTCATATGTTTCGCGCGTACACCTGCCTTGTTTATAACACGTTTGTTAATTTATCTGTTGCATTCTTTAATAAACCAAGCGAGCTTATTCTACAAGTGACTTAATATGTCAGAAGTAACCTGAAGTTCCCGACGTGGGCTGAAGCTCATAACTACCCCACTCGACACCATCATCCACTGCTATCCAAACGAAACTAAACAACAAAATTGACCATATAGGTGTAAAACCGTAATAATATGCCGTTCTTCATATAGACAATAATTATAGTGCTGATGGGCATACCCACTACAGAAGTATGCCCTTCTCAGCCTGATCGGTTTAAAATTGACAAAGTTTTATACAAACTTTCATCCCCTATTTTATCCCCTTGGGGGTAGAATTAATCAAAATCCTTTCATAGCGGATGCCTATGTCATAATATCTACCTGCATGCCAAATTTCAGCCCGATCCATCTAGTGGTTTGGGCTGTGCGTTGATAGATCACTATGTCAGTAAGTCAGACACCTTTTTAGATAACCGAATTAGCTAGTTGATTATAATAATATATTATTATACGTAGAGTATTGACCTAGTTGATGGGTCGTATTATGTAACTTTAATTTCAGTACAATGTCCTGGTCCCCATGAATACTGGTCTTGCGGTGGTGCTTGCGACAATGTCTGCAAGGATATGCATAAACAGAACCAGACAAACTGCCCCATCGTCAACGTACAGTGTAACGAAATGTGTTACTGTGAGAAAAATTACGCTCGCGCGAAAAATGGAACATGTATACCAATAAAGAGATGTAACGGTAAGAACAAATTTTTGATAAATGATTAAAGGTCCTGTGCAATACTTGCTGTTTATTCGGACAAAATTTATTGAGACACAGTGTCCCAATTGACTCTTTTGATCAAGTTACACTCGTAAGTAATGCTATACCTTACATTAATCTATTTATAACAGGAACCAATGTTTAAACTTAATAAATTACGCAAGCAAAACAATATTTAGAATTAGAAATCTTTACTTATATTATGAAAATAGAGGAAAGATTTGAACGTTTGTTGCGATGGAATGGGCTGATTTGAAAAACTCTTTCACCATTAGAATCCTCCATTATCCTTGATAAACATAGGCCATACAATAATTTTAAAAGATCCGTAATAAGCTGTCAATATTGTAACCCAAAGTGTATGTGTAAAAATTTGAGACTTTTGAAAGTTTTGTTAAATAACCCGAAACATTTCGAAACCGGGACAAACTGCTAGTGAAGAATAAAAAGGTGTCTAAATTATATTACAATATTTAATTCACAGAACCTCAATGTGGTAAGAACGAAATATACGAGAAATGTCCAGCGCGATTGACCGAACCGCAAAAATGCTCTGAACTAGGATGGCCCCTGCCAGATCCTTGCTCTGATGATGATAAATGTCCGGTGAAACCTGCGTGTGTATGCATCAGTGGCTATGTCAGAAACGATAAAGGAGTTTGCATACCTAAGAAAGATTGCCGTAAGTTATATATTATTTCGGTTTTATCATTCAACATGGTGTCTGCATACTACATTATCAGATTTATTGACCTTGCAGCCAAATGCGGTGGTGATTCGAATGCAGAATCAGGATGCGGAACGAACTGCAATAAAAAGTGTGAGGATATACTCAAAAAGCCTGGTGCCTGCATTTTAATTTGTAAGAACAATGCATGCGACTGCAAAGAAGGATATTACTACAACGCCGAGAAGAAGAAGTGTGTATTGCCTTCGGAATGCAGTGAGTTTTTTTACAAATTACAAGTGGGTGCTAATTGAATATAGATAATTAGTATAGCATATATAGATAAAATGAAAGCTGAAATTTTTAAAAGGAATATTGATGTCTTTTTCTGTCAACTGGTAACCAAAAACGACGCACACGTTCTGTTTACTAAAGGACTGTTTAATTTTATGTAATTGGCTAGGATATGTTAATCATTTTATTTATCTTTTATAGATATATGTACGAAACCAAATGAATATTTAGAGATGTGTGATTATGAATGCCCGCCTAATACTTGCGAGAGTCTAGGCATGGTTTACGCTTGTCCAATCAGGGAAAGGAATAAGTGCACGCCTCGATGCAAATGCAAATCAGGTTTCTTGAGAAATAAAAATGGAGAATGCATAACAGAAGAACAATGTCGTAAGTATTGTAACTAAAAAATTTAACACTACGTGAAAGTTATTTTTATTGAAACAAATCAACATCTTCTAGCCCTTATCTCACGCTAGGATAAGTCGGCACAACATGTATTTTTCCAACACTTGCCTTCATCAATCACCATCTTTCATCAATATAACTCACCAAAATAAATAATGAACAAAAATAATTGAGAAGATGAACGTAACTTTTAACAGTAGATATTAAACACAACCACTTTTAGGAAAATGCAAGGGTCCACACGAATACTGGTCTTGCGGTGGTGCCTGCGACAATGTCTGCAAGGATATGCACAAACAGAACCAGACAAACTGCCCCATCGTCAACATAAAGTGTAACGAAATGTGTTATTGTGAAAAAGATTATGCTCGCGCGAAGAATGGCACTTGTATACCTATCAACAAATGTAATGGTACGTATAATATTTTTTCTTGATTATTTATCTGTAAAAATAACAGCCTTTTGACAATAACTGCTGTGTTAACATTACAGAACCGCAATGTGGTAAGAACGAGAGATACGAGAAATGTCCAGCGCGATTGACTGAACCGCAAAAATGCTCTGAACTAGGATGGCCCCTGCCAGATCCTTGCTCTGATGATGATAAATGTCCGGTGAAACCTGCGTGTGTATGCATCAGTGGCTACGTCAGAAACGACAAAGGAGTTTGCATACCTAAGGAAGATTGCCGTACGTAATATTTCATTACAATCGTTCATTAAACTAGGTCTGATTATGGAGGTTTTTAATAATGCTTCAACTTTAATAAAGGTTTTTTTAATTTTACGAGATATTTAATTCAACAGCCGACTGCGGTGGTGATCCAAACGCAAAACCAGGCTGTGGAATCAATTGCAACAAGAAATGTGAAGATCTTGGTTCAGAGCCTGTCTTTTGTATTACTTTATGCAAGGAAAATTCATGCGATTGCAAAGATGGGTATTACTACGATAAAGAAAAGAAGAAATGTGTGCCACCTTGTGAATGTCGTAAGTATGCACATTTCTACGTTTTAAATAGATAAAGCAAAATAATAAAATATTGTCTGAAATAAAGATCTTTAAAAGGCTAGGTGTTTTAGGTCTTTGTCTAATCTATCATCTCTCAATATGCATAACAATTTACTTTTAAAAAAATCATGTAAAAAACATCGTAAGCGACGACCGACGTGCACATGATTCTACATTCGTTTTTTTAATTGCTATTTGTTTATAGCTAGATTGTTTAAATAAGTAAATTAAAAGTTGTATTTACAATTGGAACAAGTAAAAACAAGCATTAACAAACTGTCAGCTCAATTGTAAATACAACTTCTAATTTTTTTTTTTTTTGTTACTAATAATTTTTTTAATTAGTAATTGTTTTTTCTCATTGAATTAATTACCTTTTTCAAATGTATATTTATATTCATAAACACCTTATGCTAGATTATTCTTAGGACAAGGGTCCTAATCTTTATTAGGTCCAGCGTTTTGTTTCTATGTAGCTTAAGATGAAGCACGCTTTCCCACTGTTACGGTATATATCATACAACTTATGTATGATACATACCGTGATATAGAATTTTACCCTTTCAGCGGGAGTTTGTCCAGGTGCTAATGAAGCTTACGAAGACTGCACCAACCCAAGATGCCGACCGATGAAATGTAGCGAAGTAGGGTTCCCATTGAACTGCACCGAACCACCAGCTTGTAAGAAAGGATGTGCCTGCAAAGATGGATACGTGAGGAACAAAAAAGGGACCTGCGTGACTCTTAAAGAATGTGGTATGGACTCTGTTAATGTTTTATCTGTGAACGTATGCATGGTTTATAGGATCTTGCCTCGGCAGATAAAATTTGTAAAAAAAAATATACATACATAGATAAAAAAAAATTACACGTGGTAGTATCAGCACTTTAACCAGATGAAAGAAATAACTTTTTTCTTTTTGAGATGCGGAAACATAAAAAGACCGCAATTCTGGTCCATCGTAAAACAAACCTCGGAGGGCTGTTACGCCAAATAAAGTAATATAATCAATGACGAATGATTGGTTATATTTATTTTATCAAACTTAACAGGGACATGTGGTGGTGATAAGAATGCAGAATCGGGCAGCGGCGTGAATTGCTTAAAGAAATGTTACGACCTTCAATACCCTGACAAACCGAAACCTTGCCCTAAGATTTGGAAATTCAACGCCTGCGATTGCAAAAAGGGATTTTATTTGGATGAAGATAAAAAGAAATGTGTGCGAGCAAGAGATTGCCGTGAGTATTTTTCGAAAATATTGATTTATAACTACAGATAATAACTTTATGTAGGTACAGCGATGCTCAATTGCTCATAGAGGGCTAACAGGTCAAAAGTTTGAAGTCAATAACTATTAATAACAGAAATATTTTAAATCAAGAATATTTCAGGATATGTAGATAGGAAGCTGTTGTATTTGCAACATCTATTTTAATATAATGAAACCAAAACAAGCAGAAATATAAGACTTGGACCTATCAGATCCGAACCAAGACCTGTCTGGGCTTACCTACCGATGAATGCCGCTGTAGCTTCATTTGCTAGATAACGTCTCTTCTTGAGACTTAAAGATATGGCCCCCGTTTTGCCTAAAAAGTGACAAAAAAGATTTCCACAATTTTTTATCCCCCAAATGGAACGAACCTGACTTTCCATCAAACTTCAATGGAACAAAGCAAGATTTGTGGAGACTTTATTCCTCATCACAGACCAGGAAACGAACGAAAATAGAGTTATTGCCACAGGTAACCTTGGGCTGTAGGGCTCAATTCACATCGGCTGCGGCTAGGCAATTCAGATGTGTTTGTGAGTGTATCATTCATACGCCGTCTGTTCTATTGTTTTCATTTAAAATCGATCTACAGTCACCACCATATTACCATAGAAAGCAACCACTCTATTTTCGTTGGATTCCTAGTACAAATGAAAAAAAATCTCTAAAAATCTTGCTTTGTCAATGATTGCTTGATCACTCATGAATATAATGTGAATTGAACAATGGAATGGCAACAGCCGGTAGCAGACAGACGCGTCGCTTTATGAGATTTTTTTAAAGTGACACTGGTCCTTGAATTGTGTAGATAAAGTTCAAAATCATTTTCAATAAAAGTGCTCGCCGCCCGCTGCCACTCTAGTGTAAATAGAGCCTAATCCCGTTTTCCTTTTCGTGTGTTCACCTTACAAAGGCAACTTTAATAACTACTTTAGCGTCAACCTTTCCACGTTTGAAGGGTATGAGACGTGATAAGTCCCTCTTACCGTAAGCTTCACTTTAAGAACATATTGGATATTCAAAGCATTTATTTGCTTTACGGAAATGTCCATGAACAAATTAATAAAATTATGATGACTTTGATGTAGTCAGAATCTGGTTTTCCCTGGAATACAATTAATAATAGCTCTCATAAAGGGTTTCCGTGCTGTTGGTTTTGTCACACCGCATGACTCCCAAAGGACTGGCCACTATGTCATGGAATATTATGTAGATTCAGATTCAGATTCAATAACTTTATTTATTTATGCTTACAAAATAGCCCGAGATGATGGAAATAAGATAAACAATACAAATGTAAGCAAATTTTCACAGCATCGTATAGCCCCACACTAAACAAAGCTTGTAGCATTGTAGAAAATTGGGGTTTCTTTTGATATATAGGGTTGAAATTTTGAATTAGGATGAAAAAGAATGTATCAGACTGGATCCTTATCCCAGGCATCCATACATCAAACTTATATTTATTATTATTTGATTGCCATACAAAAGGTATACAAATGGCGATGAATGAAACAGCTGGGTTAATTTTAAATCATATTTTCTTAGCACACTATTGCCCTGAAAATGAAGTCTACGACAACTGCAACAATGGAGGCTGTGGCTATCGGAACTGCTCAGAAATAGGAGGTCCGATATTGTGCATTGACCCTATCGAATGTTATGGTGGATGCACTTGCAAGGAAGGATATCTCAGATTGGATGCTACTGGGAAATGTGTTCCTGAAGAAAAGTGTCCTGGTATGGTACCTTAATCTTTTTTACATTATGGAATTCAAAGTTTTAACAAGAAGAAAAGATAGCCAAGATGATTATGCCCCATAGAGTGGAGACACTTTCAAATTTGATAAGGCCGTTGGTGGCACGAGCTGGCTATAAAAAGCTGCCCCATAATAGTAGTAATATCTGAATGTACTTTTTTCTGATATCTGTTTTGCTTCGCTCCATTCTTTTCATGATGACCTCTGAGACGCGGTGAGCGAAGTTCCGTCTGCGACGCAAGAAGATGCAGGTTCGAACTTCGATACCTGTCTCGAACAAATATGTGTACGACCCGCAAATATTTGTTCAGGGTATACTATCTTGGTCGTCTATGTAAAAAAATTACATTTATATCTACTTATGTATTATAATGCAATGAGTATATCAGTCAGTACCCATAATACAAGCTCTGCTTTCAGGACTTTCACTTTGACTTTCAGGTATGATGCGGATTGTCCAGCAATATTTATTATTCTGTACATTTGCAAAAGAGATTAAAACTCACTAACCACTCGTGGTGTACAAGTGGCTAGTGAGTTTTAACGGAGTTTTACCCGAACTTTTTCAGAATCATGCACCAAACCAAACGAAATCTACGTGAGGTGCCCTCCCAAATGTCCTCCTCAAACCTGTAAGAGTCTAAACGAGACGTTCCATTGCCCTCTGATAAAAACCAAGATAAATGAGAGTGATTGTATCGGAGAGTGCCGTTGTAAAGAGAACTACTACAGAAACTTGATTGGAGAGTGCATTCGTAAAGAGGATTGCTGTAAGTTTTGTATAGAACTTTTTGCGCTTAAATAAACTTATTTCTCTTTCCAAATGTCTACGCGAATAAAATCGCGGATGGGTTAGATAGTTTTAAGTGCCTTTTAGCAATTTTCAAGCCGATTGCATTGTATAAAAATAAATTATTAAAATATGAATGCCGGAACAATTATAGGTAAAACGGTTGAACGTGGATTCCTCTTACCTGGGTCCTTTTCTCTATGACATAGCAAATTCCTTGCCCGAACTTTCCTGCCTTTTCAGTGTCAATATTTCAAAAAGAACATGTTGTTTCATCTCAGTTTAATTCATTCTTTAACAAATGACTGTCTTAAGTCAGTTAGAATGAATGATACCAACATAACGCCAACATAATACAAAACGAAAGTATGACACTTTCTAAATTCAAATGCGACTTGCATTTGAATTTAGAAAGTGTCAGACTCGATTCAGTATTTTTACCGCAGCTATTATTTTCAGTGAAATGCACGGGCGCTCACGAATATTTCTCATGTGGGCCGGCTTGCGACAATGTATGTTGCGACCTCGATACAAAGAGCAAAGACAACTGCCCTATAAAGAACGTGAAATGTGAAGAGATGTGCTATTGCGAGGATGGGTACGCGAGAGACAAAGATGGCGTTTGTATTTGTATTAGCGATTGTCCAGGTGAGTGAAAAGGGAATATAAAAAATAAATCTTTTATTTGCTGGAACTTAGGTAGATTATTATTTTATGATAAAAAATAACTACCAATACATTTTGCCTTGTGCAAAGTTTATTTAATGGGCTGGGCAACATTTGTCATGTCTTTGAGGTAATAAACCATTTGAATTATGGTAAAAGTTCGAAAAGAACGATGATCAGACCTGAGCTTGACTTTTATCATGATGAATTTGTGAATTCTAAGACAAAATATAAATTATTTCACAGTAACATACCCATAGTGACTCTATGAGGGTTTTTCAGTGCAATATTTAAAAGAAAAATCATGCTTCCCATTTTAACATTACATGTGACGCAGTGTACATGTTAAGTGTCAATGTCAATTGTCATAAAAAAAAAAACAACCAAATAATTTTCTGTTTCCACCGTTTCAACTAGGATAGACAACACACTTGAGTTGAATTTTTTTTGAAATGTCGCATTGATAGAGATGGAAACCCTCATTGATAGAGGCTCTAGATTTCTAATTGAGAAATCTTTCTAGAGGCAAAATGATAGGGTTTCCCCTTTTTCTTGAAGAGTTAACAGATCCGTGTGTTATCCAAGAAAATTATTTTAAATATATATGTATAAGCCTACTGAACTACTATTTTAATCTTCGTTCTCGAAACCTCGTAGATGGATTGAAACTTTAAAAATATTTATCGTGATCGTGATATAAATCGCAGATATATATATATATATATAAATACCAACTTGGGCACTAAGTTGATCCAGCCTGACTCCCATGCATTACTGAGTCCACCTTTTCCCCCATATTACTCGACTCCGGTTGCATAGATCTTGCCCGGAGTGGCAACGGCGCAATTTTGAGCGCGACGTTGCCAAACGTATTCACCGAAAAAGTGATGTACTTGACATTTTTATCGTTACGATCTCGAACTTAATCGACTCCGTAACGGCCAAAATTCTAAAACGCTTAAACACTTGTTGGCTCCGTTTTATATACCAAATCCAATGTCTTATGTTGATCTGAACCATTTATACTATCAAAATTAGAGCTTTATTCGATCCGACAAAACGAAACTGTATATTAAGTAAAGTAGGTAAATGTTTCGAATACAATTCAGTATTTGTTGGCTCCGTATATTAATATGTGCAGTGCTTCATACATTGCTGCATCCGTACAATGTGAAGGGCGCGGGGGACGGGGAGCACCGAACGCGAAAGTGCCAGTACTTCATAGAAGACATGGATGCAAATAAATACTTACATTAAGGCTCCGGGTACGGATGAAGTTCCTTAACCAGTTTTGGAAATAATTGTTTAACTCACAAATAATAAGAAAACGTGTTTTCTTTAAAAAAATCAGATTTGGTATAATTTCAATTCAGCGAAGTGTTTTGAAAAAAAATGTTGTAGGAACCTAAATAATTACTATTCTAATACAAACAATAGCAGATCACGGTGAAAGTATCCTTAAATTACAAATTATTTTGGTATTACGTTCGTTAGGGAAATTCATCTGTGCCCGGAGCCCTAACAAGATTTATAAATAAAGAATTAACAGATAGAAAAACCAAAAGCAGAAAACACCATTAGCTAAACGTAGTTTAAAGTTTACCGAGAAACTCCTTTTTCAATTAATTAATTAGTTTATTAAAATTTTTTTACTACATTTTTTATCATTAAAAGATTTAACAGATAGAAAAAGTATCATAAGAAAATACCACTAACTAAACGTAGTTTAATATTTACCAAAAAACTTATTTTAAATTTACCTAATTAAGTAATTATTTTATAAAAAAAAATAAGTAGGTACCTATACATTATTTATTATATGGCAAAAAAGCTTTTTAAAAAAATTACAATCATCTAACTAAATTAGAGTTATTATTTACAATTGAAACAATTGAGCTAACCACAGACTGTTGGAAACAAACTACAGGTAGATCAACTGATCCATATCAATACCACTTGTAAGTTTACACAAGATGCTGGCTGCATTGCATCGCTGTATGGCAATGCTTATTAAATGAAATTGATATCGTGTTTGTGCTTTAATAATATTGTTGAAGGAGTTACAGAATGTAAAAAAAATTATTTTAAGCATAAAAAAGTTGTTGGTACGTTTTAGAACACTCATTGAAATTTTCTTTGAACAGACTTGATTTTTGAATTTACTTTGAAAAATCAGATCTTGTATCCGCGCGTTAGTTATTAAACTTGAAACCTATCAAACAAACATGCTATAAACAAATCTGCTAGAGAGATATTATAATATCAGCAGAGAATTAAACTGATAACAATAAAAATGTTAGATTTATGTAAAACGAAAGGCTGAGACTGCAAGTAACCAATGACAGAGCTCGGTGGGCTCTGATTGGCCCATTTGAATCGGATCAACTTGTGCTAAAATGCCAAAAAGGTGGATTTGTATAAAAACCACGTAATTATTATTATTACTGACGGTGACACTGTTGGCTCCGTTTGGAGCCACGTATTAACGGTGAAGTGGCAATGGATCAACAAATACTAACCGGATCAACAAGTGAAAACGGATCAAATAATTACTACCTATATGGCACGTTTGATCAACTAAGTGCCCGTGGGGATATCTATATATATATATATATATATTATATTATATATCTTGGGTACACTTCCAACTGGTATTGATATGGATCAGTTGAGCTACCTGTAGTTTGTTCGCAACAGTCTGCAGTTAGCTCAATTGTAAATACTAGTGGTTTTTTTAATTTAGTTAGATCATTGTAATTTATTTGTTAATAAAGGCTTGGCCATTTAAAAAAAAAAAGATATTCGTATTTTTTTTTATATTTAACAACTATACTTATGTTTCAGACCGAACAACGACAACTCCCAAACCTTGTGAATAGTACGCCTGCCAAAAGTTTAGGTAAACGTTACGGACGTTATACTTAAGTTCCTCCGAAGAAATTAATTTAAATCCCAAAAAAATACGATTTCGCCGGGTCTTGAACTCTCGACCTTCTCTGAGTACGGAACGCGTTAACCAACTACGCTACTACAGTGTTTAACCCACAGAAATCCGAATAATAAGGCACTATTATTCAAGTTTCTGTGATTTAACCAGTTCTTATTCTCGTTTTCATTAATCAAAACTAACATGTACGCTCGATCTCTAGAGCTATTATACTATTTACAATCTATTTATATGTAATGTAAATTGTCATAATTGCAAGTAAATACAATAATATAATAATATGTCATACTCAAAATGGTTTCTTTTAACATTGTTATCACCTTTTATTTTATCAAATAAGCCTGCAACTACTTGAAAAAAATAGTATAAACCTAGTTGTATTGAAAGGGTTACATTATCTATGACCAAGGCCATAATACATTATATGTAGTTTCCCTATGGCCAAGTACGAACATTTGTGGAAGACAGCTGGTAGATATATAGGTTGTGGCCAGCTGAAGGGCACAAAGGAAAGAAAGAAAACACATTTTATTGGTTCACAAAGCCTATTAAAAAAACTATTAAAGTCTAAATAGTATCAAGTCCACCATGCTAGAGCTGGTATTACATTAACTGTGACCATGTGAACTCACGTTAACCTCACAAACGTTTTTACAACGCTGATTTTCTTATAAGACCTTGGATGCGTGTGATTTATTTATTTTTATTTTTACAATTAGGTTAGCCTACAGCTTGTAGGTCCACAAAAAAATAATACAAGATGCTAGGATTTTTAAAAATAAATAAAACTAAGTGTACTAACCTCTTACAGGCCGACACAGCATGTAAAGATTATAACTAATTAATAAGACTATATCTAATTAACCACTCTAAAAGCAAGCAAGGAAGTTTACACAATATAAAATACAAACAATAATTTGTGATAAGCCGTTATCAAATTTTTTCTAATTATAAATCGTAGCTTAAGTCTTAGGTACAAACTTGTAAATTTCTTTTATGAAAGATGTTTTAGTTTAAGAAAATTTCTGACACGATTGTAAATTGTTTGAGATATAAATGAAATGAAATGAAACTAAGGGGTGTCGATGACCATTAGCTGCTGATGATGAGAAAGATGTACTCAATAACTCTAAGTTTCTTGTCGCAAACCTTTACCCTGAATAGGTTAACGTACCTATCCAAGGTAAAGTTAGGTTCCTATTCATAGATAACCTATCAAGCATAGATTATGATGTCTTAGAAACGTCTACCAAGATACCAGTTTCCAATTAATAGGTATTAACGAGACTAGCAGCGAGATAGGAATATCGACAGTAGGGATCAAACGAAATTACAAGTTAGAGCGCCCTTATCCAGGGGATTGCGAGTTAATCTGTATACGATGTGTTGTATGCATTGCCGCTTTGAGAAATAGGTACCTGCTTCCTCTGCGCTGCTGTGGGCCCTTGTCATCGCAGTGGTTTCTGCAAGTCTACGTCTAAATGTAATATCTGCCAAGCACGCCATCAGATCTCTTAGTAGTATTTTATACGTATTATTATTTCCAAGTCAAAAAAAAAAACTCAACTTCAACTTCTTGTTTTATGTAACCTTTTGCTTTTCGCTAAGAAAATGTAGTGTCTGTGTCAGAGAAAACAAAACTCTTATCTCGTGCAAAGAAACTGTGCCGCTATGGGCTTTTTAAACAGTCAACAGTATCTTAATAAAAATAAATATTTGGGTATATTTCATTTAATATACCACTACAAAGCCAAGGAAGGGTCATATTTTTAGCAGCATAATCACAAACCTGCCATAGATATACCTAGTGCCAAAAATATAAAATAAACCTTCCATTTAACTTTCCATGGGAGCACATGGACTATTTATACATTTTTGATCAATTCGTTAGAGTTACCAATACAAATACAAAAATGCTTTATTGTACACCAGAAATAGAACATAACAAGACAAGTACAATGGACGGCCTTTACGCTTAGAAGCGATCTCTTCCAGACTACTTTTGGATGGAAGAAAATCGTTTGATATAGAAAAAGCAGGGAGTGTTAGTACCAATTATTACTTTATTTCTTTATAATTATTATAACTTTATAAAACTTCGGAGCCTTTTCGTTTTTCGTAATAGAGTTTTAGAACTAGTAAAATACGGAATTACTCGCTGGACATGAATGAGTGTACGTTGCTGTGCAACATAAATAAAAAATCTTAAACGTAAATAAAATAACCGTACGAATAACCTGTTCGTTTGTTTCATGGACTAGTGTCTGTATTGAATCTTTCAAAAACAGGAGTCGAAATTTCCAACCACAGAAATGTTTTCCGGGAATCTGTTATTTTGTAGGTATCATCTAGAAAATCTCATTCAAAGAAGGTTTGTAGAAATTAAATATTTATTTAAGGAAACTGTCCCAAGAGAAATCTGATGTTGCTAACCCTTGTCAGAAAAAGCTTTACAAATAACATAATTAAATTAGGAAGCTAAAGAAAATAAAAAAAGAAACACCGCCGTTTAATTATCAAATCACCTCGCGGTCACGTGTTTTTCGAATAAATAATCAATGTTTTTTTATGATATTTATTACACGGTTTAAAAATGAAATAATCAAAGAAAAATTTTATGAGTACAAAAATTCCGGTGCTGAAAAACAACGGAACAATTTAAACTTTATTCAAAGGGATTTTTCCACTCCAGCTAGCTTTGTAGAACTTATTTATAGCAGGCTCTTTAAGGTCCCCAATGACGCTTACTTTTATTTTCGTTGTTCTGACATGGTTTTTAATAGAAGCTATTTTGAACTTTGGGGCTGCAACAAAATTAGAACAGATTATGTAGAATAGGAAAATCATTTATTTGGACACAGGTACAGAAAAAAAGGTTTTGAAAGACAAACAGAAGAAAACCTGGAGGTAAGTAACATAAAAGGATAGAAAAAATAAGGTGACCCACGCCTCTATGACCCTGCGCCAAAATAGGGGTTTGCTCTGAACATTTTACTGAACATTTTATGCTCAGCAATGTGTTGTTAAACACCTTATACTAATTGACGATATAGACGGCAATTTGGTGACAAATTTATTTTAGAATATGCTGCAATACCATCGTTGCCTACTTTTTCTGAGAGGATCCTGTTAATCTAATAAGTTAGCGGAAATTCCTAGAGGAGATTACTCTTAAAAGCTAAATACCGAGTTATATTAAAGAACCACTTCTTCATTAACTCTAATAAATTAGCCCAAGCATCTGCTTAACTAAGAAAAGCTACGATACCTGAAGAAAATCTTACTGTTCCTAGCAGCTGCAAGGGCTTATAGAGAATTATAAGCGCCGCAGCTTTGGGGTGACCCCATAAAGTGGCGAAGTCAATCATGGCCGCAGTGATACGAAAGCCTTAATGAGCTATTTTTTAAAAAAAGCCGTTTCATCGCTATGGCAAGACCTGATGACACCTGTGACATAAGGGATCTACGCATCTGCTTGAGAAGTAATTTTTTTTTTTGATAAAATTAACTCCACAGCCCCTTATTAAGCTATCACTATACACGCATCAAAAACGCTATCACTTGTGTTTTTCCTGATTAACTAATCTTTTATTGGTAGTAAGTATCATAGCTTTGGTTTCTTTTTTGTTATTTTGATTGCATTTTCTACCTTTTAAATTAACCTTTAAGGCTACATAGCGTTCAAATACACAAAGTGTAGATTAGCCTTGACAAATTTTGTTTCTTGCTACAAGTATTTCGCAAATATTTTGTTAAAGTCGTTTTAATACTTCAAAATAAATGTAATAGAGGAAAGTAAAATATACCTTTTTTGTACAAGATCGCTCCATTATATTGAAAAGCATATTTGAGACGTTCACCTAATAGAACCGAGGCTGGGGCGTATTTCTGACAGAACGGTCTCTGCTCCATTTCCTTGATCCAATCCGCTGTTTTGGAGAATCTGAAAGGAAAGAAAAAAAACTTACATAACCCTAAAGGTCAAGAGAATATACTGACATTGGGCCTAAAAAAAATACTGTTATTATATTACTATTAGATAATTATACTAATATTTTTTTAATTTAATAGATTGTAGGTAAATAGGTAGATACTTATATAGAAAACAGCAATAAAGTTTATTATTAACTGATGAAATACCAAATAAATATTTGTCTAATAAAAAGGTGACTCAAATGTGTGTATTCTAAACTGAAGCGTTTCTACTGAAAATGAATTTGACTAGCGGGGACTCGATCTTATACTTTTTGGTAAACTTTCACTAAGATTCCGGCGATGTCCCATACAAACATAGTACCAAAATGATTTGTAATTTGAGAATATTTTCACCACGGTTTGCTGTAATTTGTATTAGACAAGTATGCATATGCTATAGGTTCCTACCACTAGCTTCTTGGAAAATACTTATAAAGACAAATACTAAGAAAACATTTCTTTTTTGATGAAAAAATGCGATAGCGTTTATTTCATATCAGAAAAGTGTTTTGAAAAAATTTTGTGGCATGACCGGTATATACAAGGTCAATATTTTTTTTATGTTATATAAAATAAGATCATGGTGAAAATATGGTCTAATTACCAATTTTGGTCTTACGTTTGTTTGGGAAATTTATCCGTTGCAGGAGCCGCATGCCGCTCGGCTATGCCGTGAAAATGTTACAAGCAGAAAGAGTTTGTTTTAAAATATTATACTTTAAGTATTTGACTGATAGAATCTCTGAGTCTAATCCATAACATAATAATTATACTGTTCATTATGGCATCAAGAGGCATAACAAAAACCAAAAAGTCACGTCTACAAAATATTTTCGACTACCTACTTCTAATTCCCTTGTAACTTGTCACAAATTTGAACATGCAAAAATGTATCAAGTCATAGGCCTTGTTTCTGTTTGGTTGATTCCGCACTTGAACGTATAAGCCTCAGGGTTTAGAAAAAGAACAGACTTTCTACGGAAATTTTAATACTTTTATTCAACAGTCCAACCTGCTACAAATAAAATATTTTATTCGTATTTCGCTCGCCATACCTGTAGACTAAATAACTACATCTACCCGCCGCCGCGGGGTGGTAAAAACCGACTAAAATCCCCAGCAGCTTCCACAAAAATTCAGCATAATATTTCAGAATTATGTAATAAATTTTAGCAAGATACTATTTGTAGTGAGACTTTTTCCCAACGCCTTAAGAACAATATTTGTATTAATTACTAGCTGGGTGCCCGCAGCTTTACCCGCGTAACTTCGCGTACTACCAATTTTCATCAAAATCCGTTTAGTAGTTTTTGCGTGAAAGAGATCCATCCATAATTACAAACTTTCGCGTTTATAATATAAGTAAGATAAACTTACAACAATACTATTTAGCCTCGCAAATAGGAGCCTCCAGTATCGAAGAATATAATTTGATTAACAAGTGCCTGCTTGCTCAGGTCTTTTGGATACAATGAGTCATCTTTTCCATATTTGTCGACCAAATACATCATTATTGAATGGCTGTAATAATAAAAAGATAAGTAGGTAATATAATAAGAGATGATGATTACAAAACTCAAATGCTCATGCAAAAACGGAACGAGCTTAACTCGAGAATTAATTATTAAAATAAATTAGGCAATGATAAAATAAATAATTGCTTGGGGGTATTAGATGAATACAATACATTACAAAGAAATATATTTGTCTTTATAAATACTCAGAATATTAGAACTAAAAATTTGTAGATCGTCTAAACATTTGTCACCAGGCAGGAATCGAACACCACCACCTTTCATCACACGTGGAACTTTTTCCGCCGCGCACCATCAGTCGTCATCGAATTAACTGCTATCACATTTTTTTGGAAAGTCCTATCATTTGTTCGGTATATACGAGTAAACGATGATAAAGGGCTAATAAATGTTTTGTTTTTTTTGACATATCACACTGCAAGGCGAGTGAAGTGAGCCTTGCTCTGTGGCGTGAGTACAATCTTATGGCGAGTGTCTGATAGACTAAAAAAAACCATTGCAACCATCGATGTTATTCATCATCGTCTAATTATCAGCTAATTGACACACACTAGTGAGCTTTCTCTGTTTCAAAACAGCTCAATCATACCTTTAGCAGCTTTTCAGAACTCGTAATACGAGCCTTGCTTAGTTTATATAATGTGTAATTTATCTGGCAATACTAATACTATGGTGTTGAAATAAGTTATTCGCCGAGTGAAAAGGCATTGAAGTACTATTACTAGCGTACTTACACTTCACTGTGAAACGGTTATTCGTTTTTCATAGAAGCACTGTACAAATCGACCACCAAAATACCTTCACCATTCCACAACGAACAAATGAATAAAATTTAAACAATTTATCTGACCAACAGTTACCCGCCACCAGGACCCATTAACTATAGGTGGGCTGTTGCAAATATTCCGTAACACATTGGCCATTACAATGAGATTAATGACGTAATCACGCCTCCTCAACACAATCACGCCACTTGTATTGGAAAATAAATCTCGATGTACAAACTTGTATTTGCTATTAACTTGGTCACAAAAGCCCGTCTGCTCTTTCACTGGAAAAACAACAAAAGACATCAAATTTGTTGTTTGTTTCACGTGTAATGTGTCAGTAGGTACCGACACTTAACTTTATTGCTCAAGACAATGCAGTGTAACAAAACAAAACAGGGTAGAAGCTTCTTTTTTTGCGTTTCTTCTGTAATTCTAATATGAAGCCTTCTTTCTTATTTTATAATAATTTAGTGTGTGAAATTTAACATTGCTTATTTGTAAGCCTAAAAGAAATAAGGTTATCGAAATCTATTGTAGATGATAAAGTTTGGATGTTTGTTGCCTCTTCACGACAAAACTCCTGAAGCGGACTAAAATTTCAATTACAATTGTAATTGATAATAATAAATACTTATGCCAATGCTTTGAAACTTCGCACTATGACTACATAGACATTGGCATAATCCATAAAGTTCATTATGGCCATTTAAGTCGTTAAAACTATCCGAGAATTAGCGCCATATTGTTTATCAGTCAACTGAGTTCATGAAAATTTGAACAGATTGTTTACGAGGCAGTGTCGTGGAAATTGCAATTTTCACTGTACACTTAATTAAACTCGTATATTTTCATGAGTTTTTGGAAACGACAGTCTGAATCGAATGGAAATTATTGATATTGATGGTTATTTTGCAAGCTGTCTCCGGAGTATAAAATGCAATGTTTTTAATGACCGAATAATTTGGTCTCTAATCTCATTTGAAAGTGTTGATCTCATGAAAAGTTGCAAAAATGGACGTCGAACCTAATGGTTGTGATGTCGAGAAATAATGATATCAGTGCCCATGGCGTACGTTGTTCTTTACCTTGTATCAGCACCTCTGATGCATTTCGCAACGCGGAGGCTGAACATTGAAGGGGTTAAGAACTTACGCCATCAATCAAATGAAATGTTTAATCGAAAACTACATAATTGATATAGCTCAGATATTTGTTCAGGGTGTTTCGGCCATTTTCTGTGTATAATAAAAAAATGTCTATCTATGTAATATGTTTTATAAAGTATATCTAGTACACATAACACAAGCTCTGCTTAACTTGGTACTGATGCTGTGTGAATTGCTACTACACTATTTATTATTATTATTTATTTAAAGCTGTCGCCATCTTCTCTTTATTTTTCTCGGTTTTGATATATCATAATTTTTCCATACCAAAACATTAAATTATATCAATCACTACAAATTCTAAACTGTTCCCGAAACTGTTATCTTAGAAACTAACTCTCTACTCTCTACTCTTTACTCCAGACCTCATTAATGCCAATATTGACTTTTGGCACATGATTTATTTACCACTAGAGATATTTACTTAAGGTGAGTCTAATGAGATGCCGGCTTCACTAGCAAATATAACCTTCAAACCACAGTAATACTGCTTGGTAGCGAAATATTAAGGTGCTACTTAGCCGGTGTAACTTTAGAATCACGTGAATCTACATTTGTATATCAGCATAGAGGCCACGCCTTAGAAACTTTGGTTTTCTAAAGTAAAATTATCAGTCACCCTAGAAAACTCTCTATACCATAGCCAAACTCGACGTAGAATGTTTGT
Source organism: Eupithecia pulchellata (assembly GCA_963931895.1). Classification (NCBI taxonomy): domain Eukaryota; kingdom Metazoa; phylum Arthropoda; class Insecta; order Lepidoptera; family Geometridae; genus Eupithecia; species Eupithecia pulchellata. Next base: position 3,277,597 of record OZ007526.1, on the reverse strand, counting down.
AAACAAACTTACAATACTTAACCTAAAATTCGCTCTGTTGCCGCGTCTTTCTATGCGCCATTTATATTACTTGTCGTTTTGAGATCCTTCTTCAATAAATATTGCTTACATTTATATCTGAAATTCGACGCCAAGTAATTGAACTAGTTATTAGTGTCGTGGTTTGTTAATAAACATTATACATTGAGTTTGGCGTTAGTATAGTGATTACAGTTTTAACAGGCAAGAATGACCTACATTCTAGACTGGAGCATAAATACTGGTGTCCAATAAATCTAGGGAAGTGAGACGTACGTGAGCAGGACGGAATTTAAACCAGCGAATAAGAAGTTAAAGGAACGTGTAACTTTGTTAAAATCATGCCATTCTTCGTGCGGTTTTCTAAAAGTACTGATGTTTTATCTTTTAGGAATAAATTCATCTAACTTTATAACTTTGTTGATTATTCTAAATTTTAATGCTGTTAACTCAGAATTGATACCTTTAAGTACGAAAAACAAATAAAGCACGCCAGGTCATGAACGAAGTTATTAAAATAGACCATGGTAGAAGTGCTTGACCAGTTGCAGATGGGTTGTGACGTCAGATGATATTTTTACAGGGCTTATTCCTGCATATCTCCACTCTCTCATAGTATCCTTCTGTATCATTTAAAATACATTATTGCACCTATTTACCGTAAAACGTTATGATAGGTATAAATCAGTGCATATCTATATCTATTTTTAAACCAATTAATTATGTGATAGAAGATAGTACCTTTATTGCACCTTATAAGACAGTATAAAAAAAACAGTAACCACTACTTGAATTAAATGTGGCACAATCGACGGCCCTTATCACTACAAGCGATCTCTTCCAAGCAAAATATGTGAAGTAACAGACCATTCGCACGTTGTATTTAACCAAAATGTAACATTCTGCGAAAATCCTGGCGGGTTTAGAGAATTTTATGACAAATTTATTGTAAGAAATTGTACTCAGAGTTTTGGCAAATGTAGCCCCATTTATCGATTGTGTCGTCCATGTTGTTTATTTAACTCTTTTCGTAGCAGTTAGTAGTCAATTGAAATAGCCAAACAATCATCGATCCCTCACTACGAGACATAGATTCTACAGATTTATGTGATGCGCCTTTCAAACTTCCATATTCAGGAGTTTTTATTCCAAACATTTTTAGGAGGTATGACGACTCAAACAGAATATTTAAAATATGAAGCATCACAATGTCAGTAGGTACTTACGGATATAAAAATAATAATATTATGAAAATTAGAAACGTTTTCGCGAGCTTTTTCGTAAAATCCACATTAACATTTCTCTGTGTGTTCTACATAAATACTTCATTAAGTCGCCCCCAACTTCGTACTTGCGGGAAATGCTAATTTAACACAAGTAGAGACCTTACTAGGTAATTACATAACTAAGGTAGGTTAATCTCTAGGCCATAAAAAAAAACGGCGAGAAAAACTTTGTTACTAGATTTCTCTGAACAAATATTATTCGACTAGTCAAAGCGACGGGTAACCCGGCTGGTCAGTATCTGGAGCAGCGCATCAGCATTGCCATACAGCGAGGCAATGCAGCCATCGTCTTGGGGACGCTTCTAACTGGTATTTATCAGTTGAGCTTCCTGTAGATTGTTTACAACAGTCTGTCACAAAAGTAGCTCAATTTGTGTAAATACTAGTTTTGATTTATGTCTGTTATTTTATGGTAATTGTATGTGTTAATAAACACTATTTGTATAGTTTGCCAAGTGAATACTAGTTCTAGAAATTGGCATAAGTACCTACCTACTCTGTGTCTGTTTCTATGTACATTTTATAATGAAATGCAAACCAAATTGGTTTCACGGTGTAGCTAAATTTCTTCCAGCTTTGTCTCATACATTATACGCACAACACAACAGACTAATTAAGTCGTTTTTGAATATTTACAGCTTCTTTCAACTTGAGCCTCCGCATAACTTACATAAATTAAAACAGCAAATTGCGCATTGCACAAAACTTCTTAAACAACCTCTCATGCTTCACACGATTAAACTACGTGTGAATTTATATTCTAAGGTCATTCTTCGTGAAATTAAAATACCAGAAAAACTAAAGAACAGTTATAAAATTTGCATACTGCGAGCTTCCATAAAAACTTATGCCTATTTAACTTCACCATTCCTTAGAAGAAAATCCAAAAACATTTTCCTCATTAGATTTTATTCCTGCAAAAAGGCATAATAATTTTACAGCTCAAAACTTGAAAGTAACTTTCATCGTTTGAATGGGTGACATTTTATTATCTCAGAGAGTTTTGTACATAAAATTCTCTAGGCAATTTTTCAACAATGCCGACCCATGAATTACAAATACGTTTTTGTAGATAAGGGCCTTTTGTTGATACAAAATACGATTACGCAGGGTAACCACGCGAGGTCCCGACGATAAAAATTACAATACGGTAACAAGAAGCACAAATCATAAGAATACCAAGTTTGCATTAATGGATACCTGCTTTTCCTTTTTACGATGGAAAATTCTTTTATTGCTCCAAGTTTTATGCTGCGTAAAATCTTAGTTGGTATGGTAATACATTTTGTTGACGGAATTGTAGCTTGGCAACAGGGCTAATGGTGCGCGGTTCAATCCAAAGGGACCCTCCCTTTGGATTGAACCGCTTAACCGAAACCGATATCGCTCCTATAAAAATATTGTTTCTCTGGTAACGTCCTTATGTACTTAGCCTAATCTTTTCCAGGGGGCTTTTGCAGTTAAAAGGCAATAGCTATTGATGGTTACTATTTGTGGGATTAGGTCGTAATCAGTTATGTAATTGCTACGACCCTCTCACTAAACTCCTACGACGCGACATAGCGATAAAGAGTATCAATATAATTTGGTTCCAGGAATTAAAAAACCTTTTAATTCTTATATTTTTATATTACAGCACAAGACCTTGACCAAGAAGCGGCCAGACAGACATGGCATCATGGGGGACGGGTCTGGGTCTTAGGCGGGATATGATTAGTTAGTGGTGTCACCATAATACGTAAATCGGAAACGAAAGCAAACAACAAAACAAAGAAACTCGAAAATGGGACCTTTTAAGGGACCGAACAAGAAGTAAATTAATCTTCGCTAAAGTTCCTTAAGGAACTCATTTATATTACCACTAATTAATTGTAACTTTGGTGTTCTTCCAACACAAGATTCATTATGGATGTTAGCGGGTTAACTACGAACCAATTTCTGTATGAAAAACATCATCGCAATGATCGATGAAGTTGGAAAACTGTTGGTGTAACTCCAACACAAACTAGGTTCGAAGTTAACCCGCTATAATTACTAATAAAGTACAGTAAAATAAAATATAAGATTCGTTGTTAACACGCTTACATCCGCACTGAATTAAAACTACGGTAGTTTTTATAGCAAAATAAATTATACAAATTATCGTCTTGTGAAAAAAAAACGAGTACATGACTCATACAAAATTAGATTAAAATACTCGTGCACAATAATAATAAATTAATTAAAATACGAAATTTATTAAAGTTGTTAATAATGTGCGTGTGTTTTTAACACAATAGTCTTATCATGGACCAAGATGGTCTTATTAATACAAAAGTATAATTTTATTACTGGTACTAAGATGTACAATGCTACTTACGAGAATCTCACGTAAATCGAATTTACCAAATCGTTCTTAAACACCCTAGTAATCTTCCAGTACTCATTTTCTATTATAGAGCCATCACTCAATTGACTGGAAGAATCTTATCAAGCCATCACACGCCCCAATTAACTACGTAATCCAGTTACTGCAAATACTTTATAAATGGAACTCTGCGTAGCAAGTTTCAAAGGCGTTAGTGGGAATAAATACCAGACGGATAGCTAAGCGTTTGAGTGCGACATAGTCGTCAGTTTTTATCGAGAGAACCTCTAAAAATTTGACTCTAAACAGGTAGATTTATAACACATCCACCCACCACTGGTTTTTCGTTCAGAAATAGACATACAACCGCGATCTTGACGTCAGGTTGGCGATTCACTTTATTTTTGTAATATCTGCATCCAATGAGGTATCTATTTACTTTTTATTTTTATTATAGATATAGTTATTTTATGCTAAATAGCAACATTACATCCGCTTTTCTGATGCATACTAATAGAACTGGTATGTAATCTCTTCAATCCATAGGCCCTTGTTTGCCAACAAAGGGGCTAACTGAAAATAGCAAAACAGTGCTTCGCCTCTAAAACTAAACTAAAAGTAATCTAGTTACTAGGTAAATTAAAAAAGTAGTTAACATATAGTGGAAAGCGTAGAGGCTCGCTCGAGTGTCACAAGTTATGAAAATCAAATTAATCATTCGTCCGATCTTTCATTTTATCAATATTGGTACTTTAATAAACACCGAGAGAGAACCTACCAATTTACACAAAAAATCATCGAAACATAACAAACAATTCCGTATTTTGAATAATTAAATGACATGCACATTTAACTGCATTTTTATTCTGCTTAGCTCCAGTAGAAAACACTCAAACTTGAGAACCTTAAATGTACAAAAAAAATTATTTAAATCACATCGGTACTCTGTAGGTGCTTTAAGCATGACACACCAAATATCCTTACAGATAATCTCACGCGAGCTTCATCTCAGACCTCATTGATATATTCTCGAGATATGCTCAATATTTATTCGCGTTATTCCTTTGTGGAAATCTCTTCGCGATCATAAATCGCTTCAGTTGACATTATAACGTAGGGAGGCTTGGATTTATACGTGTTTGATTTAGAGTAAGGTGAGGGCCGTCATTTTACGGTTGTTTCTAGATATATGGAACATTTAGAACGCTCACTTAGTAATACTTTTTAGAGTAAATCAAAAGGGATCTTAGTTTTCGTTCTTTGAAAGCCGATTTAACATAATAGCACTCAGTGGAATTAGTTTTGTAGCGGTGTGCCTATTTTGAGACATCTACTTTACAATGCTTTTAGTTAATCGGTTAAGTAACCGTATAAAATACTTGAAAGGCTACCTCTGTATAACATACATTTATTACTTAGGTAGTAAACTCTTATACATTCGCCACGAGCAACAATTTCTATGCAAACTGGTAAAAATTATCTTCCCTGTTCACTGTAAATGAAGATGAAGAATGGATGATGTAGTTTGTAATTTATTAAGAGATGAATTATGAATTAGACATTGCTGCATATGTACAGAAATAGTTAATACATATTAAAATTCTTAAGGGTTTTGCCAGGTTCACTTTCGTAAATACGTATTATCGCAGTCAGCAATAGATGTAAGTCAAGCAAATAAGGATGGATATAATGAAAATAATAATAATAATCATCCGCAGGGCAGATTGTGGCGAACTGTTGGTAAGTAGCGACCGCACAGGTACGCAGTGCTCCTGGGGGAGTTAATGGTTGCTGTCAACGCTTGCGGAGTCGAGTGGCAATCCCAGAGAACCAGAGCCTACCTCTTGCTTGCCTTCATTGGCCGGTCTGAGTGGAGTCGCAAGAGATGCATGTTAGGATTTTGACTCGGGGGTGGAATTGTCTATTGGCGTAATACGAGGAAACCCGCTCACGGACAGTCTTCGTGATAGTGAAATAGAGCCACACCTCTCGACAGCCCTCGGTGGATTGCGCCGGTTTTGTGCCTTTCCAGCGTTAATGCCAGCACTTTGAAAAACCCTACTGGTTTCAGCAGGCCCCCGTCTGCCACTTTTTACAGTTGATGATGAGATATTAATGGCAGGTCTCCGCACTATCCCCCATAGCCAAATTACCCAGTCCATCTAACGACCTACCACTATAAGCTGGTTTTTATTGCCTTTCATTTTCCTTTGAAATAGATTCTACACCTGGTGGATATTATCTTTAGGTGTATTATGATACACCTAAAGATAATATCCACAATATGTTGTGCAATCGCGGATAATACACGCTATGTGCAGCCATCGCTTTTAAAATTAACTCTCTTAAAGGATCTCTGTGCTGTTGTCTACGGCTCCACGCAGGCCTGCCACAAGACCAGGTCACTAATGGCCCGAGATCACGGAAGGTGATGATTACAATAATAATAAAGGTAAGCAAAGCTTGTGTTATGGGTACTATGAATGACTGTATTACAGATATGTCTATGTTTTGTTTGTATTGTTCTCGAACACCCGAAACAAATAGCAGCAGAGCGTACAAACATAAATAATGTCAACATAATCTTGTCCTTGGTGTTCTTCCAGCACAAAATAGGTTCGTAGTTATTCCGCTTATATTCATAATTAATAAATTATGTCGTTAAAACAATTTGATCCCTCAAATAAACAGAAGTAATAGGTAAATAAAAGTAGTCAAATGCAAAATAAATTAGAAAAAAGTTAGAGTACGTCGAATCCCTTCCCAAACAATACAAATTCACAATTCCATGAATTCCAAAGACTTCCTAATGGGATTCTGAACACGAATCAAATTAACCGATAAAGTTTTTGTCAGTCGTTATTAACCCAAAGAGACGTGCTCAAGCCCAATGCCAAAACGGGAACCCGGTACGGGAAATGCAAGAAATTCAACTCCATGTTTCGTGAAACTCGAAAATTTTCATTTTATGTCGAAGTTTTTAATGAGACCGTATGGAGGCCCAATTATTTTCGTTGCGAAGTTCGGAGGAAAGATCGGTATCAAAACTTGTGCAAAGCGCTGAAGCAACAAGCAGGTTGTTGGTTAAGTACAATTAACGACCTCTGTGGCGCAGTGGCCAAAGGTCCACCTGCGACCTCGAGCCTTGGGACAAATGTTTGTTCTATTTGTAGATATTTGTTCCGGGTGTTCTTTTTGTTACCTATATTTTGCGTTTGCCTACTTTTATTTACCTGTTAATTTAGAGTATTTGAGGAATTAAATTGTTTTCGATGGCCTCTGTGGCGTAATGGGCGAAGGTAAGCCGGAGGTTGCGGGTTCGAGTCCCGTCTTGGAAAAAATCAGCACTAATCGTTTTCTATGTATGATAAAAAATCTATTTATGTAATGTATTCTATTTAGTATATCAACTTGAAGATTGTCCAGCATTATTATTATTTATTATTAATAATGATAGTTGTGGTAGGTAATAATGCATCTCTCTAGATCTCTTCTCTAATAAGAACTTCTAGCTTTTTTCCTGTTTTTCTCCATATGTGGGAGCGAAATTTTACTATATGTGGCTTAGAACCACATTGGAAAAAACCGTTTCAAAAACTAATGAAGAAAAAGTTTACAGTAAACAGTTTACATTTGGAAAACACACCCGCCGCACCAGACAAAAAAGGCCAGAATCACAAAAAAAACCTCTTCCATAATTGTAATTCAACGTTTACTAGACAGGCACTCGCATAAACAATAAGCTTATATGCATATGCATTACACGAACCTGCTTAACGATAAAGTATATTATATAACTGCCTTCGCGATCGCGATGCGTAGGCAAAAAATGTCGCACGTTCCGTCGGAAGGGATAGGGGGCTAATGACGTTTCACCTTAATAATCAGGACATGCGAGGATACGAACTCTGTGAACGTTCAGAGTAGAGAGTGACTTTATAAGACACTAGCGGTCCGCCCCGGCTTCGCATGGGTTTTTAACAAAAAAATAATTTTTCATACGGAACGTTCAGCACGAAAATTTAGGATTCTAATGGTGAAATAATTTTTCAAATTGGTCCAGTAGTTTCGGAGCCTGTTCAATTCAAACAAACAATCAAATCTTACCTTTTTATAATATTAGTATAGATATTGTGTTCTATAAGCCATGAGAAGTTTTCCCAGTAAAAAAATCCCTAGTTTCTTTAGAACTCAAAAAAATCCCTAGATTCGCCGCCGTAAAAACAGTGGTATAAGAATGGACTAGTGGTCTCAGTATTTACATGAATTTTGGTAAAGTAAGTATCAAAAATATGTTAATAGGAATTCATCAGAATTTCTATCAAATTTAGTTGGAATAATCAATCATAAAACTGTCTCAGTTCACTTTGTTGGTTTTCTGAGGTAGAGATTTGATGTCAATGTGGCCTGTGCTTAAATTGATTATTTTAAACGTTTTGTTATTTTTTTAAATAATCAGTAGTAGCACATAATAGGAGTTGATGAAATTTTAGCCTGAAAAAAGCATAAGTTCTGCTAATAAGTAAGATACATAATAGACATACAACTTTTTAGTGTCGAAGTATTTTTGATAGTCGTGCATCGATAGGTGTGCAATTGGCAACACTAAAATATTTTTCATACACCTATTATAATAAATCAAAATCAAAGTGCTTTATTTCCTTTAGACCTTACAAGACTCTTGGACACGTCACAAAATACAAGTTAAATAAGTAGTAAATGGGAAATAAAGTGATCACTTTGATTCCTTGTTCACTTCAATCTTTTTAAGGTAAAGTAAAGAAGCGAACAAGAAACCTGAAACCTGAGAGCAAAACTCTTCCCAAACTTTTTTGTCGTCTAGATAATCTGATATTTTATAGTAAGCCTTTTTGCAAAGAATATTTTTGACAATTCGTAGTAACGTTATTGTCTCCTTAAATAGTACGTAGTATTACTAGTCTGTACCTACACCAACAGGATATTAGGGAATAAAGGAAGTGCTGCGTCGCATATGAAGCGACCATTTTTCGCTGTAACGATTATAATGTCTCACTTCTATCTCTCTCTTGCATAATCGTCCTCGTAATTTATTTATGATTGGTATAATGCCATCGTTTTCCGAAAAAGAAAGTGTTTGGGATTATGCCTTATCATTCTTACTTTTGGTGAATTTAGCATCATCACCATCAGTTCATTCAACGCTTGACATAGGCATCCCCTAATGAGCGCCATCGCACCCTGTCCTCAGCTTGTTGCATCCAGCATCTGCCAGCAGTCTTTCGCAGATCGTCATCCCACTTGGAATTGAATATACCTTAATTATTATCCTAGAAAACTCTAGTTTATCTCTATAAACCGAATTTAGGATTAAAATTAAATACCTATTCAAATTAGTATAAAAAATAATAATCCTTTTTTATAAATAGTTAATAAATAAATAATAAATAAATAAATGAATCTCATGACGTTCCCTGCCTCAGCATGGGTTCCTTGTATTTGCGTACAATCAACGCTGGTCTCGTAAGAGCCGTTTTGTGACGCATTCAATCTGCAAAATACTAAATGTTGAGCAAAAATATTATTAAAAAGATGATCTTTTTAAATTGATAGATTTTTCAATCGAATCGTTAGGGCATGACTATTCATTGTCAGTCAAATAGGAATTAATAGTGTTCAATTAAAATAACTAAGAAATTCCTAGAATGTTATCTACTGTCGATCAAGTTTCTTGAAAAGGATTTGAAAATTGATTCGTAATAAAAACGAGAGAAATATTAATTCCAATCAAATATCGTACAAAGAACCAGCTACCTACAGCCGGCTACTACCTTTACAATTACATACCTAATTTGGAACTTTAACTGGTTTATTTTTGTATCTAACGCAAACAATACGGCAGGACACCGACACGTAGGCCCCATTGTTCATACATTATCAGTTAGCACCCCCTAATAATAAACGGAAGCTAAAACTTGTATTTACTACTAAAAGCTATTAGCGGCTGGGACAGAGTCATGAAAATTGAAGCAATGGACTCCACGAGCAGTCACGAAAAGAGCCGAAGAGAGTAGCGATACAACTTGCTCAGTCGTGACTAAGCGCTCGTGAGGGACGGACGTATGCGCGGTTCCCATCCCCCTTCAAGTTAAACACGTACGATTAATTAAAATTCTACCCTCAAGAAAGCGAGGGAGTGCTTCAGAAGTGTTGTGTTTGTGAATGTGATGTAACTCCAGTGATAATGAGGATGTATATTTTGTTTGTTACAATCGGTTTCTTGATAAAAGGTGAGTAATGACTAGGATATTAATTTAAAAGATAAAGAGCATCTCATTTGTGACTGTGAAACAAGATCTTGATGCCTACTTTGGTAAAATTAAATTTTTTAATTGTGTTTTAATTAATACCATGCTGGGCACCAGCAAACCTGTGGACAATAAATGTGATTGGTAATTAAGTAAATTACGATTTTCGTTCAGTTATGTAATTTACATTATTTTGAGCTGTCTGTCCAATTTAAAACAGTTATTAGTAAGTTTATTTTAGTTTCAGATTTATCGAGTTCGATAAATCTAAATATAAAATAATGAAGCGTATGGAGTAACTGAAGCAGTCACTCATTTGATAATTAGGTTAGAATTGAACTTTAATTGAAATGTGCTTATCATACTTAAGGACAATTATGTATATAAATTGTTTGGTAACGAAAGGTCAAAGTATTAAAAAGTAGATTGGGGTTTATTTCTAGTAAGTACTTTGTACACTAGCTAATGAGCTGAGAAACTATTCTGGTATTCGATTATTTTTTACTTTCCTTCTGGGATGAGGCCGCAAATTTCACTTTTTAAAACAAAATGGAATTTATTTTTATAGTTAAAAGGTTTGTTTAAATATTAACATTTTATTAGGGTATGATAGGATCGCAATTTTTTTTTTCATAAATTTAATTGTATTTATTTTAGGAAAATAGTTATGTTATTATATCTAGAACAATTTGATTTGTAAAAAAATAAATAGAGATTTTTTACATAAAATCTAATCTCGTGATCAAAATCTTTCACAGTCGCTGTATATAGGCTAGTACCATAACAAAAAGTTTTCCAAAAACTTTCATTCTGTGTTTTGCTGGGCGGTCAGTATATTTTTTACACCTTTTTGCCACTCTCTTACCGCAATAGGTAAGAGCCCTTCTATGACTATAACGGTTGAGGGATCCTGAACTTGCTCTCAAAGTTGCAAGTACAATGTAAAACTCTATTTCAAAGACATTGTCGGTTTCATATCTAGCAGTGATCGCAATGATTTATTCAACCAGTGACACTTGTTTAACTTGGTATTAGTTTAGTTTACCTTCTAAGGTAAAATGTTATTAACCCACCAGAACTGGGAAACTGAGTAACCGCAGATTCCCTGAAGATTTCCCTTCAATGTTACGGAAACTTTCGGGTCCGGAATATGCCTATGACCTTTGAAAGTACACTCGTCTTCATTTGGCAATGAATGGCGATCCTTTAGGTTTGTCTAATGATTCAGAAGGTGGCTTGTAATGTTACACAGTCGGAGATATATTTTTCAAAGTTATCGCTGACGGCCTTATCGCCACCTTTTGTACTTTTGTAATTATTACTATTTCGATGCAAGATTTTTAATTAATGTATATTTTTGAGATGTTTTTTTTTTCTTTAATTCGTTGGAGTTTTAAATGTACTGAAAGCATTCAATGATGATTTGGTTACCCTTAGATTTCGCCCGTGGCTTTGCATCATGGAATAAAAATTTCCTTGATGTACTATGTACAGTCAGCTGCACAAATGTATACGTGAGTGTCTACATAATTTAGTCTAAATTTTATACCGATTTCTGACCATTTAGATGGCTACATTCATTTGAAATGTAGTTGATGTACTTGACTTTGAAAAATAACTAGTATACGTATAATTATGTGAAGTTTTAGGAGTGTATACATATCTGTGCAGCTGACTGTACTTGGAGAATACATTTCTGAAAAAGTAACTGAAAGATACAAGTTATTGGTCGACTAAACCCAGACATACTCTGCCCTCGGGACATATCGACGCCTTTAAAAATCTTAAATTAGCCCAAACCTCAGCCTCCGGGCTAAATGACAACATTGAAATTTGTTATTTATTTTTTTATGCCTAAATTGTTGTGCAATGCAACCTCACACGTCTCATAGTATCTACCTATTGTACATACATATTAGTGTGATTGGTTGTTCGTATATAAACCTCAGTGGCGTGGTAGGCGAACGTCCGCCTGCGATGCGACGCAGGAGGTTGCGGGTGCGATTCCCGCTTCGGGTCAAAAGTTTGTACGATATGCATATATTTGCTCTGGGTATTCTGGTCGTTGTCTATGAATAAAAAATATTTCTATGTAATATACTGCTTCAGTCTTCTAGTACCCATTTCAGAAGCTCTGCTTACCTTGGGGCTAGATGATATCGAGTTGATTGTCTACCAATATTTTGTTTATTTAGTATGGATAGATAAAATCCACGTTAAAGTTAGGTGCAAATGACCACTAGTGTTGTAGGTTTGCCGGAAGTTACGGTTTCGATTTCCTCCTCCTCACATAGCGAAATAAATAATTTAATGATTTGCAGATATTTGTTCCGGGAACTAAATACTTTTAAAGGCTTGTACTTCCAAAAGTTCTCCACACTCACGGCCCGTCGCGGCGCGAACCTGCTATGGTCCTCGATCCACAAGCTCGCTTTAAAAACCCTTAGTCGCTGGACAAAAACCTGACGAGGCTGGAACAAGGCACGAACAATATATTATCCCATTTATTTACATAGTTTTCCCGACGTTTCAGTAGGTTTCCACAACGTCGTGGACACGGGTATTTGAAATTATATCTATTTAGTTTGATAACTGACTGCTGAGCTTTATGCTGTTGCTGTATGAATTATTATTGTCAATCAAATATAAAATAAAAATAAACAATTTGTTTCTTATGATAAGGCATCAGTACCTACTATATAATTAGTTATTCTGTGGTCGACGCGACGTGTCTTACACAAATTTTGACTTTTTGATGAATGGATGATCTTCTATACAGACTATGTGAGATAAGATGCTGGTTTTGCTAATTAGATTAACTACTCATTAGACATTTCGCGGTATTAGACAGGGCTGTTGGCTGATAAGGAATATAGGTTAGGTACCTATATTACCCCCTCTGATCAGGACGGAACGATTTACGTTTTTACGTTTTCATAGTTTAGGTATCTGGTGAACTTTTTGCTATATCAGTAATATTTAGAACGCGACTAGGCTCTTTCATTTAGTTAAAACAGAGGTCCACAAGAAATATTCTCGTTCACCGCTTCCTGACGTTGACTGTACGAAAGTAACGTTTTGCAAATAAGCACTGCTGGGTCACCTTTGTTATCTAAGTAAGTTGAGTAAACATACAATTATTCAAATTAGATACACAACGTAAGAATGACTGACTAATCTTGTCTAGTATATACAAGTCATGATAAAATTACAGGTAAGTAGTTGACAGCTAACTGCGCGGCTTGTGCGTATAAAATTTAGAGCTTCGCAATAAGAACGCGTATTGTGTAGACTATGACATGTATCGTATTGTTCATGGGACAGGATAGAAAGAACTTTTTGAGAAAACTTTGTGTATACCGGTACTATGGTAATGATAATGACGTCTAGACAAATTTCTTCATCGGTGGTAAATCTCAGCGGAGACTGATGGTAAAAATACATACTTAACCTAATGGTTAAGTATGTATTTTTTTTTTGATACGAGCTATCTATTGAATATGTTTTGAAAATGTAAAACCTTATTGTTGAACCAGTTGTGCTCCCGGCTTCGCTTGAGAATCCACTATTCCATGTTTTTTTTTGTCTCTTATTATTTTCTATAATAGAAAAAGGCTTCAATTGCCAGCAATAATATCAGCTATTTGCCAGTTAAAGTTCCGTCAAAATCAGTCCACACGTTTTGGAGAATATATAAAACAATTATTTAAAAGACGTACAATTCTTATGTCGCTTTAATAAAGTTAGCGTTTGCGAGCGAATCATAAACCAACGTTCCTTTACTATAACTTGCATATCTTTTCACACACGTACATAGAGTAGCGAACTTGAATAGCATGAACTTGTTTGCAGATTTTGAAGTCTACCCAGATTCAAACTTAAGTCTAGCCAGTCATATCTTAGTCTCGAATGAATTAAGTTTACTATTCAGTAATTTGGGAACTAAGTGTTTACTGTGGGTAGTTTTGAATGAAGTCCAGATTCCCAGTAGCCCACGAATAAACTTGAATAACTTTGAATAAAGAGATAGAGAGGTTTTAAATATTATTTATTTGACCATAGAGAACATGCATTACAAAACAACTTAGCCTCAAAGAGGGCTATTCAATGCGACTTTTAAAAAATTGGTTGCCATAGACTACGACAGTTGGCGCTGAAAATCAAGTGTCAAAAATCTGCCAATAATTTTTTAAGCTGTCACTGTCTTTTTTTCATTGTTTATTTAATGACACTTGACATAGGCAATGCCGTGTCAAGTGTCATTTAATAAACAATGCCGTGTGGTGTCGGCATAGAATTTCACCACCCCATCTCTTCCCGTGGGTGTCGTAAGAGGCGACTAAGGGATACACAGCGGAGGGCGGGCAGCAGCGCCCTCTGCAGAAGCTGCGCGTTAAGTTTGTTTCAACATCACATCACCAGCCTATAATATTCCACTGCTGGACATAGGCCTCCCCTAATGACTGCCATAGATGGCTTTATCATTTGGGGCTTATTGCCCATAATCCCCACGCTGGGCATGCGGGTTGGGGATCGCAGTTCGGTGGAGTTGTTCTGCAGTTGTTCTGCAGTCTAAGTTTGTTTACAGTGTTCGAATATTGTGCTAAAACTATTATATTATTACCTACAGAACTTACATAATAATGCCGGCCAATCAACGGAATAACACATTACAAGGTATTAGAAGTTAAACTTCTAGTATTTAACGTAGTAAAATCAACTCGCCATTTCATGGAAGTTGAGTTTTCTACGTTAATACTAGACGTTGAACGCGTCAACACTCTTAGTGCACTACAGTTTACGTTTCGACAAACTATTTGAAAACGTCAACTGATTTTTAAACTAATTGACCGTTTTTAGAAAACGGTTCCGTTTCGTTAACACAAAAACAATCAACGACCCAAAACTAATACCTTGTAATGCGGAATTTATTCAAATCGCTATTTCTTAAGCTCTGCTTAACTTGAGGCTAGATGATGCTGTGAGGATTGTCTACTGAGTACTTTATAATATAACAATGTACCTAGCTTTAATTGCCAATCTAGCTAGTGTAAGACCCTCATAATTTTAAAGGATAAATATTATAGACATATTGCCGTTCTTTACGCAAAGTATTGTGCAAGCACACCCATACTAGCCATTCAGAAGGTTTCGAATATAAAATTGAACTTTCAGTAAAATTGTCTTTATTCTCAGAAAAACAAATGGAGCAAAACATGAACCCACCACATTTGGATGTTCCATTTCATCCCGATATCATATTACGAAGCTCTTAGAAATAAATATAGAATTTCATTATTCTCCTGTTTTTGCGGGAAGGGAAATAATACGTAACAGCCAGTTATTGACTCTTTCCGGTTTGTTATCCTCGGAATACACTTCCTCTGTGTGGTTTCCGTGCGTAATTGTTGTTTGATATGTGTGTTTATGTATATGTGTGTTATTATATGTATGTGTTATTGGTAGATGTTGTATTTAGCTCTTATCTGACAATGAATCTCGAGCTAACAATGACGTAGGTATCTGTCGTATAATGTTCTGGGGTAAAAACAGACAATTATTATAAAAGCTATGTTGGTATTACGTGGAAGGCACATAATATGTCATTGTGTGATCATGATTAGCCATGGAAAAGATGTATGTTAAACAAAATCAATAGTGATTTTATGAACGTGATTAGTACAATTTGAACGGGTATTTATCGCGTTTTTTTATTTTTTAGTAAAATAGTACGAATAATTATGTGTTCCAGATCGCGTAAGTTTAAAAAAAAATATTCATTTTATGAAAAATCGGAACCATTGTTTTAATTATTCTTGAGTATTTATTACTTTTTTTTCACTAAGTTTGTTGTGGTCACTGTAGTCAGTCATCCCGTGACCATAACTGATTCTTAACCTGTTGACATGACACGTTGGGAAAAATAGGTTAATATACGCCATACTAAATATCCGTGAATACTTATAATTATGCGTTAAGATTGCGTAACTTTAAAAAACTTTAATCGGAACCAATAAAGAAGGCCATGATCACAACTTATTTATATTACATACTCGCTTCCGACCGCCGCTTCGCAAGAGTTTTCTCGGATCAAAAGTAATATAACGACGATATTGTGGCGCGGTGGGCGGAGGTTTGCCTGCGCAGGAGGTTGCGGGTTCGATTCTCACCTAGGGACAAATGTATGCACGATCTGCAGATATTCTTTCAGTGTGTTCTGGTCGTTTTCTAAATATAATAAATATGTATGTAATATATTGCAATAGGTATATATCAGTCATCTAGTACCCATAATACAAGCTCGGATTAGCTTGGGGTAAGATGATGCTGTGTGGATTGTCCAGCAGTAGGTATTTATTGTTTCCTAATAGGAATAACATTTTCTGGTCTAGAACTCATAACTCACAATTACATATCTTCATAATCCACAGAATTTCAGCCAAATCTGTAAAGTAGTTTTGGCTCGACGAGGTAACATAGATCTATACATTCAAACTTTCGCGTTTATAAATTCTATGATGTAATGATAACAATCATAATGACTGTGTATAACCCCTGAACTGTCTACAAATCTACTTATTCAAAGTAAATTCTCAGCTTATTAAAACCCAGTTTATACTTAAGTCTATTTGAATCCCGGAGTAATTCGTTGTTAATCAGGTTACCAACTCCCGAATGCTTCCAAAGTCCAGTACTTACGATCTTCAGGGAAATAAGATGAAATGTTTGTAAGGACCAGAGCATTCGTTACCTAAAATTTAGCTTTTGACTTCGCGGAGCTCGGTTAGTTTCACCTAAATAAATATTATTTTTTAATTCGCAGAGACGCTCGCTCCCACTTTGCAGAGTTTGAAGTTTCATAATTATAAGGGACAATTTTATTTTAAAAAGAAGGACTTTATCAAGTTTTTGGCTTTCGACGTTTTTGTATAAATAAACGGCTTGCGTATTTTGCTATCAACGTTAAATTATGTCAGTTCTGCATCGTTATTGAGTTAGGATCACTTACTAAACTGCTTTTTTCTATTTTGTATTTTTTTGCATATACTTTATTTCTTTGTTCTTGAAATGTTGTTCTTGTATCTGTGGCGTTTTATATTAAGTTCAGTAAGATTTGCTATACAACAGAAGTTACCGTCTGTTGGCAAAACAAATGGAACTATGTCGATTCTTTCGTCAAACTTCATCCATCACAAAGCGAGGCAGTAGATCAAAGAATAGAATAGAATAGAATGTTATTTATTTGCAACTCATACAAAAAGAAAAATTAAAAATTAAAAAAAAGTATATAACACCCTGCTTAAAAATAATGTCTTTAATTATGTTATATATTTTTTTAAATCGTCAAAATCGTTGAATCTAGAGTGTATGATTGCTTTAATATCTGTCTATAATTATCAGCATTTAAACCTAGATTTGGCATCACCAAAATCAACAACGTGGAAAAGAACTCCCTCTTGCAAGGTCAGTGAACGAATGACCTCAATTTAATGGTTATTTCTCTTGTTGCAGAGTCGCTCCCTCTATCGATGCTGCACGTGGTGGTCCCGGCGTACCGCGTGCGCGGCCAGCCGGCGCAGCTCGAGTGCGAGTACTCGCTGGGCGCCGACACGCTCTACTCCGTCAAGTGGTACCGCGACAACGAGGAGTTCTACCGGTACATGCCCAAGTTCGACCCGCCCAAGCACGCCTACAAGCTGGACGGCATCAAAGTCGATGTAAGTTTCAGCTGATCTACACCGCTCCGGCCGTTGATTACTAAGTTTTGCAATCTGTTGTGAAAAAAGGAGTATTAGAGTATGTTAGTACCAACAGTAGTTTGGGGCGTCGCAATTCTTACCACCACCGCAATGAGCATACTTGCAGAAGCTCGACCCGCCCAAGCACGCCTAAATGGATCTAATTCGATGTAAGAGCTTCCAGGCTGGGTGTTAGGAAAGTTCTGATCTGCTAAGTGGTACCACGGCATCTACAATATCTACCATATGCTTTTTGTTTCTTCAAGATCTGTCTTGAAGTAACTTTTGAACTCAGTCAGTGCGAGTTTCGCTTCATATACGCTGCGAAAAAAGGTAAGGCTAGACAATGAACTCTGAAACGTGGTAGCCACTATTTGATTAGGTACTATTTGTTTGACTTATCCAATTAGTGCCCTCAAGGTAAAATAGCTATATCTATATAACCACGAAATCCAGTGTACATGTGCTCTATTAATAAAACAGACTAAGTTACGAGCTCCTACTATTTATAACTGGAACAAAAGTTTTTTTCAAGATTAAGCACGCCGATGTATTTGTACATATCCTATAAGTATAAGTTTTGACCATGTAGGTATTATATCGTGTATAATGAATAACTCTATGCACAATATTTTATATGTTTCAAGATGTTTATAACAAAATTGGTTACTTTTCTAAATTTCACCGCTGAATTTTGAACCTTTCCAACCCCACAAAGCACGCTAGGGCAAACCTAAAATCGTATCGACGTTTAAAACCCTGTAAAATTTGTTATACAGTTACAAAAGTCAGACGCGCGTCACGTGACACTGCACCAGGTGACGCTGAAGTCGAGCGGCGTGTACCGCTGCGAGGTGTCCGCGGAGGCGCCAAGCTTCGCCTCCGCCGCCGGCGAGGGACGCATGGAAGTTATATGTGAGTGCGACAATCACTATCTAAGTCAGACGTGCGTCACGTGACACTGCACCAGGTGACGCTGAAGTCGAGCGGCGTGTACCGCTGCGAGGTGTCCGCGAAGGCGCCAAGCTTCGCCTCCGCCGCCGGCGAGGGACGCATGGAAGTTATATGTGAGTGCGACAATCACTATCTAAGTCAGACGTGCGTCAAGTGACGCTGGATCAGGTGACTCTAAAAGCAAGCGGCGTGTACCGCTGCGAATTGGTGCAGTTCATCGCTGATCGCTATATATTTGTACGATCATTGGATGAAAGAAGCTTATCGCCCTCTTAACAAATTAGATCGTCATGTCGAGCTTTACACTCATACGATATGCCGAAATAAGTTGGCACAAACACCATGTCGCCTTTACCCAGTTGTAGGTAAAATCCGGTTACATTTACGTTGCCGATGATGAAGAACTTAAGAGGATGGAAGTTGTTTGAAAGTTATACAAGCCAGACGGTCCGCAAATAGTTCTCTATGAAAGTTGGTCGGTGGTCGGTCGACGGTGAATGACGTAAACAGGATTGAACTGTAAGTTTAGCGCCACAGAACGTAGGCTACTATATCTTTGGCTAAGCGGTTATGAAACTTGCATGAGGTTAAGACTTGCGTAAGCTTAAGAACTTAGCTTCAAGTGATTAGCCCAGAGTAGCGAGTGACCTACGGATGACCTTAAGATTTGAACCGGACTTGTAAATGAGTCACTTCATAAAAAAGTCCTGTTTGCGATTCAAGATGTCATATCTGTCAAAAGGAAGTTTGATTAATTTCTACACAAAAACATATTATTATGATTAGCAACCTACCCCTAATTTGATAATCTAGACATATTGATGAAACTGGCTAAGTTAAAATTAAATAAAATCCCAAATACAATATTTCAAAATCATACGAAAATTGGAAACAGTAAAGTAAATTAGGAACACAGAAACATGGTAAAAGTAAAAGGTAAAATAGAGACTAGACGAGACGAGTCGACTAATGTAAAATATCGACTTCCTAAGGCCTAGGTCATTTTCGATTATTCAGGTGATTAAGTCAAACCGGTATCGATTGGTATAATTGGGATAGACAGACCTCACGACGCGATCTAGCTGAGTAATTCCTCTTTTGTTTTATAAGTTTCAAATAAACCAACCTCTTTTGTTTTCCTCTAGATTTACCGAGGGAAGGACCTAGAATAACAGGCAATGAAGAAGAGAACAGACGAGGCGACTCGTTGTTCCTCAACTGTACATCAGGCCGGTCCTACCCCGCCGCAGTGCTCAGTTGGGATATCAATGGAGAAAAGGTAAATAAAAGAAAAGTAAGTTGATATTATCATCATTATCGTTAGTCCAAAGCTGGACCTAGGCCTTCCCTTAGGAGCGCCATAGCGCCTTGTCTTCAGCTTGTCGCATCTGGATGAAAGACTTTTTAAAGGTAGTCTTTTGTAGGTTGTCAATCCACCTGGCTGGAGGAATTTGATAAATGTGTTTTGTAAACTAAAGATCTATATCGTAGTTTAATAGTAGTTTCAAAGCCTATTCAGTTCAAACAAACACATAATCAAATCTTTCCTCTTTTTAATAATAAGTAAAAGACATGTCTCTCTCTATGAATAGGCTAATATATAAGTTTGTGTTGGTTAAGATATAATATGCCCTTTTGCTTTATGCTATACCTAAATGCAAAATTTATTATCATCAAAGGCTTCCTTTAATTCCTTTAGAGTTTCTGTGAATTTCTAAGAGATAAAACATAAAAACTTTGTATTTTTATCATTAAAGTTGATCATTATTTATCTTAATTCAGAGCGCGGCATAATGAAAATAAAATATGGTTTCAGTTCGTGTTTTAATAAGCTATATTTAAATACTTTGTGCAGTTAAAATGAATACCTGCCGTAGCGGGACCTTAATTAAAACTGATGTGGTCGTTAAAATGGAACAAAACATCAAATTAAATTAAGTTTTGGTTGGTTACTGTGGCTATATAATTTAAGCTGCTTAAAACAAAGGCGAAGAAATTTTAATGGTCTATTAACAGACAAAGTCCAATAAAGACTGTTTTTAATTTCATTAAACACTCACAAAATTGGTGTTTTTCGTAGTGGTCGAGAAAACTTTGTTTTAAAGTTAGGTCTTCAAAAGGTTTGACTTCTGTGTGTAGTAGTTATGTAATAGTTATGTAATCTTGTAGCTCCCAAACGGATACACCAATTGATATTTGGTTTTTGTTAACAAAGTGACATAATCGAAATAATTCCTAAGTTCAAGAAATGGTCTTAGATTTGCTGTATGACTGAGCTTGATAGACTCAAACTGCGCACACAATGTGTTATATGACTGCTATGATAAACTTAAACTGTTAATTGCACACAATGTTACATAAAGTTCTTATAAATAATAATTTCAAGTTCAATATGGTAGAGCACGGCTGTTTCGGCTACTTGCTGGGTGGTGCCAAATTAAAGATTCCGAGACTTTTGAATATTGTATTATTAAAAAATGTTACATTGAGTATAGTGAAAAATGACGAGGCGATTCGGGTTCTTGTAGGGTTATCGCCATATTGAATTTATACAATAAAAAAAACCACGTTCGGAAACGACACCGCACTGCATCGATACTGGCCGCTCGGATACGCCGCGACATGCCCCCGGCCTTGGAAGCACCAGCTCCAAGTTGTAGCCCGCATCTGTATCATTGCGTCGATGAGTCCTCCTCCTTGAACAGAGGACAGATCTTCGGATAGCTGCGCCTTACGATACCGGAAGCTGTCCTAATATCAGCTACGCGTGATATACCATCATTGCCTGTGATGGTGCTAACTATTCTTCCGAGAGACCATTTAAGTGGGGGTAGCTTGTCATCCTTGATGACCACGAGGGTGTTTGGCTCAAGACTGTCCACGTTCTCCCTCCATTTGCACCTTGTTTGCATCTCAGAGATGTATTCCTTAGCCCATCGTTTCCAGAAGTTGTGCCTGATCATCTCGACTCGCTGAAATCGGTTGAGTAGCGTCTCAGGGTCGCCTCGCATGTCCTGGTATACCGGCGAAGTGAGCGATCGGCCAACTAGGAAGTGTCCTGGAGTGAGAGGAAGGAAATCATTGGGATCGGATGATAGTGGGGATAAAGGACGGGAGTTGAGGATTGCTTCCACTTGAGTTAAAACCGTGGTAAACTCCTCGAATGTCAAATGAGCGTTGCCAACAATGCGTGATAAGTGAAGTTTGCAGGATTTTACTCCACCTTCCCATAAACCTCCAAAATGTGGTGAGTAGGGGGGAATGAATTTAAAATTGATAGATTGATTGACTGCGAATTCAGCTATGTCAGAAGAACAAACTTGTAGAAACCGTTTTAATTCATTACAGGTACCAACGAAATTCTTGCCATTGTCCGAGTGTATTGTATGAGGTTTGCCGCGCCGCGAAATGAATCTTTTTAAAGCGAGAATATATGCTTCAGTAGATAAGTCACTGACAAGCTCCAAGTGCACCGCACGAGTTACAAAGCAAACAAACAAACAGACGTAGGATTTTTGTAATTTAGCGCCCCTGCCTTTGCGGTTTAAAGTTAGTATAGGTCCTGCCATATCTACCCCACACTGATTATACGGATAGGTAGGGGTTAAACGATTTTTGGGTAAACTGCTCATAATAGGGTTCAACGTTCTACCTTTCAGTCGCTTACAGACAATGCACTCGTTCACTATCTTGCGCGCGAGATTTCTCCCCCCAACAGGCCACCACCGCTGACGAATATCGTATAGAAGCGCCTGGGGAGCAGCGTGAAGCATTCGTCGGTGTTCATGTCGCATGAGCACAACTGAAAACCAATGTTTGGCAGACAATACAACAGGGTGTTTCTTATCGAAATCGTATTCATTAGAGTTCGTTAACCTACCGCCGACACGCATTATTTTGTCATTGTCGAGGAATATGTTCAATTTAAAAAGACTTGGTGTCCTTTTTAACGATTGATTGGTAAGAAGTAAGGCATATTCTTCACTATAGGACTCTAATTGAGATAACTTCGCCAATCTAAACTCAGAATATCTCAGCTCATCCACTGTGAGTGAGCCCGATTTGCGATTTAGTTTATTTTTCATGTTATAAACAAACCGAAGTACGTACGCATAGGAGCGCGTCATTCGGTTGAACTGAGAGAACCTAGAGAATGAAAATATCTCATCGTTCTGTGTGTTGTGGAAAATATTAACTGTGTTTGATTTAACCTCGGGTAAATCTTGTGGAATTGGGATTGAAATGTTTTCCGATGTCAAATTGTCGCCTCTAAAATCCAACCTGTGTAGGAAAGGCGGTCCTTCCCACCACAGTGCCGAAACAGCTAGGTCCGGCAGATGCTTGCCACGCGATACTAGATCGGCTGGGTTTTCCGTACCTGATATATGTTTCCATGGGAAGTCCTTTGTGAGTTCGCTTATTTCAACTACCCTGTTTTGTACGAAAGTTTTTAGCAAATTGGGAGCCATACCCAGCCACCCCAATACGATTGTAGAATCTGTCCAAAAGACTATGCTGTCAAAATTATAATTAATGGACTGGCTTATTTTTTTATATAAACGAGCACCTAATAACGCTGCAAGAAGCTCCATTCTTGGGATGCTTACTGGTTTTAATGGCGCGACTTTGCCTTTTGAACACAAAAGTCTAACACTGGCCTTGTTGTTATCATCGCTTACCGTGCGAAGATAAGCGACAGCCCCGTACGCAACTTGTGATGCATCGGTACAGATATGCAGTTGTACATAGCTAGGATCGCTACCTATAGCGCTCCGCGGCACTCGTATTGATTCGAGCGCAGTCAGATCATTAGAAAACCGGTTCCACAATTGTACGACGTCTTGTGGCAGAGGGTCATCCCATCCTAGTCTCAATAACCATAGTTTTTGTAATAGTATCTTTGCTATCATAATAGTGGGACTAAGAAGACCGTAAGGGTCAAATATTTGTGAAACATGAGACAAAATTGATCGTTTTGTTAAATTGTTGTCCCCTTTAAATTCCGATTTGAAATAAAATTCATCCGATGAGTTGTTCCATCCTATACCTAAGGTTTTACAATGAAATGACTCGTCAAGATTTAATGGCTTTGTGCCATTAAATATCTTTGTAGAGAAATTGTGATCATCACAGTTAAAATTGAAAATCCATTTTCTTAAGTGAAAGCAGCCCGATTGTAAAACATTGTGAGTTTTTTCGCATAAATCGAGAAGCTCGGCTTTATCATCGGAACATGTGATTAAATCATCGACATAAAAATCTTCATTTATGATTCTTTTAATCCTAGGGTCTGGACAACTAGCTGCGGTTTGTTTTAGGGATCTGCAAGCCATAAAAGCTGCTGACGCGGTTCCGTATACTAGTCTATCATGCCGGTAAATACCTATTTCCTGCGAAGGATGATCTCGCCACAAAATCAACTGAAGATCCCGCTGATTCTTATGTATCTCGACTTGTCGATACATTTTTTCAACATCCGCGCACGCGACGAATTTACGTAGCCGTAAGCGTAGTAAGATGCCAAGCAAGTCGCCTTGTATGGCGGGCCCGGCGAGCTGTAGGTCGTTGAGTGAGACTCCCGTACTCGAAGCGGCACTAGCATTGAATACCACCCTTAGCTTGGTGGTTGTGCTTTGTTCGCGTAGTACGCCGTGATGCGGCAAGAAAAAGTTAGGCGCCTTGTAAGAGTCAATACGAGTCATGTGACCTAAGGCTACGTACTCTTCTATGAAGTCGCTGTATAGCCTTTTGTACTCTGGATCACGTTGTAATCGTTTTTCCAAAGCTAGAAACCGATTTAGGGCTTGCGAATAACTTTCGCCTAAGTTTTGAGGCGAGGATTTAAAAGGTATGCTGACACAGAATCTTCCGTCATTGTTTCGCGTCGTTGTGTTAACAAAATGTGTTTCACAAGCCTTTTCATCCTCAGACCGCGCATCACAAATCGTAGGTACTTCCTCAAGCTCCCAGAACTTACGTAATTGTTCATCGGCCGATTGGGTGAAGTTACATCTCATGTAACTCTTTTTTTGCATTATATTTAAGGGGCCCGATACGATCCATCCTAGCTGTGTGTTTTGTAGGAAAGGACCTTTAGGTAAACGCATTTTTCCTTCGCACAATAAATCCCAAAATATATCCGCGCCTATTAAGATATCGATTGTTCGAGATTTATGGAATTCGGGATCAGCCAATTGAATATTACCAGGGATGCCGAACTTCGCATATTGTTCGGGCACCGCTGGCAACAGTGATGCAATATTATTTAGTACAAAACATTTTAATCGCATATTGTAGGAGCTAGTGCACGACCTAACATCAACGTCGCATATTTTTGTTGATTGTGAGATCGAGTTTCCTACCCCTCGTATTTCTTGAGTGGACTGTATTAATTGAATGCCTAATTTGTCGCATAATGATTGTGTAACGATGCACCGCTCCGAACCCGAATCAAGGAGCGCGCGCGCAGCGTGGTAGTTATTATACCTATCTTTGACCTCCACTACGGCTGTAGATAACAGGACTGGTTGCACACATTGATAATTAGCGCATGAAATGTCAGTGTGTGTACCCAATGTTATGATTGAAGGCGCAGGCTGAGCGGGAGTGAACTGCGGCGCGGGGAGGGATGCGTGCAAAGACACTGAGCGCACGTTATCAGTCGGGGCCGGAGGATTGACACCTGCACTAACTTCGCTGTCGCATATTAGCGAATTGTGCTTTTTGGTACATTTCCTACACGGACCAAACCGACAGTCAGTCAGTGCGTGTCCAGCGCGCAAGCAGTTCTCGCACAAATGATTTTCTTTAATGTGTTTTAGCCTGGCCTTCATATCTAAACCTAGAAATGTTTGGCATGCGTAAAGTGGATGATTCGACTTAGTGCAAAGTGAACACAGTGACCGCTTCGATTGACCGGACGGATTGTTGGTAGAAACGTTACAATGCACTTTATTGCTGCTGCGTGCGTTTGTGTTTTGTTTTTGATAACTAGTGCCTGCGTGTGATACTAGTAACGTTTCTAACATGTCCGCCCTGTCTTTCAAGAAGTGTAGCAAAACTTCAACCTTCATCGTCGACTTGGAGTCACCAGATTTTTGAAGAAATAATGACTTATGTTGTTCCCACTCGCGCTCTGTAATTCTATCTAATTTTGTGACAATAATGTATATTATTAGAGTGTCCCAGTAGTCTACAGGTTCACCGAGTAGTTTTAAAGCTCGTAAATTCTTTAAAACTGTATCGATAAGCGTTCGCAATGAATCTGGTGCCTCTTTTGTCAACGACGGAATGTTGAACAGCGATTTGACGTGGTTATGAACTAACAGCCTGCTATTGTCGTACCTAGTGAGCAACAGTTCCCATGCTACATCGTAGTTTGCAGCTGAGAACTCAATTGACTCGATTACCAACGCTGCACTGCCCTTTAGTGAAGATTTTAGGTAGTGAAATTTTTGGATTGCGGTGATGTGATCTGTGTCGTGAATAAGCGACTGAAAGGTGTCCCTAAATTCTAGCCACCGCTCGTATGAACCATCGAAGGTAGGTATGGTAATTGTTGGCAATTTTACGTTACAAAACTCACTGGGTGCCTTCTTGGAACTCGCGTTAACCTCTCCACATTTAAGCATACATTCTGCCCTAGCCAGAGTTTCATAATAGGAATCTTCGAAAGAATCACGTTGGCTAATTTGTTCTTCGAAGTCTACAGCTAAAACATTTTCTTCTAACTGTGACTGTAGACTATTAAATTCACAAAATAAACTCTCAACTGTTTTGACACGTATTTTCAGTTCTACTCGGGTTTTTTCGGGCAAAATTTCGTCAGTATTGATAGCATGTAAATAGTTAGAGAAGCGTGTAAGACGGCTTTTAACAATAGAGCGTTTTTTGACGAGATCGCGTAAAAGTAAGTTGGTTGCGTCATCACTCGTAACGGTTATTTTACAAGAAGGAGAAAGAGATCTATCACTTTTTGACATCCTGGAGGTTTAGTGAAAGGTGGAGTACTCACGTTTTGTAAGCGGCAGCTGATGCTGGCAACGGCACACACTGCTAGACACTTGCAAACGAGGAAACTCACTGCGGCTCAAACACTGAAACAGTTTACCACGGATATTAAAACAAGTAGGGATAGGGTTTTCTGGAAGGATAGAGGGCTGGCCGTACCGTCTTCGTAATGATCGGTTGTGTGCTTCAGGACAGCGCTCTTTCAGTGTCTCAGAAATCTTCACTGTCTTCGAAATTACCGTTGGCACCGACAATGGTTGTGCGTGCGTAGGTCCGTTATATCCGGCTCGAAGGACCATATGTTTCGGCTACTTGCTGGGTGGTGCCAAATTAAAGATTCCGAGACTTTTGAATATTGTATTATTAAAAAATGTTACATTGAGTATAGTGAAAAATGACGAGGCGATTCGGGTTCTTGTAGGGTTATCGCCATATTGAATTTATACAATAAAAAAAACCACGTTCGGAAACGACACCGCACTGCATCGATACTGGCCGCTCGGATACGCCGCGACACGGCTATAATAATAATTAAATAAAATAATTTTAATAACAGAAAATACCCAGTCTGTATTAATATAGTTAAAAAAACCAAGGTTACTATTTATAAATGAACCACTTTAATAACTACTATTTTTTCAGGTACTTACAACTAATATTTAAATTTAAATAAAAACACGTATTTCATTGAAATTTAATCAAATTATTCTGTTTGCATTTTTTTATTTTTAACGCATGAACAATTCTTCGCAGGTGACAGACTCAGAGCTTCTAGTTGAGTATCCTCCTACACAACACTCCCATGGGCTGCTATCATCAGCTCTAGGGCTTCGAGTGCCGATCATTGGCAGGAGCATGCAGGTCCGATGCACGGCACGCGTGGCCCCAGCGTGGAGAGAAGGCAGCGAGGCTGTGGTTGGCAGCAGCCATATGACTGACAGCAAGGAGGCTATGTTGCTAGGTGAGATATCTATTATATTATGTACCTAGTTTTTTACTCAAAAAACTTTAGTACCGTTACTTAAAAGCAAATAATAAAATGCCCCAGCATGGAGGGAAGTCAGCGATACTGTGGCACTGTTATGAGTGCGGTTACATAACCAATGAGGTATATGTCAAGGTTAAAAGTTTTGAAACTATATCGTTACTAACCACTGGAGCCCATTGAGATAACCAAACACAAGCTTCAACTGCGAAGGTTTCCAATTTTCCGCAATTAGGAACGCTTTGGTGAGAATGTGCAAACAGCGAAGAAGTGATGTACCAACCGCGTGTCTTATCTCTATCACCTCGCGTATCTTGCGAGGAACAAAAAACTTTTCCCTAGACAAGACACGGACTTTGTTGAAACGGACGTAATGTGATGGCCCTTCTTCAATACAGTGTTCTACCACCGCCGAGCTATTGGTGTCAACATTCTTTACGGCGCGTATATGTTCAGAGAGCCTGGTGGATATGTTTCTCTTCGTTTCACCTATGTAGCATTTGCCGCAGACGGGATCATGTAAACTCCAGGGACATTCAGTGGCTCCTTATCCTTAGGAGAGCGAAGTAGGTGTCGCAGTTGTGTGTGAGGCCGAAATACCGTCTTAATGCTATATTTTCGTTGGAGTAACTGGCCGATCCTATCCGTAAGACCCTTCACAAAAGGGTACTACTAATACCTCATTATTTGTTGTCAGTTGCCATAGACAACTTGGATCTGTTGTATCATAAAGGTTACCTACGCGTGTTGCCAATCCAATTCAACAGATGCTACGGCGTAGCAAGCGTAGCACCGTAGCATGGGCTACGATGGAGTAACATTATACTTAGGAATACAATCTATGTAGATCATAATTTGCTGTTATCTGCATGATCAGCTTTGCTGTCAATTTGAGAATAAAAGGAACAAGACAACAGATAGAAAAGATAGATGGAAAATTCTTTCATAAAAAGTAAAACAAAAATTAAATTAAAAAATAATGATAATACATAGTAAATATACCAGAAAACCGTGAATAAGGAGTAGAATAGGTTGAAGTTTATATTTCGCTTTAGATGTATCATTAAAGTTAGCATAACTAAATAAATCTGTAGTAGAAGACTGAAAGCCTAATACATGAAAAAACCTTCAAACACAAAACGAGTGAAAACAGTCATTTCCATAATTTTAAATGATACCGCGCCATGATTTAAAAATATGCCTCTCAGATTACCGACCCTTGTGAACCTAGCTGAATTAAAAACCTCTGTATTTATTAGGCTTTCAGTCTTCTACAGATTTATTCAGTTTAATTTTCTATAACAGAATAAAAAACTTTCCATCTCAAAATGAGCGTTGTCAGCAACATTGTCTTATGTAGAACGTGACACAGCTGGCAGCTGTTTTATTCAGAAACCCAACTTTTTACTCCTTTTCAGCTACTCCAGACGAACAAACTTACTGCATGGCGTTTGACCTAGTTTATGCAACTTGATTTGACAATAACTACGTTTTTTACAGTAAATTGCATTTTTTATGTAATTTTTGTTCAAACCCTAGTTTGTAAGTGGTGAAATTTTTAACCCAGTTGAGCAATTTTTATGCCATTTAACAACCACGTTTATGTTAACGTCTTCGTCATATTAACTAGAGGGTTTTCCATTGTTAGTCACAGACAACAGAAATACCTCTCTTGTTAAAAACCATTGAAAATCTTAATTTACAATACTTTCATATTATGTTTGCATCAATCTTAAATTGGTATTGCTCAAGTTTAATTATGTCAACACTAACGAGTTGTCCCTCGGATTCCTAATGTTTACGAACTAAAAATTCAATTCACAGTTTTAGCGAATAAAACTTGAACAACTCCCGGCAAAATAGTGCCGTCAGTCACACGCAACAAAGTCTATTCGTTCCCCAAGAATAACAAAGCTCATTTGTTTCAGTGAGGAGTTCCGCGTCTGCGTTAAGGGTAACACTGTTAACACTTTCTCTCGCGCTGTTACTCGCCGTGCAATCAGAAACGTGATAAATTATCTTTTTACTTTTATTAGTAGCTGTACCTAGTAAAAAGTTTAGCGCAATGCGATTTTGAATCATGTATTGAATGTGTTTAAATTGAGTTTAGATGAACATTTTGTAGAGCTTTGTGTGGAACAATGTGATTGAAATTTTATATTATGTTTGTGATTGTATGCAATCTCCGATGTTGTTTTGTTTTCTTTTTGCATTCTATTGTTTTACGTAGTTCTTGAATATTTTTCAATGAACTGTAGCAGTTGTGTTGGTTAATATTGTATTTTATGAGTGAAAACTCAAACTAATTCAATACAAGAAAGTTTTACAATCGCAAATGACTGCTCGATAATTCCATTGTATATAATTCGAACGATGTTGGATAAAAAAAACTTAGCTAACTAACTTCCTAATAGGAAGAACTTTGATAAACAAGATTTTAGCTCATTAGTTGAAACTTTGTTTTCCAACAATACGTAAGTTTTATTATGAATGTAAGCGGGTTAACTACGAACCTATTATATGTTGTAAGAACACCAACGTTCCATCTCTTAACGAGGGACTTAACCCGCTTACATTCATAATGAATTCATCAAACTACGATAGTTTTTATAGTAAATTAACGTAAGTTTTATTCGCAATAAATTATTGGTAGGCTAGAAAATTGTGAAAATGTAAATTAACTTTCGGATATAAGTCAACATAATCTGTATTTTATTCCGTTTTTAACCCTGTGTAAATTTTTTCTGTATGTTTTAAACAAACTTTATAAAAAAAAATGTTGCGTAATTTAAAAAAAAATGCAACAATTTTTTTTGACAAGTTATAAACACACTGTATTAAGTAAGGGCTAGTTAAATAATATTGTAAATAAACTGCTTTCCATCGCCTTGATAGTAATTATTGAAATGTATACTAATTATTTACTGCTACGACTGAATCTTCTTAGATATCAACAATTTTGTAGGCATTTTAACTAGAGTTTCAACTTTTTGAAGTAAGTTCATAGGAAACTTGAAAGTACACTTTGCAAAACCCGAGTTTGTTAACTTCATTAACACGGAAAATTATTAATAAAGAATAGAAACAAATAAGAATTTATAGTTGTAACAGTTGAGCCAACTGCAGGTTGTTGCAAAATATCTAGAAGTGACACTGCTCGATAATTACCAGTTCTCAAGTCACACGTCACTTCGACCAGACGCTCTGATAAATTGCTTTAAGTTGTTTTTTTTATTGGCAAAAAAACCATGAAAATTACAATTATTTTACTAAATTAGAGCTGGTATTTACAATTGAAACAATTGAGCTAACTGCAGATATTTGCAAACAAACTAAAAGTAGCTCAATTGATACCTATCAATACCAGTTGGAAG
Organism: Eupithecia pulchellata; assembly: GCA_963931895.1. NCBI lineage: Eukaryota > Metazoa > Arthropoda > Insecta > Lepidoptera > Geometridae > Eupithecia > Eupithecia pulchellata. The sequence goes on along the minus strand of OZ007526.1, from coordinate 3,246,597 downwards.
TCTACCCAAGATGCTGGCTGCATTGCCTCACTGTATGGTAATGCGGATGCGCTGCGCCAGATACTGACCGATCTCGGGTCACACGTCGCTTCGACCAAGTTTGTAATAATGCAGGAATATTAAAATATTCAGGCTTAGTTTTTATAGTCTTACAACAATGTAAATGCATGCTGGCATTTAGTAGGTTGCTAGTTAATTTTATTACTGTGTTTTTATAGGTGGTTTAAGTTTTGATGGTAAAATGTTATAAGAAGTAATAACAGGTTTATTCCAGTTACTCGACCCAAATTAAAAGCCGGAAAATCAAATGTAGCATTTTAGTAAATTAGTAAGGAGACCGTTCTAAAAACTTTGAAGAAAGGTTTTATTTAAAATTTTGGTACATTTTAAGTGTACTTACGGCATAGTAGAAAAGTTCTCTGTTGTAATGTAAATAGGTAGATAATAAACATTACTATTGTTTCATATCAAATCATATCTAATATAATAAGCTAGGTACATTCTATGTTTTCAGACTTCCTTTCCATGATCGATAATACTCGGTAAATACTTTGTTGTCAGAAAATACATGTATTTGGAGCAATAATTGTTTTATTTCTTACTTTCCCTACAATCCTAGTACCTTCTTAATTTATACAACGACGTGATACAAAAGTTTATTTATGTTTCTTTACAAAGTGAAGAAGCCTTATGATCCAAACGCCTTAGACCTTACCTTTAGGGCTGATTAGACCAAACTAGTATAAATATTATTCTGAGATTAATGAAAATCGCATATTCCTCGTCATACTCAAATTTTTAAATTGCATTTTGCCAAATATTTTTTCCAAAAATAATTATTCGTAAGTGTTGCCTTAGGTACCGCCAAATCTCTAATTTAAACAAAACTTAACTAGTTTAGATCACAGAGTATCTGGCGGCTGCAAGAAAAAGACTTCTAATGCTTTACATTTCGTGACGTCATTCGATATTGACTCCTATAATCATTGAAAGTTAAAGACACAAATATCTTGCTTCACGATGTTGAAACGTACAATCGTTTGTAATTAACATATTGATTTTAGTTGGCTAACACCATTACCATTAATTAAGTAGCCCTAGAGTAACAAACCAAACTATAACTAGTATCTACAATTGAATCAATTGAGGTACCTGGAAACAAAATACAGTTAGCTCAACTGATCCATAACAACTATGACCTTGTTAGTGTGGGCTACTTGATGCTTGCGATGAAACAACGCAAATAATGCTGCGAGTAGTAAAATTCTACTAGGGTTAGTCACTCTCGATTAACTTTGCATTTGGTATAATCCATCCTTGGTGGATTTTAACCGGCAAGCGTAGTGTAGAAAGCTTTTCGGCCAGGTGGGAAAACGATGCAGACTGTAAAAGACTGCATACTGGATGCGGCAATCTGAAGACGGCGCTCATTAGTGGAGGGCTATGTCCAGCATTGGACTAACATGCAGTGGACTAACATTGGTAAATTATTATGATGAGTTAAGGTTGGCCATATCAATACTGCGATCCCCAACCCGCATGCCCAGCGTTGGGATTATGGGCAATAACCCCTAAATGATAAATAAAGCCATCTATGGCGCTCATTAGAGGCCGCCAGCAGTGGACTGATATAGGCTGATGATGATGATGATATCAATACTGCGTTAGAAGATCTCTGGATTAACGTATACTAGGTCTATAAAATATAGATAGATTGTCTGCAATAAGTTAGTCTTGTATTCTCTCTCCATGGAAGATAGAATTATCTCAGAAATGTCTTTGAGGCGGCTTTCTATTTTGATTGATTTTAATAATTAATAAGTAATTGAAACATTATAATTAATTTTATTATATTATAATATGCTAGCAGATGCTGGATACGACAAGCCGAAGACAGGGCGCTATGGCGCTCATTAGGGGAGGCCTATGTCCAGTGGACTAACATGGGCTGATGATGATGATGATGATGATGATGATATTATGTATATCAGTCATCTAGTACCCATAACACAAGCTCTGCTTAGCTTGGGGCTAGATGATGCTGTACGGATTGTCCGGCATTATTTATTTATATAATTAATTAAGTATATTTTACCTTTGGGCCAAGATAATCTAATATAATCAAGTGGAGCCCCAACAGCGTAAGTCGTCGTGGCAGACCGAGGAAGCGCTGGTGTGACGAACTGGACGCCTACGACGATGCCTGGGTACATCTGGCTCAGGACCATGATACGTGGAGGGACCAGGGGGCGGCCTTTGCCCAGCAGTGGGACACACCCGGCTTAATAACTAAGTATATTTAATGGTTAATAGTAACAGTAGATAACCTACAATCTGAAGGTCGTGACGTTAAAGACCTGGAAAGATTTCTCGAAGACGTTGGTGACCCGCTTTACTTTACTTTATCTAGATACTAGCTGACCCCCTCGCAATTTAATTTGCGTGGACTTTAGGGTAAAAAATCTTGACGAAATCAGCTAATACCCTATTTTAAGAGTAAGAAATTCCTGAAACCCGCTTTATATCATGTATCCCATAATCCCGTTATAAGGGTTTTCTTTAAAAAATAATCACTTACTGTATTTTTTTTTCATAGTGAATGATAATGACACGATGGACTTCAAACATTCTACTTTAGCCCATCTCAAACTTGAATAACCGTTTTAATCTCATTTTCAGGATTATTTTGAAAAATCCTAAAGTACGTATTCAATATTTTTGTTTGTGTAGTTTTCTCTGTAAATTTTAAACCAATAGCGTCAATGGTTTATAAATTTCACCACAATAACCTCAATAGTTCGACTTCCTTTTCACACTTATATAGTGACATTTTTGAAAAATCCTGAAACACGTGGTTTGATTTATAATTTTTTCAATACATACTGAAAGTTTCAAGTCATTAGTATGCTATATTAAAAAGTAATAGACATTTCAATACGGAGCCAAACTACGAATCTCAAACTTGAAAAACCCATTTCACCCTATTTTCAGGAATATTTAGAAAAATCCTGAAATACGTGTTCAATATTTTTGTATGTTTAGTTTTCCCTGTAAATTTCAAGAAAATCGGGCTACCGGTTACAGAGTTAGAAAAACAACCAAAAAAACTTCCACCCCCCTTTTCACCCCTTTAGGGGTTAAATTTCCAAAAATCCCTTCTTAGCGGGTGCTTGTGTTGTAAAAGGAACCTACCTTCCAAATTTCAGCTTTCTAGCTTCAGCGGCTTAGGCTGGGCGTTGTCGCCAGAAAATCGCTTGTTCCTTTATATATTAAGAATACCATCCAGATATATTTGACTAGTATGTACGTATAATACATAATAATATATTTTCATAAAATAAACAACATTATCGCCCTAACGTAATTTACCTAGTAAACAAAGTATAGCATTTGTAAAATGCGACGATCGCGTGAGGTTGCCTCGGTTTCCGTTTCGAAAACCGTTTGTATTACGTTTCCGCAATAAAATAAATGTTTTCTTTCATAAATATAGGCGGAGAGCAGGAACTTTTGACTGGCTGTATTGATCTTTGTTTGTTGGAGTTTCTAAAAGGGTTAATGACTTGTAAAGGCTATACGGGAACGGAAGTTGCGTATCACCTGCGTATTAAATTAATAGGATAGAGAAGAGGTTATCTCTCTCGCTATCCTTTTCAGATGGGATTGATACGGAGTAACAGCATTAGCGGTGACGAAGTTTTTCATTTCCTTTGTTTAAATATGCAGAATACACGTAGGTTTCCTCACTTCGATTTAACCAGCATTTAATAATCATAAACAAATATTGTCTATATAAACCATTCTTCGATGATCTAATGATAATGATGACGAATAATAGCATTATATAGATATAGCCCGAAGCTAAGCAGAGCTTGTGTTCTATACTAGATAACTGATATACATAAATAATAATACACGTAATATTTTTACCATACATAGAAAACGACCAGAACACAGAGGTGATTTTATTTTATTATATATTAATTTGTTTTTCCATGTATTTACATTTATTTTGAGGTCTAAGTGAATAGTTAGGACAATTTTTTTTAACAAATTACAAATAGAAATTATATATTACATTGTTATTGTGCAGTCTAATTAGTAAATAAACCTAATATGAAATGTACCTTTTTTCTGAAGCATAGTGACATACGTCGGTCGCAGACATTACGTGTGGTAGTAAATATCTTTATTTTATGTATGTTAGACTAATGTATAGACTTTTTGCTACTTTGTATACCTAATACCTATGTCTATCTAAATTAATGTCTGTGCTGTTCTGGTGGAGCTGAAAAAATTACTATTTTTTTTATTTATACACCGTGTAACAAAATATGTGTACTAAGCGAAAGGGGGTGAGTTTCCACCGCCCCGGGGACCAACTTTTGTTCAACGACTTTTCGATTTCGATCGGTATCCCGGAAAAAACTGCATCAAAGTTTCAACATGGACAGCTGATTTTTTACGAAGTGGCAACCCTAAAGGCAGCGGTTTCTTGTACCTGTGACAATGGCTTCAGTATGGTCACAGATGTAGAGTGATAGATAGATAGATAAGGTAGTCTCCCGCCCCGCCATAGCTGAACTCTACGAAGATAAATACCTACCTACCTGCAGTGGTAGTAGGTATGTATTATAGGTTACCCGGATAAGGTTGTTACTTTTTAAAATTAAAACTTTTTGTATGGGAAAGGAAATTAGAAATTTTTAATAATCTCCCCCCCACCACTGATCAACATTGGGGTCTGAAACCTCCCCCTTCGGCTTAGTACACATATTTTGTTACACCTTGTATCACTACATTTCGGCATCCAAAGAGAAGCAAATCACCCGGAATGAAACTTCGAAAGAAAGCCATTTCTTAAGTATACATATGTAGAAAAGACCCAATCGACATGAAAAAAGTGTTTCTTTCGGTATAATTAAGAAAATATATGCTAGCTTCTGGCAATAGCATCTAAGAAATTTAATGCTGTGCTTAGCTATATGTATTTAAATAATTATTGACATGTATCTAAATCACATTAAACTTAGATTTAGATAGGCAAAACAAATATTGTATTAGACACTTAAAGTTATATACAAGTGGTTTATTTTTCACTTCTTTCACTAGTAGACAGTAAATTGAAGTGAAGAGAAATCAATAATAACTTATTTCTTTAATATAATATTTACTGTATGAAATTTGACTTATCTAAGCGCTTATTTTGTTAGCCTAAAAAAATAAAGTTTTTGAATCTGAATAATGCCAGAAATAGACATATCACTTCATGATCATTTTATGAACTTCCTAAGATAGAAACTTGAGAAAGATAGAAACTTAAGATAGAAACTTGAAGCTGTGAGACTATCGCCAGTTAAAATGTTTCGTTGGCCATTTATATAACTCAAACAAATAAAAATAAGATAAGGACATTTTCAGTTTTCTTGCCCTTAATAATAAGTCTGTGAATTGTTTTCAGTCTTTTTCTTTAATTGATTATGTCACTAAACATAATCTAGTCTTGATAAGTGAATCTCCAAGATCAAACCGTTTCCATACAACAACAGTTTTTAACATTTTTCGAGGGTTATTGTTGAAATCCTGGTCACTAATTAATGATACAATGTAATGATATTTTGTCAATAATTAACCATTGTCATTCAGCATATCAATATGATTAAAAGTGTAATTAGTAATATGTATTAGACACATAAGTTATAAACAAATAATATGTTAACATTATTTGTTATGTTATATGTTATGTAATATATGTTAACGGGTTTTAATTGCGTTTATTTATCTAATTTACCCGAGATTTCAACAGGTTTACACACTGTCGTGATTAAGGGATGAAAAATAGTACTTTTAATAATGCATTCAGGTCTTCATTTGGAGGTTGTTTCGGGTTCATTTGATCGATTGTTAACACATCCAACGGCTAAGTTAGAGGTGTCAATTCTAACGGCGCGACCTACGGCTCACGGCTCTACTCATTTAGCTATGCAGACTATTATGTAGACTTTGACTTAAAGACACAATATTCAAATTTCTTTATTTACCTTACCTATAGACTCTTGGACACGACAGTCAGAAATTGATAATATAGGTATGTAACTATTTAATAGTTGGATAATTGTAGACCTAACAGATGTAGAGCAGTACCATCCTTCTGAGTATTCTTAACACCTCTACTGCGATAGTCGATCCACCTACAAGCATGGTTATTATTATTGTTTTTTTACTATCCTTAACTGTTCTTATGTTGCCTGAAATAAATGATTTATTTATTTATTTATGGAAAAATCTTTTTTGGATCAAGCAGTTACCACTTGAAGACAAACAATTTAAATGAAGAGAAAATCATTAAAACTATTTACACCTCATTGCTTCTAAAATGATATTATACCGTATGAAATTTGACTTGTTTATGTGCTTATTGTGTAAGCTTAGCGAAGTAAAGTTATGTACTGCAGACGTGGGTATGTGCTAAGAAATTAATTGTAGCCCCTAATTTGTACAACTGACATTCTTAAATTTAAATTTAAATCCTAATGATTCCTAACAATATAACAGTGTAAAAGTTGAAACGTTGGTTGTATGGAAGGAGCTGTCCAATAATATAATCTGAGAACAGAAAATGAATGAAAACTTCGTAGGAAAATAAGACAATACAAAAAGTGCCTCGGACAATTTGTCACTTGAATAGCTTGCTAAGAACCAATTTATAAATTCTTTCAGCTATGTAAAGCTTTTTGTATCAACGCCTTTCTGACGATGGATAAATTATTGAAACCATTAAAATGGCAACGTGAAAAGGAAATCTTGTCTCCAAGAAAAAGCTTTCTGCTTATTTTCTATTAGAATTTTCGGCATTAATATTTTCGGTACGAAGTATTTCATGTTTTTTATTCATGATTTGTAATTAATTATGGTTATTTGAACAAATGTTTTTTTACCGTTAGTCATGTCGGCTTAGAAAACTATCACTAAATCAAGCCAATCGACTCAGTTTTTACCTCTGTAGAAAATATGAGGAGAAACTAAGTTATAGAGTGGGATAAGGGGAGTTTTTTTAATTCCCGACCATAAAAGAGGATATGACGTGTGTTAGCGTATCGGTTTTAGTCTCTGAATCAGAAGTTCCCAAAGGGATGAACTACATGGTTTCTTTATATATAGTTAAAGATAATTATCGGTCGGTATAGGGTAGAGAATAGTCCGGTCCAGCCTTCCAGAAGCTATTAAAAATGTGTTAATTCCTATTTTTGGTTATTCACTAAACAAATTATATTATTTCAATACTGACTAAAAACCGCTTTCAATCTCGCTGGGCCCTATAATCTAGTCTAGACAATTTGAACATTAGCAAATCAGCCGGCGGCGTCTTGGCGTTGATTCCGATAGGTGTATATATATAGAGCCGTAGAGCTACCTCTAGATTGTTTGTCACTATATTGCAGAGCAGTCTGCAGTTTGCACAACTGTTAAATTAGAAATACTGCGTCTTAATTGTTTATGCTCTACAATTCTAATTTTCAAAGCACATTGATTATAACCCCGGCCAAATAAAACAAACATAATCCAGTTCTGTTACCAAAACCCAATAATCACACTTTCGCACTCGCAACTGTCCTAAGAGCCGACATTCACAACTTCCAAACTTTTCCCTTCAGGGTTAGCGAGGCGTAAAAAGTGCCTACACGGGGCGCGGCCTCTTGATAAAACCGATTAGGCGTCCTTCCACTAAACTTTTTTATTCGTACTTTATTCAAATCGACAAGAGGGAAGCGACGGGGTGTAAAGGCCGATAGGCCGGTGGTTTAGTACCTGCCTTGAAGAGATAGTGGCCGAATGCAGGGCAATGGTTACGCAAAGCAGGCATTGTCACGCAAAAGGTACCAAATTTAATTTTATGGGAATGTAGTGTAGGTGCTTGTGATTGAGCGGTTTATTTTTGGTTTTTCTTTTTTTTTAAACTCCATTGCAAGTACCAGTCTGCCTACCAAAATAGGTGATCAAGTGAAACGCCAAGTTATGGGGAAGTATTTAAGGTAGAAATATATGAAGCCCACGGCTTGCAGCGTTGACGACGTATTATGAGATCTGGAAGCCTGAATTTCTGTGAAAACAAATGGCTTAGAGACACACTTCTTGTGTGTCTCTCTTTAACTCTTAAGATTTAGTCGCGTACGTATAAATTTAAAGGAACGTTTGTCCGTTAGTTACTACTAATAACAATATTAAGCTGTGTGTTTTTCTCTTTCCGTTGCAATAGTAACTACACCAAAGCTACTGATATCATTTTCTAGGTGTATCATATTGGGTATAGAGAATAATAAACTTTATGTGTAGCTCTCACTTTTAAATTACCCCCAACACCGTATAGTCCAGCCCATAAGCCTCAGAGAAGGCCCTGGACCATTAATTTAAATCTTATTGGTTTGATTGCAAGGGAAAAACACCGGAGGGCGGGCAGCAGCGCCCTCTGCAGAACAACTCCACCGAACTGCGATCCCCCACCTGCATGCCCAGCGTGGGGATTATGGGCAATAACCCCCAGATTAAATAACGCCACCTTTGGCGCACATTAGGGGAGGCCTATGTCCAGCAGTGGACTGATATAGGCTGATATTGTTGTTGTTGTTGTTGGTTTGATTGCTGTACCAATTTTAAAAAACAGAACAATTTTCCCTGGGAATTCCTTGGGAAACTTATGCACCATAATTGCTGATTTTGTTGAAATGCAAGTGCAAGCTGTGCAATGCGTGCCAATGACGAATATTCAGACAGCTGATGGTACGACTATCCCCGAATATCAATTGAAATCCGAATTGGAGACTCTAAATCCTAATGTAGGGTGAGCGTCAAGGGTCGGTGCGAGATAATTCCTTATATAGTTTTATATTTATCAGTTTTCCAAAGACTAAAACTGACAGATAATTAATTTGCCGCAAATGGTTAACCAACTTATATTTACTTTGAGAAAATTCACTTCATTTTACTCGTATTTTGGAAAATAAAAATATTAGGGCTAAAGATTAACATTTTCCCAAATGCTTCCAAACTATAATTTAATCAAAGTCCGTTTTATCATAGGAAGTGGTTATAAAGCGGCGAGTTAATCTTTATTATTTTTTTTTTGTAAAACTTAGTAAAATCAATATAACAACAAAACATTTTTAATCTGTGGCACCAATGACGATCAACCACGATTGGGAATGGCTATACTGCAATACAATTGCACAGAGAATACACAGTCAATCCGTTCCATCATACTATCGGGTGACATCTGAATATCTGCAGATTGTACAAATATTTCTCCCGAGGCAGCAATCGAAACCGTAACCTCCTGCGTTGTAGGCCGACCTTCGCCCACCGCGCCACAGAGGTCTTCATTGGATGTTATTGAGAGATAGTTAAATACATAACTATACCTAAGGAAAATAGATGAGTATACAAAAATAAGTATATACTTAGTATACTAAAGTAAATACATAAATAATGCTGGTCAAAACATCAACGCTGCCTGACGGTAGACTGTAAATAATCCAACAGAATTATCCCTGCGTTATCTCTTTTATTTAGGAGCCCACGTATTTGGGTAAAGGGCACTGACCCCTCAGATTATGGCCCAACCACGCCGTGTGCACCTTAGGGCTCCACACGCTCTCCGTGCATAATGTAGGCTTAGACAGTCACGTATTTTTCAAGTAGCTCCAGTTCGCTTTCGCCTTTGAATAATTGAAGAACTAACGTCTTTGAAAATTGTGTGACGATTTGTCTTGGAAAATTCAAAATTGAATTTCAGTTTTGTATATTTCAATTCCGTGCAGGATAAAGTCGTAGTGCTTTGAAAGACGGCGAGAATATTCCTACGATCAAAGAAACCAAGGAACAAAGATCCTTTATAGTTTTTATTACGAACTGCAGTACCCAAATAAATTGTTTTTTTGACTGTACCAGTTCTGTTTTGGTATTCGTTAGGAACTGATTTTGTATTTCATTTAAAGATTTCTGGTATTCGTTAGGAATATAATTTAATGACATCAATAAACTAATGCCATTGGTTTTTTGGTATAGGGGTTGTTTGAATAGGGGGGAAGCCTTTGCCCAACGGTAAGACCTCCAGCAGTTACAGTAGTCGTACTTCGCCTGTGATGAAATCTTACAGAAGACGAAGGTCTGCTAAATATTAAAATTAAGTTACCTTAATTACTGTTACTTTGACATCTTAAAATTGCCGGAAGAGATCGCTGCTAACGATAAGGCTAACGGCACTGATTGTGACATCTATACTAATATTATAAAGAGGAAAGATTTGATTGTTTGTTTGTTTGTTTGAATTGAATAGACTCCGAAACTACTGGACTGATTTGAAAAATTCTTTCACCATTAGAATGAAATCCGAATGAAATATTCAAAAATTAAACCGTGCGCTATATATTCAACCTCTTTTTCTATTATGGCTCCGCTGCTTGCTTTTTCTCTACGGCCTGTGTCAGTTATGGAGTGTCAAGTCAATGTCAAAAACCCCAATGCTGCTAAAAAAAAGTAAGGGATCCGTATGAAAACTGTGAAACCAATATCGTGTTAGTGTGTATAATTTCTGAATTTTTTGTTTAATACCCGTGTGAAGCCGGGGCGCACCGCTAGTTCTAGATATAGTTAGTAATAAGATGTTTTATTATTAACATTTAAGGTATTGATAGTGCAATAAAGAAATATTCCATTCTATTGTTTTGAACTTATCAACAAAATAATAAATGGTATAATTTTTCTTCTTTTTGTTCTAAATATCGACTTAAAGACCTTTGTATGACATGACTATTAAGGACCAACGCATTTTAGAACGATAAACGTACAAAATAATTTTCGTATTCCTTGCAACATTTATTTATTTTAACATATATTTTTTATTTAATAATATTGTATTATGTACCTATATCAGTCATCTGTTCCTGACTAAAAGGTGAAAAAAGAAAATGACTTTCTATAGTCGTTGCCAAATAAGATGGCAAAAGAGGTCATTCACCGTACTTTACTACGTTAACGTAAAATCAAATAAATGTATCGCTAATTCTGTCGCTCACCATACAAACCTAACGGGTATCGCTAAGAGTCTCGTGGTACATGCCTACAAGACAGCGTACAACCCAAAAATTATACCCATGACAAAAGCTCTGGCTTGGGGCTAGATGATGCTGTGTTGATTGTCCAGCATTATTTATTTATTTATTGATCAACATCAACATCTGTAAGATACAAAAGAAGTCTGCAAAAACAAAAGAAAATAGAAATGTTCATCAAGCAAATAATTATCATTTCCCTAAAATATCTATCCTTCAGATTGATTTGATAAGAATAGTGAGTTGCCATCATTTAATTCCAATCTCGCTTCAAACACTGAGGTCATTACAGAGGCTCACCGAAATGACTTCGCTAATGATGTCATGAAAGAAAATTGGATTCTCCTAAAAGGGGAATGAAATTTGAATGAACTTTTAAAACTAATAAAGAATCGCGGTAAAAGATTTATTCCATTAACATAGCTTCTTAATAACTTCGGAGTTAATTAGCGAAAAAGAATCAAGATTTCATTAAAAATGTAATTCAGTGTGGAAGTTTCAAAGAGTATTTAGCACTTTTTAGAGCGTTTCATCAGATTTAACTTGTTCAAATCAATAACTGGTGCATCTTCGGCGCAATCATCTTCTTTCTTTCTCTGCTTAGCTTGGGGCTAGATGATGCTGTGTGGATTGTCCGGCATATTTATTTATTTATAACTGAATGACATATTTTGGCAAATAAATGGTTTATATTACTGAATTATATTGATATTGATATGGATCAGTTGAGCCACCTGTACATTGTTTGCAAGTCTTTAGTTAGCTCAATTGCTTCAATTATAATACTAATTCTCATTTGGTTATTTAATTCTAAATTTATTAAATTTATCAAGTTAATAAAGTTCTTATGGAACGAACAACTTTGCTTGGACTGCATTCATAATCGACGACCTCAGTGGTGCGATGAGCGATATACCGCCTGCGACGCAAGAGTTGACGGTTTCAATTCCCGCTTCGGGACAAACGTCCTAACAATCTGCAGATTGTTTGTTACGGGTGTAAAAATACCTACATGTGTACAGGTGTTCTGGTCTATGTAATAAATATTGTATTAAGTCATATCAGTCATTTAGTACCCATAACACAAGTTTGGCTTAACTTTTAATTGATTATTTAATTGTATTATTTAATTGATTGTCTAGCATTATTTATACCAAACAAGTACTTTTTAAGAATGAAGTTTTAGAAAAGCCACGTACATAGTACTAAAATAACCTTGTTACAGCTGTGCCGAAACAAAACTAGCAGCAGACGCCGCACCAGTGTAAAATAACAAAGGTAATGAGTAAAAAGCTTTTATGTTGGTAATTACTTAAAAAGCACCTCTACGTGCTTCAGAGAATCATTTACGTGAGAGCTAGACAGTGACATTATTACATGATTTTAACAGGTCTCAAAGAGTTGCATTCTAAAGCAAAGTTCAAGATCAAAATTCGTGTTTTTACGCTTTTATTTTTTTATCCTTGTAATTTAAATAAAGATACGTTAATGAAGGTTGCCTAGAAGAGACCCACTTCTGAGCAATAAGACCGTCCATTGCAGCCACTGTATGGAAAGCCCTTTGTAATATTCATATACTGGTGTACAATAAGGCAATTTCGTATTGTATTATATTTGACCAACTTTTTAGAGCTGAAGTTAGGACTACATAATTAGATAATATGGAGCTGATCTGATGAGGAAGTCGGAAGGTGAAAATGAGAACTCATCATCATCATCATCATCATCATCATCAGCCTATACAAGTTCTCAGCTGGATATAGGCCTTCCCTATGAGTCCTACAGCGCCCTGTTTTCAGCTTGCGGCACCCAAAAACACCCTGCTGGCAGTTCTGTGATAAAACAACTACTAGCCTCCCGATCCGGCTTTCCGCGGGTGCAATGCTGATAGAAAACCTTCCGCTGAAATCACTCTATCTCGACGGCCCCCACGTAAATTATCGAAACTGCAAAAAAGCCATTTTCGTTTTATTGCACCAATAGCAAGTAGAGATAAAGATTTATGATTCTATTATTTTTATTTTTTAAAATATTTATTCCTTCAACTATTTTTCAATCGAAAAGAATCGAAATTACATAAAGTGAACACATTAAAACATCGAACCTGCCGCTTTCGATGTTATTCGTGGTCAGCGGTACCCCAGTTTTAATCGAAACTACCAGTTTCGTCAGTGTTACCCGAAATGTGAGCGAGGAAAATATGAATTTGGTATTGAAACCAGTTAAGTAAGCACATTTTTTTAAATAAAAAATTGACAATATTTTGTTATTTTTATAATATTTGGTTTTAAAGTATCGAATGTGGTAGATTCGATATTATACTAGGACAAAGAGCCACTTTGTTCTATCGAATCTACCTCTTTCGATAGTATTCTCTGGTTTTTGGACTGATAAATTTATCGAAAGTGGTACATTCGATACTTTACTACGTCAAAGTAATAGTTTGACCTGCATTTTCGATAGATTTTGTAATTTGTTACATGTTTTTTTATTTATTTTCAGCATCTACTGTGCGATGTGAGTTTACCAACGTGGAGTAGAAATATTTTGATGAAAATTACAAAGAAATTGCGGCGGTAGTTGTAGACGAAATGATTCTGAAGAATTTGATTCTGTAGTAAGGAATGTATTCCGGTTCTCCTTACTGTTCAAGATTTTTATATTACATCAAATCAAACCGAACAATATTTAAGCAGACAAGCTAAAGAAATACCAGAAATTCCAAATCAATGAAAAATACCTGCCATTTTTCTTGCAAACTGTGCTCTACTGAAATTAAAAATTGGAATATTCCCAGTAATAAGTAAATTTTCAAAAAAAAAATCATAAGAAGAGACACACAAAGGCCTTCTTTTGTCTCATTATTTGGCAATCCAGCATAAACTAGCAGATGATGCCCATGACTTCAGATTTTGTCAGTAAATGCACTAGCCAAAAACGTAACAGGGTAGTTTAAAGCCTCTACATGCACGCGAGCAGAAAATTCAACACCAAAATCAAGCACTGATTTTTAGAGTCTAGCCTCACTCAACGAGAGGCAGACAGTCTTATTGAGAGATCTTTAAAGGGCAAAATAATTTACACTGCTAACCAATGTTATGGTACACACTAGTTTGTTGGGCAAAAAGTGACTCAAGACATGTCATTTGATTTTAAACCTTTGTTAAACGGCAGAAATGCGAAGAAAAACACTGAAAATATACCAAAGCAAAATCATAATAATTTACAAATGACTTCATATTTCTCAAAACAACGAAGACTTTAATGAAGAGGACTGAATACGTTATTTTTGTAGAGTTCTTAGAATATAGATATACATAGATAGAAACTTAAAAAAAAATATTGCTTTAACTTAATGTTTAAAACAAGTACCTTCATATTTATTTTTAGGAGAAATATTACGATCTCATAAAATTATTTATTATTATCATATTGTACTTTAAACTCAGTATAAGTATTTCTATCGATGAACGTTGATTATATTATAAATTATAATGATAATATTATATATATAGATATCATTACAGGCATACCTAATGCGATAGTGCACTTATTTAAATACAGAAGAAGTAGAGTCACAATCTTAATGCATTCAAATTGAATTCGTCAACATATTGCATACTATTTAATCAATATTTTATTATATCATTGCCTGTCGATCTCTTTAATAATTAAAATGTATTCCTTTTTTTTTTCATTAATTCAGTTTGATGACTATTATCCTTTTTAGTTGCAAATGATTATGTAGATTGAAATGTATACCATCATTTAAAGTCATATTCTTGGTAAGCAGTCATGTTCTGTTTAAGTTTTATTACTTCTATTATGCCAAAAATGTAATTTTTTTCCTATTAAAAAAGGAATAGTAAGTAACTGAGTATATTTTTATGGTTTTTAATTCAAATTTATCTCAATTAATAATATGTCATTGTTTTATTTTTAACAAATACCTAGTCATTAAAAATTACTTGGAAGTCTGATACATATCAATCAGAGAGCTATCTCATATTGAAACTAAGTATTGTGCTACCTTAACTTGAGTAATATAACAAATAATACAATCGAAAGTAACAAATTAGATAGTTGAGAAACATTTCTTGTCACAGAAAAGAATCGAAAGGGGCACTTTCGATAGTAGCCTTCAATATTTTGTCACAGAATAATATCGAAACTGGCACATTCGATAAAAATGTAATCAGCAGTAGCCGAGTAAAATATCGAATGTGTAATATCACAAAAAATATGAAAATTATGAAAAACTCTTATACATGGTACAAAAATATGCAATTTTCTACTTTATATACACTTCTTATATTGAATATTTGAATTATATTTTTGTCAAAAAACTGAATCTAAACTTAGATTTGCTCCCCTGTAAAGTACGGGTTTTGCAGTTTCGATATTTTACGTGGGGGCCGTCGATCTATTAAAATAAACCGAATTAAAATCCGTTGCGTAGTTTTAAAGATCTAAGCATACATAGGGACATACAGATAGACAGCGGCAAGTGACTTTATACTATGTAGTGATTGGGCTGGTTTATTCCGAGCTGTATTGGGTCGGCCTAGGTGGGAGTATTTTAAAATGCAAATTTATAGCAAAAATGTAAATGATAATTAACAAAGAAAATTGCAGTAATTAACAGAATAAAAAAATAATGTTACGGAGAGATCGATAGATAACTATATATTTTAATGAAATAGAGGTATGGTTTTAATGCTTTTAAGTTTTTATTACTATCTTTATTTAGAAACAGTCTTAAGGCGCATACAGGAGCGAATGACCTTGAGCAATTTGGGCGGGGCTATGGTTTCGGCCCGCACCCTTCCGCGCGCCCCCCGCCGCCGGCGCCGCATAGCCAAGAAAATGAAATAGATTTCGCGCGTAAGCCGCAAAAGATAAGTAGAAATCCTTCATGGCCGCGCGGCGCGGCGTGGTAAACCAAGCCGGCTGACACGCGATAATTACGGGTTCAATTCCCACTGCGGGATATTTTTTTTAAAATTGTCTATCTTTATTTATGTCTGTGCTGTTCTTGTGAAGCTAAATAAATGTATCTTTGTCTTTAAAATTCTGCAAGTAGGTATTTGTTCTTGGTCTGAGAACAGAACTCGGTACTTTAGGTAAGTAATAAGTAGGTATGTATGTTACCGCCTTACCGCCTCTTGTTACTACCCGCGCGGCGCGGGGCGTTAGCGTTGTAGGTAATTTCCTTCTAAACTAGCCTATATTCCAATCATTCGAAAGTTTTATGCAAATCAGTTTAGTAGTTAGGTACATGATAACAAACATTCATACAAGCTTCTCTAATTTTCAATGTTTGTAGGATATCAATGATAGGTAGGTTACCTATATGGGTGGAATAATTTGAAACAATAAATCTCTGAGCTAAAGGAAAAAGGTCATAATGGACCAAGAGAAAAAAAAATACCATTATATGGTATTTACATATAGGTTTTTACACCTATTCAAAGAAATGATGCCAGAAATCGGATGTAAAGATTTGATAAAACAGTAAATTTCTAAGCAAGAGGAGAAAGGGCATCCTGGACCAAGAGACAAATTTACTTTTATAAAGTAGATTTTTTTTCTTTTATTTTCTTTCTGCTGTTGTTTAGGGGTTTGAAACCGAGGTCAAAACCCTAAAAACCAGCAGAAAGAAAACAAAAGAAAAAAAATCTACGATATATAAATTTTGTCTCTTGGTCCAGGGATCCTTATGACTTTGATTCTGTTTTGTGTTTTGAATCCATAATATTTCAGAAACTACTGCAGCTATTGACTTGAAATTTGAAATAATAATACATTTAGTGCGCCCGCACATATTTATAGAAAAATAAATAAAAATTTAAAATGATGATTTTCAGTACAAATTTTGAAATCGAAATTTTAAATGGGACCTACAGAAATTAAGGTGGTATGAAAAGGTACTGATTTGTACATTTCGTTTTGGAAATTTTGATAAATTTTATACTTTTTGACAAAAAGGTCGAAAAAATTACCATTCCCCCTCCCCCCCCCCACCTATCTCCGAAGATTGCAGAGCGATCGATGTAAAATGTACCAAGTATTTGAAGATATGGATCTATATTTTACAGGAAAAATATAAAGAAGTCTGTAAAAATAATATTTTTTGAAATATGGTCAAAAAAGGGCGGGAAAAAATCTTTTTTTTTGGTTTTATAAATTATTTTTTCCTCTATTATAAAATGGAAATGGAAACAATGTTACCATTCTTTATTGTCCACATTATTGGCTATCAAATAAGCCCTCTATCGTCTTCCTAGGACCTCTACATGGGTTGCTATAGCTAAATCAGTACAAGCACCCGTGCTTCGAGGCAAAAGAAAACAAAATGGCTGCCATTTTGTCATGGAGGTAGAAAAAAAATAGGAATAGTGATTTGTCGATAAAATTTACCGTATTTCACCCCCCCCCCCAAAGTCTCCGACACCGGTGACCAGACACATTGTATACCTATATTTTACAGAAAAACATAAAAAAAAAATTGTAGGTACCAACGCATTTACCTACCCACTAATCTCTGTAGTAACCTCTTGCGTTGTAAGCCCACCGCGCCAAGAGGTCGTCAATAAACGTAACAACCTAAACGACAAAAGTTCAAAACCCTCGGCGCGCGAGTTACACTCGCAATTGTCGTACTGGTTTATCTAGAATTCTAGATAATTATGTACAAGTACAAAGGGTGGCCGTCGCGAAGAAAACCCGTAAAAATACTCGTAAATAAAAAATACCCGTAAAAACGCGATAAATACCTACCCGTTAAAATAGTAATTATGATTTCAGATCTCATAAATTTAAAAATATCCGAGCTCTAGGAGATGAAAAAAGGCTATGTACCATTTTTACCCAGTCTCTTTTACATTTTGAATCCCATTCCCATTTCGTAACAGTAAGTAAGGTGGGGGTGTACCTACCTAGTGCTTCACTTCGGAGAGTCATAGAACTGTTGCAGCCATACTAGAATTCTGAAGACGATCATGAACCGCGTTAGGAAGAATGCCGTACGTACATATTTTATTTCGTCGCATAATACATCATAGCTACCTACCTAATATTAGCTACCACAATACAATAAAACATTTTCACTTTCACTCCAGTTTCAACTTGTCCGGTCACTGTAAATCTATAAATAAATAATAATGTAAGATTAGTAATAAAACAAATAAATGGGTAGGTCTAAGGAGTATTTACTTACATTGTCGTTCATTTGTTCCTACCTAGTTTAGTACCTACCCGATCTCCTAAAATAAATATACAAATATGTAAAATCTACATAAGATTGCTAATAGGTAGTTACAATAGCATAAATTTTCTAAAATAACGAGCTTTCAGAGCTCTGGCTTTCTTCAGCTTACTGATCTTCGGAATTTTCAATATTTTACAAACTGTCTTACACCAAATAAAGCGTCCATGCGCGGATAACTTTGAATAATAAATAAAGCGTCTATGTGCATCAATATAGCATTATAGTAAAAAAGCAAAAGTACGCCTCGCGCTCACCTAGAGCGCGAACACAACCTCCCCGTACGACAGTCAGGGTTTCACTGCCGCCCGTCGCCCGCGCAGACTACCTTCAAAGGTTACCGCCCACTAATCATACGCAAAAATTTAAAATAATGATTTTCTATGTGAAAAACCGTCGTATCACAAAATCATACGTTCAGTTTGAAGATAAAGTCTTTGCCGACATGATGGTGAAAAAAAAAGTATAAAATTCTAAGTAGTTTAGAAGTAGATACACTTTTTCAGTCAGAAACAGCTCCACTTTGTGATTTTTTTTCACCAGGTAAACGAGCACGTAGAACATTTTTGTACGTTCACTTTACAGATAAAAGGTCAATGTATAACATATATTTTTTTCAGCCCATAAAATTGACTACTCTAGGAGGAGAAAGCCTCCAAAGAGGAGCAATCAGCTACTGTATGCGCCTTAACAGAATTTTATCGAGGTTATCCTTTTTAAATAATTATTCTGCGCCTCTTACCACGTACACCCTCTTGCCACCCTAAACCACGTATAAAATGGCAAAACTCTGAGAGGTAATGTTGGTAACTTTATTTTACTTTATCCTAACGGATGCAAAAAACAAACGGCCACCAGGTATTAAACATGCAAGAAGGAATTTTAAATGGGCTGAAAAATAGCAACATCGTTGGAAAGAATACGTAAAAAGCAAAAAACTTAACTAATTTTTTAAGTTTATATTTACAATTCTAAAGAAGCGATAAAATTACGTGTGACTTTACTGTAGTCACGTAGGTATTCTGATTTACTATAATGTTTTAATTGTGGATAATGTTCGTACATATGTCAGTCGACTTGTGTAATATTCGAGTCATTCCTAATAAACAAAGTTTGTTAACAACTCACAACACGGAAATTAAAATTCTAATTTTAGCATCGAGTTTGAAGCTAATAAAATAAAGGGGAAGAAAAACAATCTCTTTAACCCAGAAAAAAATCAGGAGATATATTATAAAAAAAAAAAAAGACTAGAATATGCTAACTAATAACTACATTTTTATCAAAAAAAGGAAAAAGGCAGTGTGTGCAAGTGTTACAGGGGTAGATTAAAACTAAAAGTACTG
This sequence comes from Eupithecia pulchellata, assembly GCA_963931895.1. Taxonomy (NCBI): domain Eukaryota; kingdom Metazoa; phylum Arthropoda; class Insecta; order Lepidoptera; family Geometridae; genus Eupithecia; species Eupithecia pulchellata. The sequence goes on along the minus strand of OZ007526.1, from coordinate 3,226,876 downwards.
CAACTTCTGACACAAAAAAAAAAAACAAAAAGAAGGAAGTTTTATCTTAATAATAATATATAAAGGAACGAGCGATTTTCTGGCGACAACGCCCAGCCTAAACCACCGAAGCTAGAAAGCTGAAATTTGGAAGGTAGGTTCCTTTTACAACACAACCACCCGCTAAGGGATTTTTGAAAATTCCACCCCTAAGGGGGTGAAAAGGGGGGTGGAAGTTTTTTTGGTCCTTTTTCTAACTCTGTAACCGGTGGCCCGATTTTCTTGAAATTTACAGGAAATACTAAACATATAAAAATATTGAACACGTGTTTCAGGATTTTTCAAAATATTCCTGAAAATAGGGCGAAATGGGTTATTCAAGTTTGAGATTCGTAGTTTGGCTCCATATTCAAATGTCTATAACTTTTTATATAGCATACTAATGACTTGAAACTTTCAGTATGTATTGAAAAAACTATAAACCAAACCACGTGTTTCAGGATTTTTCAAAAATGTTACTATCTAAGTATAAAAAGGAAGTCGGATTATTGAGGTTATTGTGGTGAAATTTATCAACCATTGACGCTATTGGCTTGAAATTTACAGAGAAAACTAAACAAACAAAAATATTGAATACGTATGTTAGGATTTTTCAAAATAATCCTGAAAATGGGATAAAAACGGTTATTTAAGTTTGAGATTCGTAGTTTGGCTCCGTATTTAAATGTATATAACTTTTTAATATAGCATACTAATGACTTGAAAATTTCAGTATGTACTGAAAAAACTATAAATTAAAACAGGTGTTTCAGGATTTTTCCAAAATGTTACTGTAAAAGTATGAAAAAGAAATTGAATTATTGAGGTTATTGTGGTGAAATTTATCAACCATTGACGCTATTGGCTTGAAATTTACAGAGAAAACTAAACAAACAAAAATATTGAATACGTATTTTAGGATTTTCAAAATAATCCTGAAAATGGGATTAAAACGGTTATTCAAGTTTGAGATTCGTAGTTTGGCTCCGTAATTAAATGTCTATAACTTTTTAATATAACATACTAATGACTTGAAAATTTCAGAATGTACTGAAAAAACTATAAATTAAAACACCTGTTTCAGGATTTTTCCAAAATGTTACTGTAAAAGTATTAAAAACAAATTGAATTATTGAGGTTATTGTGGTGAAATTTATCAACCATTGACGCTATTGGCTTGAAATTTACAGAGAAAACTAAACAAACAAAAAAATTGAATACGTATTTTAGTATTTTCAAAATAATCCTAAAAATGGGATAAAAACGGTTATTCAAGTTTGAGATTCGTAGTGTGGCTCCGTATTGAAATGTCTAAATCTTTTTAATATAGCGTACTAATGAATTTTTCTGTATTGATATATATATGTATATATAGTGTGTGTATGTCCTGAAAAAAACATTAAATTCAATATGTATATCAGGATTTCCCAAAATATTCCTTAAAATGGGTTGACACGGGTTATTAAAGTTTGAGTGATTGGTAGTTTGGCTCCGTATTGAAATGATTGTAACTTTTTAAAGAAGGATAACGACATAAAATTTCAAATATATACTGGGAAAACAATAAATAGAAATAGGTGTTTGAGAGTTTTTCATAAAAGTTACTATATAGTATAAAAGGATGTCGATTTCTTAAGAGTTTTTAGAAGTTTTCCCAATTTACTTGGAACTTACAAACAATACCAAACAAACAAAAATATAGAATACTTATTCAGTTTTTTCAAAATATGCCTGAAAATGGGGTGAAACGGGTTAATCAAGTTTGAGATTTGTAGTTTGGCTCCGTATTGAAATGTCTTTAACATTTTTTATATGTCGTATTAACGAATTTGAAGCTTCCAGTGTGTACTGAAAAAACAATAAATAATAACATGTGTTTCAGAGTTTTTCATAAAAGTTACTTTAAATGTATAAAAAATAAGTAGATACATTTGTTTTTTTTTTGCAATTTTGTACATAGCTGGAAAATTAAATTTCAAAAATAAGCAAACAAAAATATTTAATAAATTTTTCAAAATATTCCTGAAAATGGGGTGAAACGGGTTATTCAAGTTTGAGTGATTCGTAGTTTGGCTCCGTATGACTTTTAATTAAGGATGGTAAACAACTTAACATTTCAAAAATATACTAAAAGAACAATAAATAAAAACACGTGTTTCAGAGTTTTTAATGACTTTCTTAACTTATGTGACTTTTTATCCTTGGTCCCAATTACCTCAAAACTTGCTGACAATACTTAAAATATCAATTTATAGAACATATATTTAATGATTTTTCAACACAAAATAGTTTTTGAAGTTATTCAGGTTTTTTGTTAGTTATAACCAATATTTACTTGAAACGTAGAGAGAAAACTAAAATCCTTGGTACTTAAACACATGTTTCTGGATTTTTTTATGTGTATTGATATTGATGTATATGGCTTTATGACAGCGTAGGATTCAAAAATGCAACAAGTTCACCGTAGAAAATAAAATAGTTTGGTGCGTATCGGCTGTAACTTAAAAATTCTGTTTTATTAACCTTAAATGATCGGTAGGTATACAGGGTGGTTTCTGAGAAGGAAATGGATGACCAAATCCGAAACCATGAGTTAAAAATACGTCTTGATTCATGACTTCGATTTATGAGAAAACCATACCTGCCAGATTTTTTTATTTTGTTGGATGATCACTAAAAAATACACCCTACATTTTTATAGCAACAGATTTGGTTGCTAATAAGAAGTATCATTCTTTGAAAAGAAATGCACAATTGATAATCGAAAAAATGGTCATTATTTAAAATTTTGTTCGAATACTCACGCTACTTAGATCCAGGTAATTTATTATGGTTCAGAGTAATTTTGACAATCTTTTTGAACAACTGGTGTGCTTGCCACTAACTAGCCAGTCTTTAATTCAATGGTGGTTTTTCCTCCATAAAATTTCGTTTTAATTTTCTTTATTCGTAATATTTTTTTTTAACTTTGTCCGAGACTCCTTTTGCGACTGTTAGTCGCATGGTTTCTGATTTTGCTATCCAGTCCCATCTTAGAAAGCCAATCTGTAGATAATATATTTAAATAAAATAGGATTAGGTAATTTACAAATAAAATGGGCTAAAGCAGAATGTTTGTAGTCCACCGTGTCATTAGATTCACTATAAAAAAATACAGTAAACGGTTATTTTTTTAAGAAAACGCATGGGCTTATACATGATATTAAAAGCGGGTTTCAATTTCCGACTCTTAAAATAGGGTATTAGCTGATTTCGTCAAGATTTTTTTACTCTAAAGTCCACGCAAATGAAATTGCGAGCGGGTCAGCTAGTTAAATATAAAATATTAAAATATTGTTTTTGAGTTAAGCCAGAATAAAAGTGAGCAGGTAGTTTCACTGAAAACTATTATATTAGCGAGATCCCAACCACACACCGTAAATAAAATAAACACTATTAGAAAGCAAAAATTAAAATTTCTAAGATGACACCCAAGACAGATCAGCCAGTCAAAAACAAAACTTCTCGGAATTCAGACAACTTAAAGTTGTTTCATTCCGAAGAAGCTGTCGTCTCTTTAATTAGAAATTAGGCAAGTCATAAACAAAGTCTTTACTCCGCCGAATCGGCCCATCAATCTGCGGCCAGGCTCTTCATTAATTTTAATAAATCTTTTCGTGAACAATTTGTACTATACACAGTAGATACATTACATTTTAGCACCAAAATACTGCTTGTGTTTACATATGTTTGAAAATAGATGTCTTTTATCAAAATTTGTGTTGCAGTATTTTTTTGGTCCTACTTACTGTTTTTGGATGATAAAAACTTCGTTTATGAATCGTTGAATGTATACCAGTTGTACCTACTGGTATAGAACCTATACCAGTAGGTACAACTGGTATACATTAAAAAAATCTGGACAATTTACACAGCAATATACAGCCCAGCTAAGCAAAGATGTTGTATCTTGTCAATCACAAGATCAGAAGACTTCAGAAAGATCATCAAAGATCATCAGAAACTACGACGGCAATCGATTTTGAATTTGCCAAACAAGCTAGTAGTCTTCCTACTGGGTTAAACTTTATTTGTACACTAGAAGAAATCTTCAAATGACCCGTAAATTTTTGGTTTTAGCCGAATTAAATTAAACATTTCAAGCAATGAAAAGAAAAGCATTGAATGGTGGTACAACGAATAAAAATTTTACCAAACTAGACTTGCAAATTTTAATTTAGTAATAGACAAGTAAAATTTAGACCCTGTCCTTATTACAAGAGAGTTAATAAATCATAAAAGTAGAAGCACACTCCAAGAATTTACAATTCGATAAATCACAGGTTTATTTTCTGAAAATAATCATATTCCCGCAATTTAGTCATATTGGAGTTAGAAATACTTGTCTGTCTAAGTCATCAAGTAGGTACGTACTCGATGGTCTGAGTAGTTTACGAATTTAAAATTAACTAGAAACTCTAAATCGGATCGAACGCTAGCAAAATCGTTTTTTATATATTAATTAATTAGATACTCGAAAGTAAAGTAAAGGCGTTATTCAATGGACGCACAATAATAGAGTTTAGTGCAGTTTTTATTTCGTAATACTACATAATTATGGTAGGTAAGTAAAAAGTCCGCCGTGTGGTGCCGGAATAGAATTTCACCACCCCAACTCTTCCCGTGGGTGTCGTAAGAGGCGACTAAGGGAAACACACCGGGGGGCGGGCAGCAGCGCCCTCTGCAGAATAACTCCATCGAACTGCGATCCCCAACCCGCATGCCCAGCGTGGGGATTATGGGCAATAACCCCCAAATGATAATGCCATCTGTGGCGCTCATTAGGGGAGGCCTATGTCCAGCAGTGGACTATTATAGGCTGGTGATGTTGATGATGATGATGATGATGTTGAAGTAAAAAGTAAAAGTTTTTTTTTTTTGCACAATATAAATAAGATCAAATTAATTCGTTACAACAAGAAACACTCAGCGGATGCTAAGGAAGAAAAATCCTAACATGATCCGCCTAAAATTATTCTGTTCCTGATTTTCACCTCATAGCACGCAAACCCCAACTGGTCATGCATCTTACAACGCAGTGGGGTTTGGCATCATAAACGGATTGGTTATTATAGTGGAGATGGTGATCTTCCCCTCGTACCCTTAGTCGTAGACTATATCCAAGAGCTGAGTTCTAGAGAACGCTTACGTCACAAACGCAAAAATTCAGCAGGACATTATTGAATGAGATTTTAAGCACCCTTTCGCAATCAACCCATTCGTACCAAAACTAACTTTCTATAGTTCGTTAGTTCGGGTCAAGGGCAGTTACAAACAGTCTGTAACTAAAGGCCTAATTAAATTGAAACCGTTGAATGATATCCGTTTACAAAGCATGTTCATTATTGCTTCGGTTTCCCGAGATCCCCTCTCGTTAGGATAGTTTATGAATAATGGACGGGGAAAATAGAAAAGTTACCGCTAGGTTTTATGGATAGGACTTAAGAATGCTTTGAGGTATTAAGTCTTACATTTTGTTTCTCAATTGACGTTTTTTCGCATCACGCTTTTGTTGAATCCTTGCTTGCCAATGTGTTTATCAAGAACTTAGAGTTGTTTTCTACGAGAAAGAAGTAATTTTTACGTGAAGGATTTAAATTATTGCTAATTATTGTTAATCAAAAAAAATATCATGGATTTAGGTAAAAGGAATGACGATAAGAGTCACAATCCAAAATAATAACCCAGTTAATTCAAAAACCAACTAATACTGTGATGATTTTTAATAATCTTGCACCCCACCACACAAAATCCACAAATAAAGGGATTTTCCTCTTGTCGTAAAAAAAGCCCGAGAATAGAAAAGGGAACGTAAATGGTATAATCTTTAACTTTCTGACAGTTTAATAAGATAATAAAATAAAAACGCGAATAAAATAAAGTTTTTACGATAAATTCGCTGGGATCAACGACGTCTTTATTTATAGAAATGAGGTGTGATTTTGGTGGTTATAGATATGTGAAAAACCTGACCCAATATGCTTTTCTATTATAAATACTCAATTATGTACTAGTGTCAATCAAAAGTTGCTGAACAAAGCCAAACCCTCGTATCTTTTGATAGATTTATTCTTTTCCTTTTGTGACATCACGTGCGTAGGTGTAATATTTCTAGATTCATATTCGGTAATATTGGTACCAAAGTAAATTGATAAAACAATGTTTGAGCAGAAAATGAATGTGGTGGTTACATTCGATAGCAATTGACACTATCCATCAGGATGGAATTCTATAGGTACTATGGTTGTTGTAGGGTGGAATGCGCTGTTTTGTTTATAAATTCAGAGGCAATAAAAAAAAGGTTTTTTTTTCTGTCTAAGGAGGATGGTAGGTTTCAGATTTCAATACTATTATTCATGTAGGCATACAAAATAAACACAGAGACAAGTCAAATTTCATACAGTAAATAAGGTTATTATAAAATAAGAAATTTTTGACTTTCTCTTCACAAAAATGTTTAATCCACTAATGGAAGAAATTTTGTATGTAGTAGTAAGTTGCAGTTTTAAGTAACTTACACTCTAATATTTAAACGCAACTCAGGTTTAAGGAGGTCTCAAATCTGATGATGATTTCACTGTTTTCAATAGTAGCGTGTTGGTAAAGTTGCATAAAATCGCATTCAATAAGTGTTTGTATTTCGAACGTGAATTTGTTTGCCTTGTCCAATCAGTGTCCACTTTACAAAAGAGGTCGAACAGCGAATAAACTATTTTAAATTAATCTATGGAATCAAACTTCGAACACATCTCGCGAAACAAACAAACACGGAACAATAACACAATAAATGCTGACCTGTCGCTAGGGGTAACTTGAAAAACAGCGCTAATGCACAGCGCTTCAAGATTCGTAATGAATACATCCGACAGTCATCAACATAGCTCAAAGAATTAGCAAACTGAAGTGGCAGTGGGGCCATATTTCGCGAAGAACCGACCACCGCTGTGTTCTTAAGTGGAGAATCGGTAAACGTAGTGCAGGACACCAGGTGGGAAGATGATCTACGAAAGACTGCTGGCAGATGCTGGATGCGATAAGCTGAAGACAGGGCGCCATGATGCTCATTAGGGGAAGCCCATGTCTGGACTGATATGGGCTTTTGATGATAATGATGATGAAGCTTACTCGAATTGACTGAGAATACGTATTTATTTATTGATTAATCTTTATCTTTAATTTTTAGTTAGTATGTACCTACCTAAGTCGCTTTGTCTGTCTTTTTTGCCATTGAATTTCTGGGCAACTACCTTATTTACCCACTTTAAACATAAAATTAACAATAAATATCGTGGGCTTGTACTTCATGGTTTCATACTTTTTTAAATACCTACTTTGAAGAGTCGAAAATTTTACACCGACTCTTGTATGCGAAGAACGATCCTTTTCAAGCGTATTTACTGTTTATAGATATAAATAAAGTCAGTTACAAGAACCTATTTGTATAACTGACAAAAGTACAAACCCTCGGCGCGCAAGTCACACTCTCTTGGAGGATCTTGTTTATTGAAGGTTCAACTTCTTATAAACCGTTCTTAATTTTAAATCCAAGCAGTACGTATAACACAATGTTTTATCGAGTGCCAGTTGTTTTAATAGCGCATTCTTAATTTGAAAATCACAAAAACTATCCTGAAACAAATAAATCACAGAAGGAACCAACTACAGCAAAACAGGGCACTTTTTCTTGCTGAATATTAATGAGCATGGGTACACAATCTCAGGGTGTATCTAAATAATTTATCGCCTAGCCAGGTGTCGCTGAAGACGAATTTACATGCCGAGTGGTGCTCAGAATAGGGGTAATTTATAACGACACGTAGGCGCTTTGTCGAAAGAGGAATAATGCCTATGAATACGAACTGGGTTTCGAAGTCCATCTATCTCCATGGTCTCTGATAAACAGTCTCTGCACTCTTAAGTCTTTTTCGTCTAATGATTTAGGTGCTTGTTTAGTCTTTTACGCGCACCTAAGTTCTTATCGCGGATAAATTTACCAAGAAAATTCAAGAAACAAAACAAAATCCTATAAAGAATTAAGGCCTTTTGCTGGGTAGATGATTAAATCAATGATGTTAATACTTGTCCAGATGTCGCTCAATCTCAGTTCCAACCGTTCCGGCAATATTATGTACTTAAGATTCAATTAAATTTTACTAGTCTAAGTGCTTATTTTGAAAGCCTCTAGAAATATATAATATAAATATTGCTGGCATTTATATACAGGGTGCAAGTTGGACCATTGTTATTTATTCTAATACCTGTATACACATGTAAGCTATAAAAATATATAGGTCCTGCTCTTATTTTCTACTACAATAGAAGTTATCGCCTGCTAATCACCGCTCATTAAGTAGGTATGGGTTTAACTTAAATACAATATGTTTGAGGTCCCACTGTTGTATACACATGTGAAGTAAAAATATTTATATAATATTAATAATTTATATAAATATTTTTACTTCACATGTGTATACAACAGTGGGACCTCAAACATATTGTATTTAAGTTAAACCCATACCTACTTAATGAGCGGTGATTAGCAGGCGATAACTTCTATTGTAGTAGAAAATAAATGTAAGTACAGGGGCCTAATTCCACTAATACAATCTCCTCTCGATGACAATGATATCGCCTATCAATTGTCTCATTTTACACCTTTTGGTATTCTACTATCACAATCTTTTTCTGTTTAGCGTTATCAATGACTGTCTATGACCATTGGACCATTGAACTTGTTTTCTCGTATTCTACTATTCAATGTATCTCCAATCGCGTACGATAATGGTATTCCACTAATTTTTTGACAGCTAATTTAGTCTATGGTTAGCATTTATCGTGTCATTGAAGCTCCATTGAACAAAGGTACCTTTCCTTGGTATTTTTGTAAACAAATCGCCTAAGATAAAAATTCAGAAAAAGAGTTTTTTCATTAGAAGACGCATGGCGAACCTAAAAGGCATCATAAACATTCATCAGCATGTTGCCGTCAGGATACAAGAGGATTCTTCTGCAAGAGACCTTACGGAAAGGGAATTTGTGAAAATTTATCTTATTGCCAAGTAGTACAAACACTAGCTGAAGACCTCACTCCGTAAATGGGCAAGGAACGCTGTTCTTGCCGTTGATGGAATATCCATAATGACGAAGGTAAATAAAACAAACAAACTTCTTTCATCATCAATAAGCACACTTTATATTGTTTACTATTGTAAAATATAATTGCATTTTCAAACTAATTTTAAGCTAATTTGTATGCCAGTTTTCTGTATTATATGCTTACTTGATTTATATGCTGCTGCGGCTGCCTATAAATTAGAGAGTTAGACCTAAGAAATTGGTCATTGTTATTTAGTTTTTCCTTGCTATCTCTTGTCGGTAGTCCTAAAAATGATGACACCTTAGGCCTCCCCTAATGAGTGGCATAGCACACTGTTATCCGATGCTGTTATCCAAAGGTTGCATGGAAAAAATCTTATGCCCATGTAGCAACTTGTTTTTCTGTTTGATTTTTCTCTCTTGGTGTGCAATGAAGAGTATTTGTACTGTATTGTATTGTATGTTTGTTGATTATAGATTATATAAGTTTTTTAAGCATTATGTTATGTATTAAACTGCCTACCTACAAATCAAAACAATTTATTTTGCAGATATTGAGTGCACTGGAATTTCTTGCCACCAGAAATCCTATCAAATGTTAGTTTGCCAGAGTGCTCTTCGCAAAATCTCACAGCCTGCTGTTTCTAGAGCTGAGACGGAGGTAATTGAGGCACTGAACAAGGTCGACCACAAATCTGTTCAGCGGAATCTTATAGAGAATGTTTAAATGATTGTTTTGATGTCCTTGGCAAACGAGAAGAGAAGAAAGAATCCACTTTATTGAAAACTTTCAATAAAAAACTGTTCAGGCCACGGAATAGAAAGAAAAGTGGAAGTGCAATGCAACAAAACTATTAAAGGCATCGTTGGTTGTTATCAAACTCACACAAATAGACCGATAAATCATAATAAAAAATGCATTACGAAGAAACAATTCGTTTGATTTTTAGTTCTGTGAGACAGTGGGCGAAGGTCCGCATGCGACACAGGAGTTTGCGGGTTCGATTCCCGCATCGGGACAAATGTTTATCCGATCTGCTGACATTTGTTTCGAGTTTTTTTGGTCGTTTTATATGTAAAATAAACAAGTTCCGTGGTTTGCGCTCGCTCTTGTATTCAGGTAAACATTTACCGCAGAAAAAATTACAGTACTACCGTCGTTGACTTAGATAACTTCAACTCATTTAAGGATTCTGACATTTAAGGATAGTCACACACAAATTTTCCTAAAATCGTGATTTAGTTGCGTTTTATTGTGTTTAAGAGCGATGTTAATTGATTTTCAACAAGTTAAAGTTAATTTTTACAACGATAGATACTTAAAACTCCTTAAAAAAGAGGGCAGAGTACTAAAAATATTTCGTCCGTCACGACCATGTAGTCATCATAGAATAATTAGTAGCTATGGTCACGACCACTTAATTTTATGTTAAAAATGGCCACACTATCCTACCACTCCATTGACAAGCTATTTTGAATCATAATCTTTCTATCGAAACGTTAGTAGAATACCAAATAAACTTATGACTGAATCTCTATCTCAATAGTATGGCGCCATTCTCGCATTTTTTAAAACTTTAGTGGAATTGGGCCCCAGGACTCAAGTCATTTAATACTTTCTTTGTTTTAGTTTTTTTGCCTTCGCACACGTTTTTTCAAAATAAACGTTTACAGGAGAACTGATTTATGTGATAAAAAGCTAAATAAATATCCTATGTCTTAATCTAAATTTACAACTACATCTTTGAAAATACCACCTAAATCTATTCAGTCGTTTTGGAATAAAGAGGTACCTAACACATCCATCCATCCAAACTTTCGCATTTCTTGCATTAGTGTGTTTTATAAATTTATATAACGGTTCTTAGTTAATCTGAAAGCTAAAATTCAAAGTCCTACCGCTTAAAGCTAAGATCAGTTAATATATAAAACCGAAGTTTACCGAAGGAAAGATTAGCAGCGGCTTTGTCTGTTTGAGTTAATACAGCGGTTCCGAAGTAAATTCGGTTATCAAAGACATTATTTTTGCCTAAATAAGTTACGGTTACAGTAAGGCAATTTAAGATGTGTTATTTAATGGTTACTGTTACGATTGCATTTCTCTTTTTTTCTGTTGTCAATTTAACTGTAGCACGAAAGTTTCTTTCATTCGTGGTCTAGTTAACTGGATCACGTACCACGCTATAATAAAATATTTTTAAAGCAAAACGAATTGTCATTTTTCAAAATGTGATTTAACTGGTAAAACTATAAACAAGGTTAGCTTAATCGTTAAAAGTATAATTTTCCTTCTTAATTATTATGAGATATGACTCTGAATTTATTTAAGCTATGGTCACTTTTCTTGTCTGCTTTTTTTCTTATTTTTTCCTCTTATAAATGTTTATCTTATATTCTCATTCGGTCAGCAATAAATGAAACAAAGAAAGTTTTCTAAAATTCGATGATATCACACAATTGCGAATATTTACATAGAACAGGAAAACCATAGAGGAAAACCAACATGGAATTCATCGTTGAAACCTCCTCCACGTCTGTACATAGTATAACCCTTCCACTATTCATACGTGATGCTAATGTAAACGTTTCTTTGGGACATGTTTCGTCACTCTGCTTGAAAAAGCTTAGACTGCAGTATTTGCGTCGAAAATCAGGGGTGATTTTATACGATTCACCATTTAGGAAGAAGCCTAAAACATACAAATTAATTTAGGCATGTCTATTAGACTACTGACTATTGTTTCTGATACTATGTCATTAAGCAAAAAACAATCCTTATAATGAAGCCTTTAGATGGGTATGATAGGGATATAGGGTAATAAAAAATGTAGCTATTTAAAAATCAGTTAATTTTTTTTAAAGTCAATTAATGTCTTATTTTAATAAATATTCCATTTACAATATTTAAGGTAATTTCCCTCCATGTGGCATAGCCGTGGGTATATATAACTACTATTATGTTTTGGTGCCGGCATAAAATTTTACCACCCCCAATCCCGTGGGTGTCGTAAGAGGCGACTGAGGGACACACACCGGGGGGCGAGCAGCAGCGCCCTCTGCAGAATAACTACACCGAACTGCGATCCCCAACCCACATGCCCAGCATGGGGATTATGGGCAATAACCCCCAAATGATATATATTGCCATCTATGGCGCTCATTAGGGGAGGCCTATGTCCAGCATCCAAATATTCATATGGTGATTAACTAATAAAATAAAGGTCAAATGTATCGTCAAATCATGTTTCCTTGCCGAGTTGACGTTGGCTAGAGGTATCATTGATTAATGGTAATGATCAGCGTACGACCAATTGGCCGCATGTAACAACCGTATGTAACAATAAGGTCATGATTTTGACAAAGAAGGTGTACAATGTGTACATATGAATATACGTAATATCGATACGAAGGTGTACAAATGAATCTACAATAAATAAATGTACGTAATAACGACCGAAAACATCACTTGTTCTAGATGACCCTATTTGAACTCTGCAATCGATATAATGACCTGAATCATAAGTAGTATTTTACAGAAAATATAAGCAATATTCCTATAAATTATTTTTACTAGTTACTTTGACAATGCTGTGTAATAGAGTGAATAGTAAGAATAATCTGGGGCCCAATTCCACTAATACAATCTCCTCTCGATGACAATGATCATCACCAGCCTATAATAGTCCACTGCTGGACATAGGCCTCCCCTAATGAGCGCCATAGATGGCATCATTATTTGGGGGTTATTGCCCATAATCCCCACGCTGGGCATGCGGGTTGGGGATCGCAGTTCGGTGTAGTTGTTCTGCAGAAGGCGCTGCTGCCCACCTTCCGCTGTGTTTCCCTTAGTCGCCTCTTACGACACCCACGGGAAGAGTTGGGGTGGTGAAATTCTATGCCGGCACCACACGGCAACACCGCCTATCAATTGTCTCCTTTTACACCGTTTGGTATTCTACTATCACAATCTTTTTCTGTTTAGCCCTATCAATGACTGTTTATGACCATTGGACCAGGGTGATAAACGCATGCTACAAAGCGATACATTTAGTAGAAAGGTGTCTGTGTTATCATCATCAGAAGCGATCGTGATTATATACAGCTGATATAAAAGCAGCCTGGGGATTATGTCCAATAACCCCCAAATGATACATAGAGCCATCTATGGCACGGGGAGGCCTATGTCCAGCAGTGGACTGACTTAGGCTGTCGATGATGATGATGATGGTATAAATGCTATATACCCGGACTATCAAATATAAATCGATAGATAGCGTTATTAGATAGATGATGAAATAGATATTAAAAGAAATAATGTCATTTTTATGAATATTAGCATCTTAAATCCTAAATTAGGTTATCTCGGCTCTAGAGTTAGGCAAGCAAGTATTTTTTGTGACGTTCGGAATTGCCTGCCAGCCAATTTTGGAAAAAACAATCCAACACTAAAAGAGAATACCGGATTAGGTAGAGTTGAAACATAAATTTACAGGGCCTTTGTTAACACTGCAAAATCTGATTACCGAGTTAATAAAACTCAACTGGAATCTTTATAACTTCGACAATTTTATATTGTACGAAAGGATGGCTCGGAACTTTCTGACCTATTTTTTACGCCCCGGGAATTGTATTTGAAACTTTACGTTTGCCTTTTATAGTTTACAGCGTTGTGTTATTTCGAATTTATGAGAGCAGAGATTATAATTCTTAGAGATGTTATATACAACTAAAACACATGCATGGTAATTAATGTCTTCGATGTTGCAGGCATCCATATGCTGCGGTAACTGCTTCCCATCAGGCGGGCCGCATGCATGTTTGCCACCTTGGTGGTATAAAAAAAACTTCAAGCATTTATTTACTACCTACGCGGGTCAATTTTGTCTGTACGAAAATGTTTGAACGACGGAAATAATGTACTACTAATAGTAAAAGCTTGAGGCTTTCGGTATTATAACGAAATAATCAATAGCTTATTCAGACAATGTTTGTGCAGTATTGGTATTCAGCTGTCGAGACGCAGCGGCCGATTTCGGAATGACTGGTACTAATTTGCATTCACGACCAAAATGGATCGTGAGGCTATTTTGTCTGCCGTACTCTCATTTCCTGGCAATGCTATTGCGACCAAACTTTATTGGAACTTTAATTTATACACTTTGGAAGTTAAAAGTTTATTCATTGTGGTCTGTAGATAGATATGAAAATGTTTTTCCATTTTTGGACTGTGATTACCTATTGTGGATGGATTACCAATAACATTATTTATTATAAAAAAAAATCTCATTAAATATTGGATGTGCATAATATGTGTACCTGTAAATATCCAAAATTTTTAGTATTTTGTTTGAATGTAGGTTCTTAAGTTCTTTACAATATTGGATATCAAGAAGTTCTGAAACTGAACCTCAGCTTAGTTCGAGAAGTAAGTTATATTCAGCGCACAGCATATCCAACAACTTTCAATAACCCAATTTTTTTGTTCTCTTGCGTTCGCCCCGTTTTTGCTGTACGTTCCGTTCCACGCGGTGCAAATTGGAAACAAATCAAATATGCATCGTTCGTCCAACCGTGAGATGGAATACTCGCATTAGCGATATATTCGAATATCAGATCTATTCGGGATCCGTTGGCGCACTGAATCATAGCGGAATAGAATTGTTACTCACAAACTTGGTGGGTGTACAAATTGTTTTAAACCTAATGGATCTTAAATAAAAATAATATAAATAATGCTGGACAACCCACACAGCATCATCTAGACCCAAGCTGAGCTTGTGTTATGGGTTCTTACTAGATGACTGTTAAACTAAATACTAAATAATTGATAGATCATTTATAGTAAACATAGAAAACAACCAGAGAATCTGAACAAAAATCTGCATCGTAGAAATATTACACCAAAGACGGGAATCGAACCCTCAACCTCCGTCGTCTGTCACTCTAGTATAAAATCTTCACAAATAGTTTTTGATGAGGTTATTAGCCCTCGTGCTAATAATGGTTGACTCGTTAACTGCCCAAGGACACAATCATCAGAAAAATCAGAAAAGTTATTTATTTATTTAAAACCTAACGTCTATTTTTACAGGCTTGACCCTAATGCAATAACTTAATTTATTTAATAATCATATTTAAAACATTTTAATTATAATAAAAAATCAATAATAATGTCAATTAACAAAAAATCATTACTTACCATAGGACAAATTGAATAAATAGCCCTTGCGAAGTCGTCTCGTTAACAGTGGAATACATCAATAGTCAAATCAAAATATGCATCGGCGGCAATTAATAGTTATTTTTTATAGGTTACTCATAGTTTTATTAATAGTTATTTTTTATAGGTAACTAGTTATTTTTTATAGGTTACTCAATAGTTATTCTATGTACCTACTTTTTATCAAAGCAAAACCGTGAGCAGAAACTAGCCCAACACAAATCACTTATTGGATTCCTGCACGGCCAATAGATAAGTAGGATTATCGTTTTGAATGGGAGGCATATTTCAAACGATTTACAATGGTTAAGCTCGCTTTTATTAGTGTTCCATTGATAAATGGGTAAGCATTAGTTTTGTGTGTGAACCTTTACCGGTAAATGCTACGGTCACGGAGTGGACAGGCGTTTTGACACAGATCATTGCAATACCGCTGGTGTGTTCCAAAATACTGTTATATACCAGCTTCTACGAAAGAGCTGTGTTGCTTGCTACGCGCTACAGCGTAGCGGCGTAGAGAAAAGTCGGTATTCTGTTCAAAGTAAATTTTTCTGGACTATAGGTAGCTATTACCTAGTACTATATATATATATATACTATATACCTAGTAATTATTTAGTCTTGAGTGCTATGCACGAAATATTACAATATTCCAGTAAATATAGAACTTTAATATGTTTTTTCAGCCAAACTGTGAAACAAATAATAGAATACGTAAATGGACTTATATAATATAAACGCAGCCTGAATTTGTCAGCTTTTTAGATCACGAGATCCCAAGAGAAAAATCTATGTAGCTATGTGTACAAAAATTTTGAAAATTCGGCCAATTGTCATATTAGCATCTCGGATATTCAATTCACGCTTTCTTCTCTCACTAACTTCCTTAATGTATAAAGGGCGACTTTAGTATTAAGTATCTATCTTACCTTAATTACTTTTACATTCGGCTCCAAAATTTGATTATTGAAATTAATTGCTTATTGTTATAAATACCTTTCATCATAATTATCATAAGATTAAATTAAATAGTAAAGGTTAAGTTTAAGGTTATTCTCTGTACTGTAGTACAATTAATTGACATGCCAATATTAGAAATAATATAATCTGTAGTTACTAATATTAAAAAGAGGAAACTTTGATTGTTTGGATTGATTATAAACGTAAAATTTTTGAAAAATTATTTCAATGTTAAAGTTGAATTTCTTGCTGATGAACATAAAGTATTTACATATTCAAAAAAGCTAGGTATTCTTATAATAACCTCAATAATGTAATGTATAAATGTGAAAAAAATTATAATTTTTGAATTTTTTGTTAAATACCCGTTGCGGGGCGGACCGCTAGTGGTAAATAAATTGAATCTCTGAATTTACTGATTTGCCCTACGTTTTCTAGGTACCCTAAATATATTTTATCCATAAACATAGCAGCATAGCAGGCCAGTGGTTTTGTTTTACCTGCAGCTTCAGCCAGAATGGTCGAACGCGCTAATTTGCAATGCGAGTGCGGCACTTTTCACCTGTGTGCAGTGGGGACCTGCTTTCGACAGGTAGCGGTAAATGTGCGGTTCTTTGTTTATTTTGAAAGCACTTTTCAATGTTTATGTGACTTTTGAATGCAGTTTTTGCCCTCTTTTTGTCTGGCTTAGTCTGTTTGTTAAATTTTTAGTTTAATGCGCAAAGCGCGTGGTTTTCACTTTTTTGCTGAGATTTATATCCGTAGGCGAATCATTTTTGTGGTCTAATTCTAGAACTG
Organism: Eupithecia pulchellata; assembly: GCA_963931895.1. Lineage (NCBI taxonomy): Eukaryota > Metazoa > Arthropoda > Insecta > Lepidoptera > Geometridae > Eupithecia > Eupithecia pulchellata. The sequence continues at coordinate 3,209,745 of OZ007526.1, read as the reverse complement.
ATTGCAGTCATATGTATGCAAATGGTATAAATTAAATCAATGGTTTCTGGTTACAACATAAATTGGTACTTATTTTGTAAGCCTAATAAAATAAAGTTATTGTAATTTCAAAATCTGATACTGAAAAAAAAAAACTGATAAGTCTTTTGTGTTGACCTGTATTTGAAGTAATATTATGGTTGTACGTATAGGTTTTCTATTCGGCAACGATTATTCGTTTATGCTTCTCTATATATACCACGACCAGGCCAGGATACCGTAGAGTATGTGAAGAAAAAGACGAACGCCTTGGTTAGGGTTGGAGACGCGTCTTAATGATTTTAAATCAATTGTGGTGCGAATCGTTCTGAGATTATTTAACCCTTCACTAAAGAAGAATACTGGCTGAAGAAATCCGACGAATACCGGTCGCAGAACATTGCAGCCTAGGGCTGCAGAAAGTGGAACTCCTGATGATACGCGCCGAGTCCAGATTACCACCTTGTGGATCTGACTCTTGATCCATCTTCCTTGCGAAAACCTCTTGAGGCGCACTATTATTGTTATTATTATCTTAAAATGTGAGGTGATTTCATTCTCTCATTAGCACTGCTCAAACTATCGTCCCCGCCGAATAATGGGTTTTACTATGATTACTGTGCTTAGCAGATAGACGCAACGGTGTAAATAAATAAATAACGCCGGACAATCCACACAGCATCATCTAGCCCCAAGCTAAGCAGAGCTTGTGTTATGGGTACTAGATGATTGATATACATAATACAATATTACTACATATATAGATATTTTTTTATTATACATAGAAAACGACCAGAACGCCCTGAACAAATATCTGCAGATCGTACAGATATTTGTCCCGAGGCGGGAATCGAACCCGCAACCTCCTGCGTAGCAGGCGGACCTTCGCCCACCGCGCCATAGAAGTCGGCGTCCCAAATCGTCGAGGACAGTCATTAAATCTATATTAACGTTCAAATTCATTCATAATTATAAAATTGACTCCTCCCTCGAAGTTCGTTTAATCTAGACTGTGATTCATCATTGAATTAATCATTCTGTTAATTGGAGTGGTGGTTAGGTCACGCGAGGCCCTTTTACCGCAACACAGTATTTCGCAGCTACCCATTAAATTATACAGTTTCTAATTACCTACATTTTATAGAACTTAGTGGTAACGAGCTCTTTTGGGAAAACTGTGGATCTGCGTCATGTGAAAACACCAAAACGATTTGAGCCAGTCTCAAATCACAATTTTTCGAGAGTCTTCCATAGAAAACCTAAAATAAACCACAACCCGTTTAAATCTGATTTGCGTCTTGGCATTCCAGGGAAAATCTTTGGTTGATGTAAAACCCCAATGAACATGAACTAAGAAATGTGCCAACGACACGTTCTTAGTTATATGTCAACATAAAATTAAGTAAAAACTAACATAAGCTATTAGCAAAATCTATGACTAGATTTCGATATTATACATATCTACCTCTATACTAATATTATTAAGAGGAAAGATTTGATTGTTTGTTTGAATTGAATAGGCTCTGAAACTTCTGGACTGATTTGAAAAAGTCTTTCACCGTTCCGATCCAAAATTTTCCCTGATGAATAAGCTATATACCTCTAGAATATTTTCACAAAAGTTAGGGATCCGGACGAAAAATGAAATTTTTGTAATGTCTTGTGTATGTAAATGAGTAGCCTAGATACATATAAGTAATAAAAAGCAACCTCAATGTTACCGCCGAAGTAAAGTCGCGCCTTAACCCAAACGGAGAAACGGAAAACAAATCAGTAATCCGCAAGGTATTTCTATTTTCTATTCTTTTTCTTAGAACAGCTTCGAGTAAACCCAAAATAATTCATTGCCAGTTGCAATAGTTATCAAAGCTTCATGATCTCTTGAGAGATTAATAGAGATTATTTAGCTTTTGACTCGATCGTATACAAAGTCAAGTGAACTTCTACATAGGTACTGTTTTCGGGATTTGAATGAATGTTCAACGGGGAATAAACTCTTAGATTATTCTAGGTTATTCTTCAACCTTCACGAGTCAATATCCTCATGGCTGAGAATACAAATAAATACAAATGTATATTTATCGTTCTCTTATGGTCATTTTACATAGCGCAGTGTTCGTTACCTCCTTTTTAGTATTAGAATACTTGTATTAGAAGGTAACGCTCTTCCATAGCCGTATATATATGTATATCGACGGTGGAAAGGAGAAACCCTTGAAGCGACTATTTTGGAACTATACATGAGAGCCGATCAAAGTTTTTATTTTACGAAAAAAAATCATAAAAAATTACGATTTGAAGTTAGAGCGACAGGAAAAAAAACAGTTTCTTTATTATGTATTTAACATCTACTATTTAACTCAGAAAAGTATGCTATCGTGATAAAATGATTTATGCGTCGCTTAATTATTTTATGGTAAATACAGCGGAAGGAAAAACACATTAAATGCAATTTCAGTATTTTGACAAATTCAGGAAAAACACATTTAGTGACAAGCTATGCCTTATATAACTAGGAGGAAAAACAACTGAAGCGTATCGAGCTTATGATATAGGGTTGTGGAAAAACCAGTTAACTAAGAAAACCATAGTATGCTAAGTAGAGGAAAAACACGATAAGCGCTAGCTATGTAATAATTCAATGTTATATTTTAACTGAAGTCCCTACTTTGTTTCCCAAAAATACCAATAAAAAACAAGAATATTCGGATTAAACTGTCTTTTATTGTTTTAAAAGCTTAATTGTACAACACGTTGCACTAAAAAATACCCATTTCAGTGGGAAAACACAAACGTCAAACGAAGTGTAATACGCTATGCTAGTCGTCAACCAACATAGCGTATTGTTTCTGTATTGCAAACTTACATGTCACTTATAAACCTAACATTCATTATAAGAGACTTTAATCGGGAATGGTGGAAATCAGGGGATTGTAATGATCAGCTGCCGCTTCATAATGACGCTGGGAAGCAGTCTTTATGAAGTGGGCAATAGACTCGAGTTTGAGATCTCGATGGAGGTCTTTATTGCGCATGTACCAAGGGCAGCCCGTGGCTTTGCGGAGAAATCTATTTTGGACAACCTGAAGGTGGCGGACATTGACCGAATGGCCAAATACCACTGAGGAGTAGGTCATAATAGGACGTACGACCGCTTTGTAAAGTGTCACCTTATTTCTAAGGGACATTTTACTCTTCGCTCGTAGGAGGCTGTTCAGCCGGCTAAGTATAAACTTTGCACGGTTGGTTACAGCGCGAATGTGGGGTTTGAAGCTGAGGCGGTGATCTAATATCACCCCTAAGTATTTGGCTGTCTTGGCCCAGGGAATGGGTTTACCAAATAGGGTAAGGGGTCTGGGCTTAGAGTAATTCCGTGAAAAGTACACTGCTGCACTTTTCGTCGGATTCACTTCTATGCGCCACTTTCTAAACCAGGCACCTAGTGTGCCTAGTGCGGCCTGCAACCTTATACTCACCCGGCTTGCATTCAAGTCGGATGTGTATAATGCTGTATCGTCCGCGAAAAGGGCAAGTTCTACTTGCGGGTGACGGGGGATATCGCTGGTGTACAGCGTGAAAAGAAGCGGAGCAAGGACGGAGCCCTGTGGGACTCCGGCTCGGATGGATCGGGGGTAATGAAACGCCACGTCACATGTCACTTCCTTTTATAGGCGACGCCATTCATACAAAGGAGACCGAAATTCATTGCTTGTAGCGACAAGACTTGTTTTGAATAGTTACTTTAAATACACAATGTCTTTAACAATGCTTACTCTAACCGACTATCGTATTTATTTATGAAGTCAGCGAAATTAAATGAACCGACGTTTCGGGAATAAAAGGCGACGTCGGTTAATTTAAATATTTATGTGGTTTTTTTTGTGACTTAACTTTAACCGACGCCACTGCTTTTTACAGCGATTGCCAAAACAACTGAAATCCATAATATCATATAACAATCATGCAGGAAAAACACATCATTTGCATCATACAGATATTAGGTAAGCAAGGAAAAACGAATGTAGCGACTGGGCACCAACGGAATAAGAGTAAGCAAAAACACCTTTAGTGCTCAAAATAGAATTTCCTATGACGGAGAAAAACGTTTTAAGTAACCTATAATATCCGAAACAAAAAAGGAAAAACACATCAAATAACAATCTAACTATAGAGTTGGTACTTCAAGCGGTAAATGGACCAAAATTGCTATAATTCTTTGTCACTTCATTTAGCGTCTGAAAAAATTGAGCCTAAAAGTAACATTACTTGAAGCGACACCAAAGTGCTCAAATCGCTACGAAACCAAGACTAATCGACGCAGAAAAAATCGCTGATTTCAAATAAGTTAAAAAGTCATTTTCGACCACAGTGTCGGTTCAAGGGTTTCTCCTTTCCACCGTCGATATTATATATTCGCAATATTCCTAGCCGTATGGTGCCGGCATAGAATTGCACCACCCCAACTCTTCCCGTGGGTGTCGTAAGAGGCGACTAAGGAAAACACACCGAGGGCGGGCAGCAGCGTCCTTTGCAGAACAATTCCACCGAACTGCGATCCCCAACCCGCATGCCCAGCGTGGGGATTATGGGCAATAACCCCCAAATGATGAATAATGCCACATATGGCGCTCATTAGGGGAGGCCTATGTCCAGCAGTGGACTATATAGGCTGATGTTGTTGTTGTTGTTGTTGCTCTTCCATAACATACATTTTCAGTTATAATGTACTTTATAAAGATATCGGGATCTTTATGACCTTTACTGCAGAAGGATATTTCTGGAGCTGATTAATCGCACTGATATATATTTGCGACAATTACTAATTATACAATCTGCAAATATTCGTCCCAGGTGTTCTGTGAATTTTCTATGTGTAATAATATAAATCTATGTATTATTATATTAAGTATATCAGTTATCTAGTACCCACATGCTATGCTTAGGGCAAAACAATGCATTGTGGGTTATCCGTCATATTTTGATTAGATGAGTTTTTGATCAGGGGTTTGAAAAAAAGCTATCAATGTTAATTACAAATAGCAGTAATAAGGAAGGCCACTTTTGCAAACATTCGTCTGTAATTTTTGATCTAGTTGCAATTTTGGAGGACACTGCAATATTCCTTTATATATCAATGGATCCTATTTCATTATTTTTACACTTAGTTTTAGTTGTAAGTGTATGTATTTTATTATTCATTATATTTATATTATTCATTATAGTTCACAAATGATAATAATGCCCAGAACACTACAGTGTCGAGGTACGACAGGTTCATTCATCATATTCACATTTGTACCCGGCTTGTCATTTATCAAGATGCTAGTAATGAGGGGTCGTACATGACAAGTAGTCTAGGGTATTGTTATAATACGGGATATGAGTACAATTAAATGTTGAAAAATATCTATCTTGTACTATGGCATTAAGATAAGATGATAATAACTTTATTGCACCTTTTATAACCGTATAAAAAAAACATTAACTACTACTTAAACTAATGTAGCACAATCAGTGGCCTTTCCGCTAAAAGCGATCTCTTCCAGGCAACCTATTATATGGGCATTTTTTATTTATTACATTATACTCGTAAGACGCAGGAGGTTGCGGGTTCGATTCACGCCTTGAGACAAATATTTCTACAATTTATGATGTACTGATATTTGTTCTGGGTGTTGTGGTCGTTTTCTATATATAGTTAAAATTCAATCTATTTACCATATTGAATTATGTATATCAGTCATCTAGTACCGATAGCACAAAGCTCTGCTTAGCTTGGGGCTAGATGATGCTGTGTGGATTGTCCAGGATTATTTATTTTATTGTTTTAGTTTATAAGTTTCAGACACACACATGGAAATAAAGACTTATCTATCTATTTATAACATGAGTCTTTATTATGAGTCTGTGTTACTCCTGCAGCTGGGCAGTGGAAGTGTTAACATGTATTTTAAGAACGCTTCTTCACAATTATGGGCACTGATAGAGTTATTTTTATACTAGCCCGTGCTGTGCTACTAATAGGTTTATTGCGTGCTCAAATTCATAGCGGTCATTCGTGTGCCTACGGTAATTAATAATGCTTTTGCAAAACGATTTTATAATTATTTTATTATCAGTAGAGTTTTTAAATAGTGAGCACAAATGAACACAAATTGAGTGTATGGATTGAATGTGCTAGGTTGTCATTAAGCAGTTTGTAACCATAGATTGATTATATCATGAATAAATGGATTATATCCAAAATTTATTCGGGGAGGCCTATGTCCAGCAGTGGACTAACATAGGCTGATGATGATGATGATGATCCAAAATTTATACATGGTCTCTGTGTACGTAAACTCAGGTGCACTTTCTATTCCCGTACTTTCATTATCCAACAGATTTCAGACCTACACGACCTGGGAGAGGTCAGGCGCAGGACAAACGACGTAATGTGCTTTCCGAGTCAGGGATAATGCAGGAGGTGGTAAAAGATTTTTTCATATTGGTCCAGTAGTTTAGGAGCCTATCAATTCAAACATGCAATCAAATCTTTCGTCTCTATAATATTATTTTTTTATATAGTATAGATGTAATCATATGTAAATTAAAGGCCACGTAACGTGTACTCATAAAGTACTGGACTAAAAAACAATTAACCTAAATAGTGAATCCACGAGCGTAGGCTCTTAGGTGCCAAATAATTATGTAAGTGATTATCTAGGCAAGGCTTATTATTAGACCATTTCTCTTCATATTTCTAACATAAGTGGAGAAAGAATTGAAGTGAAGAGAAGATAAATGACACTGTCCTTCATAATAATAATTTCATCATCATCATCATCATCATCATCATCATCTGCTATGTTAGTCAACTGCTGGGCATAGGTCAAATAATAATTATAATTTAATAATGCTATAATTACACTTTGACAAATAAAAGTTTTATAATTTATGGTATATAATTTAACTTATCCAAATAATTGTAACACTAATAAAAGAAATATTGCATTCTAAAATGTAATCTAACAACAATAATTTCAATTAGAAACACTATCCTAGAGAAACATTGCAAAAAGTTAAAAAAAAGTCTACCTCTAGTCTAATGGTTCGTACTACCTCGAGTCCGCTCCAGACTCAATTAGCGAACCATTTATGAAATTGAAGACGCCTGTTTTCTTAGGTCTTCTGCTGATTGTTTTCTTGCCTCTGTTAGGATTCTCCTCTCGTATTACCCAATTAATTTGGTTTGTTTTGGTTTTATTTACATTTATAGGAGTAGATTCCTTATTACCTTCGTTTCACCACAGGATGGTAAGGGATCATTGATAGAAAATTACCATTACCACAGAAAGAAAAAAACATTACCAACATGCTTATAGTAGCGGAAGTATAAAAGGTAGCCCTATCGCTATGAGCGATCTCTTCCACGCCATTTTGGGATGGACTGGACATGAAGGATAGATG